>CM042148.1:45376714-45409214 GCA_023376005.1 Doryteuthis pealeii | reverse complement strand
CTGGTCCACTCTGACCCGGAGTGGTAGTACCTGTTAGGGTCCCATCTATGGGTTAAATAGAAAAATGTATTTATAAAAAAAATTGTATTATCCATTAAGAATTGATTTATTTCAAAACTTTATCGGCATTAAATGACCCACTGAGGTTGATATGCCGTAAAACAAAATAAACCAAACCAAACCCAAAAAAAACAATATTTGAATGTAACTATACAATCTGCAAGTATGATTCCATTGTATTTTTGATGTCTGGAATTTCGTGGCAATTACAATAAAATTTCTAAAATGAAGTGATGACGTCATTAACTCATAATCTTTTATTAGAAAACGAATGAATGAAAAAGAGAAAAAAAGACAGACACGCCTTGGATACAAGACGAGGTCTTGCATAGCATGATTGTTCCCACCGGATACACCATCCAAAGCCAATTCCACTTCCAGCGTTGGCACATTACAATTGAAGGTGCTTGTCCAGACTATCCTAATGGTTGTAGAAATAATGTACGAAAAAAAATTTTGAATAGAAATGTAATACTTATATTCCCCATCCAGAAAAGAGTAAGTTTCAGTGATTTCATTCAGGTTTTTACTCAACATATACATTTTAGTCCCAAAAATTATCTATCGGGTATTTCGGTCATAAGTCGCACATCTTCTGAGTGGTTGAGGAGGAGAGACTAAAAAACTATTGTAGGTGGGTGAATGCTAGAGAATTGAGGGAAAAGATTTTTAATGGAAATTTTTAGGAAAAAAATGAAGATAATGACTGTAACTTACTCTTATCTGGATGTTGATTGTAAGTATTGTATTCCCATATATATATATATATATATATATATATATATATATTACCACAGGCAGTTCCTCGGCAAATAACCAACTTATCTATTTAGCTGGTTGTTCTGTCTGTCTCTGTCTCTCTCTCTCTCTCTGTCTGTCTGTCTGTCTGTCTCTCTCTCTCTCTCTCTCTCTCTAATTTGTATATTTCTCTCTCTTATCTGTCTCTCCTTTTTATATCTCTCTCCTTATTCTAATCTATTTCTCTCTCTCTCACTCTCTCTCTCTCTCTCCCTATATATATATATATATATATATATATATATATATATATATATAGTTTTTTTCCGTAGTTAGGGTCTTTCCATGTATGGTTTAACCAAGCTGATGCAGGTAGACCATAAGGAGAGCTCAATGTACCTAATACCAGTGAGTAAAGGACAGACCAAGAATTTAGTAAATGAAGAAAAACTCTAAACTTGCTTCATTACAATAATTTATTTCAACCGTATTAATACGGCATCTTCAGGTAATCACAAGAACATGACTCTTACTGAGAATTTCTAAGGAGAGCTCAATGTACCTAATACCAGTGAGTTAAGGAGAGCTCAATGTACCTAATACCAGTGAGATGTTACTTTGGGAAATTCTCAGTAAGAGTCATGTTCTTGTGATTACCTGAAGATGCCGTATTAATACGGTTGAAATAAATTATTGTAATGAAGCAAGTTTAGAGTTTTTCTTCATTTACTAAATATATATATATATATATATATATATATATATATATATAATTCTCTTCTCTCTCTGGTTTGTCACTGTTTCTTTCCTTCTAGTCTGTTACTGATACTTATATCTCTCTCTTTCTCTCTACCTGGAGTGGTAGTACCTGTTAGGGTCCCATCTATGGGTTAAATAGAAACAAATGAGTTTTTTTTAAATGCTTAAAAGAAATTGAGTATCATCAAGAATGAATAAAACAAAAACGTCTTTGGCATAAAATAACCCAACAAGGGTTGACATGCCATAAAACCCAACCAACTCTCTCACTAAGGAACATTGGTGTGACAATACATATAAAACTTATAAAATCTTCAACACCTACACAATATACTTATAATAAATAGAAACATAAACACTTTATATTTTTTACAACTGCTTTCTCAGATGTTATAAAACTTAAGAAGATATTGTGTGTGATTATTACAATGGGTCTACTGTCTATTATGATTGTTCATCTGAAAAGGTCAGGTCATCATAGCATCTACACGTCTGTGTGTCTGTGTGTGTCTTTATGTGTATGCCTATGTATGGGTGTGTCTTTATATCTATGCATATGGGGCACCTCATTTGGTGTAATGGTTAGCAAGCTAGATTAGCAGACCATTGTTAGTGGTTCGATTCTCATGGGCGCCCCCACACTTCTGGCCTTGCGCCACATCTAAGCTAAGCTTAGTAAATAACTATATGTATGCATATGTATGTATATGTATGTGTGTGTTTTATGTGTATGTATGTGTGTGTCTTTATGCATATGCCTATGTATGTGTGTGTCTATATGTGTATGTCTATGTATGTGTGATGCCTATGTATGTGTGTGTCTATATGTGTATGTCTATGTATGTGTGTGTCTATATGTGTATGTCTATGTATGTGTGTGTCTTTATGTGTATGTCTATGTATGTGTGTGTCTTTATGTGTATGTCTATGTATGTGTGTGTCTTTATGTGTATGTCTATGTATGTGTGTGTCTTTATGCATATGCCTATGTATGTGTGTGTGTCTTTATGCCTATGTATGTGTGTTGTCTTTATGTGTATGCCATGTATGTGTGTGTCTTTATGTGTATGCCCATGTATGTGTGTGTTTTTATGTGTATGCCCATATATGTGTGTGTCTTTATGTGTATGCCTGTGTATGTATGTGTATGCCTATGTGTGTGTGTGTGTATCTTTATGTGTATGCCTGTGTGTGTGTCTGTATGTCTATGTGTATGCCTGTGTGTGTGTCTTTATGTGTATGCTTGTGTGTGTGTCTTTATGCATATGCCTATGTGTGTGTCTCTTATGTGTATGCCTATGTATGTGTGTCTCTTTATGTGTATGCCTATGTGTATGTGTGTCTCTTTATGTGTATGCCTACGTATATGTGTGTCTATATAAGAAATGTGTTTCCACCTCGTTCCTCCTCAGACCACTGTTGTGTACTGATACCTCAGTCATAATTTTTATGTTATGTGTCCAATTCTGTCTGTCTTCAATACAAGAGGCAATTGGAAAATTGTTCACTCCTCCCACTAGAGAATATGACCACCATCAAGATTAGGAGTGGGGTGGGGTGGGGTGGATGAAATCTCATATAACAGGGGCCAAAACAATCTGTCAGTAGAAATACAATGAAATATTGACTAAAATATATTTTGGTTAGAATATTTTTTTTTTTTTTTTTTGTTTTTTTTTACTATTTGATATTTTATTGCTATTTGTCTGAAATGAGAAAAAAAAAATTTAAACTTTTTATTTTTTATTTTTAAATTTCTTCGTTTTTTTTTTTCCTCATATTTTGATGGCTTTTTATTGTTCAAGTCATGTTTGTGTTCAAACATAACGCATAGGGCAAGTTCATAGCAACAACAACAACAACAAAAAGGGGGAGGTGTGTGCAGAAGGGAGGGCTACACGGAGAGAAAAGAAGTTTTGATAGAAAATTCTAGTTGAACTCGCCCCTTCCTTTGTTGAAGGCTGACAATCAGAAAAATAAACAAAGATACTGCACCTGAGGAGAAACACTGTCCATATCCGAAATATAGCGTATGCATTTCACATAGACATACATACTTTGTTGCTTGGAAATGTTTTTCTTCTTTTTTTCTTTTCTTCTTTTTTTTTTTTTTTTTTTTCTTTTCTTTTTTTCTTTTTTTTTTCTCTGTTTAATCTTCAAAGATTCAGAAGAGACATAGATTATTTCCAACAATCAACATAACACTCATGTTAAAAGTGCAACCGTTATTATCTTGCAACACCCTCTGGTAAAAAAACAAAAATGAGACTGTCCAAATCCTCCAAGATCAAATGCAAAAAATGTAAGTCCTGATTATCTGGTATTGCTTATCCACAAAATTCTTATTTCTCATGAGTTTGTCACCACAGCTCAATAATGGACCATTCCGTTTTTTATCATAAAGAAAGAAAGGGATGAAAAAGGACATTGCTACACAGAAAAAATATAAGAAAGTTAGGAAGAAAGAAAGACTAGGGGAAAGATAGAGAGAGAAGCTGAGCCCATGGATAATACTAATCTGTTTCAATTGAACATAATAAAAAGATGAAAAAAAGGAAAGAAAGAAAATGACCCCAGTGTTGTTGATAACTTTTTGTTTTAGTGCATTCTGGAATGCACATATTTGCTTTGAATCCCTGGGAAAATTTATGGCCCCCAACTAAAGTTTCTTAATAGATTGTAGGGTTTTTATTTATGATCTGGGGAAACAACTAAAGCTGCCTAACTCCTACCTTGTAACCTATCCTGTGTAATTAATTTCTAAGAAACTATTAAAATGTATTTACAGTTAGCTTGAAATGGTGGGGGGAAGAAAAAAGAAAAACACTGGGATGCTTAGATACGATTTTACTGCATCTTTATAAATTTTTGTGTGTCAGGGACTCAGGACATGTACCTATCAGTATTTCTGTGACCCAATGGGTTGACATGCTCTAAAACCCAACCAATCAACCTCCGGTAAGTTTTATGTATTTTGGACTCCAACTCTAAAAATAAGACTTTTTTTTTTTAATTCTAATTTCTGAAGATGTATTTTTTAAAAATATATTTACAAATTTTTAATAGCATTTTTTTGTGTGTAATTATGCTGTAATTCTCATTGTTCACCCCATACTTCTGGCCTTGTGCCACAGCTAAGCTTTGTAAATAACTATACATATATAAAGGGCAGTTGGTGTGTATGTATGTATGTTCAGTTAAAACTATGTAAAGAAAACAATTAACGACAAAGTAAATATATATATACACATTAAATATCACCAATTCCTGCTTTTTGTGCAAAAATTATGAAGATTTGATTTATATTCAAAGATATTTAAAAAAAACAAAATATACATAGAAATAGCATTGAAATTCTACTTAAAAAATGTCCAGCATTTGTAAATCTCAAAAGTAAACTAATCAATAAACCGCTGTCCCCCCTTTATCCTTGCGACGCTGGGTAGCCGCTTCTAGTCGCTTATAAAGAAAAAGAAAAAAATTCCACAAAACCTTATGTGGTGTAATATTCAGCAAGCTGGATTAGCAAACTATTGTTTTTAGCGAGTTTGATTTTTACTGGCCTTGTGCCACTTCTAAGTAATGGCTTTGGGAATAAGTACTGTTTAACTTTGTATAATTACACCTAAAAAATTATTTATATTGGTATATAAACTTGGAGAAAAAAAAAGATGTTCTTTGAATGTCATCAAAAAGAATCTACAAAAAGAATAATACAGGGACCATAGTACCTTTAGGCACCCCTTTTTGATCTCGATTAAGAAAGGACATGTTTTTCATTTACACCTTCAATATCCGGCTGTTTGTTAGGGGTTAGGTTTATGATTTTTTTTTTTAAATCTAAAAATCATCTGTTAAAACAACCGGATATTGACGGTGTAAATGAAAAACATGTCCTTTCTTAATCGAGATCAAAAAGGGGTGCCTAATGGTCATATGGTCCTAATACAGACACAGAGAAAAAGTTCTCTTTCAATAGAGAAGAAGAGAAAATATTTGTTCAAAAATCTTTTCTTATCGTACATTACCGATTCTTTTTGATGTCCAACTGTTGGCAGTTGAGACAAAAGTTTTAAAACTAAAGTTTCAACTCTTGAAAAGTTGGATGTGCTTTCCCATTGGCCAATCATTAATAAGGAGACAATGATTGGAGATGTTGTTGTTGTTATGGCTACGAGTTTTCTCTAACTGAAATGATGATTGATTCGTCTTTGTGGCACTTGTCAATTCATAACTTGATCAAATTCTTCTCTTTGTTAATACAACTCACTGAACATTCAATCTCTCTCTCTCTGCCTTTTTTTTCTCTCAGTTCTTTCTTACTCTCTCTCTCTCTCTCTCTCTCTTACTCTCTCTCCCTTTCTCTTACTATCTCTCTCTCAGCCTCTCTTTCTCTTATTCTTATTCTCTCTCTCTCTCTCTTCTCTCTCTCTCTCTCTCTCTTATTCTCTCTCTCTCTCTCTCTCTCTCTCTCTCACACTCTTACTCTCTCTCTCTCTTACTCTCTCTCTCTCTCTCTCTTTCTCTTACTTCTCTCTCTCTCTCTTACTCTCTCTCTCTCTCCTCTCTCTCTCTCTCTCTCTCTCTCTTACTCTCTCTCTCTCTCTTCTTACTCTCTCTTTCTCTTATTCTCTCTCTTCTCTTTCTTTCTCTTCTCTCTTTCTCTTTCTCTCTCTCTCTTTCTCTTTCTCTCTTTCTCTCTCTCATTCTCTCTTTCTCTCTTCTCTCTCTTTATCTCTTTTCAAACTCTCTTTCTCTCTCAGATATGCAAACTTTGTCAGTTCTTTCATGCCACAACTTCTCTTAACTTCTCAACAAGCCCAAAATCTTTTTTATTTGTGGACTCCATTTTATTTTCCCTTTCTGTGTTTTTTTTTTGTGTTAAGGCTCCAGATTATTCAGTGGACAAAATCCTCCAAAAGAGCAGGTTGTTGAAAATTCTCATATGTCTTGAATGCCAAATGTCATAATTGATAGACATTCTATAGAAATGTCTAGTAGTTTTTATATCACCTGCGGCTTTTTTCTTTCTTTCTTCAAATGGCAGATACTTCTTAAACACACAAATAAAATGAACACTTTGGTGGATAGTCACTCGTTGTCTTATCGTATGTGTATACGATATATACCCTCCAGACACAAAATATTACAACTCTCTTGAATGTATATACAGAGTGTCCTAAAAATTTTAACATCATTTCTTAAGGAAGTCTAGAAAGGAACAAGTCATTGTGTCCTGATAACGCATTGGTCACACTAGACTAACGCACTCCTATATACTCATATAAGAACAACAACCACAGTGTGAAACATGTCAAATGCCTATTCAGGGAATGCAGGTTTTTTGCTCACATCAGAAACTTTTATTTTAATGCAAACAATATGAAAGATCTATTTGAAAATGTCAACATAGAAGACATTCTGTCCTTTTTGAGGGAAATAAAATTATACCATAGTATATTAGCTCAGTCGGTAGAGCGTTCGGTTAGAAACCACAAGGTTCCTAGTTCGAACCCGCCCTCGCCAACTCAGCGTATGAGTAGCACAGGGATCTGTGCGGTAAAGTAAGGAGCTGATGGTAGGTGTGGCGCTCCATCTCAGACGCTAAAAATAATCTCCTTGGTCTAGCGCTAGTGAAAAGGGGATAGACTCCCTCGCTGAATGGCTGATACCGACATTAGGCCGCCCCGACGACTTTACTTTACTTATATAGACATGAACTTAATCAATACCTTACAACATGATCCCCAATGATGCTAACACATTGTTAAAACCAATTACTAAAAAGTGTAAATATAAATATACAACATATATTACTTCCTAACCACTAGGCATGAGATAAGCCCAGATGGGTTTGATATGCCGTTAAAATCAATCAACCAACCAACTTAATTCTCACTCAAATGATCTCATATTTTAACAAAATTTGTAAAAACTAAGTTTAACTTTCTTTTTTCTTTTTTTAAAGAGTTAATTATGTTTAATTATGTGTGTTACAATTTGCTCGAACACTAGTGATTCTATTTAACTCATAGCTGAGAGGATTCATACCTTTCCCAATAGTATTTGTCCAAAAATGAATATAATAGTGCAACTGGAGTTTTAACTTTTTTGACACACCTTGTGTGTGCATATATATATATAATATATTTATATATGGGAGTAAATATGGAAATAAATCCGACAATATTAAGAAATTTGAAAAATGAAATGTTCCAAAAATAAGATGAATTTATTTATCAATGCTTAAATGTTTCAGTTTATTTAAACCTTAATGAGAATAGAAATTGATGGATGTTTTGTAGATGACACAAGTTAGAAAAATCTTTATAAAAAGATTGTAACTGTATTTGTTCTTTCAAAAAATATAACGCTGAACAAATACAGTTACAAACTTTTTATAAAGATTTTTCTAACTCCTGTCATCTACAAAACATCCATCAATTTCTTCACCCCATAATCTATCCTGATGAAGGTTTAAATAAACTGAAACGTTTAAGTGTCGATAAATAAATTCATCTTATTTTTGGAACAGTTTGTTTTTCAAATTTCTTAATATATATATATATATATATATATATATATATTTGGGAGATTATGTGCTTAATTAAAGTCATACCTAATTTGTTAATTAATTATAATTAAATGAATTAGGCGTGCATATTGGTTTAAATGTAAAGCGTAAACAAATCGAGAAAAAGTCGATCTCTGTATGTACATTTCAGCCCATTAGGCCTCATCAGCAGAGCTATAGACAGGGCAGTGCTTTGTGCGGATTCAAACCCTACCTGTCAGGAGACATTCTAACCATTACACTAGCAGGCTTCCCCAGAATTTCTTGTTTATTTTAAACTGGTATGTATTTCGCACTTTTTGGGTGACTTATAGCACGACAATATGAAAAATTGTTGGCCTTCGCCATTTCAAACACATTGTTTGTTCACTTCATATATATATATATATATATATATATATTGATCGATAGATATTGACAGAAGAGTAAAATACAAAAAAAGATGGCCACCAGAATTGTAAAGTATAAATAATTTGCTAAGAGACAATAAATGATTTTAGGTTTATAATGCATAAATGTTGTGTTTTATTGCAATTCTATGATTGCAAAAAAAACTTTATCTACATTTGAATTTGATATTAAACCATTGCAAAATCTACTTAATTCACTTATAGATATCTTCAATAAGTTAAATTACTGGAAACAAAATCAATTTTTGGTTAACCTTTAAACGCCAGCCACTGTATTGAAAACACTTTTCTCTCATGCATTTTTGAATTGAATTATAACAGATAATAGAATTGAGCAGCGAAAATTCACTTAGACATTTTACAGATCAGCACAAAAATGCATCAAAGAATCTGGCTGCCCCCCCCCCCTTTACAATAGGATCCATCTTTGTCTTTTTGATGATAAAAGTAGTTGACAAGATGAAGCTTTTAAAATAAATGTAACAAATCCCCAAGAGATGGAGGAGTATAATTTTTGACTTTTAATTGAAGCTTTCCCCCCACACACACCCCACACACACACACATCTGCACTTAGTTGATGGTATGATTGAATTTTGTTGACATTGTCAAAATAATAGAAAAATCCTTTTCGTTATCGAGAAATATTCAAACATTAACCTTTTAAGTTTAAAAAAAAAAATTAAATTAAAGTTTTGTTAATAATGATTATCAAAAAATTTAATCAAAATCACTCTCCCTCTCTCTCTCTACCTCTCTCTCCCCCTCTACCTCTCTCTCTCCCCTCTCTCTCTCTCTCTCCTCTCTCTCTCCCTCCCCCTCTCTAACTCTCTACTCTCTCTCTCTCTCTCTCTACCCTCTCTCTCTCTCTCCTCTCTCTCTACAAAATCAGTTCTTTTGTTTTTTTTTTTTTTTTTTTTGTTTTTTTTAAATTTGTTTTATATAAAGTAAAGTTGGCAGAGTGGCCTATTGTTGGTATCAGCCAAACAGCAAGGGGGATTATCCTTTTTTTTTCTGATTTGGAGCACCACACCTACTGTCAAACCTGTTAAACTTCCCTTAAAAAAATCAACCTTCTGTCACGTCCTACTGGTATGGAAGGGTTGGCATATATATATATATATATATATATATATATATAAACCTGTTTTTTATCCCATTGTTTTGAAATTTGACACGTAATTTGATCTTATGTTCCTTTTATACTCTTAACCAAAATGCCTTTCTGATAATCCAAGATTACTGAGTTGAGCATGAATTCTGAGAGGCAAACATGAACTACATATTTTCACATGTTTTCACAATCAACAATGATCAGCTGATTTTCAACCAGGGTTGCCAACCTGAAAAATAATGCTCTCATGACTTTCTACTTTGATTTTGTTTGTTGGTAATTTATTTAGGAAAAAATTAAAAGATCCCATACTTCTTGTTCCCAATCTGTTTCATATGTGAAAATAAAGGATAGGCCCTCAGTCACTGCATTTATTCTGTTGCAGTGCAATACGGCATCTGCACGCAGCTCTTGCAGGTACATTCACATCACGCTATAATGAGCAAAAATACAAATAAATCAAAACATCTTCCATTTTTGTTGCTCAACTAGAAAGTTGGTAATTTAGCTTTCAAATGAGAAAACAATCCCTTCTTGAAAGAATTGTTTTATGGTACGTGGTAATTATGTCATGGTATCACCACCTGGTGAATAAGAATAACATAATCTATATATTTATATTTATATGTCTTTTTTTATGTTGAAGTTTGGCGTTATTATGAAGCATTAAAAAATAAATGAATGAATTCGATGTTGTGGAGTACAGGATTCACTTATTTTTTATTATTTATTCTCATAAATTTTCGGGATCGTTAGATTCCCTTCCTCAGATGAATGTCCCTCCTGTTGAACGGATCCTTTATTTTGTTGTTATTGAAAACAGCTGCATCTGTAAAATATTTGTAATAATGGAGTATTCCGATATCAGTGTTTAGTCCCCTCACGTGAGTTCGTAGTTTTAAAATCCATTTGATTTCAGCTTGTTTTCGAGACCCCTAAACTAAACTACAACATAATCTATATATTAATACTTGTGTTCCTTAAAAGTATGACCATAATCATATTACAACTACCTGCTGTTAAAAATGAGACTGTCCCAATCATCCAAGATAAAATGCAAAGTTGTAAATCCTGATTATCTGGTGCTGCTTATTTGTAAAATTCTTATTTCTTACGATTGTCGTTACCTCAGGTAAATAATGGACCATTCCGTTTTTATTTTAAAGAAAGAAAGGGGAAAAAAGGATGCTACACAAAAAATATGATAAGAAAGAAAGAGATTTGGGGAAAGATAGAGAGAGGGGGTGAGTGCACGGAAGTGATAAAGCTTATCTGTTTCAATTGAACATAATGAAAAGAAGGAAAGAAAGAAAGAAAAAAAAGAGTGAGAGAGAGTTAAATCAAATTATTATACTTTTTACATATTGAACTATTTAGCAATAGCTCTTAAGTAAACATACAAATGTTGTAATAATTAAATTATCATAGTGTGGTATATCCACAGGTCCTGCTAGTAAACTAACAATAATAATAATAATTCAAACTATCACAATGAGAATACAAGGTTAGGCACAACCGGGTTGGAAAGATGATCCACTGTGAATTGTACAAAAACTGAATTTTGACCCTACGACAATATGCATAAACTAGTAATGATTTTCTTTTAGCAATGTTCAATAAATTAAAATTTGTTAAATAAAATCCACGAGTACATAGATTTGTATTATTTGGACTATTGTCCTCATCTTTATTGTCATCTACATAACATTTTGGCCATGAACTCACTCAGCTTCTTCGGATATTTCTTGTTGGACTCAGGAACCTTCTCAAACTCGGGAACCCCCTCCTTGAACTTGGGAATCTTCTCTTCAAACTCAGGAGCCTTTTTGCCAAACTTTGTGTAGATAACAATAAAGATGAGGACAATAGTCCGAAAACTACAAATAATCAAGTCTCATCTAAAAAAAAATTCAGAGAAATAGTACATAAATTTGATATTTACTTAGTTTTCTGTCGTTCAATTGGATCCCTCTCTACTTTGTTGTCCAACAGCGTCTTAGACTGAAAGTCAATTACTGGAAACTGGTGTTGAACACTAGAAATTCTTTTTTGTTGATATTCTCTAAGGAAATATCTGGGAAATGAAATAGTTTATTTGTCTTTTAAACTGATTTCTTTTTTTCTTTCTTTTTTTTCTTACTTTTACTGCCAAAAATATTTCACCTTTTTTTGGGTGGGGAAGGACTGGTTCTGTTGTGTTGAGAGAATTTACTTGATTCAATTTGGATGTTAACTCAACATCAGTGTTTATCATCCTTAACAAGATTCTCTCATGTTTTCTTTCTCTCTCTCTCTCTCTCTCTCTTATCTCTGTCTCCTCTTCTCATATCATTCTCTCTCATATTCTAATCTATTTCTCTCATCCCCCTCTCTCTCTAGTCTCTGACTGTTTCTTTCCTTTTTGTCTGTTTTTCATATCTTTATCATTCTCATATTCTCTCTCTCTCTCTCTCATATATCTCAAATTCTCTTTTCTCTCCCTCTCTCTTTATATATATATATATATATATATAATATATATTTCTTTCCCTCTTGTCTCTTTCTCATCTCTCTCTCTCCCTATATATATATATATATATATATACACACATAAAGGATATGAAAACACACAATGCTGTTAAAATGAAAATATTTTATATATTTTCATTTTAACAGCATTGTGTGTTTTCATATCCTTTTATCTATACTTACACTGTCGGATTCATTTCCTTACTCTTAACTTTTATATATATATATATAATATATATATATTATATATATATATATAAAAGAGTCCAGTAAGAATGAAGAAGGCTTTTCCATTGGGAACCTCTCTGAAAAAAAAATTGTTCTTTTAAGAGAGGTCCTTTCAAAAAGATTTTTTCATTTATTCCATTCATTTCATATTCCATTCATTCATTTTTTTCTATTAATTCTTAACTAATATATATATATATATATATATATATATATATATATATGTTTCTTTCCCTTGTTTCTCTCTCTCTTTTCTTTATGTCTGATTCTCGTCTCTCTATCATTATCATATTCTCTCTCTCTCTCTCGTCTGTCTCTGATCCTCAACTCATTCTCATATTCTCTCTCTGTCTCTCTTTCTAGTCAAACACTGTTTCTTCTCATCTGTCTCTGATTCTCATCTCTCTCTGATTCTCATCTCTCTCTCTCCCTTTCTCATTCTCATCTCTCTCTCTCTTTCTCTCTCTTCTACTTTTCTATCATTTTATGTTCCCTCTTCCTCTTTCTATCGGATTCTTTTTATATTCAATAAATCCTCAACCAAATAGAAACATCTTTTACTGAATCTTTCATTTATTTATCTTTTTGTATTATCATCAATTTGTCTTTGATTGAAAACTAAATAGAAAAACCATTCTCTAATTCTCACTTACTTTGGCCAAATTTTCTCGGATGTTTTCCACTTTAATCTTCTTCTTCTTCTGGAATAAGATTAATTTTGGGAATTGAAGTAACACCATCATTATAGCCAACATCTTTATCTTCTTTTTTTGGTATGACCTTTGAACTTGTCTTGCTTCGAATCACCAGCCATTTTATTTTATATCATGTGACCTTCTTTTAGCAATTCAAGGTTGGGAAATTGAATACCTGTTGAAAACTGGAGGCACCGACCAAAATTCATCTGGAAAAGAAAAAAAATACAATAATGTAGATGCTGATGCAATATATTCTTGTCTTTATATTACTAAACTATCTCTTATGTCTCTACAGTATTCTTTTTTTTTCTTGTTCTTCTATCTCTCATAGTTTGTTTTTTTAATTTACTCTTCTAATATCTCTCTCTCTCTCTCTCTCTCTCTCCCTAGTATTCTTTTTTATTGTATTCTCTCTTATTTTTTTTTTTAAATGTACTCTTCTAATTTCTCTATCTCTCTCACCATTTCTTTATTTTTTTTCCTTTGTTTTAAACTTTCTCTCTTTTTCTTTCCATCTTTGTCTTCTTCTTTATCTTTCTCCCCTCTTACACAACCATTCCTTTATATTCTCTTTTCCTTTCTCTCTTCTCTCTTTCTCTTTCTCTTTCTCTCTTTTCTTCTCTCTTCTTCTCTTTCTCTCCTTTCTCTTTCTTTCTCCCTCCTCTTCTTCTACTCTGACCCCCTCACTATATCTTTTTCTATTCTCACTTTCATTCATCTCTCTGACTATTCTCTCTCTCTCTCTCTCTCTCTCTCTCTCTCTCTCTCTCTCTCTCTTTCTCTCTCTCTCTCTCCTTTCCATTCTTTTTCTTTTTGGTATTGAACAAGCCTTATGAGTCAATTTCTTTGTTAACATCAATCACTTTACACTTTCCATTGTTTTCAAACATCACCCTCCCCCCCACAAACACCCCCCCCCCCCCCATGGAGAACCTCAACCAATAATTGGTTGTTGTTGTTGTTCAGCTATCTTCAACAAAACCTTTTGTTGTAGAGAGACCATCACTTCTCGACAGAGGTGTTCATTAATTACATTTGCTTCCAATCATTCAAACACATTTATTTTAGGCTAATCTCGTACCTCCCTCCTACTCCCTCCTCCCCTCCTCCTCCTCCCCCTCTCCTCCTTCCCCCTCCTCCCCTCCCTTTTGTCTACAAAACACAGATACGGCTTTTATTTAATCCTGACATCAACTGGCAAATTTTGAGAAAGGCCAGCCTGACACTATTTGCTTAAATACCTCTATAGTATCTCTATAACTCTACTCTTAGTTAGGCTAGATGGGCGGTCAGAGAGGCTCCCTCCGATCAACCGGCTGGTGATGTCAAGCCCTAGCATCTATATGATTCCCCCAACCCTGATTGTTCTTATAGTAAGCCCCAACCTTTTTTTTATCATATATGTGTCCTGCGTACGGCATTAAACTGCATCTAATGTGTGGAGTACCCTTTCATTCACTATTACTCCCAGGTACACGCTAACTTTGAGTGGTAGTACATGTTAGAGTCCCATATATGGGTTAAATAGAAAAAAAATGAATTTCAAATATGTGTCTAAAAAAAATTGAGTTTAAAAAAAATTGTATAGCCATCAAGAATGAATAAAACAAAATGTCTTTGGCATAAAATAACCCAACAAGAGTTGACAAGCTGTAAAATCCAACCAACCTGACACTATTTGGTTAAATACCTTTATAGCATCTATAACTGTGATTTTCTTCTTTATTTCTTTTTTTCTTCTTTTAAACTTCAAACTCATCTGTTAGAAACCTTGAGAAAAATTGGGCTTAATTTACAGTTGAAATGGTCAATTAAGCACCTATTTCTTGTAAATGCAAGAAAAACAAAAAAATTTGCCCTCATTTCCTTTTTGGCTGCAAAAATGCAAAAGTTTTCCTGCTTGGCAAACCAGCATTTTTCTACACTATTAGCCATCCATAAAACCTTTTTGGCAATCAAGCGATAAATTTTATCTTCTGCATTGAACCTCATTCTCTCTCTCTCTCTCTCTCATTCTCTCTCTCTCTCTCTCATTCTTTCTCTCTCTCTCTCTCTCTCATTCTATTCTCTCTCTCTCTCTCTCTCTCATTCTATTCTCTTTCTCTCTCTCTATTCTCTTTCTCTCTCTCTATTCTCTCTCTCTCTTTCTCTCTATTTCTCTCTTTCTCTCTCTCTCTCTCTTTCTCTTTCTCTCTCTTTCTCTTTCTCACGCACTCTCTCTCTCTTTCTCTCTCTCTCTTTCTCTCTCTTTCTTTCCCTCCCTTTTTTTTTCAATAGCAAGTAACTTATTGATTGGCTAAAACTCAGATTACATGGCTTATTGATCATATGAGAGTGAGATCTACCGAAGATGTTCAGTTTTGTAATGTCAACTTTAAGTAATGTCATAGGGACCACAATTTCCTGAGGCCATTACTTATATTTTTTATTTATTTATTAATTTTTTTTTCGGGGGGGGGGGGGGCTTTATGAGTGTGTGGGTGTGGGGGGGAGGGGTCATGGTAGCTTCAGTTTGTTTCCCATTGTTTTGTGCCTGCCCAAGTTTTCTACCTGAATGAACATGTGAAATCATTCAATTGAAAGGCTGAGAACATTTTAATGCAATAGAAACTGTTGATTGCACATAACAACTGCAATTTCAGTCTAACGTATGAATCTGCATGCACGTGTACATTTGCACACATGTGTACATTTGCGTATGAATTCCTAAGATTTTCAATTTGGTTTATTGTAAAAAACATAAAAATCCTCTTTTGTTTTGTGGAAGCGCGTTGGTGTAATGGTTAGAGTTGCAGGATGGACTCGTTGACCCGAGTTCAATTCCTGAAACGAAGCCACAATTCAATAGCACTAATACCCTTGGAAAAGTATGGATCCAACTATTCTCACTCCAGCTACAGGTAAATAATAGAGTAGTCTGGGTTCTTTAACCTTTGTTAGGCAACTAGTCTAGAAGAAAAACTCTGAATTCAAACCTGGTCACTAATAGAATAGACTCAGGCCTACTCAGCGATCTATTTCAATTTTTTTTAAAATATTTTTAAAAATTTATTTGTCTATGGGTGACCATTTAAGCAACAACAGGTACTGTAAGTAAACTGAATATCAAAATGACTTGATTCAACATTAAAAATGACCTGAAAAGGGTTGATCCTTCCCAAAATAACCATCTAACCAATATATATATATATATATATATATTATATATATATATATGTATTAAATTACTTGAAGGCACTTACAACGCATGTATCGCATAAAATTCGATACTTTTCTTATAGAAAATGAACTTGACAAGTGTAATCCCGGCAAAGGATGGCTCGGTTGTTAGAATACCGTACAGACTGTTTCGACTTTATTAAGTCTCATCAGCGGTATATACTAACGATTTCCCTCCGACAGAAATCGAAAGGGACTTCAGCAGAACAGTGAAACACTAGTGAAACACTTTTATCGCCTCGGCCACAGTACACAGCTGACCATCCTAGCGAAATTAAGCTTGTCAAGTGATACTACACGATATATATATATATATATATATATATATACATACACTCTTGGGAAAGGTATGAATCCAACTACTCTCCCTCCAGCTCTTGGTAAATAGTAGGGCAGACTGGGCTCTTTAACCTTGGTTAGGCAACCAATCTAGGAGAAGAAAAACTCTGAATTCAAACCCAGTCTACTTAGTGATCTATTTCAATTTTTTTTTAAAAATATTTTAATGACCATTTAAGCAACAGCAGGTACAGTAAGCTAACTGAATATCAAAATGATTTGATTCAACATTAAAAATGACCTGAAAAGGGTTGATCCTCCCCAAAATAACCAACCAACCAGCCAACCTATTCTGTCCCTGAGAATGTTTGATTTGGAAATAAAATGGCACAGATATATCTATTTACTATGTGTAGCTTGAATTTGGCACAAGGCCACAAGTATTGGGGGAGGGCACAATATAAGGAATGATACACATCTATGAGGGCTATTAAAACAAATGTTTGACAGATTTTATTGATTGCAATGTCCAATTCCATAAAAATACTTTTTCACTTCTTCATTCAACAAAGAGAAAGAAAACAAACATTTATACTCTTTGTAGGAATTGTTTATCTGAAACAGATATTATTTAAAGAAATTACATTTATTTCTCTGAATTTTTTAGATGAAGCTTGATAATTAGTATTATTTGGGTTATTCAGACTATTGTCTTCATCTTTATTGATATCTGTACAATGTTTCAGCCGACGTGCCCTCCGGCCTTCATCAGGGATTTCTTGTTGAATTCGGGAGCCTTTTCAAACTCAGGAATCTTCTTTTTGTAATCGGGAACCATCACAGAACTTTGAACCTAACCCTTTATTCAATTCATGGAGGTATCTTGTTCTCATTCCGCTAACCCTAGCTGGGGTACAGGTGTTAAGCTGTGTTAATTATTATTCTATGTTACTGTCGCTTTTGACCAGGATTGAACCTGCAGCCTAGAGGTAACTGTCACTTTGAACTGTCTTAACGCAACATGACAGTAACATAGAATAATAATTAACACAGCTTAACACCTGTACCCCAGCTAGGGTTAGCGGAATAAGAACAGGATACCCTATGGATTGAATAAAGGGTTGGGTTCAATTGTACACGTTTACATTTAATATAAAGAGCGTAGTGGTTGGTTTCATTTATGAACTTAAGTAATGTCAAGTTTTGTCTCTAGTTAAGTGAGTGATTATTTTTTAGTTTTCCTTCTTCTAGAATGGTTGCCTAATCCAAGTTAAAGAACCCAGTATGTCCTACTATTTACCCATAGTTAGAACAAGAATAGTTGGATTCATACCTTTACCAAGGGTATTAGCACTATGTGAAATGCAAACAGCCTCATCCAGGATCTGAACTCAAATTGACAAGTTCATTTCCTACAACTGTAACCATTACACTACGTGCCTCCTATAACACAATCACTATATCGTATACAAACACGTGGAGGGCAATGTTTAATGTCTTAAAATACATCAGAAATCTGAATTTATGGAAATTCAAGGAGCAGGAAAATCAGACCAAATCAAAACAAATATTTAATATGGAGAATAGTTGGATTCATACCTTTCCCAAGAGTATTAGCAGTATTTGCTGAAATGGAGCGCCACCCTTACTGTCTACTCCCCACTTTACTGCACAGATCAGATTACCTAATTGATGCTACTCATCCGCTGAGTCAGCAGGGATTGGTATTGAACCCAGAACCTTGCGATTCCTAGGCAGGTGCTCTACCAACAGAGCTAAACCAGTCCCTGTTAAACTTTATAAGTAAAAAAAAGTAAAGGTGGCCTAAAGTCAGTATTAGCCAAACAGTGAGGGAGTCTATCCTCTTTTCACTAACACTAGACCGAGGAGATTGTTTTGGCATCTGAGGTGGAGCACCCCACCTACCATCAGCTCCTCACTTTACTGCACAGATCCCTGTGCTACTCATACACAGAGTTGGGGAGGGCCAGTATCGAACACGAAATCTTGCGGTTCCTAGTCGGATGCTCTACCGACTGAGCTAAAATACGGCATATTTTACAAGTATCAGGTTGTACTGAGTAAAAACTCTTGTAAACAAGTTTTGAAAGCAGTTGTCTGACTAGTTATTTCCATCGTGAACATTTGAGAGATTTTATTTGACTTGAAGCGGCTTTTCACTCTGAATCAAAATCATTGTTTCCTTTTCAATAAATTTGTGCCGTTTCCTCTCACCCTACCTGTCATTTAGTCTTACGTCCTTCAAACTGGATACTCTACTCCTTGACCAGCATCTTCTTATGCTGAAAGTCAATTACTGGAAACTGGTATTGTTGAAATGAATGCATCAAGTCAGCACAGATCTACTCAAAACTTGGCATTCCTTGTGTGTAGCATTGATCCATCATTGAATGTCCCCTGCTGCCTGTGGCTGTCATGTAGACAGTATTCCTCGCTTCCCCACAAAAATCTTTTTCCTTTTAACTGTTAACTTTTACAAAAAGACATTTTTTTCTATAAACTGCTTCGTCTTTCTATTGTTTTTTTTTTTTTTTTGATAAGACAAGAAGAGACAAAAATCAGTTATCATTATTCTTTATATTCTCTCTTTGACATTTTTGGTACTAATGATGAGATATCATATGTACTGATGCGATATCATATGCTACAAGAAAATATCTGCTAATAATACCAGTTGTTGGTTACCTAATATTACTATTGGGATATTTTTGGTCCACCCTTAAAAAGCTTTGTCCAATGTCCTGTTGACAGGGCTTAGAATATACTATTACATACTTATCTTGTGCAATATACCCGTAGAGTATAGCTGTACTTTATATCTTTGTATATTGTTGATTGTGGTGAGTATCCCACTGAGTGTCTCGGAGTCACTGCTATCTGCCAATTCTCTGTCATCTTCTATCTTGGATCTTGGCTGATTCTATGCTGCTTTCTTCTGGATCTGGGATTCTTCCTGGCTTGATACTGGGATGTCCCATGTTGTTACATTGTTTTTAATTTATGACGCAGGACTTTCTTTTTGTTTTGAGCTTTTTGAAGGTTTCATAAATTCATTAATATATATATATATATATATGTGTGTGTGTGTGTGTTGAGGTAAAAGGAGGAATGAACAAAAATGATGACTCAAATAAGTCCAAGTGGGGGAGAAATATTTTGTCCTTCTGATGTAATCGACTGAGGAAGTCCTTCGCGTCAGAAGGACAAAATATTTCTCCCTCACTTGGACTTATTTGAGTCATCATTTTTGTTCATTCCTCCTTTTACCTCAGCTCATACTGTCGGATTTTACTCCACCCCTCCTATCTTCATATATATATATATATATATATATATATATATATATAAAATGTTGTTCTGGTTCCAACGGGAGAAAATTCAATATTTTATAAAAAAAGGAAGGTCCGCAAAATGTATTTTGTTCTCAGAAAAAATTTTTTTAATTCTTTTTGTTTGTTTTGTTTTGTAAACAAAAAGAATTAAAAAAATTTTTCTGAGAACAAAATACATTTTGCAGACCTTCCTTTTTTTATAAAAATATAGGGATGCTGATGGCTTTTTGATTTAATGTATCACATATTTGGTTTGAATTATGTGTCCCAACTAAAGTTTTTTGATAAATTTGAGGGTTTTTATTTATGATCTGGGGAAACAACTAAAGCCATCTAACTCCTACCTTGTAACTTGAAATGTATTTACAGTTAGCTTGAAATGGTTGGAGAATAAAGAAGAAAACCACTGGGACACATGGATATGATTTTACTGCATCCTTTTAGATATTTGTGCAGGACGCGTACCTATCATCATCTCTCTCTCTATATATATATATATATATATATATATAAAATTGTTTCAAAAATTGGATGGAAGGGTTAAAATATTTTGTGAACAAATTTTGACTACACATTTTTTTTTAGGTTGTCTATTTTCTAAAATTTCATTAAAATGTTTTATCGTCTATCATAAAGTATATAATTTGAAAGAAGAAGAAAAAAAAATCCTTCAAATATTGTTTTTATCGTTTTCTAAAAGATTTCTCTTCAAACCTTTTTTAAATTTTTCATGGGGAAAAAATTTAATCAGTTTTTTTTTTTCTCCTTGAATGCTGTGTGTACTGCACTATTCATGGTTTAAAAAAAAAAAGAAAAAAAAAAAGACCAAGCCATAAAATTTATTATTCATGTACACTTTGCCTATAAAAAAAAACATTTATTTTCCTCATGAAAATAACTTCTTAAAATCTTTTGCCTTTTTAAGACATAAAGAGAAAATTAAAGCAACGATTTCATCCAGATATTAATAACATCTCTTCAAATTTTTTGAAGGTATTATTTTTTTAAATTAAAAATAGAATCCTTTTCGGTAGAGATTGAATGTCTTTGTAAACTTTTCATTTTTATTTTACTTTTTCTTTCTGAAAGATAAGATGATTATTTACTAAAGTTAGCTTAGTCTGGCTCAAGGCCATAAGAGTGATGCAACAAGTGAGGATCAGAATGCAAAATATGAATTCTTTTGAAGACTGAATTTTAAATGTTACATTGTTTTTCAAAATCCAAGTGGCTAATCTTTATCAATATTCGTGAAATTGTAGAATCAATTAAAATACATTTTAAACTACAACCAGAAAGTTTTTTTTTTTATCCGACCCTTGGAAATAAAAATATAAGCAACCAAAGTTGATGAATATTTTTTCAAAAAGAGAACTAGTAGCATTCCCTGCACTTTTGTTGTTTTTGGTGGACATTGACAAATTCAGACCTTATTAGGTTCAATTTGCAATTTCTTGTGTATTTTTGGTCCAATGTTAAAAATATTTATATGGTTGGAAAGAAAATTTTGAAAAAAAATCTTTCTAGATATGGAATTTGTATATGTTTTTATTCATTGAATTATTATTTACAGTGAGTTAAAATGGTATTTTGCTTTGAACAGCCAAAAATGCAAAATAGGAATTGTTTTTTTTTAAACTAGATTTTACAGGATACTTTATTTTGCAAAATCAAAGGGCCTAATCTTTATCAATATTCTTGAAATTGTACACTCAATTAGAAAACACTTTAAACTACAAGCAGGAACTTGTTTTTTTTTTTAATTCTTCAATGCATGACAGTGAAAATGCAATAGAGCAAAGTTGGACATTTTTTCAAAAAGTATAAGCAAAAAAAAGAGAACTATATTATTAATAGAAGATATTCTCAGAATTATTTTCATATAAAATATGTGAAATTTTAATAATGCTTTAATGTCAGGTTCTTAGACAAGTTTGTTAACCATTGCATTGTATTTATCAACCTCTTTGCTCGAGCAAAATGTGACACAAGGTCAATTTTTAGTAGAGTTTTCCTTCTTGGACTTGGCAACCCCAGTTCAAATCTTGGATGAGGCTATTTGCATTTCACATAGCATTAATACCCTTGAGAAAGGTATGCATCCAACGATTTTCCCCTCCAGCTATGGGTAAATAGTAGGGCAGACTAGGCTCTTTAACCATGTTTAGGCAACGAGTCTCGGAGAAGGAAAACTGAATTCAAACCTGTTAAACTCCAGTTCTAAATTGACCTTAGAAATGAAATAAAATCTCTTAAGAAACAACTACACAAAAAATGTAAATATAAATGAATTTGATTTCCTAAGCACAAAATAACCCTAAACAGGTTGAAATGCCATTAAAATCAATCAATCATAAACCTGACCAAATATTTCACTCTCTATACATATTATCACCATATATAAAAGATAATATCTCTCTTTCTTTTAGTATAACACTGTTCACAGAGAGTACAGGTACTACTCTCTGATCCTATGCAGAAGTACTGGAGAGCAAACATATACTCCTGATTGTGGTTAGAAGTACCAATCCATAACCTTGTCATTTTTTACAGGTATTATGCTAACACTAACATATATAGTTAGTAATACTAGTTATATAAATCAAAAGATATAACTATATAGACAAAAGTTATTTGAATAGTGTTAAATTCTCAGCTTCATACGATGGAAGCACTTAAGACTCATCGGCTCCATGAAAAAGTTCATAGAAAAACAAATGTTTCTCTCCATTAAATATAGACAAGATGATTTTTGTATCTGGTCAATGCCATAAACCGCCCAGCCTGTCTGAAGTTTTCCTTTTTACTTATTCCAAGGGTGGGGGTGGGGTGGGGGTGGTATTGGGTTTGAAGAATAGCAACATGTTTCACTTCAAACATCTAGCAACCAAAAAATAACAATAATAATTCCATTGAAGATCTGAGCAACTGCTTTCAATTTGTCCAAAACTAAGGCACCATTAGCAGAAATTAATCTCAAATATTTTCTATTCATTTCTATAAATGCATTAGATATTTGCCAAATGTTGGATCTGTGCAGTAAAGTGGGTAGCTGATGGTAGGTGTGGCTCTCCACCTCAGGTGCAAAAAACAATCTCCTTGGTCTAGCCATAGTGAAAAAGAGATAGACTCCCTCGCTGTCTGGCTGATGCCAACAATAGACCATTCCACTGACTTTACTTTTTTACAAAAAAGTCTTAAGTAATGACTTTTATATACAATCAATTAATATGTAAATATATGTATTTGTGTATATAAAATCAATACAGAATCATAAGTAATGACTTTGATACACAATCAATACATAAATAATAATAATCTATATATGAATACTCATATTCTTTAAAAGTATGGCCATTATCATCTTGCAATTCCCTCTGCATTATTCAGACTATTGTCCTCATCTTCATTGTTATCTGTACAACATTTCAGCTGATATGCCCTCTGGCCTTCTTCAGGTATTTCTTGTCTGACTCGGGCACCTTCTTTTCAGAATTGGCAGCCATCACGGAACTTTAAACCTAACCCTTTATTCAGTCCACGGGGGTATCCTGTTCTCATTCCACTAACCATAGCTGGGGTAGAGGCGTTAAGCTGTGTTGATTATTATAACAATGATAACAGTGAAGATGAGGACAATAGTCCGAATAACGCAGATAATAATAATAATCATCAAGCCTCATCTCAAACATTCAGAGAAATCTGAGAAGCTTTTCTTAAAAATGTTGGAATTAATAACAAACAAAAAATTAAAATGGTTAAGTTAAATCTTGGTGAATTAATTAAAAAATTACTTTGAAATTAAACAACCACCAAAAAATCTTGTGAAATCAAAATATTTTTTTTGGTTATTTCCTAGTTGAGTAACATGATATTACAGAATAACCCAGAAAAAACAGAACCTAAATTATTATCTATTTTCCGATTAAACTAACCCTAAACCCCAACCCTAACCCTTGTTGGACTTAAACTTAAAAAAAAAATTAAATTAAAATTAACAGTTTTATTACAAAATTTGTGGGAACTTTTTTTTTCTGGGTCACCCTGTAATATTATGTTACTCAACTAGAGGGGTTAGGGTTAGGGTTTAGGGTTAGTTTAATGGGAAAATAAATAATTTGGGTTCTGTTTTTTCTGGGTCATCCTGTAATATCATGTTACTCAACTAGGAAATAACCAAAAATTTTTTTTTTTTTTTTGTTCTTTGACTTTTCTTGACATTTTGTTGTCTTGCTAACTTGATCTCAATGGATGAAAGAAATCAATAATTATAACATTATTTTTTATTTCTTTAATTTTAATTTCTTTAATTCTAATTAAGTAACATTAATAAATGAATTTTCTTTACGATAATTTTTTTTTTTTTTTTTAAATTTTGAATGTGATAATGTCATTTTAAAATTATCACCTGCTTAATGCTGAACAGTTGATTGCGGGTTGTCTAAAACTTATTACGATTGTTTTGTTTGTTTACTTTTTTGGTTATGTTTGTTTTTTGTTTTGTTTTTCTTTACACTAACTTCGGTTAAAACTTGTTTAATAAATGAATTAAAAATATATATTCATGATTCATCAAAATTAGAAGTTGTTTAAGAAAGAAAAAAAAAGAAAGAAAAGTAACTCCTTATTAAAAGTTTTTAGATGATCGGATATTTTGTGTACAAATCAAACACAAAGAAACTCTAAAAATAATCATACACTTTATTTATTAACAACAGATTCTGTTTTTTTTTTTGCATAAAAGTTAATTGAACTCTTTTACAATGAATGATAGAATCTGAAAACTAAGGGGAAAAATCTCATGTAAATCTTAGTATAATGGAGATACGGTGTCTGTAACTGAAATAACATCAGTGCTTATGTCACAATACTCTCAGGAATTGTGTAAGTTTATTAATGAGTATTTAATTTGAAAGTCAAATTCATTAATGCATAGAATAAATCTTATTTTTTAACGATGTTTCTATGAAAATCTGAGTTAGATTTGCCTCAAACAGCCCATGTTATTAGTGTGTTTAAAATCCGGCAGTGTGTCTCATCATATCACTAAGAAATAAAGGTTTACATAATATATGGTGTAGTTAATATTGTTTAATGTTGCATATTTAATTTCTGAGAATATATAATGAAGAGTTGTTCTTTATTCTATGTATTAATAATTTGGACTATAAATCAAATACACAGTGATAAACTTACTTAATTCCTAAGGGTTATACTTGGGTTTCTTTTTTTTGTTGTCCTGGAAAGCAACAAGAATCTTTTATATATTGTGCTATTAATCAACTTGAAATAGAAAAAAAAAATTCCTAAAATTATTTAAGACTGAGTTGAATTTTTATTTTAATTATAAAGTTCAAAACTCCCAATGAGCTCTGCCCTGTCGGCTGAGGCGTTAGAATGCACCAACTGCACCTCTGCAGAGGGGTAAGACTCCCCCAATGGGGCCATCTGTGGGCCATGGGTGGCGACCCTTGATGCTTAAGGATAGAACCCAGGTTGTTGAGCAGTCCATGACATGCAAAACTCCACTTGGGCTAGACAGGCAGTAGGAGAGGCCCCCTCCTATCAATCAGCTGGTCACGTCAAGCCCTAGATTGCCCCAACCCTATTGCCCTCATGGCAAGCCCCAACCCCTTTTTATCATATGGGTGCTAGAAGGCGGTGGCTGAGGGTCTACATGTCCTGGGAATGACATTAAACTCTATCTGATGGTTTTCCAGTTCTGGAGGTTTGTGGAATGTGGAGCACCCCCTTCATCACCATTGCTCCCTGGTCCACTCTGACCCGGAGTGGTAGTACCTATTAAGGCCCCAGCTATGGATTAAATAGAAAAACATAAGTTTATAAACAAAATTGTATTATCCATTAAGAAGGAATTTATTTCAAAACTTTGTCAGCATTAAATGACCCACCGGGTTGATATGCCGTAAAAACCAAAACAAACCAACCCAATGAGCTAAACTGTCACAATTTCCCCTGTTAATTCATTGTGGCATGAATTTGGCATTCAACGAAACAATAATATGAATGAAGTGTTCATTAAATCTTCCCTAATAATATTCATTTATTAACAATTTCTTTGAGGCCAAGCCAAATAACCTTCCCGGCACATTGATGTATCGGAGTTGAATTCTGTCACACTGTCAGAGGTGAGAAAACATCCTTAAAACTTCTAATGGGCCATTAGCTCAAAACATTCCGAATGAATACATGATAGCACAAATAATTATTTAGAAGCTCAGTAATTCATTATTGATATCAAAGGTCCTCACATCTAATTTGATAATTATTCCTTTATATGTATTAATTCGACTTGGAATAAACTATGAATAGGAAAGGCATAACATATTCCAGACAAGCTTAAAGGTTAACCTTTTTTATTGCTTATTTACACTGGTAGACATCTAATTGAGTTATCTTTAATAATTACTTCTTATTAAGTTTGCAATGTTAGCCAGTGTATGTTTGTATCTCATAAACTTAGAGAAAAGGGCATGCTGAAAGGGGGAATAAATCTATTTAGTGAGAGAGAAAGGAATAGGGAAATCTCTAATGGTGAAGGAGAGAAAACATGTTCATCAATGTATTGAAAAAGCAGATCAAAGAGAACAGTGCCAAATAACCAATCAATGGTTCTTACCTTAGCTTTGATACATACCCACAGTGCTGAGCCACCCATGAGGATAAAAAAAAAAAAAGAAAAAGAAAAGAAAAACACTCCGCTAGCAAATTGATCTCTGGGACTAACTTGCTATAGGGCCATGGTAAAATATGCTAAAGGAACCCATTAATGAATAGATATTTAGTAATCTTAGTTTAGTTTGCTACAAGATCAGAGGACTGTCGGTTTCCTGTATGGATCAGATTGAAACTAGCTTATTGATTATTGCCCGAGATCAATTGCCCAACTCCGCAATAAAACATCCTTTCTGTTAAGATATTTTTATTAGTTTGTTTGACATGAAATTGCCAGTTTTGTCTTCAGATTAACTTTTCTTTTCAAGAAAAAAAAAGAAGAAAAAAAGAAACAGTGAGATATCATTAATGTGTCATATCAAATCAGTCAAAAAGGGCTGACAAGTGATATCTATATAGTAATACTCGTGTTCCTTAAATGTACAACCGTTATCATCTAGCAACACACTCTGGTTAAAAATGAGACCATCCAAGTCATCCTTGATTCTATATATTAATACTCGTGTTCCTTAATTGTATGACCATTATCATCTTGCAACACCCTCTGATTAAAAATGAGACCATCCAAGTCATCCAAGATTCTATATATTAATACTTGTGCATAATAACAATAATAAAACTATTTGAGAATAATTAAAATTAAAAAGTAAGTAATTACCAAGAAATGTTCCTGTGTCTTATCTCTTTTGTTTATATATAACCAAATTTGTTTAAATATCTATATATCTATATACACATACACACAGATATATATATATATATATATATATATATATATATATATATATATATATATATATATATATATATATATATAAGTAAAAGTAAAGTCGACGGGGCGGCCTAAAGTCGGTATCAGCCAGTCAGCGAGGGAGTCTATCCCCTTTTCAATAGCGCTAGACCAAGGAGATTGTTTTAGCATCTGAGGTGGAGCGCCACACCTACCGTCAGCTCCTTACTTTACCGCACAGATCTCTGTGCTACTTATATGGTGAGTTGGCGGGGACTGGTATCGAACTAGGAACCTTGTGGTTTCTAGCCGAACGCTCTACCGACTGAGCTAACCAAGCCCCTACTATATATATATATATATGTATATATATATATATATATATATGTTCTACACACTGGGCGATCCTTTGCTGAGATTCACTTGTCATGATTATTTTCTATAATTATCAAATTTCATGCGATATACACATTGTAATTGCCTTCAAGAAAAAATATAAATAATAATAATATATATATATATATATATATATATATATATATAATAAGAATATTAGTATTATAGATTTCTGGATTATTTATTGACAAAAACTTTTATAACCTAAGTTTGAAACTATTTGGGAATAATCATAAATTAAAAAGTAAGTAATTACCAAGAAATGTTCCTGTGTCTTATTTCCTTTGTTTATATATAACCAAATTTGTTTGAATCTCTCTCTCTCTCTCTCTCTCTCTCTATATATATATATATATATATATATATATATATATATATATATATATATATATATAAAGAATATTAGTATTATAGAATTTCTGGATTATTCAGTAAACATTTGGTAAATAATGTCTTGAACTTTTCATTTTTATGTTTTATATTTGCCCGAGTTCAAATTGGCTCATAATGGAATGGAAGTAATCAAAGAAAATATATTGAAGCCGGGGGGGGGATATTTTTCTTGAATAAATAACCATTTTCAATTTATTTTGTATAATATCAAATTGCCAATTTATTTAACCAATTACTTTTGGAGACTTTTGTGTTTTGTTATCCCACCATTTCAGTTCTAACTTCATTTTGTGTCTGCTGAGTTCCACAACTTTTAAACAGAATATCTTATTTTGTCCAAAATAAAGAAATATCCATTGCTCCCATCTTTTGTTTTTTTGTTTTTTGTCAGGTTTTTTTAATCATCTTTCTGTGAGATTTCTTGATTTGTTTCTGTTTATTTTTCTTTATGATGTTTTCTCTGATCCTTTACTTATTTGTTGTATTCCTTTTTATTCTCCTTTGAACCTACGAATAACACTTCATAACTTCAATTTTTAGAGGAATTAATTCTAGTGAACATGGAATGAGAAATGCAGGTTCCTCTGGGGTGAGGGTGTTCAAGACAATCTATTAATAATGAAGATTGGGTGTATTTCAGTCTGTAACCAAAACTACATCACAGCTTAAGTCACAATATTCTAATGATTGCTTAAGTCTATTAATGACTATTTAATTTATAGACAAAATCATTAATACATAGAATAAAAAACAAACCTGTGTTATAAACACTCAAAATTTGAGTAAGCAATTAAAAAAAATTGTTTTTTTTACTCTCGTTCTTTTTTCAGTAACAAGAAGTTAACAAATGAATAAATACCTACGATTTTGGGTAAAATTTATGTGCAAAATATTCAAGATAATTGTTTTATTAATAATTAATAGATGCATGCAACATTTTATTTGAAGGAGATAGGACTAAGTTTTGCTTACTTATGGGACCCATCAAATTTCCCGGGGACTCATTAAAATAAAATACATTCATCCTAGAATGCACTAAATTAAAAAGTTATCACTATCACTGCTTGATCTATACTTAACCTATGCTAGGTGACGTCAATGGGAAATGATAAACTCTGACCTCTGACACGGACTGTATGTTTGAATTCCTGACAATGTTCTGCAAAAAGTCTAATTCCTTTCATGTGATGCAAAACTTTTGACTCATTGTCTTGATTTATACTTCAATCCTCCTCATTTTAATGGGAAATAAACTCCGACTTCGGACACGGACTTTATGTTTGGATTTCTCACAATGTTCCGCAAAAAGTCTTAATTCTTTTCATTTGATGCAAAACTTTTGACTCACCCTCTTATTTATATAACTAAAGCCAGACGTTATATTTCGAGTTAAAAGTGATTAAAAGACATAAATCTAACACAACTGGACATTTCCAATAGGACATCTCTTCTTGGTAATCCTCTTTGGTATTGGTAACAGATGTCTTGTTTAATGTCAAAATGATTGATTCAAAATATCCAAGTGAAACGATTTTACAGTTGGGGGTCAGTGAAAGAATTGATATTGGACACTGAAATTGCTCTTTCATAGACAATCATTCCTTTTAGGTTCTTAAAAGTTTTGACAAGGACATCAAGATAGCATTTCCTTTGGCAATAACTTGAATGTTATTATTATTATTATTATTCAGATCATTTCTTCTGGGTATTTTTTGCTATATAATTAGGAAAACTATCAAGAGGAGGAAAAACACAAAAGATGTTTACTACAAAGTTTTGTTTTACTTTAGGTGTCCATTGTGTAATGGTTATCCTTATAGGAAATAGACATGGAGACCCAAGTTCAAGTCAATGAGGCTGTTTGCACTTCATATAAAACTAATACCCTTGGGAAATGTATGAATCTATTCTACCCCCAATTATGGGTAAATAGTAGGTCAGACTGGGCTCTTTAATTTTTGTTAGGCAACCAGTCTAGTAGAAGGAAAATTCTGAATTCAAACCTGTTAAACTCCAGTTCAAAACTGACCCTGTGTCACAATATGCTTGAGTGAAGTGGTTGATAACCTTTCTGAAAGATAAGATAATTATTTACTAAAGTCAGCTTAGTCTGGCTCAAGGCCATAAGAGTGTTGCAACAAGTGAGGATCAAACTCACTACACTAGTAATATATATTATAAATTGACCTTGTGTCATATCCTGCTTGTTTGGAAGGTTTGGTTGATACATCCTTGTGTATAACTGCAAATATGAAAGAGATGTTTATTTTCAACCGTGTGCGTAAGATGATAGCCTGAGAGATTTGCAAGATCTGGGAGTTCTAGAAATGGTCTGCAACTCAATGAGGGTATTAGGATGTCCAGCGTTAGAATAGAGATCTTAAGGAGAAACGTGACTCGGATACTCAGTGCATTCAGGTGACTCTAAACTTTGTTTAAAATAAAATGAATAAAAAAAAACATTTATGGCATTAAAACAAAAGAAACTTTTTAAGAGATTAATATATTATACATGTCAAATTATTATTCAAATAGATTTTTCCTTTCTTAATTCTCATATAGTGAAAGAAATTAAATAATTTTCTTTTTTTTTTTTACATGAATATTTGCATAACATTATTATGCAATGTCTGTAAATATTTGAACTTCAAGTTGGAAAAAAATGTATCAGTTTGTTTTTGTTTGTTTTTGTTTGTTGTTTTTTTTGTTTTGTTTTTTTTTTCCAATTCCTTCATTTTTATTGTGCCAAATTATTAACCCTTTTGCAGATTTTTTGTTTTTTTTAATCCTTGTAGTGTGGATGAATTATTTTCTGAAAATTTGCAAAATATAGAGTATGTCTAAACATGTCAATTATATCTATAAAAAAAAAAAAAAAAAAAGACAAAACAAGACATGATAATTTGATCAGAAATTTTCTTTCTTTTTCATTGTTGATATTCTGCTTAATTCAAAACACTTATGTCATTACCCTGGACTTGTCCTCATCTCATCTTTTGTGTGATGCATGAGGGTCTTATACAGATTTTCCTCACTCTTCTATGTTAAGTATTTTTTAAAAAGATATTTCATAGTCATTGTACAGCTATTTGAAAGTAGCATGTTGTTAGAATTCTTCTCATCCCATGAAAATACAATGTATAATTTAATAATTTGGCACATCACTAATAATGCAATGCAATTGCACAAATGGCTTTAATTTTTTTTAACCCAGTGCACAAACTGCTACATTGATGCACTTTTCTTTCTTTTCTTTTTTTGTTACATTAATGCAAGTTGGTGGTTGCCAGTGTTTGTTTTAAATAATTTTTCTCCAGCCTTCGTGATGCTAAATAATGTGACCTGACATAATAATTTGGCACAATAGTTAGAATATCTGTCATAGTGAAGGTATGGTATCCAATCACCGAAATGACATTTTTCTCATGTGTGTGTTACTTGTTCATTTCATCTAAATGAGATATGCAACATATTAAAGGGGAGATATGAAAATCACTAGGAAGACCGTAATATAACTAGGATTATTGTGTGGTTAGATTATTTAAACTTGTTTGTTGTAGGACTTGTTCATTTCATCTAAATGAGATATTCAGGATATTAAAGGGGAGTATGAAAATTACTAGGAAGACCGTAATATAACTAGGATTTGAACTTGTTTGTTAATAGAAGAATAGAGTATTAAATGATGAATACAAAAAAATAAACAATACTTTTTATGAGAGAGAAATTCAATGGATATGATTGATGAGTCAAAAATAGTTTTAGGGAATGAGACCTAAGAATCTGTTCTTTCTTTTGGTGCTATAAAACATTTTGCCTCTCTTATCTTCTTGGTTTTTGTCTTAAGGAATCATAGTAAAGAATCTCTTCTCTCTTTGGGTGTAATAGAGAATTTATCTTTTTTACCTGCTCAGTTATAGTTTTGGACAGGAAAGAATCTGTTTTCTTTTTGAATTTCTGCTTTTTCTACACCACTACTATAAATGCAATGCTATAGCAAAAGCGACTTCCATTTATTTACTAGTGTGCAGAATGTCTTCATTTTTTCATAAATTTATGCATGCCTGTATTGCCAGTGTTTGTTACAGATCATTTCTATCTTTCATGAAACTAATTTATAATAAAACACTATTTTGATATATTTTTGACTTTAATTTACCTTTTCCTTATGTTTTTCATATGAATCTTGATTTTCTTGACATAATCGTATCCGACATTTGTGTAACCAGACAAGCTGGAAATAAATTAAGTTTTAAATGTTATTCTCTGTCTTCATCTAAATGACATCATTCGAATTTACAAACTGACAACAACAACATCTACTGGCTGATGAGTAGAAATCAATT
>CM042148.1:45289214-45371714 GCA_023376005.1 Doryteuthis pealeii | reverse complement strand
AGCCCTGGTGATATTTAATGTGTATATATATTTACTTTGTCATTAATTGTTTAATTTTCAAAGTTTCCTTCGGACATACATATACACACAACTGCCCTTTATATATGTATAGAAAACCAAGCTCTGGTGATATTTAATGTGTATATATATATATTTACTTTGTCGTTAATTGTTTAATTTTCAAAGTTTCCTCCGGACATACACACACACACACACACACACACACAACTGTCCTTTATATATGTATAGATAGATGGACAAGTCCCACAAACAAACAAGTTTAAATAATCTAACCACACAATAATCCTAGTTATATTACGGTCTTCCTAGTGATTTTTATATCTTCCCTTTAATATCTTGCATATTTCATTTAGATGAAATGAAGAACAAGTCCCACAAGTTTAAAGAATTTAACTGGCCTTTACATATGTATAGATAAATAGAAGATAGATAATACCAACTGAGAATTTTTACTATTCCACGTTTATTTTTGTTCTCTTCTCATTAGTGATTCCTGAATTGTCTTTGATATTTTTGTTTGACAGGATTTCCAGTTTGAAGAAAGAAAATCAAAACTAAAATTGATTTTTTGACCTTAACTCATAAAACTTGACATAAAAATGCATTATAAGTTTTTGCCTTAAAAGTTTCTCTATAAAACATCGCATGTCATCAAATATTTTTATTTCATTTCTGAAGACGTAGAGTTCATGAAATAAAAAGAAGAAAAAAAAAAAAGTTTCTATATTTCCAGCCGGCACATTTATAAGCGTTGGCAGCTGGCAACTTTTCCATTATTGACGGCTTCATCAACCGTTGTACCACGTTCCTCATCCGCCTGATAAACATTAATGTTGACTTCAGCCTGACAAGAGTCAAACAACAAAATATTCTCTTCTTCTTCTTCTTCATAGCAACTTAGATTTTCTCATCTTCAAAGAAGAAGAAAAAGAATATTCTTTTAAAATTCACTTCCATTGGCTTTCAAAAAAAAAAAAAAAATTCTTATTATAATGGAGATTCAGTGTCTGTCTGTAACCAAAACTACATCACCACTGACGTCATGACTTCCTTAGTTATTTAAGTTATATTCTCAACAATTATGAAATAGTCATTATTTGAATCTTAATTAGCATCTTATTTATCAACGATGTCTCTATTGAAGTCTAGCTGAGTTAGATTTACCGCAAAACTGCCCCTATTATTAAGTTATTTACCTCGCATCCCACATATGCGGTTATGACACAAGGTCATTTAATGTGGGACCAAAGCTCATAGGGTGGCAGGTGCAAAAATGCGTAGATCCCATTGGCATTCCCCATCAAGGGGGCGTCTTAGACACTGGGCAATAAACCCAGCATTGCCCCTTGATGGCCCTCTGGGATCATGCCTTTAATTAATATTAATAGTCCAGTGGCTGAAGCCCATGTTATTAATGTATTTAAAATACTGCAATATGTGTTATATATCTCTATAAAAATAAAGATTTACATAGTATATAGTGGGAATAATTTGCAAAATGATTTTAACAAAACTGAGTTTAATAAAAAATTATTTGCTGTTACTGATTTCTAATACATTCTTAATTAGTTTCATTAGCCTTTCCAATTTAGTATAATATTTTATTGCATTAAAACTTAATTACCATATTTGACGACATATAAGACATACCCCCATTTCAACAGGTCAGATTCAAGAAAAAAAAGTATTTAGTATATTTAAGCATATATTGTTGAAAACAGTCTAGCTGTGCATTACACAAACAGAAACATAGCTGTATAAAAGCAATTTGGCAGTTTAGGGTAGGTAAAAGTACTGAGTGTAAGCTAGGTTAGTGAGCATCATAGAGAAGATGATCCTAGGCTTACAGGAGGTTTCAAACTTCTACCTACGATGTATAAGACGCAGGGCAATTTTTTGAGCCAAAATTTTAGGGTGGGTAAAAGTACTGAACGTAAGCTAGGTTAGTGAGCATCATAGAGAAGATTAGCCTAGGCCTACGGAAGGTCTCAAATGACCCAGGGCAATTTTTTGAACCAAAGTTTTGGGGAAAAAAAGAGCGTTCTATATGCTGTACTTGTGCCCAGCGGAGGGTGTATATGTTTGCTAGTAATAATAATAAAAAATAAAAACTCAAGGCAAAGAAAATAGATAAAAATAACAACAACAAAAAAAACAATTTGTATTTCCATTATGGAAATATCAAAATGGTATTCTTTGATGTTTAACCTTTTGCAGGAATCATCGGAATCATTTTTGGAACAAGAATGGTATTAATTTTCCAATCATTTATTGGGGCTGATTGGAAAATAATCTGATTAACCCATTTCTGATTTTGACTTTTGGACTTTTCATTTTATATGAAAAGTTTTCTGTGAGTTTTTCTATCACTATCATGTAAGATAAAGAATTTCTTTCTGCTTTCTTTTTTCCTCCATACTTTGAATGATGATTCACTAAGAACATCCTGCGAGTGATGATTATATCGGTTTGGCAGGGACTCATTCAAATCAAATCCATACATACCAGAATACACTAAATTAAAAAGCTATCAGCATCACTAGTGCTAGAAGCAGTGGCTGAGGGTTTTAATGTCCTGGGTATGACATTAAGCTCTATCTGATGGTGAAGTTTCAGTTCTGGACCTCTGGGAGAATGTGGAGTACTCCTTCACCGTTGCCTCCAGGTCTACTCTGACCGGGAGTGGCAGTACCTGTTAGGGTTTCATCTATGGGTTAAATAGAAAAAAAATGAGTTTTAAAAAATGTGTTTAAAAAAGTTGGCATTAAATAACCCACAGGGTTGATATGCCCTTAAACCAAACCAAACCTGCTGATAAAATATTAATTTGTAAAATGATTTGTTATTATCTGGATTTGTATGCAGTGTATGTAATAAATCTTTGCTTTTTAAAAAAAACTTTTTATATAATAATAATAATAATAATAATAATAATAATAATATGAAAGGTTTTCTGTGAGGTGTCTATCACTATGATGTAATATAAAGAATTTCTTTCTGCTTTTTTTTTAATCTTTTATTTATTTATTTTTTTTCCTTTTTTTTTCTCCCCCCCCCCCATACTTTGACTGATGATTCACTATGAGCATCCTGCGAGTGATGACTATATCGGTTTGGCAGGCCATATGTGTGTTTATTGTAACGGTGTATGGCTCGCTGCCACCCTCTCTTCTTCTTCTTCTTCTTCTTCTTCTGGTCACTGCATCTGTCTATAATTCTCACATCGACAATCACCATTCCTCCTTTCTGATTGATTTCGACTTGTGTGAATGCTTAGTTCTCCTTTCTGGGGCCCCTCCTCTTTCTAGCGCCCACCACAACTACGGATGTAGCTACTTGGCAGCAGAAACTGCCCAAGGTAGAGGGAGAGTTATTCACTGGAGGTAGAGGTCTGAGACAAGAGGTGCCAATCTCCCATCAGATCCCCCATTCTCGCCGCTCACACCAAAAACCTCCGACCGACCAAGCCCCTCAAGCATTTATCCTCAAAGTCAGACAAGTGAAAATTCAATGGTACTAATTTCTATAGAGTTCAATCCGAAATAGGTTCTGTTTGGACACGTTGTATTCCCTTGACTGGAGCAAACAATTGTCACTAACAAAAGATGAAGCTCTCTAAGCACAAATGCCTTTTGTTGCTGTTACAAATTGAGGTGGAAAGCCAGCATTTTATTTTATCTTTATATATATATATATATATATATATATATATATATTATTTCCTTTTTGGTTGCTTGATTTTCTTGGCTGTTTTTATGACTTCAACACATGTAACATCCTTTTTAGAATTTAACCTAATGGCTTAAGAAATGCTGGGTTCAATCCCACAAGTTTCTTTCTTGGTAGATCAATCACATTCTGCAAATAAACTCATTATCAATAATAGATCTTTTTTTGTATGTCTATATTAACTTATTTGTGGGGTCGGAAATAATAAGAAAAGGGTTTGTCTCTATTTCAATTCCAAACTCTACAAAGAAACAGTTTTCTAAATTGCTTTTTAGGTGGCAATGTTGAGTATAGATTAGATACAGTGGCGTAGCTAGAGTGTCTGTGTCACCTGAGGCAGGGTCTTTAGAACACAATGACTCTCCCCCTCCCTCGCAGAGGGGTAAGACTCCACCCCAATGAGATCACCCGTTGGCCATGGGTGGCGACCCATGATGCTTAAGGATGGAACCCTGGTGGCTAAGCAGTCCATGACATGCAACACTCCACTTTGGCATTTACTTAGGCTAGACGGGCAGTCAGAGAGGCCTCTTCTAATTAATTGGCTGGTTACATCAAGCCCTAGCTCCTATATGATTGTCCCAACCCTTATAGCACTCCCCAACCCTTTTTATCATATATGTGCTACAGAGATGCTGATAGGTACGTGCCATGTGTCACTGATGCATAAAAATCTAAAAGGACACAGAAAAATCATATCCATGCGTCCGAGATTTTTTTCCTCCACTACCATTCCCAGCTACCTGTAAATACATTTCAATATTTTCTTGGAAATGAATTACACTGTATAGGGTACAAGGTAGGGGTTAGATGGCTTTAGTTATTCATAGATAAAAACTCTGCAAATTATTAAGAAACTTTAGTTGGGACCCATCAAATTTCCCAGTGACTCATTCAAATCAAATCCATATGTCCCAGAATGCACTAAATTAAAAAGCTATCAGCATCACTAGTGCTAGAAGGTGGTGGCTGAGGGTCTTAATGTCCTGGGTATGTCGTTAAACTCTATCTGATGGTGAAGTTTCAGCTCTGGGAGTACTCCTTCACCATTGCACCCAGGTCTACTCTGACTGGGAGTGGTAGTACCTGTTAGGGTCCCATCTATGGGTTAAATAGGAAAAAAATGAGTTTTACAAAATGTGTTTAAAAGAGTTGGCATTAAATAGCCCACAGGGTTGATATGCCCTTAAACCAAACCAAACCTACTGATAAAATATTAATTTGTAAAATGATTTGTCAATATCTGGATTTGTATGCAGTTTATGTAATAAATCTTTGTTTTTTTTTTTTTTAATTTTGAAAAAATAAATCTAACTGGCACTATTTGCTGTTGACTATGTCTACATTGTTTACAGACAGTTTAAAAACTGTCCAAAGTCTGTTTGTGTAGTCTGAGTACAGGTACTTTTTGTCATATTCAAAGATGTAGGTGCTCCTAAGTTGTGGTGTGCTGTACAGATTCTGTGTTCAAGGAATTTTTAGGTGTGTGTGACATCATGTATGTATGCATTAGCCATTGGTACTGGTTTGAGGTGTAGATATGTAATATATTGCCTTGACTGGCAGTGACCCTAATGAATGAAGTTGACATACATCTGGTTGTGGATAAAATCAATGAAGTGGTTACAGGAAGACAGGAAGAGCATGTGTATGATACCCAATGCATAAACGCAGGAAATTCATAAGTATTGGTGAATGAGGGTCTTAATGTTTTGAGCATGCCACTAAACTGCATCTCATGATGAGGTTCTAATTCCAGAGCTCTGGGGAGTGTGGAGTACACCTTCATTGCCATTATTCACAGTTATACTCAAACCTGAAGCATTCTATCTATGGGTTAAATAGATTTCTATAAATTAGTTAAAAATGAGTTTAAAAGATAACATCATTAAAAATGAAAGAATCTATTCTGATATCTTGACGGGAATTTCTCCCTCCAGCTGTGGGTTGAATAGTGCCTCTACTGTTCTTCTTGCTCATCAAAATTAATAATGAAAATATTTCATATCTTATGGGAATCCAAAAGAACTAGTTAGGGGGAGTCCCCATGGCATGTGTGGGCAACATGCTAGACTGTGATATCATTGTAAGCAAGTTCGAAATTCTGCTGTATTATTTCATTCACTTTTGGGTTAATACCCTTGGGAAAGGTATTTTGATATGTGATGTGGTGTCTAATTGGGGGAGTATGTAATTTCTATACGTATCTAGATCTGTGGTATCTGTTATTCTGGACTGGAGATGCTGGGTATTCTGGATCTGTTGTTGTGCTGGCATTTTTCCTGTTCTTTGAGTCTGGAAAGTTACTTTGGATCTTCTTGCGATGTACTTATGTCCGTTCTTAATAATGAACACAAGACATTGTTTTTTTCTCAGAGTTCATATATTTCATTTTAAACCCAAGTAAAAATGCCTTGGAGGACAGAATGCATCTTCTGTCTGTCCTCCTCAAACACTTAGCCCAGACTCTGATGTTCATCCACACCAAAAACTTAGACTTGACTCCCTCAACTTACAATCTCCCTTTCACCCCTCACCCTGTTGCCAATTTTTGACCAATCAGAAGCTAACAGGTCAGCCATTCACACATCATCCTTAATCTAGTTAATTTCCAATATTACTTAACCGTATAACTTACATTTTGTGTTTTTCCTCATGTCTAGAAATTTTGTTGGGTGATTAGTATCCAACTGTATTGTGAGCCGAGTATGCTGTTGATTTGAACAACAGCAACTAAGCACTACTGACTGGTGCCCAAAACAGCTGATATTTATGGAACTCTGGAATACTCCATTCATGTATTTTGGTGACTCCATTCCTTAAGTCCTGATTGGCTGCTTGGTTTCTATGATGTTATGATTCTTCATAAATACTCTGGCATCCTGCAGTAGGCTTGCAACAAGGTAAGATCCGTATTAAGTTACAGTTTCCTTGTTGCCTTGTCTTACCAATTAGACGGTAATTGGAACTCAGTATGTTTATTCTACAATCTCATTATTTTACACAAGGGTTGACATGCTGTAAAACCAACCAACCAACCAACTAGCCGATTGTCTTTCTTCCAACAATCACTTGCTGTTCACTAAGCTTGTTTTGATTGTTTGATAATAAAAAATAAAAAAAAATGCCAGAAAAGCATCTTAAAGAAAATCAATAATTGTTTCGTTTGTTTCTACAATGAATTAAGTATTAATCATTAAATGATCAGCCGATTAACCAAAGATGATTGCAGTCTTAGATTTATAAAAGATCTGATATTATATATCTTTATCTTTCTGCAGATCCAACTATTGTTTTATGAGTGACAATTTAGAGTCGAGAGTAGGGTTGGGTGGGGGGTGGCAGGTCATGTTTTATAGAAAAGAGATAAAAAAGCGGTAGAAGAAGAATCAATTATATTCAATTGATTATACAGGATCAAGATAGATCGGGAACAATATTTTATCTCAAATATTCAGATAAAATAAAAAAAAATCAATTATTACCAAGTTCTTGCAATTGAATGACTGTGTTGAGATTTGGAGTGTGGTGGTGCGGGGAGGGGGTGCACTCTAATATTTTAAAATGCAATTCAGAAAAATGGATCCTCAAGGGCAAGAAAGTTGATGGCTGTTGCTATTCAGCATTTTCCTTTCTTTTTTTTTCTTTTTTGCACCTGGAATAAATTCATTTTAATTCATTCCGAGTAAGGCAACTCCCCAAACCTTTAGAATTCTTTAAAAAAAAAAAAAAAAAAAAAATTTAAATTAAATATCTAATTCCGCCTATGTACAAAATCATGAAAAATTCTTTAGTAATTTTTTCTTAGATTTTGATGGTACATTCTGCACGCTCACCCTGTCTCTCTATCTTTCCCTACTCTCTTTCTTTATAATTATATTTTTTTCTGTGTAGCATGTCCTTTTTATTCCCTTTATTTCTTTATAATAAACACAGAATGGTCCATTATTTAGCTGAGGTGATGAAACTCATAAGAAATATGAATTTGGCAGATAACCAACACCAGATAATCAGGATTTACATTTTTACATTTTATCTTGTTTGATTTGGATGGTCTAATTTTCAACTAGAGGGTATTGTGAGATGATAACAGTCATACAGTTAAGGAACATGAGTATTATAATTATTAATATGGAGGATATGTGCTTAATTGAAGTCATACCTAATTTTGAAAATTAATTAGTTAATAATTAATGAATTTAGGCGGGCATATATGTTCAAATGTATGGCTAAACAAATCGAGAAAATGTTATAGACATGGGAGACTGCTCCGTCGAAATGTCTATAACCTTGCTGATGAGACCTAATAGGTCGAAATGTACATTCAGGGATTGACATTTTCTCGATTTGTTTAGCCATACATTTGAACATATATGCCTGCCTAAATTCATTAATTATTAACTAATTAATTTTCAAAATTAGGTATGACTTCAATTAAGCACATATCCTCCAAAAATTGTCGGCTAAAAGCCATATCAAATAAACACATTGTTTATTTACTTACATATACAAAAGTGTAAATATAGATCTACAACATATAATATTTTCTGACCACTTGGCATGAAATAACCCCAAATGGGTTGATATGCTGTTAAAAACCACCCACTAACAAAATATTTGCTGTATATAATAGTATCTTTGGAGGATATTTGCTTAATTGAAGTCATACCTAATTCTGAAAATTAATTAGTTAATAATTAATGAATTTAGGCGGGCATATATGTTCAAATGTATGGCAAAACAAATCGAGAAAATGTCAATCCCTTAAAACTGTTAACTAAAAAAGTGTAAATATAGATATACAACATATATTATTTCCTGACCACTTGGCATGAAATGACCCCAAATGGGTTGATATGCTGTTAAAGTACACCAATCAATACAAGTACGACTCCTCAAAATGCATTGATGTGTGACAATCTCTCTTCCTAACACGTACTACAAGATAAAAGAATCCTGACAAAACATTTCTTCACTAAAGGCAGAAATTGTATATTATATGCAACTTCTCTGCAGTGAAAAAAAAAAAGGATGTCCTTCTCCAAGTGGAACTCCTTTTCTTTGTGCAAAAAATTGCATTGCATGGGCACCCATTGCAAGTTAGTTTATCAAATCCATCTCGGTTTGGTCTTTTATTTTTTTTTTTGAGTATAAAAAGTGCACATGTATATTGTGTAACAAGATAACTTTTTTCCTTGGTTTAAGTGCTTTTTTTTTTCTTTCCTTTACTTTCATGTAAATCACATGTGACATGGTTTTGGTATTGGTAGTGATTCATTATATTGAAATTGCTTTGACACAGGTCTGTGTTAAAAACAGGAGAACATGAAACAAAGAATTTTGTTTTTGTTCTTTGTCCATTCCACTCTCAGACATTTCTCTGGAATCTTTTCCATTCCCACTTTTCCTTTTTAGAAAACTTTTCTCTTTCAATCTGAACGATACTAATGAAGAATTTTTCCCAACATTCTGGTATTTCTATTTCTTTTTTTTTTTTTTTTTTTTTTTTCTTCTTTCCGTCTCTTTTTACAATCCTTACCTTCCTTTTCTTTTTCTTTCTTTCTTTCTCTCTCTTTCCCAGTTTATCTTTTCCTCTCTTCTTTCCATTCCTCTCTTTTTTTTTTCTTTCTTTCTCTTTTTGCTTATGGCCAAGTCACGTTGAAAGCACTGGTTCCCACTCAAACACCAAAGTTAAGCAGTGATGAGCCTGTTCAAATACTTAGATGGGTGACCATTTCGGAACTGTAAGCAATCTGATTTCAAATTTACTTGATTCAGCATTAAATAACCCGAAAAGGGTTGATGTGCCATTAAAAAATCAACAAACCAACCTCCCCTTTCTTTTTTGTCTTTATTTATCCCTCCTCTCTTTCCTTCCCTTACCTCTATCTCTTTCTCTTTCTCTTATCTCCTCTCTCTCTCTTTTCTGCTTGTTTATCTTTCTTTTTATCACTACTAATTCCTCTTGCCCCTCCCCTCTCTCTCTCTGTATTAGTTTATCTTCCTCTCTCTTTTTCTTTTCTTTCCTTTCTTCTTTCTCCTTTCTTTCCATCCCCTTTCTTTTTTTGTCTTTATCTTACCTACCTCCCTCTCTCCCTCTCTCTCTCTCTCCTTCCTTTTTTCTTCTCTCTTCTCTTTCTTCTTTCTGCTTGTTCATTTTCTTTTCCCTATTACTAAATTCTCTTTAATTACTAAATTACTAAATTCTCTTGCCCTCTCTCTCTCTCTCTCTCCATTCCTCTGTTCCTTCCCTTTCTTTTTTTCTTTCTCTTCTTTTTTTCCCTCTGTTTCCTTCCCTCTCATTCCTCTAATTTTGTTTTTTCTCTCTGCTTATTACTCTTTCCACTCTCTCTTTCAACCCATTTCTTTTCTTTCCTTTCCCTCCACTCTCTTTCTCTCTATGTTTCATCTTTTATTTCTTTTTCTCCTGTCTAAATTGCTACTCATCAAAGTCACATAGATAAGTGACAATTACTGATAAATAAAAGAAATCCAGTGAAGAAGTTATATATATATATATAAGCAATAGAATCTGTTCTCTGCTGATTTGACCCGTTTTTACCTGACAAAAAATCATTTTGTTTCATTTTGTAAAAAGGATTTTCATCTTTTGTTTTTGTTTTTTGTGTGTGTTTTTTTTTTTTTTTTGGTAAATTTTTCTAAGGAATTTTTTTTTCTAGATGGGGTTCCCCACCCCATTTAATGAAGCTTCCCATTTCATCAATATTTGAATATTACTTACCAGTCCCACTTTAAGGATTCTTTCTTGCCTCGTTTTCTACCATGACCCCCATTCACCAATCCCATTTATATCTTAACACTGTGAATGCATTAAGCCTGTTTCCATTTCATAGGATTCTTTTTGTGAACTCTGACCCTCACATAAGAATTTTTGATTTTGATATGTCTTGAAGTGTTAGTCATTGAGAAGAACCTCATCTTAACACACCCACCTTGCAATCCCTTTTTCATCATCCCACCCTTCTCACTACTTTGCTGTTAAATACTGTAACATTGCAGGCTCGATTAAAAGAAATGACGGTTGTAGGTAAATCTCTATATGTGACATAGCGGGATCCATTTGGAGGGTGTGTATGTACAGTCATTACTTTCGATATGTGACATGGCATCTAATTTCTATACTTATCTTATACTGTTCTATTTATCTCAGGACTCGATCTAGTTGGGTCTTTGCTATTCTGGATTGGTGTAGCTGGGTCTGTCTGTATCTGATAGTCTGGATCGGTTGTTGGCTGGCATTTTCTCTATTCTTTGAGTCTGGAAATTACTTGGGATCCTCTTGTCTTGTGCCATTGATAAAAGTCCTTAATAAAAAAAAACACAAGATGTTCTTGTTTTTTTTTCTTTGAGCTCTTTTTTTTTTTTTTTTTTTTTTTTTTTTTTTCATTAATCTAAGTACAAACCTGGGAGGTCCTCCTCAAACACTCAGTCTACTTCATAATTCTCTCTCTCTCTCTCTCTCTCTCTCTCTCTCTCTCCTCTCTCTCTCAAATATCAGTTACATATAGATGGACACCAAATCTCCATTATAATAAGATTTATCCACTTGAGAAAGACTAATGAATTTTAAAAGGTGCTTTATCTTTCAATGAGAAAAATAAACTTTCTTCCCAGCTTTTCTCATTTATTTAATGTCTTATAAATTGCAAAGATTAAAATTGTACACAAAACAAAACATTTTATATCATCTTTTTTTTTTATTTTTAAATCTATATTAAGGAGGAGATTCACTTGAAAAATGATCTCTGCATATTAACAAGTAGAAGTTTCTTGTAAAGTTTTGGTTTCATTCAAGTCTTCATTTTATATGTTTATTTATTCTATCTTTATTTGTTTTTTCTGAAAACAGTCTCTTATAAATTGCATTGCTTTAACCATTGTTTTGTTTTGTTTTTCAGTACAAACCTGATGACTGTGAACAGGTGGCAGATAATGGAGATCAAGTCTTTGTTCATTACACTGTGAGTGAATTTATTTCATTTCCTGTTCCTTAAAAAAAGAAGATCCAGCCTACACACAAGAAATATATATATATATGTGTGTGTGTGTGTGTGCATCAAAGAAAAATTGTGTATCCTCCAAAATACAAATGTAAATTTACTGAAACAAAAGAAGTGAACTAGTTTCCAAATGTAGACATTTAAACAAATTTGTCTTATGTTATTTACCACCTGACCCTAATCAATCTCATATTTTTGGCACACTATTAATTAGAATTTTTTTTTTTTTTTTACATCTGGACTAAGCATGTTTATGTTTTTAAATAAAAGTCGTATGTGATAACATTCCATTGCGTGGGCACACTTCATGTTTTATAAATGCTGAACAAGCCACTTTTCAATATTTAACCATCTGAAGACTCCATAATATACATTACTTTTTATACAGGAATATAAATAAGAGTCAACACGCAGTTCTCCAACAGTATGACTAGCTACTCGATTAGTAGTAACTTGACTACAAATACTACTATTTAATTTGACTACAAATAACCTTGCATATTTGTTTCTGCATATGTGTTCCGTTGGACAAGTCCATCTTGTAAAGAAAAAAAATCTTCCCTTACACCAATGTATATTAACATAAAATCAGACCATCCTCCCACAATTACAAAGCACATTCACAAGTCTATAGAACATAGACTTGCCACTAATTCCACCAATGCCGATATATTCAACAAATCAAAAACGATATATAGTGGATTATACTCCAAACTAGTATACAAAAATAATAACAGCTATGAAAATAATAATAATGATAAATGAAGAAAGAGAAACATCATTTGGTTTAACCCCCCTTTCAGCAGAACCGTTAAAACGAATGTGGGGAAACTATTTTTCCAATTAAGGAAAAAACACTTAGACAAATCACCTACATTGAAAAAACTCTTCAATAAAAACAACCTCAAAATAAGTTATTGTTGTATGAACAATATTAAAAACATAATTGATAAACACAACTTTAAAATATTAAATGGTAATAACAACAACCAGATTGATAGATGCAACTGACCCCATAAAAATAAATGCCCATTAAGTGGCAATTGTTTGGCTAATAACATCATATATAAAGCCACAATCAAGGAGAATGTAAAACAAAACAACTTGAGAAAACAATTGAGTCTTGTTGTTGAGAAATGCTTGAAGTCCATTTAGTCTTAACAATCCAAAAAATATTTGAACTGTGAAACTTGGTTTGTGTCTAGATGATCATTTTATTGGAATTGATGGACCATAAAATGAGTTTTTCAAAATAGTTTTAGATTCTCAAACAGTACCAGTGCCAGATGAGAATTTTGTATACCTCTAGGCTACTAAAATCCTCCATTAATCCATTCAAAGGAGAAACAAAATTAATGGAAAAAAAAATGTTTGGGTTTTTTTACCAGGCTAACAACAATTAAATTTAAAACTTCTGTTTTGTAATTTTATAGAAACACTCTCTAAAACATCAGTAAATGAACATGGATGATATTTTTAAATAAGAATATATCAAAAATTATGAATCGGATATGAAATACATCCGCAAAATACATCAGTAAAGGAAACTTGAGTACTAACTTTTATCTCACAAGTTTTTGGTATTAAATAACCCACAGGGTTATTATACCATTAAAAAAAAAAAAAATAAAGTTAATGAAGATTATTTATACCAATTTGAACTTGAAACATAGAAACTTTTATCAAAATGACTTGTTTCGGCATTAAATGATCTGAAAAGGGTCGATATACCATAAAACAAACAAACCAAACCATATAAGCCCAAATGATTAAAAGTAGTAAAAATATATTGAAAATTATGAATCAGATATAAGATACATCAACAAAACTTTCTACAAAAATACACCTGTAAAGAAACTTGAGTACCAACTTTTATCTCACACTCTAACAGTTTTTAGCATTAAATAACCCACAAGTTTATTATACCATTAACCAAATTAAGTTAATGAAAATTATTTATACCAATTTGAAGATATTAAGAACTTGAAACAGAAACTTTTATCAAAATGACTTGTTTCAGCATTAAGACCATAAAACAAAGAAACCAAACCAAATTCATTGGGTTTCCATAGTTAACAGCTGTCCATGATGATATTAATGCTGCTATCTAGGAAGGAGTGAATGATTAGTATTTTCAGAGTTATCTTCAGAATCTGGATGATTAAAAAAACAACAATGTTTAGCCTGAACGCAGACCCCACAAAATTATCCTTCATTTTCTTCTCGGACTAGAAATTACTTTATTCTCTTCAGAGAACGTTTTAAGTGGATTGCTGCAATAAAACTTTTGTTATGATGTGTGATTTTTGCCAGATTATGATTACATACAAAAATAATGAGATTTTTAGTGATGTAGAAATAAAGAATATTGTTTTCAATTGTCATCAAAATAATAAGAAATGTGTTTAGTCATTTCTCATGATATTGTTGATTTGTGTGTAGTGTCTTTAAAAATGGGTCATCTTGAAGAAGAACCAATTCTTATCAATTGTATTATTCATTATTGAACACTTTGGCATAAAGTAACCCAACAAGGGTTACCATACCATAAAATCCAACCAACCAACTTAATTAAAGACAAGTAAATCCAAAGTGCTATCTCAACTTTAAGAAATAAATATATATGTTGACACAAAGTCAGTAGGCCTGTCAGTAGGAGCTTTAGAATGCACTGACTGAACCTCTGTAGACTCCCCCCTCTTGCCAATGGGGCCATCTGTTAGCTGTGGGTGACAAACTGTGATACCTAAAAAGGGAACCCTAGTGACTGAGCAGTCTATGACATGCAACACTCCTTTGGCCCTTACTTGAGCTAGTATAGTATCTACTGTACATATTCACCCACCCCTCTGCACAAGCAAAATGTGACACAAGGTCAGTCTTTTAAAGTGGAGGTTTGAATTCAGAGTTTTCATTCTCCTACATTGGTTGCCTAACCAAGGTTACAGAGCCCAGTCTGCCATTCTATTTACCCATAGCTAGAGGGAGAATAGTTTCATTTTTTAAGAGTATTAGCTTGAGATGGGCGGTTTAACTGAAAAACCTATTTTTTCCGGTTCATCTGCACATCAGAAACTGCACTGAGAGATGTTTATGAAATTAAAACCATTTGGTGTAGTGCTATTGAGTGACCATATCTAAGGAAACATGATTGAAAAAGACTTTCAGAATTTAATAGAATTGAATTTTATCAACATTTGTATGAGGAAAAGATTGAACAAAAATATGATAATAACATTTAATTGATTATTTTTTAGGAAATAAATATGAGATCTATTTGTATATAAAAAAAAAAGGAAATATGACAGATATGATATTTCAGAAATCTATTTTATATTTTAGCACATAATTTTTTCAATTCTGTGTGATTGGGAGAAATAAGACTAAAAATTCATCATTACACTAGAAAATGAATGGCTTCCTTAGAAAGAAAAAAAAAAATCAAGAACCAAAACCGAACTGGAAACCAACTCATCAGGAGAAAGAAAAAAAATTGATACCAAAACCCAAAGTGCCAAACCGTCCAATTCTAGTATTAGCACGATATGAAATGCAAATCAGAATTTGAACTCATGTCCATTTCTATGATGATAACCATTACACAACTGGCACCTCATGTGTAATTTATTGAGAGTATTTATATTTTTTGTTCAGCATTCACAAATAAAATAACATTTCACTTAATTTCTGGAGACTCATCACAATCTTTAGATTTCATGCCTTAATCTATCACTAATGCAACCCAAACTTTTGAACTTAATGCTGTGCATAGAGAATATCATGTTTGCATTTCACATAGTGCTAATACCATTAGGTAAGGTATGCATCCAACTATTCTCCTCCAGCTATGGTAAATAGTAGAACAGACATGGTAGAGAAGAAGAAAAAATAGGGAAAAAATTAATTGAAACCTGTTAAATTCTGTTTAAGAAATTGACCTTGTGCCACATCCTACTCTTGTGGAGGGATTTCAGATACATATATATTTGATAGGACATGTCTGAGCTTCATCACATAATAAATTAGAAAAAAAGATTAGGATGAATATTGGTTTGGTTTGGTTTCTTTGCTGAATGGCTGCTTTGATGAATTCTTTTACCAATGGGATCCAAGTACTGCAACACCAATGGAAGAATTGTGTAGATCAATAGAGTGACTCTGTTGAAAAATAAACCTTAATTGGTCAGAAAGTGATCTTGTGTCACATCCTACTCATGCGGAGGGGTTGGTAGTCTAGGAGAAGGAAAACTCTGAATTCAAACCTGTTAAACTCTGCTTAAGAAATTGACCTGCTCATGTGGAGGGGTTGGTAAATATATATATATATATGTATATATATGAGAAGAAAATATTTAAAAATTCCCTCAATATAATTTCCTCACCGTATTTCCATATATATATATATTATATATTAGTTACACAGCTGTTGTTTGGTTTACAGCCACATGTATATATAATATCACTTGATAAACACTTCTGGGGGGTAGTTTAGATTATACTATCATCCTGCTCGTGCGAGGGGTAAATATATATAATGATTTGATGATGTATTTAAATCCAAATCTTTCTTTATCAAGCTACTTTTAAGGCTGCATTTTGGCTGGAACGCGCTCTCCAACCTGCATCAAAGTATTGCATCCTAAAACCTTTTGAGAGATCTTCAAAGAAAAATTCTTCATTTCACTTAAAGCAATTTACTGTTGTAATCCTTTATCACAGCTGGTGCCTTCGCCTAAGAATGGAATTATTGTATCTGCTACATTTAGGGGGTTCAATGTTTTCTCCAAGAGTTGGTTCTTTCTTCTGATTCCTTTAGGGTTTATATATCAATAAGCTGTCAATTCACAGAATCGCCCAGCATTTGGATTGAACCTACAACCCCAGGGACTAACAGAGCCAACAATTGAAAGCAATGGTTTTACCTATGAGGCAGTCATTTTGTCAATTGATCATTGGATTGTTCCACAAAAATCACAAAGAAATACAACATTCAAATTCTTAGGCAAAGGTACGAGTTGCACTGAATAAAGTTCTGGAACAATAGGTACCCAATGTAGATTATGAGTTATCTCCATTGGATTGTTTCAGTTGAAGGAACTCTTTGTCAAAAGAGGAAGAAAGTTAATTGGCAACAGACTATATATACAACAATCGTCCACTATTAGAGTGAATGCTATTCAACTGCCTTTTGACACCCAATGGGTTCGGTTTCAGAGAAACAACTAAGATAAGGATATTGGTATCAATAAATTAAGTGAACCCAAGCCATCCTTTTATTTTCTGATTGTTTGGTGGTTGAGGTTGCTGCATTATTTTTTTCTGACAACCATGGTTGCTGTGACCAGGAAAATTTATATATATTTGGTTGTGGTATTACCTGTTAGGGTACCACTTATGGATTAAATAGAAGAAAATGAGTTTAGAAAATGTGTTTTAAAAAAAGTGAGTTCAAAAAAAGAATTTCCAATACCCTTCAATAATGAATGAAAAAAAAATTTGTCTTTGGTATAAATAACCCAACAAGGGTTGACATGACATAAAATCCAACAACCACAAGGTTCCTAGTTCGATACTGGGCCTCACCAACTCAGTGTATAAGTAACACAGATCTGTGCGGTAAAGTAAGGAGCTGATGGTAGGTGTGGCGCTCCACCTCAGACGCAAAAAACAATCTCCTTGGTCTAGCACTAGTGAAAAAGGGATAGACTCCCTCGCTGATTGGATGATACCAACTTTAGGCCACCCCGATGACTTTATTTACTTTTACTTGTTACCTGTTAATAGAATAAAATGAGTTTGAGAAATGTGTTTTAAAAAAAGTGAGTTCAAAAAAAGAATTTTCAGTACCCTCCAATAATGAATGAAAAAAAAAATTGTCTTGGTATAAATAACCCAAAAGGGTTGACATGCCATAAAATCCAACCAACCTGTTTTGTTACTGTTTAGCTTTATTTCTTCCCCGCTCCTGTCTTTAATAAAATGAGATTCTTATGATTTTTGATGTCAGTGAACAGTTTTATTCTTGGAATTTTTGGTAATGTGTTTGGAATCACTTTCTGCTCTGCGTGATTGATCACTTGCAGGAATGATTGCTTTTGCATTTTGCATGTGATTCCCACTTTTCAATTTCTAAAATGTCTTGGATGAGTTCCCTCCCCTTTGCTAGATTAAGACTGACATACACTTTACCACCAGAGGTGCTTACTATATTACACGCCTGAATCTCACTCCATCTCAAGACCTGCCTCACCTATTTTGCTTACGTATTAAACGTTGAGAGAAGGCGCTAGAAAATGTGTGTACCAAGTAGCAAAGAGACTCCTTTATGTTTATTCGTGCAAGGAAGGGTGTCGAGTAGGGTGTGGGGGTAGTGTAGTGATTTTTCTAAATGGAGAAAGTCCTCCCCCCCCACCCTTCTAGATTATTCTTATATTGAGAAATTGTTAGTGATGTGCAGTCAAAAGTGAGGATTGAAGAAAATGGAAACGTTAGATAGATACAAATGGAATGTCATAAATGAATTGGAGATGGATGGGAGTTTTATAGGCAACAATAAAAGGAGTTACTTCCCCTTATTGGAACTCTCTTTTGCTTTCATCAAGCGTTGGCTCTTAGTTGCCTTTAAAAGAAGAAAAGAACTTGATCTTTTCATGATCTGCATTCAAACTTAATACAACAGAAATCAACTGATGGCTTTTGATTTATTCACTCTAGCAAAAAAGATGGGGGTGAAAAAATAACGGTAATTTATGAGGAAGTGCGTCCCGGTCTCCTGCCTCAAAAATTGCTACCCGGTGACTATCAAATAACAACCCCAGCTCGTCGTAATTCTTGTTTATTTATCGTAATTTGTCGTAATTCTTGTTTAGATATGAAGATGGATATATAGTTTGAATAGACTGAGATAGATAGATAAACAAACAAAATAATATAGATAGATATGAACAAATGAAGACAGATATTTTCGTCAAGTAAATGTATTTGGGGGCGGGGTCGCTTCTTTTTTTGTCGTAATTCTTGTTTATTTAAACTAAAAACAAGACATTAAACAAACATGAATAAAAAAAAATCTTAGTATTTAAAGTAGCAATTTTTGAGGCAGGAGACCGGGACGCACTTATACTTATAAATTACCAAAATAACAACTTAGATCCAACTTCAAGAAAAGGTGCCATCTTGAAATGAAAACAAATTAATTCTTCATCTGAAGAACTATTTTAGTGTTGGCGTTAAAAAATAATACAAGAAAAATGTTGTCTATATCAGTCACGATAAGATTACTTAGTTCCATGACTACCCCATGTGTCTCCGGCCAGCTGCTCATTTGATGCCCTCTGCATCCACGCTATGTTCCTTTGACCCATAGAACTGGGATTGATCCAACTCGTTTAGTAATTTTGTCCTTTCGTTGACGCTAACTTTTGATTTAACCTTTGAAGGAACACAGTATAGAGATTATGGGTCACCAGGTGCAATTTTCAATATTATTATTATTATTATTATTTGTTTTGTTTTTTTTACACTTTCTTACAAAGGATTATAAATCTAACTTTTAATAAATTATTATGGCAAGCCCAACCCCTTTTTATCATATGGGTGCTAGAAGGCGGTGGCTGCGGGTCTACATGTCCTGGGAATGACGTTAAACTCTATCTGATGGTGAGGTTCCAGTTCTGGAGGTTTGGGGAAAGTGGAGCACCCCTTCATCACCATTGCTCCCTGGTTCACTCTGACCCAGAGTGGTAGTACCTGTTAGGGTCCCATCTATGGGTTAAATAGAAAAAATGTATTTATAAAAAAATTGTATTATCCATTAAGAATTGATTTATTTCAAAACTTTATCGGCATTAAATGACCCACTGAGGTTGATATGCCGTAAAACAAAACAAACAAACCAAACCAACAGAACTATGTTCAAGAGTGACAATTAGAAAGTCTACTTGCCAGAACGACTGATATAATTTAATGTTCTTCATTTCTTGGTTGGTTTTTTTTTGGTTTTTTTTTTGTCAAAGAAATAATGTAGTTTCTCAGTTTTGGTAAATAAGAAAGTTTTGGTTGCAACACCTTAAATCTCATTAACTCTCTTACCAGCACAATAGGTCAGCAAATGGAGAAAAGAAAAAACAACAGAAGGAATCAAACATTTCTGTGAATGCAAGTGAATTAGTTTGAGAAAATGAGCAGAAGAAGAACATTTCAATCCTTCAACAAAAGAAATGAAATTGAATTTTAAAAGATTAAGAGATTATATACAAAAGTGATTTCCAAGGAAACGGTTTGCTGCTCTTTTGAGCATTCACCGTTATTTTCTCTCGAGTTGAATAAACTCTAATGCAAAAGAGAAAAGTCAATAAGATCTAAAGAAAAAGAAAAAAAAAAAGAAAATGCAGTTAGGGAAAAAGAAAAAGAAAGCGATTTCTGGTGACATAAGATTAATTATGGATCCAATTATTGATTTATTGGATTCTTCTTTTAATGAGGAATTTTGATTATTCAAAGATCTTTGACAAGTTTATGACACTTAATAATGGTAAGCAGAACTGTGCAACAAAAAAAAAAAAGAAGAAGAATTTGGTGTTCTGTGAATTATTTAAAGCCATTTACCATTCATTACAAAAGTGCTTAATTTGGTTATTTCCTAGTTGAGTAACATTGTACTAATGGATATGCGAGGCTAAATTTTTTTACCCCTCCTCTACCCAAACGATGCTGGGTTCTAGTTGTATATACAAGGTGTAAAAAAAAAAAGTATTGAGATTTTTTGTACATTTTGACACACCTTGTATGGTTATTTCCTAGTTGAGTAACATGAGTGACCCAGAAAAAACAGAACCCAAATTATTTATTTTCCCATTAAACTAACCCTAAACCCCAACCCTAACCCTAACCCTTGTTGGATTTAAACTTTTAAAAAAATTAAAATTAACAGTTTTATTACAAAATGTGTGAGTTCTGTTTTTTCTGGATTACCCTGTAATATTATGTTACTCAACTAGGGGGGGGTAGGGTTAGTTTAATGGGAAAATAAATAATTTGGGTTCTGTTTTTTCTGGGTCAGCCTGTAATATCATGTTACCCAACTAGGAAATAACCTCTTAATTTTTGAGATGAGGCTTGATAATTTGGATTATTTGGATTATTGTCCTCATCTTTATTGTTATCCATATAACGTTTTGGATGATGTGACCTCCAGTCTTCTTCAGGTATTTCTTATCAGATTCAGGAACCTCCTCTTTAAACTCGGGAACCTTCTTGACGTAATCGGGAGCCATCACGGAACTTTGAACCCAACCCTTTATTCAATCCATGGGAGTATCCTGTTCTCATTCCACTAACCATAGCTGGCATACCGGTGGCAAGCTGTGTTAATTATTATTCTATGTTACTGCTGCCCCTGACCAGGATTGAACCTGCAGCCTAGAGATAACTGTCAGTTAGAACTGTCTTAACCCAACACCTTTACCCACTATGCTATGTGTCCAATTGGAGAGCCTTTCTATTATTTACCCATAACAATATTACAGCAGTCTTTAACCACATTTCATAAGCCTCTTGCCTGTAAAAATAGGAATGGTTTCTCCCAACCCTCACTGCATACTGCATTGATAAAGCAGGCAGTCACACGCCATCTGGGTGCTTCAATTTGCAGCCTCCAACATTCTGGCAACTTCACGCCACGACAGAATCAACTGTTTTTCACACAAAATCTTAAAACACTGATCCATCCAGGACATAGCAGTCAGACATGCCAGGCAATGCTGAGCTTCAAATTGGCTGAATGTCTATTGTTACACGATTTTGTGACTCGAGAAAAAGTCTAAGATATAAAATGTAGCTAAAGTGATGAAATTGATTTGCTTTATTGACTGAGAACACAAATCCTCACCCCCACCTACAGTACTGCCTAAAGCTAGTAAATGAATGAAAAATTTACTTGAACGATATTTCTCTTTCTTCTATTATTTCCTTTAACTGTAAGGCTGCAGGTTATAGTACATCATTTTTGTCTCCTGTGTCATATAAAGGAACCAAAGAACATCCTGTAAATGAAGTATCTTAACATATTGAATTCTGAAACCTGATTATATACTTTCTGGTCATCCATAGGCAAGTTAGTGTACTTGTCTATATTCCACTGGCGTACATTGATCTTATGATGACTAAAAGGGTCGGATAATTGACAAACTTTAGATACCTGGTAAAAATTTACCTGTAAACTATACTGATTAAATACCTGGTTAAAATTTACCTGGACCTCTTAATGAACTATACTAATTATTTTTAGATACTTGGTTAAAATTTACCTGGATCTTGTTAAGTAGAAATGGACTGTCTCTTTAAGTAATGGGGGCTCTACAGGGAGCACTGAACTATACTATTTACTTCCTCTAATAGTTTATAAGAGCCTGATTTTTAGAGACCGGGGAACTTATATTAACGCTGAATGCTGGAAAGTATTTTAATGTAAATACTAATACTACAACTACTACTACTTCATTGTTGCTACATCTTACAGGCCTCTTAATGAACTATACTAATTATTTTTAGATACCTGAGTAAAATTTACCTGGACCTCTTAATGAACTATACTAATTATTTTTAGATACCTGAGTAAAATTTACCTGGACCACTTAATGAACTATACTATTATTTTTAGATACCTGAGTAAAATTTACCTGGACCTCCTCTTAATGAACTATACTATTATTTTTAGATACCTGAGTAAAATTTACCTGGACCACTTAATGAACTATACTAATTATTTTTAGATACCTGAGTAAAATTTACCTGGACCTCTTAATGAACTATACTAATTATTTTTAGATACCTGAGTAAAATTTACCTGGACCTCTTAAACTTAATGAACTATATTATTTTAGATACCTGAGTAAAATTTACCTGGACCTCTTAATGAACTATACTAATTATTTTTAGATACCTGAGTAAAATTTACCTGGACCTCTTAATGAACTATACTAATTATTTTTAGATACCTGAGTAAAATTTACCTGGACCACTTAATGAACTATACTATTATTTTTAGATACCTGAGTAAATTTACCTGGACCACTTAATGAACTATACTATTATTTTTAGATACCTGAGTAAAATTTACCTGGAGACCTGGAGAACTATACTAATTATTTTAGATACCTGAGTAAAATTTACCTGGACCTCTTAATGAACTATACTAATTATTCTCACCAGATTTTTCCTAGTTCATAAAGATTGTACGAAAAATGATCACCCCCTCCTCCAAACTTTATCCCGATGCTAGACATAAATTCTTCTGTCCCTAGGTGTATTTTGACCTATAATTCTTTTTTAATCTGTATCATGGCAGTAGTTTTCTTTTGGTTGTTTGCAATCAATAGAAAATCAACAACTACATTGTAATTTAGTATGGGACCTATGGGACCTTTTACGTTAGCTTAGTTGTTTTTCTTCATTTTTCATTGTGTTGCAGTGAAAGATTTGTATTGTTTTTATTCAGTAAAATTTATTGTCAGTGAAATTCTTCAAGTCTTTAATGACAAAAGAAAGTTAGAATGAATTTATAAGATAGGGAATTAGAAGTTTGGGCTTTTAATGATAAAAGAGACCTGTTTATTTTGTGAGGTGAAAATCCCCCCATGATTGTGAAGATGAAGATGACTCCATTCTCAATGATTGGAGATTGATGCTGATGATAATGATTTCTAATCAAATAGCTGGATTTATACCTTTCCCAAGAGTATTAGTTCAATGTGAAATGCAAACAGCTTCTTCCAGGATTTTAACTCTTATCACTGTATCCATTTCATACAACAATAACCCTTACGCTAAGTGCTTCCTTTATTTTTGGTTATATGTTTCAATACTGTAGAATTTGGTAATGAATAATACCTAATAATATCCATTTTATACTGGTGTGAAAAACTCTCAAGGAGTATATAATAATAATTCTATTTTCAGCAATAGTTACTTCCCAGGTCTTTAACCAAGACCTAGGGTGAGGGAAGGTAATGATTATATACATTCTATGTATATATATTTTTTCTGTCTCTTTCGGGTTAATAATAATAATGATAATTAACTTATTGAGTGGATTGTTCAGGTGTCCAGGACTCTTCTGAGTATTTTAGTCAATATTAACAATGTTGTTGTTTGGATGGTCTTGATTCTTCCTCTGATCTCCAATTCATCTAGTCTCCACTCCAAACCTTGGGAACCGTAATTATTATTATCATTATTATTTACTCTTTTTATTTTCAATATAGTAAAGCTGGCCAAAAAAGTATTTGGCAATTTAATTTATCTTTTTTTAACTACAAATATCCAAATTAATCCCCAGAGATATCTCTGCATGATTTTCCATCATTAGAATCAAGACATCTTTTTTTTTCTATATGGGTGTATTTCTTTCTTAAAATGTAAAATTAGTTCCAAATTGAATCAATTTGGAAAAGATATTAAAAAAGAAAAAAGAAAATACCTTAAGGAGTTAAAATTCTGTGTTTATTTTTTATCTTCCTATTCGAAAGAGTTTGACAAGAAGAAATGATGGTTTTAGTTTGCCCAAATTTGTTTAATGTTTCAGCCATTTTAATGAACAATTCCCACGAGACATCTAAATCATTTAATGGCAGTTTGTTCATTTTATGATAGATTTGATTAGTTTTAGACTGAAACTTGTTTTGCCTTTAAATTGACAATGAAAGAAAAAGATTTCTTCTAAAATTGAAATCAACAGTGGATGCCGCAGAACTTCAGAGCTCCTTGCTATTAGATTTAAATTAGCTTTGGCCACAGAACTTTTATTATATTAAAACTAGCTTAAAAGCCACTCTATTTGGCAGCAATTAAGTTAGCTCCTGTGGAGAGCTCAAATCAGCCTTCAACCCAACAATAACACTTCATGAATTGAGTACATATTGAATTTTAATAAACTTGAACAATATTTTTCACAACTATAGGTAAATAGTAATAAAGAATGTGTTCTTTAACCTTGGTTAGGCAATCAGTCTAGTTCAATGGTTCTCAACCTTTTTTTACAGCATGGGCCCCTTTTAACCCTATTTTACTCTGGTGGACCCTCCCATAGCCATTAGATGTTTAAAAATCCCATTGTAATTTTATAGTTAAATACATTTTGCTTGCCTGGGTCCCAAAAAATTTTATATGGTCCCCGGGGGTAAACATGGACCCCGGTTGAGAACCACTGGTCTAGTTGAAGGAAAATTCTGAATTAGAGACCATCAGTACTCTGCTCAAGAATTAACTTGTCTCATCCTACCAGTGGGTGAGGGCTTGGGTAAATTCATACTTTTTCAAGACAAGAGAGAACACAGGACCTTATAAAAACTTCTAGCTTAAAAGCCGCACTATCGGTCGGCAATTAAGCTGGCTCCTGTGGAGAGCTCTTAAAGAGGCCTTCGACCTGTAAGGTTCAAGGTTATAATATAAATTATAACTGGTTGAAACAAACTCTGACACGAGGTGTTACACATAACATGGAGAAACATTTATAACATGAAATATATATACGTGACAAAGATACATAAATGGAATAAGATACAAGGTTATGGATAGATATGGAGATTCCATAGACTAAAGTCACTTACTAGTGGCTGTAATGGGGGACGAAGCCCCCACACGAGAAGGTGTAGACATAAACGTCTAACCTATGTGTGTGAGTTCCCAGAGAAGAAAGAGAAGGAGAGTTTGAAACAGGCGCTTAAATACAAAAAAAACCCTGGTGGTAAAAAAGTCAACCCAACAGACCCAACAATAGCACTTCATACATTGAGTACATATTAAATTTTATCAAACTTGAACAATATTTTTCAAACAATTAACAGTTTTCATCAAAACAATAATATAATTTGTCTATCTGGAACTTATTGCAAAGCTGAATGATAAAATTTTTGGTTTTCCTATTCAGGACCAATACAAATATCTCGTTTCCAAATTCACCAAAATTTCTGGATTGCAGGTTTGAATTTGGCACAGAATGTTTTTAATTTGCTCATGGAATCAGCCCGATTCCAAAAATAGTATAATATGTTGGGCTACAGCGTCTAGAAGTAAAGTTGAAAGAATGTGATAAACACCCTTGCCATTTGTATTTATTATTAGAGATGTAATATCATGAATTACGCACACACATACACACTAGCTGAAGTACCTATCTATGCAGGTTGAGGTGAACATTTAGATCTGAACTGGTTATTTTACAATCTTTATCTATTAAAAACTTGAAATATTAAATACTTGAAATTATGCAACTGTGTGCAAATTATTTGTATTAGATAGGGATACTTGAAACCATATAAACAGTATACAAATTATTTGTGTTAAGAATAGTTACTTAACTGTATATTTTTTTTGTAACTGATTATTATCAGTAGTTTCTTAAAAACATAATTGTTTGCAACAAAACAAAAAATGTATTTTGGACTTATTAAATAGCCTCGTAAAATGCCACATAGCCAACCAACATAAAAATAGATGGACCATTATATTGCAATAAAAAAAAAGAAAAGAATGACTTCAATAGTCCAAACATTTGAGTTGATATCAATAATTTGTGGCTGTCACTTAGAATAATTCATCACACAAATCTGACGTTTAATAATAATCTTATTATAATGGAGATTGTGTGTTTTTCTGTCTGTAACCGAAACTATATTACTACTCAAGTCACAATTCCCTTAATTATTTACGTCAAATTCTCCCCATGATTTCATTCTTTTAAACCTTCAGTTATTAATAAAAATTGTTTTACATTATTAATACTGTTGACCATATCTACGTTACTAATAACATGCAATTGTATTTATATATACAACAAAATAGTGGTTTACAGTTTGAACGAGAAGGCTAATTTGCATATTGATATTTAACATTTTATTTTAATAAATAATTATTGATTTCTAATTGTTTGGTTTATCTTAAGAAAATATAAACAAAAGTCTCGTGGATAAATCTTAAAAGAAATTTATTTACAAGAAGAAATAACTGTAATATTTTCCTTTACTTCCTATTTTAACTAAATAGTTAAATTAGGAAAATTTACCAATGAAAGAGGGGAGTAATGGAAAATGATGGAATAGTTAGTTTCAAAGTTGTTCTATTTTTCGATTATACCCCCTCTGTTGCAGATCTTTTTATCTGCATTCTTAGTCAGTTTCATTAGCCTTTCTAATTTAATATGATATTTTATTATATCAAAACTTAAATACTTGCACCCGGAGGGTGCATATATTTGCTAGTAATAATAATAATAATAATAATAATAATAAAGTGTGTTATCTCCCTCATCATATACAATTTATCTTAATATCTACTGCAAAAAAATTATATCAATCCAAATAAGAAAGAAGAGCAACAATAATGAAGATGTGAATAAGTAAGTAGTAGTAAAGTCATTATCAGCCAGACAGCGAGGGGGTCTATCCCCTTTTCACTAGTGCTAGACCAAGGAGATTGTTTTGGCATCTAAATGGAACACCAGACCTTCTATCAGCTCCTCACTTTACCACACAGTTGTCGTCAGGGTGGCCTAAAGTCAGTATCAGCCAGACAGTGAGGGAGTCTATCTCCTTTTCACTAGTGCTAGACCAAAGAGATTGTTTTGGCATCTGAGGTGGAGTGCCACACCTACCATCAGCTCCTCACTTTACCACACAGATCCCTGTGCTACTCATACGCTGAGTTGGCGAGAGCCGGTATTGAACCCTCACTAACTAGATTGATGGCATATATAACGCACCCCCATTTCAGCTGGTCAGATTCAGAAAAAAAATTTTTTAGTGTATTTAAGCATATATTGTTGAAAACAGTTTAGCTGTGCATTACACAAGCAGAAACATAGCTGTATAAAAGCAATTTGGCAGTACAGGCAAGCAATAAGCATACACAAGACATCTCAATAGCAGGAAATAATAATAATAAATTAATAATAATAAAACTTCAAACTTCACCTACAATGTATAAGACGCAGAACAATTGTTTGAGCCAAAATTTTGGAAAAAAGTGCGCCCTCTATGCTGTCAAATATGGTATTCTATAATTGAAAAGCGACATCCAACCATTGATGGCAAACTCCCAAACTCGGTAGAACAACTTAGATACTTAGGTAGTAACATCTCCTCCACAGAAAATGACGTTAATGCACGTATAGGAAAGGCATGGCCCTATAAATAAATTAACGGTCATATGGAGACAATTCTTCCAGGCCGTTGTCGTGTCAGTACTACTGTATGGCTGCACCACCTGGACCCTAATGAAGCGACTAGAGAATAAACTAGATGGGAGCTGCACAAGAATGCTGCAGGTGATCCTGAACAAGACATGGAAACAACATGCGGGACACTGCTGGAGAAGCAAGGACAAACTCATAAGCGACGTCCTCCTGTGGAAGCCAGCACATGGGCACGCCAGTGTGGGCCGACCAGCAAAGACATACATTGACCAGTTCTGTGCAGATACAGGATGCTGCATAGAGGACCTCCGAGAGTGATGAGCGATAGGGACGGATGGAGAGAGATTGTCATGGATATCCGTGCCAACAGCGCGACATGATGATGATGATAATTAAAAAATGTAAATAAATGAATAAATTTCCTCCTGATATTAAAATGACCAACTAAAATAACTAAGAGACTTTGTAACAAACTGTTGATTTTTGTTGAAAGATATAAAATGCTGCAGTTTTTGTCGTAAGTGTAAAACAACAAAGAAAAAGAGAAAGAAATAAGTCGTTGTAGCATTAAAAGCTGAAGAGGGGGAAGGAATTGATTTGACTAAGTTGACTCTAAGCTGGAAATTGGGGGCCTCTCGGCTGAATATATGCGTGTTGATTGATTGATTAGTTGTCTCTGTGCTAAACCAGTTCCCTTGTTCCATTCTCTTCAATAGCTGTGACCGCATCGGAGATTTCTTCACCTTCCCTGACTTAAGTCTGCCCCTTTTTTCTTTCAATAGCAGCAGACTGGTGTAATCACAAACCCCACTTTTCTACTTCCTCCAGCTATCTAACCAAAATTGCTGCCTAACCCTAACCCGACCACGACCACGTCTACTACTTTTCACTTAATTCCGTCCTGAAATGCTTATCCTTTCATGTTAGTCTTCTATGGAAACATCTCGGAAATATTCTCCGTGCCACACGACCAAGGAAAGTAATATCTTGGACCTGACGTTGATTCTCTTGTGGTCATTTTATTGCTGTTTAATATCTTTAAGCCACACCCTTTTCCTTGCCAGTACCTGACTGACCAACTAACACCTCTGTGCCCTGGTCACCCACACGTAGGGGGGTGACCATCTTCTACTGGCTAACAATGAAGAAGACACTTTGTTAATGGGATTTGGTGCTTGTCCCCCTGAGGTACATGATTCTGTTAGCAATTACCAATGTCACTTGCAACTTTCACCTCTTTCGCACGTTCTGGCCAACTTCTCTCTCTCTCTCTCTCATCCCCCCCCTCTCTCTCTCTCTCTCTGAGAATACTGCATTTTCTCGTATTTGCTCTAGCGTTGATGTTGCAGCTGCTGCAAGTTGACACTCGCAAACAAATCCAAAAGCCGCATCGTTGCTACAGTAGAAAAGTATTTTCACATGCAAAGAAATATACATCACCCTGACAGTTTGATCAATTTGACAAAAAAAAAAAAGAAAGACAAAAAGTTTTTTTTTTTTATCAACAGCTGCAACCTGAAGAATAATTTCTTATTGCTTGCCAACTCTCTTTGCGCCGCTGTAAAAGCAGATGCATTTTCAAATAACTTAAAAGAATTTCGAAGATTAATGTTTGAAATCTTATTGAATGGTTCCCATGAAATATTAGTGCGTTTATGCCAACATTAGTCGAAAAACTGAAAAGCAAAAAGAAAATAAAAGAAAACTTTTGATACTCTTGTACTACACCTGTTGTTATTGCTGAGTATTTTGTTAGGTTATTATTGTTAGAAATCAGACCCATTACTACTAAGTAGTGACTATGATACTCACTAAGTGCCCTTATGGGGTTACAAGAGGTTTTGTGTTTTAAGGTTTAAAGGTGGCTGGATATTCTTGGTGTGTGTTCTTGGGGTTTTGCTTTTAACCCCATCTCATTTGGTGGTTGCGCTGAAAAGGAAGGAATTCAAGGAACGAAAAGAAAGAGACAAAGACAGAAGGTGGTTTTATGACTTAGGCTTTATTCACCAGTCATATCCACCTGTGGCAAAGGAAAATCTCCCTGGCCACTAGTAGCGACTAGACTCAGTTCAGGCCTAAATTAGAATCGCCGAGGGATTATCTTTGGGGGTTGGAGTTGGTTCTTCTTCTCACACATGTGCAGTGAAGGCTCATGGGAGTTTGTTATTTTTATTTATTTTTTTTATTTTTTATTTTAATTTAATCCTCCACACCCGATATTTGTGGTGTTGCGCCAAATCTAAGATATGACCTAAGTTCCTGGACAAAGCCACAGTTCACATAGAACTAATAACCTTTGGAATGGTATGAATCCAACTATTCTCCCTCCAGCTATGGGTAAATAGTAGGGCAGACTGGGCTCTTTAACCTTGGTTAGGCAACCAATCTAGTAGAAGGAAACTCTGAATTCAAACCTGGTCACTACTAGAATAGGCTCAGACCTACTTAGTGATCTATTTCAATTTAGAAATTACAAAAAATTACAAAAAATAGAATCATCCCCAACTTATCTATCTGTTGGATACTTACCTTATTTATATATATATATATATATATATATATATATATATACAGGTATATATATATATATATATAATATATATACAGGTATATAATATAAGAATCAATGTGTGATATACATTTATTAATTAAAAATTTCAGGTGTAATCATCATATTGAAAAAAATATGTTGTTTCAGTGGTGATGAAGTTGGTCAGATCCGAGTCAAAAATGATTCACTGAGATTTAAGGGTTCTTCTATTCTATTAAGGTGAATCTAAAACAAAACAATATGGCCGCTGCACCTTTCTGGTTGATTCAATTGTGACATGCTTTCTTCTTTGGTGACATGTGACTACACAGGAGGACAATCATGTCAAACAATGCCTCTCCTCTGCTGAGCAGAATTGCTTCAATTCTTCAGTTCTTAATGAACAGATCTGCCAAAACTTTCAGGAATTTATTACTTTCAAGATTCTAAAGACAGTGGCTGTGTCTCTAACTTCAGTTGGGTTGGGTGGTGTAGAATAATCATACTAGTTCCAATTACCGTCGAATTGGTAAGACAAGGCAGCAAGAATTCGTAACTTAATATGAACCTGATTTGCTGCAAGGACTACTGCAAAATGGCAGGTTAATTATAAAACCTCAGAACATCATAGAAACCAAGCAGGACTCAAGGAATGGAATCACCCAAATGCATGAGTGGACTATTCTGAATTCCCATAAGTACCAGTTGTCTTGACACTGGTTCAGTTGTGCTTGGCCAGTTGCTGTTGTTCAAACCAATAGTAGACTGACTGACTGACTTCAATAGGTGGTTGGTTTGCTGGATTTTATGGCATGTCAACCTTTGTCAAGTTATTTTATGCCAAAAACATTTTGTTTCATTCATTCTTCATGGGTATTCAAATTTTTCTTATATCTCAAATTTTTTTAAACACATTTTTTTATCTATATAACCTATAGATGGGACCCTAGCATGTACTACCACTCTGGGTCAGGGTGGACCTGGGAGTAATGGTGATAAAGGATACTCCAGGACGCTAAGACCCTCAGCCACCGCCTTCTAGCACATATATGATAAAAAGGGTTGGGGATTTATCATATGGGCAATAGGGTTGGCACAATAGGTTCCAGGGTTTGGCATGAGCAGCTGATTGATCAGAGGGGGCTTCTTTGACCGTCCGTCTAGCCTAAGTAAGGGCCAAAATGGAGTGTTGCATGTCATGGACTGCTCAGCCACCAATATTTTCTACTTAAGCATCATGGGTCGCCACCCACAGCCAATAGGTGTCTTCATTGAAGGGGGGTCTTACTCCTTTGTAGAGGTGCAGTCGGATATTCTACAGGGCGGACAATAGCTGTGTCTCTGACTTCTGATGGATAGGAGCAATAATGGATCTGATGTAAGGCATATATATATATATATATATATTAAGTAGAACCCTTGAACTAAGTGACATTCAAAAATGTCTTTTCTAACGTTGAATCTCTTAATAATTATTTCGTTCAGTTAATATAATTGCTCACAAATTATCTTGATTCAAGGTCTTCCATAATTTGAAGGTCCATGTCTCTCTATTTAACATCTACAGTTGAATAAGAAAAAAAGAAAAATGTTTCTCTTTCTATTCCATTCACAACAGTTGATCAATTCTTAAATTCATGGATCTCTCTTCCTTCATCTGCCTCAGATATTAGAAATAAAACACTGCAACATTTAACCTTTTGTGTGTGTGTGTGTGTTATATATATATATATATATATATATATATATATATATTATATATATATATATCCTGCTCATGTGGAGATGTTGCTATAATATATATATATGTGTTGAGAATGGGAAATGAATCCGACGATATGAGGAAAAAATGAGTAAAGAAAAGAAATGTAGATGGATAAAAATGAATTTTTATTTTTATCAAAAAATAAAAATACTACTCTGATGAAGGTCGGCAAAATCTGTGTACGGAACATTTTATGCATTTTTCCTATTATTATTATCATCATCATTTCAACTCCATCTGATTATTTTAATAATAATAATAACGTAAATCCGTATACATTTTGATAAACAGACTGAAACACATGTGTAAGTGATATCGATTAAAAGTGATATCGATAAAATTCATTTTTATCCATCTACATTTCTTTTCTTTACTCATTTTTTCCTCATATATATATATTATATATATATATATATATATATATGGGAGTAAAATATGGAAAATAAATCCGACAATGTAAAGAAAATTTGAAAAAAACAAGTGTTCAGAAAATAGGATGAATTTAATTATCGATGTTTAAACATTTCGGTTTCTTTAAACCTTCATCAGGATGTATCTTGGGGTGAAGAAAATGATGGATGTTTTATAGATGACAGGAGATGAAAATCTTTTTAGTTGTGTAACTGTATTTGATCAGCGTTATATTTTTCAAGGCAAGTCGCGATCCACACGCGAAGATGTTATGACGTGTGACACAACTCAAAGAAATGCAAAAGACGAGAAAAAGTATTAATGGACTGATATATATATATATATATATATATATATATAGCAACATTTCCACACAGGCAGGATGTGACACATGGTCACTTTTTAAGTGGATTTTAACAGGTTTGAATTCAGAGTTTTTCTTCTCCTAGACTGGTTGCCATACCAAGGTTAAAGAGCCCAGTCTGCCCTACTATTTACCCGTATCTGGAAGAGAAATAATTGCATAAATACCTTTCCCAAGGGTATTTAGTGCTATGTGAAATGCAAACAGCCTCATCCAGGATTTGAGCGTGTTGCCATGTCCATCTCTTGTGATGATAGCCATTACACCATGGGTGCTGCTCCATTTTTAAAATATTTGATAAGAAATAAGAATTTGGCAGATAAGCAACACCAGATAATCGGATTTTACAATTTTGCATTTCATCGTGGACAATTTGGAGGGTCTTATTTTTAACCAGTGGTAGTACCTGTTAGGATCCCATCTATGGGTTAAATAAATAAAAAAATAAGTTGAAAAAAATGTTTTAAAAAAAATTGTTTAAAAAATTGAGTTTGAAAAAAAAGATGTTGAATACCCATTGAGAATGAATAAAACAAAACATCTTCAGCATAAAATAACCCAACAAGGATTGACTTGCCATAAAACCAACCAACCAACCAAAGTAGCCTTCCTGCCCCAACAACCAAGATTTTGAATAACCTTTATTCTAAATATTTTAACCTGTTTTAAACACCACCTGTCTATCATTTTAACCACTGATCAAGTGGATAGAAATGCTAAGGAAAATGGAGGATAATTGCCTTTTAGTATTCTTCAATGTTTTCATAAAAGTCACGAAATTAATTTCTTTTTTTATTATTGTTCATAATATTCAATCTAATATCCTCAGTTTTGTTGGGTGTTTTTATCACAATGTTATAATATGAGATTAATTTTCCATAGCAAAAGTATACAATGCAATCTTTTCATAAAGGTTGGATTTCTACAGAAGACAAATAGGACTAAATACTAAGTTTAACACCAATGTTATTATAATAGAGAATCTAAGTAAAATGAAAGAGTAACCGATGACAGCTTAGACTTTGAAAAGCATTGAAAAATCATAAATTGATGGTCGTACAATAAAAAAATCAAATATGTACACACATACTCACGCACACAAACTCATATATATATATATATATATATATATTATTATTATTATGATGGTACACAGTAATAACCTACTCGAGTTTCACCATAAGGATCTTCAGGGTTAAATCCACTGGATTAATCAATATATTAATTGCAGTCGATTGCAATATATATATATATATATATATATATATAGCCTGGTGGGATTATAAGCTAGTGCTGGGGTGTTCTGGTTAAGTAGTAATGATGCATTGGGGGCCAAAAGCATGCCTGACCCCTGAGTTATCATCTGATGTTGGCTTTTATTGAATACCCTGGCATTCTGGAGTAGTATTGAAGCAAGATAGGTTTTATTCAGTTCTGACTGCTTGTTGCATTGTTTACCAATTGACGGTAATTGAAACTTAGTTTGATTATTCTACAGCTTTGTTGTCCACCCAGCTGTGTTGTTGTTGTGTGTGTTGGCATCCTTCCGTCTGCGAAAGATGATGCCATAGTTTTTTTTTTGTTTTTTTTGTTATTACGTAGCTTGGGAGGTTGCTTTGGAGGATGTGCTGTTGCCCAAGCAGCAGATCCCCTCTCTCCACACTGTCGCTGTGATCCAAAGGAAAGGATAAGAACCCATGCAGTTTGGTAACAGCAGTCTCGCAGGAGTTGCTGCATAACACTGAAATTCAGTGTTACTTCACTTTAGGGACTCCAGCTCCAAATTTGTTTTCATATCTGGAAGAGAAAAAAAAGAACACTGTACTTTCTGTACTGAATCTAAAAGAAATAGATAACTACACTAGAAAATGTGTTAAATGAATTTATTTTTAAACATATGAAATGGAATTCTGAATGAAATCAATGCTCAGGAAAATATTTAGTCATTAAAGCATTCTATAAAAGCATAAAAAATAAATAAGATATTAAAACTGTTGTAATGCGCTGAGAGACTTGCTAACTATTGTTATATGTAGTTAACCAACCCCTCCACCATGGGCAGGATGTGGCACAAGGTCAACTTTTAAACAGACACTAACTATTGTCATTTGTATTTACCCAACCCATCCTCTATGAGCAGAGACTTACTACTGTTATAGTTATTTGCTTAGCTTAGATGTGGTACAAGGTTTGAAGTATGGGGTGCTCAGTGAGTATCAAACTCACTATCAATGGTCTGCTCATTTAGCTTGCTAACATTGGTTTGAGATTGGTTGGTTTGTTGGATTTTATGATGTCAACCTTTACTGGGTCATTTTATGTTGAAGATATTTTATTCATTCTTGATGGGTATTCAAAGTTTTTTTATTTAAACTCAATTTTTTTTAACTCATATTTTCTATTTAACCCATCAGGTACTACCACTCCGGATCAGAGTGGACCTGGGAGTATTAGCAATGAAGGGGTACTCCACACTCCCCAGAGCTCTAGATATGGAACCTCACCATTACATTCAGCTTAATGTCATACCAAGACACCTAACCAGTGTGGTGCCCCTAACTACTGTAAAAGAGCAAAATAGCCAAGCTTTGTCCTTCTTAACAATTTAGGAGATTCGTTTTATTTGTAGGTGAGAAGTCGAAGCCATTTCACCCTTCTTGGATTTATTTACCATTTGTACATTGCGTTTGCTTTAAGCTTCTGAAAAAAAAAAAAGTCACTTTCATCTTTATTAAAGGTGTTAATGAAATTTATATATCATCACACTCAGTTTTATCCACATTCACCCGTCTTAGCTAGTCTGAATTTTTTTTATCTTTGGCTCTGTCTACATATCTCTATATAATGGAGATTCAGTGTCTATCTGTCTGTAACTGAAACTACATCACTGCTTACATCACAATACACTCAGGAATTACTTAAGTTTAAGTGTGGGTATTTAATTTCTAGTCAAAATAATTGATATATAGAATAAATCTTATTTAACTATATCTCAATGAAAATCTGAGTTAGATTTGCCTCAAAATAGTCCATGTTATTTAATGCATTTAAAATCCTGCAATGTGTCTTATATATCACTAAGAAATAAAGGTTTATATAATATATGGTGTGGTTAATTTGCATACTGGTTTTAACAAATAATCACTTGGTATTATTGATCTCTAATATTATTATTTTATTCTCCAACATATCAAAATCAATCCTATGAATGATTTTATACAGAAGTTAGCAAGGACTTGTCTCATGTGTAGGTCCATGATTTAGGTGAGGTGTTGCCAAGATGGCCAAAAAAGAATACGCATTGCTTTCCTTTGCAGCAGTGAAAAAAATGACATGCCTCATGTGAAATAGGACATGACAAAAAAGAGGTTCGCGAGAGAAGACTAATCCATTTATATGATTAGTTGCTCATGCTGATTGGTCTGTCCAACCAATCAGAAATGAGCCATAGCAATATAAACGCAGTGTCGCCTGAGACAGGGATAGCAGTCTGACCTCGTAGCAAGATAGAGTTAGTGACAAGTGAAATTGTTTAAATAATATCCAGGGAAAAATTATGTTGCTCTCAAAAACTATAATGGGTTCTTTACTTTGGTATAGTAAGTAGACTTGTAGAAGAAAAAGTCTGAATTGAAACCTGTTAAATTCTACTTAAAAAGTTGCAATTCTGCATTATGATACCGCCCCGTCGGATGGGGCATTAGAATGCACCGACTGCACCTCTGTAGAGAGGTAAGACTCCTCCAATGGGGCCATTGTTGGCTGTGGAAGGCAACCCATGATGCTTAAGCATAGAACCCAGGTGGTTGAGTAGTCCATGACTTGCTATACTCCACTTTGGCCCTTTCTTGGGCTAGACAGGCAGTCGGAGAGGGCCCCTCCGATCAATTGGCTGGTCACATCTATATGATTGTTAGCACCTATATGATTGCCCCAACCCCTATTGCCCTTATGGCAAGTCCCAACCCATTTTATCATATGGGTGCTAGAAGGCGGTGGCTGAGGGTCTACATGTCCTGGGAATGACGTTAAACTCTATCTGATGGTGAGGTTTCAGTTTGGAGGTTTGAGGAATGTGGAGCACCCCTTCATCACCATTGCTCCCTGGTCCACTCTGACCTGGGGTGGTAGTACCTGTTAGGGTCCCATCTATGGGTTAAATAGAAAAATGTATTTATAAAAATATTGAGTATCCATTAAGAATGATTTTTCAAAACTTTATCGGCATTAAATTACCCACTGATGTTGCTATACCATAAAACAAACAAAACAAACATTAGGATATGCATTCTACGTGTATTTATTTATTTCCTTTTATTTAACAAAAAGCAAAATGTTTCCGTGTTGAAATCATCTTTTTTATTTTATTGACTAATTTTTCTTTTGTCTGATCCATATTTAACCGAGCTCCATTTCATACCAAGACTATAAACACACCTGAGAATAAAGCATCACTGTTTTTTTTCTTATGGTTGGGTGGGCATGGGGTAGTAGTGCAAATGTCTTTTTCATTACTGAACACCTAAAACAAAAATATAATCCAAAATGAAATTGAAAGACACATTAGTTTTACACCCACTTGAATACTTTTAGAATCTTAAATTTCATTGTGTATTTTTCCAATGAAGAAATAGAAAACAGTAATTTATATATTTTAATTTTAAAGTGAAAACAAAAAAAAAAATAGTCACTTACCTACTTATAACTTCACTTTATAAAAAAAGTTAATTTTTTTATTATTTTAAGAACTTACAAAAGACTTTTTTTCTCCTAATGGAGTGAGATATTTTACATATTTTGTTTTAAAAATCACTTGTTAAAAAAAGTATATTAGAAAAAATAATATCGAAAAGGAATAGCGATGTTTGATTATTCGTTTTTCATATTATTTTGATTAAACATTTTTCATATTATTTTTTCTAATAAGCTGTTTTCTCCTTAAAAAAAAGCTGATTTTTTAAACAACAATGAATATAAAGAACAAGGTCATTTGAAATGGGTGAGGCCCAAGTTGGGTCCAAAAATTCCATAAAATTTTGTCTGCATTTCTTATTGCTGTTATCTATCTATACATATATTAAGTGCAGTTGTGTGTATGTATGTATATCCGGAGGAAACTGTGTGTATGTATGTCCGAATGTAATCTATTCATATATAAAGGGCAGTTGATGTGTATGTACGTATGTCCAGAGGAAACTATGAAAATTAAACAATTAATGACAAAGTAAATATGTATACACATTAAATATCATTGGTTCATGCTTTTTTTGTGCATGAATTATGAAGATTTCATTTATATACAAAGATATTTAAAAATTAAAATATACATAGAAATAACAATGAAATTCTACTTAAAAATAACCAGCATTTGTAAATCTCAAAAGTAAACAAATCAATATCATTTGCCCCCACCTCTACCCAGGTGATGCTGGGTAGCCACTTCTAGTTTCTTTATAAATGTCATGCTTGTAGAAAAAGAGAGCAAGTTGTCAGTCCCAGCTAGGGGTTAAATAGTACCACTACTATTCTTCTGCAAGGATGGCTTTAGCATTAAATAACCCATAAGAGTATATATGCCATTAAACAAAGAAACCAAACCAAACCAAACCAAACCAAGCTGTCAGTCTTAGCTAGGGATTAGTACCACTACTGTTCTTCTACAAGGATTGCTTTAGCATTAGATAACCCATGAAGGTATATATGCCATTAAACAAAGAAATCAAATCAAACTGTCAATCCCATCTACAGGTCAGATAGTACCACTACTGTTCTTCTACAAGGATGGCTTTGGCATTAGATAACCCATGAAGGTATATATGCCATTAAACAAAGAAATCAAATCAAACTATCAATCCCATCTACAGGTCAGATAGTACCACTACTGTTCTTCTACAAGGATGGCTTTGGCATTAGATAACCCATGAAGGTTGATATACCATTAAACAAAATTTAAATCAAACCAAACCAAATTGTCCATGGTTAAATACTGACATATGTTACTAATATCAAGCTGTATTTACATGTTTTGTTTTTCATCTGAAGAGAATTGATAGATCTGTAGAGAGTAAAATGATTTGTGATAGTTTGTTTCTATGATTTTATGAAAAGTTTTCTGAGGGGTAAACATAAAAATGTGTACACATTTCTACCCTATGCCAAGTCCCAACCCTTTTTATCATATATATATTTACCAACCCCTCCGCACAAGCAGGATGCGACACAAGGTCAGTTTCTTAAGCGGAGTTTTAACAGGTTTGAATTAAGATTTTTCCTTCTCATAGACTGGTTACCTAGCCAAGGTTAAAGAGTCCAGTTTGCCCTGCTATTTACCCATAGCTGGAGGGAAAATTGGATTCATACCTTTCCCAAGGGTATTAGCGCTATGTGAAATGCCAACAGCTTTGTCCAGGAATTGAACTCGCGTTGACGAGTCCATTTCCTAGGACTCTAACTATTAGACCATGCACCTCCATATTTTTATCATATATGTGCTAGAAGGTGGTGGTTGAGGGTCTTCGTGTCCTGGAATGACGTTAAGCTCTATCTGATGGTGAGGTTTCAGTTTTGGAGGTTTTGGGAATGTGGAGCACCCTTTTATCACCATTGCTCCCTGGTCCACTCTGACCCGGAGTAGTAATATCTGTTAGGGTCCCATCTATAGGTTAAATAGAAAAAAAATGAGTTTAAAAAAAAAAAATATTACCAATGAAGAATGAATAAAACAGAATATCTTCGGCATAAAATAACCCAACAAGGGTTGACATACCATAAAATCAACCAACCAACAAGTATTGTTATCATTTAAGTTGTTAAATCAGAAAGATTTTGTTGAAAGTTTAAAGACTTTGCCAAAAGCGAAATCAATTGTGAAAGTGATTGAGAGAAGAAGTAATGTTGAATCTATGTGATTTTTGATTGCATGACTTGATCTTTACTTGAAATCAATTTTGATTTCTGCTTATTTGAACCTGTTGCTTAATTTATCTCAACTCAGCTCAGCCAAAACCTTTGCTCTCAATTTAGCTGAAACCATTAACTCTCTAACAGAAACTCATCTCTGTTGCCATTTTCTAAATGTGGACATAACTTTTACCTATTAACGGAAGACCATTCATATATATATATATGTATATGTGTGTGTGTGTGTGTGTGTGTATAACTATGTATGTATATATTTGTGTGTGTATAAATATATATATATATATGATTGTGTGTGTATGTGTGTATATATAAATATCTGTGTGTATGTGTGTATATATATATATATCTGTGTGTATGTGTGTGTATATATATATATATCTGTGTGTATATGTGTATATATATATATCTGTGTGTATATGTGTGTATATATATGTGTGTGTGTACATGTTTATATATATATATATATATGTGTGTGTATGTGTACATGAATGTATATGTGTGTATATATATATGTGTGTACATGTATGTATGTGTATGTATATAGTATATATATGTGTGTGTGTACACATGTATGTATATGTGCATATAAATGTATATATGCATATATATATATGTGTATGTGTACACATGTATGTATATGTGCATATAAATGTATATATGCATATATATGTATGTGTGTGTATATATGAATATGTATAAATATACATACACACACACACACATATGTGTGTATATACATACATATATATATATATATAATGGAAAAAACTTTAAATTTTCTTCATTGTTATAATTTATTTTAACTGCACGAATGCAGTATCATCAGACATGAGCAAAAATTTGGTTGTCACGAAAAATTTCTTGGGACTCAGGGAAATTTTTAGATTACCAAAAATATATATATATATATATATATATATATATTCATTCAACAACATCGTGTTTGACATTTAACTTTTAAATGACGCAATCAAATCATTCAACTTCACAGCAAAACTGGTCCAATGACCGTAATTGTATTATTCACTTCTGCAATTTCCTGTAATTAATCAATATCTTGATTAATTCATTGCAATTAACCCTGATGATCCTTTTTGATGAAACTTAAGAAGGTTATTTCTATATACGCCTTTATACTAAATCTACTCAACTAATGTATTGAGCACTTTATATTCTTTATAACCCTGACTTTTCGGTTAATATTTTTATTGACCATCGATATTGCAATTAACTCGATGTTCTATTCCTCAGTAAGTCATCTTCTTTATCATATATACATATATATATATTATATATATATATATATATATTTACCACTTGGCATATAAGCTGAAACTCGTCTGTTTACATGTCTAGAGTTCTCTGGTGTTTATAAAAAAAGGGATGTATCAATTAATTGTTCACTCAAAAAATGATAGCCGCTAATAGCTGCATGGGTAAAAGACTTGGCAGATGAAAATTCAGTCAGGTTTCGATCCTGGCTAGAGGTAGCTGTTAAAAGTAAAGCCACACTGATGAGAAGTAAACTTCGAAACACGTGTAATGTGGATGACTTATTTTTTTTGTGTGTATATATATATATATATATATATATATGGTAAACAGCTTAAATATTGGTCATATAAGCAGTTATAAATTTATTTCCACCTGTATATGTATATATACACATATATGGGCTTCTTCAAACCCCTAATTTTTTTGGGAAATTGTATTAAAAATGGTGGAGATTTTATATATTTTGGAAATTATAGAATCAACTCTGGTCTCCATTCTTATAATTATCCGAGGTGGCGGTTTTATCCTGAGAGGATTATATATATATATATATATATATATATATAAAGTAAAAAAGTTGTCGGGTGGCCTAAAGTCAGTATCAGCCAATCAGCGAGGGAGTCTATCCCCTTTTCAATAGTGCTAGACTAAGAAGTTTGTTTTTGCATCTGAGGTGGAGTGCCACACCTACCATCAGCTTCATACTTTACCGCACCGATCCCCGTGCTACTCATACACTGAGTTGGCAAGGTATCAACCTAGGAACTTTATGGTTTCTAGCCGAACGCCCTACCGACTGAGCTAACCCGGCCCTATTATATATATATATATATATATATATATATATATGTGTGTGTCAGATAACCAACAAATACACTGAGTGGTCAGTCATCATAAGCAAAAGGAATTAACTTTATAAGCATTCCAAATCAAAAATGATTATATTAATATACATGGAGGTGCATGGTGTAATGGTTATCATCACACAAAATAGACACGGCAAGACGAGTTCAAAATCTGGACAAAGATGTTTGCATCTCACATAGCACCCTTGGGAAAGGTATGAATCCAACAATTCAAGCTGTACTAATAATTACCTTAGCTGCTCAGTAGAATTGGATTCATGCACATTTCCAAGAACAGTTAGTAACACGACAACACATAGCCAAGAGTGAAACCTGATGTGTCAATTTCATTTCCCATTCAGATAATCATTCCACACTGAAAAGGATCTGCCAATTCCATTGTTAGTTTAGTTTCAACTGCCCACACATTGAAACGTATTTCTAATCCATTTTGCCGCCCTGTCAGCTGGGGCGTTAGAATGCACCGACTGCGCCTCTGCAGAGGGGTAAGACTCCCCAATGGGGCCACCTGTTGGCCGTGGGTGGCGACCTGTGATGCTTAAGGATAGAACCCAGGTGGATGACTGGCAATACTCCACTTTGGGCTAGACGGGCGGTCGGAGAAGCCCCCTCCAATCAATCAGCTGGCCACGTTAAGCCCTAGCACCTATATGATTTTCCCAACCCTATTGTCTTTATGGCAAGCCCCAACCCCTTTTTATCATATGGGTGCTAGAAGGCAGTGACTGAGGGTCTACATGTCCTGGGAATGACGTTAAACTCTATCTGATGGTGAGGTTCCAGTTTTGGAGGTTTGGGGAATGTGGTGCACCCATTCATAACCATTGCTCCCTGGTCCACTCTGACCCGGAGTGGTAGTACCTGTTAGGGTCCCATCTATGGGTTAAATAGAAAAACATGAGTTTATAAACAAAATTGTATTATGCATTAAGAATTAATTTATTTCACAATTTTGTCGGCATTAAATGACCCACCGAGGTTGATATGCCGTAAAACAAACCAAACCAAACCAAACCAAACCTAATCCATTTTTTTACCTTTCTATTTTCATGACTTTTTTTTTTCTTTCCAACAATTTTGGAAAAGATAAGTAATGAAAGTGAAAGTAAAAGTTATTATTATTATTTATGTATCAATACACTTGTTCTTTAATTGTACGACCATTATCATCTTGCCACACCCTCTGGTTGAAAATGAGACTGTCCAAATCATCCATGGTAAATGCAAAAATGTAAATCCTAATTATCTGGTCTATCTTATCTGCTGAATTCTTATTTCTTATGAGCATCATCACCTCAGCTAAATAACCGACCATTCCACTTTTATTCTAAAGAAAGAAACGGATGAAAAGGACATTCTACACAGAAAAAATATAATAAGAAAAAAGAAAGAAAGAAAGTAGGGCAAAGATAGAAAGAGGGGTGAGCTCACGGAAGCGATAACGCTAATCTGTTTCAAACAAACTTAATGAAAAGATGAAAAGAAGGAAGGAAAAAAAAAAAAGTGAGTGAGAGTTAAAACAAAGGGCTGGGTTAGCTCAGTTGGTAGAGCATTCGACTGGAAACCACAAGGTTCTTAGTTCAATACCGGCCCTCGCCAACTCAGCGTATGAGTAGCACAGAGATCTGTGCGGTAAAGTAAGAAGCTGATAGTAGATGTGGCGCTCCACCTCAGACGCAAAAACAATCTTCTTGGTCTAGCGCTAGTGAAAAGGAGATAGACTCCCTTGCTGATTGGCTGGTACCGACATTAGGCCACCCCGACGACTTGTTTACATATTTGTGATAGTTCTTCAGAAAACATGTCAAATGTTATAATCATTAAATTATCGTACCAGAATCCTCGGTAGATGCACTACCAACTTAGATACAGAAATTCGGACTTATAAAAGTCATAAATATTCAATTACCATTTACGTTAAAGCACTAAACACATGACCCCAGCTATGGGTTAAATAGTAACACTACTGCTTCTTCAAAGGTGAATTAGGCATTAAATAACCCACGAAGTTCCATATGCCATTGTCTATTAATAGCAAGATTTTAGAAATTCTTCATATTCTTATTGCTATGCTTTGTGTTAGGGAAGATCTTTAGTCGTTCCTCATTCCCCAAGGGCAAATATTACAATATCCGTGATACAATAACACTGATTGATTAATCGGTTTTAACGGCACTTCAATCCATATGGGGTTATATCATGCCTAGAGATTAGTAAATCGCGTTCATTGTACGGTGTATATTTACATATTTTTGTAGTTGTTTTTTAAGATTTATTTTTTACACGGCCATATCGAATACGAATATTTTTAAACAGATGAATTTGACCTATACATAGAACTTTACATAGAAATTTACACTTTAATTGATTGTATATAAAATTCAGTAACTGTAATGTAACTGTATGTATTGATTATATTTACACAAATACATATATTTACACATTAATTGATTGTATATTAAACTCATTACTTATGATAATGTATTGATTGATTGTGTCTGTGCATATATATATATATATATATATATATATATATATATATGCACACACACAATCAATTACTCCTATTTGGCACCTCAAGCCTAAACTTATCCAACGGAGGGACTCGCAATTTTCGAACCCCCCCTTATGATTCGTAATTTTCTTAGTTTTACGAATTCTTTGTCCTATTGAGAAAAAAAAATCCTTTTCTTGTTTTCTCTCTGACTATTCCATCGTCTACAACAAAACAAAAAACAAAACACAATAACACCATTTATCAATGTATTTTTTCTCTGATGAGCATTGACAAAAAAAAGATCAATTTATTTTTAGATTTTAAATCTAATAAGGGTACCCTCACTTTTCTTTTTAAGAAAAAAAAAAAAAATTATTTTACATGCATATGCTTTTACACATCCTTTTTAAATTCAGTACTGCCAATAAACTTTTATATATATATATATATATATATATATATATATATATATATACACACACACACACACACACACACACATTAATTGATTGTGTTCATATATATATATCGTGATTGTTACTTCTTCACAGAAGGCCATTTCTATAAAGTTTGGTTGTGAGCATGCAAGTGGCTCAGAAGTCCAGCAATGCTTTTACACGTCCTGTCGCATAAAAGACACCTGAGACCTCTGGCTTTGCTCATACGCACATGTTTTTCACGTGGTTGTCTGTCACCATGTGACCACATATGACTCAAAAGACCAGCACTGCCACACATAGTACATATATGGTCAGGCTTGAATGTAGGAAATAAATATATATATATATATATATATATATATATATATATATATATACACAGTGTTTTGGATAAATTTGACATATTTACATTTGGTTATTTTTCTCCGTAGGTTGGAGGTATAGATGCACACTATGCATCATTTAAAAAGCTTGGACCCTTTTTCATTCATATACGTGATGACAGATAGAATGGATGACTGGAACCCACCTGAATCAGGGAAGAGAATAACATGTGATCTGCACTGGCCATCAAAATAAGGAGATTATGGTTGCTGCCCAATGCTACCTGAACTCTGTAAAAACATGAACTGGAGAATTGCAATGGAGACTACGAGGCTGTGGCTAGAAGAAAGCAACATAACAGACGATCTGATTGCGTTCGTACAGTAGAATTCCTTGAAAATCTGCAGAAAACAGTGTTGAAGGACCTTGGCATTGGAATTCGGGCTTTGTCATGTGAATTGAATGTTTCAGCATCTACCATGAAACTTGCACTCAATGAAGACCTTCACTACTACTCATAAAAGCATCGCAGAGACCAATCATTTGACAAAGGTGAAGAAACTTCTGAGCAAAGTGAAACATCCTGCTGAACCACAAACAATCTGGTTCTTTTCCAATGAGAAAAACTTTTGCCAAGATCAAAAGCACAACACACAGAATAACAGATGGCTTTCATACAGTCCTTATGTCATGCAGACTAAGTTTCTCCAAACTGTGATGGTTTTTGGATATGTGTCCTCTGAGGGTGATGTGATGCCTCCGCATTTTTTCAGAGAGTGTATCAGGTTGAATTTAGCTGCCACGTGGAATTGCTAAACACTGTAGTCAAGCTCTAGATAACAAGGGTAGCCAATGGTAGGCCATATGTATGGAAGCAAGATTCGGCCCCCTACCACCACTCTGGGAAATGTAAAAAAATGGTTTACAACTACACCAGTCCCAATGTTTGGCCTCCAAACTCCCCAGATCTTAACCCCATGGATTATTATGTATGTGGCGCTGTTGAGAAAGACACCAATCACCGTGCTAGTACTACAAAAGCCCAGTTAATTGACAGAATTAAGGTAGTTTTTGAGACCCTTCCCAGGGAAACTGTAACATCAGCTTGCTCCAGGTTCCAGAGCAGGATTGAGGCTGTGATCGATGCTAATGGCAGTTATTTTGAGTGCAAATTGTTGACAGTAATGTAATTTCCGTGCCTGTAGAATTTCTTTCCAATCCATTAAATTTTGTAGTTACCAAGCACTTTTTCTTTTTCCTTATAAAACTGTCAGATTTCTCCCGAACACCCTGTATATATATATATATATATATATATATATATATATATATATATAACTGATATATAATATCAAATGGTTTAAAATATACCCACTCAAGTTTCTCACAATAGCTGCAATATTGTAACTGTGGTATATATATATATATATATATATATATATATATATATATATATATATAACTGTGTGTGTGTATATATATATATATATATAACTGTGTGTGTGTATATATATATATAACTGTGTGTGTGTGTGTATATATATGTATATATATATATATATATATACGATTAAAATCAAATGGTTTAAAATATACCCACTCAAGTTTCTCTCAATAGCTGCGATATGGTAACTGTGGTGTATATATATATATATATTACTGTATATATATATATATATATATATATATATATATATATATATACGTTTACATGTATTTACTCAGTAATAACATAGACTGATAAAATTGATTTTCTTTTTACTATTTAACTTTGATATTGTTTGTCTGATAAGCTTTTGTTTGTTATCAATGTAATGGTTTTTCCTAAGATTTATCTGTTTGTGATTTCTAAACATGACCCAGAAATATTTTCATTTTAGACTTTCTAAACCATTAGTATCACCTTAACGTGAAGTGAACACTGAAATTCTTTCAACCAAAATAAACTTAATGTTTTGATATCTTGGCGTAAAAAATAACTTTGACTTTTCTAAAGCAAGCATTAATTTTGCTCATAAAACTGCAGTGTGGAAATATTTTCAAAATGTTTTCCAAAATTTAACAAGCAAATTGGTTGGTGCATTTAGAAAAATCTTAATTGTTAATTTACAATATCTTTCCAAATTCAAAAAGTATTTTATTGTACTTTTTGACACACCTTGTATTCTGGGGAAAAAAAGATCCATTCATTCTTCATTTGTATCTTGGTAAATAAAGCTTTAAACCTGGTACTTTTTTGACACACCTTGTATTTCCCCAAAAAATAATGAACATTATTTTTTTACATCATACAAGGTGTGTCAAGATGTACAAAAAATCTCGATACTTTTTTGACACACTTTGTATATATATATATATATATATATATATATATATATAACATACAGCATGAGAATACAGTTATATAAAAATACCATCATTTTCAAAAAAAAAAAAATTCATTTAAAAAGAAATGCCATAACTAGACTGCTTCAGTTCCAGTGATCTTTTGAAAAAGAGATTTTATCTCGAAAACTCAAGAATTAAATACAGGTTAACACACAACACCATTGTTACCGTATTATTATTTTTTTTTCTTTACACCTGCATTGTGATAGCCTTCTAAATCAACCTCCTAACCAATATATACACAATGCTTCAAGCAAATTATAAAACTCTCTTTTTATATATATATATATATATATATATATATACTTACCAACCTCTACGCATGAGCAGGATGCAACACAAGGTCAATTTCTTATGCAGATTTTAACAGGTTTGAATTCAGAGTTTTCCTTTTCCTAGACTGATTACCATGGTTAAGGTGCCCTATGACTCAAGAGACCAGCTCTGCCACAAATAGTACATATATGGTCAAGCTTGAATGTAGGAAATATATATATATATATATATATAGCTGGAGGGAGAATTAGATTCATACCTTTCCCAAGGGTATGAGCACCATATGAAATGCAAACCGCTTCATCCAGGAATTGAACTTGGGTTGACAAGTCCATTTCCTATGACTCTAACCATTAAACCATGCGCAATATATATATATATATATATATATATATATATATATGACTCTACGCCATCGTCTTTAATAGAAGGTTGCCAACAATATATTTATATATATATATATATATATATATATATATATATACACCACACGTACAGATGAAGTATTCGGAAAAATAACAGATTCTTAAATGATACAAACTATATCAGCATAAAAAATTAACGCTCCAGTCATTGTTCATTTCTAATTGATAAATACAGCTTCAAACTTCAAAATTGTCCATTTCTATCTTGATAAATACAGCTTCAATCTCAATGCTTTTATGATGTTACTTCTGTGTGTGTGTGTGTGTGTGTATATATATATATATGTGTGTGTGTATATGTGTATGTATATATATATATATTTGTGTATGTATATATATATATATGTGTGTGTATGTATATGTGTATATATATATATATGTGTGTGTGTATGTATGTATATGTGTATATATATATGTGTGTGTGTGTATATGTGTATGTATATGTGTGTGTGTATATGTATATATATATATATATATATATATACACACACACACATATATATATATATATATAAAGTAAGTAAAGACGACGGGGTGGCCTAAAGTCGGTATCAGCCAGTCAGCGAGGGAGTCTATCCCCTTTTCAATAGCACTAGACCAAGGAGATTGTTTTTTAGCATCTGAGGTGGAGTGCCACACCTACCATCAGCTCCTTACTTTACCGCTCAGATCCCTGTGCTACTCAAAACGCTGAGTTGGCGAGGACCAGTATCGAACTAGGAAACTTGTGGTTTCTAGCCAAACGCTCTACCGACTGAGCTAACCCGGCCTCTTATATATATATATATATATATATATATATATGAGTATATATAAAAAGATATGAAAACACCACAAAATGCTGTTAAAGTGAAAACATTTTATAACTTAGCTGATTGAACAATATTTCGATTTTATGAAAATCGTCATCAGAGCTTGTTTATACTCCATGTTGTTAAGAGTGGAGACAAAAGTCATGATTTTTGTCTCTGCTCTTAATAACACGGAGTATAAACAAGCTCTGATGACGATTTTCATAAAATCGAAATATTGTTCAATCAGCTAAGTTATAAAATGTTTTCACTTTAACAGCATTTTGTGGTGTTTTCATATCTTTTTATATATACTCATACCGTCAGATTCATTTCTTCCTTTCTTTTAACTTATATATATATATATATATATATATATATATATAGTCAGTGTTCCACTTTTTCTTTAAGAGTTAATATATTTAGAAAGATACAATTCTTAATAAATTCATAGAATTTTATCCTTTCAAATTGAAAAGCCCTGCTAATGTTGTTTACACTGATTTAATCTTGTTGAACAATCTGAATTCTGTTTATTTATTGTTTATTTATTTTTTAACTTACATAAATCCGCATCTGTTATCTTGTAAATATCATCAAGTTAAGAAAATGTTATATTTTTTTGTTTCTTTTCATTTATCAAAAGATTCAATTGTCATTTCATTTCCAACTTGCCAACATATAAGAATTAAAGACACAAAAATATATTTGGTTTTATTTATCAAGGCAACAAAACTCTACGCATAATACTGGCTTGTACTTGCCAAGTCTCCAATAACACTTGCTATATTATGTATGCTAGCAAGAATATGCCCCCTCTGGGTATAAGTATATAAGTGTTAATGTAATGAAATATATTAAATTAGAAAGACTAACAAAATTGAATAAGAATTCATATAAAAAGATTACACTTATTTTAATTATATTTTAAATGGTTTCTGTATAAAATTGATAAGATTGATTTTAATAAGTTGGAGAATAAAACAATGATATTAGATACTATTTCTCGGAATTTTTGAGATGAGGCTTTTTGTATTATTCGGACTATTGTCCGCATCTTCATTGTTATCTGAACAACGTTTTGGCCGATGTGCCCTCCGCCTTCTTCAGGTATTTCTTGTCAGACTCAGGAACCTTCTTGGACTCTGAAACCATTTCTTCAAACTTGGGAACCTTCTTGTCATAATCGGGAGCCATCATGGAATTTTGAACCCAACCCTTTATACTAATAATATTAGAGATCAGTAAGACTGAGTAATTTTTTACTAAACCCAGTTTTGTTAAAACCAGTATGCAAATAAACCACACTATGTATTATGTAAACCATTATTTCTTAGTGATACATAAGACACATTGCAGTATTTTAGATGCACTAATAACATGGCTGTTTTGAGGCAAATCTATCTCAGATTTTCATAATGTGATTTGCTAAATTCTTGGCATAAAATAACCCTAAACTGCTTGACATGCCATTAAAATCAGTTAATTATTAACATATTTATGAGGGCTTAAAAATCTAATAAAAATAACTTTGAATTAACAAGTGTTTTTTTGTTTTTTGTTTTTGTTTTTTTGTTTTTTTACATTTCTAAGTTTTAAGCCAGTTTAGCTCAGTCGGTAGAGCATTGGGTTGTAATCGCAAGGTTCCTGGTTTGATATGAGTAGCACAGATTGGGTAATCTAATCTGTGCGGTAAAGTAAGTGTAGCACTCCACCTTATTACAAACATTCTTTCTGGTCTAGCACTAGCAAAAAAGGGGATAGACTCCCTCACTGTCCGGCTGATACTGACAACAGGCCACTGTGCCAACTTTACTTTTTATTTCTAAGGAAAAAATCCATTTTGCTTTTATAGATAAACATTTTTTATGCTTTTTCTTTTTTTCTTTTTTTTTTTAAATATTTTGATTTTTTCTGATTTTTGTGGACTAGGTTTCTTATCTTTACTATTTTTAACACCACTTATCAGGAGAATTTCAGAAATAATAAAAATGACTCTTCCCCATATTCGATACACTATTTATTTGAACTGAGGTCACCAAGAAAATCTTCTTTTTTTTCTCTCTCTCTTTCTGAACTTGTTGCTTAATATTAACCATCTAGTATTTTGTTCTGGAGATGAGAATGTGATTTCTTCTGAAATATACTTTCTGTCGTTATGGCAACAATGATAACCTTCTATTACTGAACTGAAGTTTATTTGCAACCTGTAATTTATCTCAAATGAAATAATTTCTGTGGAGACTTACAACCATAGATAAAATTCAGCTAGAAAAAACAAACAATTTCAAAATATTTTAATAATTGGTCCAAGAATATTATTTGTCTTTTCTTTTCGTTTTTTAAAAATTTTGATGGTAGATTCCTGACACCTCACTGAATTTCTCCTGGTGAACAACAAATATATTAAACAGGTCATTAAAGTTGCCTAACAACCAGGCAAAATAATCTAGTAGGGGGCAAAATCTGTTTAAATTAAAAGGTTTTGAATTGATTTTTATAAAGAAAAACAACAAATTATCTCTACAAGCAGAACCTGTGGATATACCACAGTATGATAATTTAATTATCACGTTTTATATGTTTATTAAGAGCTATTGGTATTAGTTCAATATATAAAAAGTATAATAATCTTGATTTAAATCTCTCTCACTTTTTTTTCTTTCTTTCCTTTTTTTCATCTTTTCATTATGTTTGATTGAAACAGATTAGCATTATCAATTCTACACACTTAAGCTCTCTATCTTTCCTTTCTTTCTTTCTTATTATATTTTTCTGTGTAGCATGTCCTTTTCTTCCCTGTTTTTCTTTATAATAAAAAACAGAATGGTCTATTTCTTAGCTGAGGTGACGACACTCATGTGCTCCACCAGATAATCAGGATTTGCATTTTTGCATTTCATCTCGGATGATTTGGACAGTCTTATTTTTAACCAGAGGGTTTGCAAGATGTTAACAGTCATGCTTTTAAGGAAAAAGAATATCAATACATAAATCATTATTATCATTACTAGTACAAAATAAAAAACGCCCTCCGGGCGATGTAAAAATAGATTTTTGAAACCTATTGCCTGAGGGGTGGGAGTAAAAAATTCAATGTCAGTGAGTTAGTACCCTAAGTAAGTAAAATCATCAAATTCATTAAAGGATTAAAAAATAAAACAATTTGAAATGTAAACTTTAAATATGTATTAAAATAAAACAAACTATATATAGATATATAATACCAGTCATGTATTTATTAAAACTTGTTTTAAAAAAACAATGAGGACTGTCTAATGCTGCATGTTCAAATTTTGAGTGTATTTATTCTATGTTATAACGATTTTGTGTAATGTGACATAAGCAGTGACGTAATTTTTGTTACAGACAAAAACCGGAAGCAAATCTCCATTATTAATAGATGTAGATAAGGCCAACAGTATTAATAATGTAAAACAATTTTAATAATAATTGAGATTTAGATAAAAATAAAACAAAGGAGAATGTGGCGTAAATAACTAAGGGAATTGTGACTTGAGTAGCGATATAGTTTCGGTTACAGACAGAAAAACACACAATCTCCATTATAATAAGATATCAAACTGAAATGGCGATTTTATTTCTCCGTCGGGTTAGCTCAGTCGGTAGAACATTCAGCTAGGAACCACAAGGTTCCTAGTTTGATACCGGCCCTCGGCAACTCAGCATATGAGAAGCACAGTGTTCTGTGCGGTAAAGTATGGAGCTGGTGGTAGATGTGGCACTTTGCCTCAGACACAAAAACAATCTCCTTGGTCTAGCGCTAGTGAAAAGGGGATAGACTTCCTTGCCAATTAGCTGATACCGACTTTAGGCCACTCCGACGACTTTACTCTTTTTACTTATTTCTGTGTAGTTTCCTCTTCTTCCTCTTTCCATTGATTCTTTTTAGAAAAAGAAATTTTGCTTATCCTGTAAATTATATAAATAAAATTGAAGTGTGTGTTTGTGATAAAATGATGGGGCTTAAGAATACACTGACTGCAACTTTGTTGAGGGTAAGACCCCCCCCCTCCAATGGGGCCACCTGTTGGCCGTAGGTGATGACCAGTGATGCTTAAGGGTGGAATCCTGGTCGCTAAGCAGTCCATGTCATTCAACGCTCCACTTTGGTCCTTACTTGTGGTAGACAGGCAGTTGGAGAGGCCCCTCCGATCAATCAGGTTGTCACATCAAGCCCTAGCACCTATATGATTGTTTCTATTGCCCTTATGGCAAACCCCCAACCTTTTTATCATATGGGTGCTAGAAAGTGGTGGCTGAGGGTCTTAATGTCCTGGGTTTGATGTTAAACTGCATCTGATGATGAGGCTCCAATTCTGGAATTGAGGAGTGTTGAATCTCTCCTTCATCACCATTACTCCCAGGTCCACTCTGACCCGGAGTGGTAGTACCTGTTAGGGTCACATCTGTTGATTAATTAGAAAAAAATGTGTTTTAAAAAATTGATTTTAAAGAGAAAAATTGAGTACTCATCAAGAATGAATAGAACAAAACATCATTAGCATAAAATAACCCAACAAGAGTTGACATGCCATAAAACCCAACCAACAAACCATTCAGTTACCTGAGGAAGCCTATCAATTCAAGATGGCTATGAATTCTGTTCACTTGCTGTCTGGATAAAATGGATCTGAACGAATATGGTTGTTTCTGGCTAAAATGAAATGGTATCTAAATTTATCATCTCCTTGTGTCTCTTGATGCCTGAAGCCAGTGTCACTTAAGCAAGATGTATTTTCGCACACAGATTTCTAGAGTAATATTAACTCTTATTACAGAAGAAAGGTGTGCTTGATTTACAAGAGATTTTCATGCTCATCTTCATCGATATCAACTGTCCAATAAGAAAATGTTGAAAACTTTTTTCTTTTTCTTTTTTTCATTGGATTGGTGCAAAATTAAATCCTTGTTGAGTTGTTGAAGTCATTCAAACCAATTTGAAGAATTTTCTTTAGCTATAAATAAAATAGGAGAAGACAAAAAAACTTTTCTTTTCTTTATATCTCCTTGGATTTTTCTTGATGCTGAAAGATTTGTGGATAAAAGTGAAAAAAAACAATTAACCTTGGTATAAATAACATTAAATTTCACTCCTCTCTCTTGAAGATTTAAATAATTTCACTCTTTTTTTAAAATTGCTTATTTAATCAAAGTTTTCAAAACGATCATTTTATAACATTTATAGCTTCTAATATAATATAAATATATATATATATATATATATATATATATATATATATATATATATATATATCCGAAATATCGGAATAGATTGACTTATTTAATAGATTAAATTAATTAGCTTCTAATATATATATATATACGCGAAATATCAGAATAGATTAAACCAGAAACAGAGCAACGGTTGAATATATAAAAATTCTGATTTTTGTTCTGTTTTTCTTGTTTTTGTTCTTTTTTCCAATGCTTCAAAAGACCAAACAAACAACGTTCACAAGAACATAACATACATAATTATATATATATATATATATATATATATATATATATATATATGGGGCCGGGTTAGCTCAGTCGGTAGAGCGTTCGGCTAGAAACCTCAAGGTTCCTAGTTCGAGACCGGTCCCCGCCAACTCTGCGTATGAGTAGCACAGGGATCTGTGCGGTAAAGTAAGGAGCTGATGGTAGGTGTGGCGCTCCACCTCAGATGCTAAACAATTTCCTTGGTCTAGTGCTATTGAAAAGGAGATAGACTCCCTCGCTGACTAGCTGATACCGACTTTAGGCCACCCCGTTGACTTTACTTTACTTATATATATATATATATATATATGTATGTGTGTATATATATATATATATATATATATATATATATATATATATATATATATATATATATATATATTATATATATGTTAAGAGTAAGGAAATGAATCCGACGGTATATTTATAGATAAAAGGGTATGAAAACAAACAATGTTGTTAAAATTAATATATTTTTATATCATTTTCATTGCTAATATTGACAATATTTCGATTTATAAAAAATCATGATCAGAGCATAATGATAATTAGGTCCGTTTTTAGATGTAAATGTTTCTAATCCGGACTCATCGAGAGAGAAGCAGAAAATAATTTTGCTCTGATGATGATTTTTTATAAATCGAAATATTGTCAATATTAGTCGATATTAGCAATGAAAATGATATAAAAATATATTCATTTTAACAACATTGTGTGTTTTCATACCCTTTTATCTATACATATATATATATTATGTGTGATTGGTATCCATCTGTCTACTAGAAACGATGGCGTAGTGTCCAAAAAACATGGAACTACACAGCCTGGGTAGGTTTATATGGGGGATGAGCTTGTGCCCAGTTGCAAGTCCCCCCCCCCTCTCCATACTTCCGTTGTGATCCAAAGGTAAGGCAAAAATAAAACAACAATGTAGTTTGGCAATGATAGTTTTGCAGGAATTGCTGTATATTGCTGTTGGTCAGCATCACACTACTTTAAGGACTCTAGCTCTAGATTTGATTTCAGGGTTGTATACAACCGTTATAAACAAAAAGTAAGTTACAAAATCACACACAGCCTATCAAATATCAGAAATCACACATATACATATTCATATTGTGCCAAAATATGGTTAATTAATGCCTGAATAAGATAAAAGAAGATCTGAAACACATGTCGCATATGTAAGATAATAATTTTTTTTTAAAAAATCCCTTTTTGCGAACCTTCTTTTTATAGAATATCTAATTTTCTCCCATTGGGCCCATAACAACACTTTATATATATATATATAGTATCCAATTTCCTCTTGAACTTTTCCATTGCATTGGGATCAGTAAATAATCTAAAAGTGCTCAATATATTAAAAACATAGAGCAGTAATAATATATATATATATATATATATATATATATATATATATATATATCTGATGACTGTATTTTTTTTAAATGCATAAAATTAATTAGGGTCCCATCTATGGGCTTAATACATAAAAAAAAATAAGTTTAAAAATTGTGTTTAAAAAAATTGAGTTTGAAAAGAAAATTGAATACCAAACAAGAATAAATAAAACCAAACATCTTCAGCATAAAATAACCCAACAAGGATTGACATGCCATAAAACCCAACCAACCAACATTTCTTCTGTTGATTCTTTGCAGATGTTATAATTCAAACACAACTTTTTATCGATATTGTATAGAGAATTTTTATGTTATTGAAAACTATATTCTTTCAAAAATAACCCCCCCTCATCAATTTCTACTTAATGGAATCGGCCAGCTCATTGGTTCCCTCATGGATCTTGTCAATTTATTCATGAAAGAAATTCTCCAAATGGAAAACTAATGAATGCCGGATCCATTGACACCTTAAAAATAAGATGACACGGCCTTGTGGATAAATGCGCTTCGAAAGGTCATTTTGTTTCCTGGGAGTTGTGAAATCAATCCGTCTTCGTCCCTGCATCAGGTTGTACAGAAATATACACTGGCTCAGTGGAGAGGCAAATTAGCATCAACAAGTTCTGCAATTCCCCCCACGAAAGACACAGTGACAGGAATATTCCTTTGGATCAAATAAAGGATTTCATTTGAAAAGAATTCTGTTTGACATTCCGGAAAGATTACCAATTGCACTAAATACCAGAAGAAAAAAGTTACACGGTACAGTAGCTGAAATATTGGAATAAGAAAACTAGTTTGAATGAATCTAATGTTTAATAATAATATCAAGTCCTTGTTTCAAGGATTCATAAAAAGGATATATATATCAAAAAGTATTCCTGTACATTTTAGAAGTTTGTTATGTTCTACATGTAGCCAGTTTAGCTCAGTTGGTAGAGTGTCTGACTAGGAATCACAAGGTTCCTGGTTCGATACTGGCCCTCACCAACTCAACATATAATGAGTAGCACAGGGATCTGTGTGGTAAAATGAGGAGCTGATGGTAGGTGTGGTGCTCCACTGCAGATGCTAAAATAATCTCCTTGGTCTAGCACTAGTGAAAAGGGATAGACTCCCTCGCTGTTACTGACATTGACGCCCTGTGATGGAACCCTGGTGGCTGAGCAATCTATATTATGCAACACTTTAGCCCTTATTTTAGACAGGCGGTCAATCAGCTGATCATGTCAAGCCTTAGCACCTATATAATTTTCCCACTCCTATTGCCTTCTTGGCAAACCCCCAACCTTTTTATCATATGTGCTTGAAAGCAGTGGCTGAGGGTCTTAGTGTCCTGGGTATAATGTTAAACTCTATCTGATGGTGAAGTTTCAATTCTGGAACTCTGGGAAATGTGGAGTACCTCTTCATCACCATTACTCCCAGGTCCACTCTGACTCGGAGTGGTAGTACCTGTTAGTGTCCCATCTCTGGGTTAAATAGTAAACAATGTGTTAAAAAAATGTATTTTTAAAAAATTGAGTTTAAAAACTAAAAACTGAGTAACCATGAAGAATGAATTAAAAAAAATGTCTTGGCATGAAATAACCCCACAAGGGTTGATATGGCGTAAAATCCAACCAACCAACTGTAAATGAACTTATTAGCATAACTGGAGTTCAAACTTACTTACTTACTATGATATTGCAGTCCAGTGCTTTATCCACTGTGCCATGGGAAATCCCCCTAAAAATTAAAAAAATTTTTTTTTTTTTTAATTGAAATAGATCACTAAATAGCCCTGAGCCTATTTTAGTAATACCCACCTCAAGTGGTGATGTAAGAGGTTTGAATTCATACTTTTGCTTCTCCTAGACTGGTTGCCTAACCAAAATTAAAGAGCTCTGTCTGCCCTACTATTTACCCATAGCTGTAGGGAGAATAGTTGGATTCATACCTTTCCCAAGGTTATTAGTGCCATGTGAACTGTGGCTTTGTCTAGGATTTGAACCCGGGTCGATGAGTCCATTTCCTACAACTCTAACAAGTACACCTCCGCGCTCTCCTAATATAATAATATAATTAGTTTCTAGTCTTTTTATGTCAATGAAATAAGCTTTTGGGTAAATATCTATAAAGGAAATAATATTTTTTGATATCAACTAATAATAAAGAAAAAGCTTCAATATTAAGTTGTCCGAATTACTCAGATAAAGCATTTTCATTATTATCAATTTCAGACACATTCATAAATAAGATGAAAGATAAAAGTGACTGAAATTAATCATACTGACGATATTGAATTTCTTCTTTTTTTTTTTTTTTTTTAAATCATGATCAAATATAGACTTTAAATTTTTTTCCCTAAAGCGAAGCAACTTGTAATTTCTGTTCTTTAAATGTGTTGACCTTTTTATTAATAAGTTTTGATTCTTTTAAATAAAATCATCAGACTGGATGAAGAAGCTCTCAAGAAAAGAATTCAGCATCAAAAAAAAAAGAATCATCAATCGTTTCTATTGAGAAGTTAATGTATTATGCTATAAGAATTGTATATTGTGTTATGTTGCTCATCCGTTGTTGCTTTATGGGCTGTTTAAATTGGAGGACAAGTTTGCAGGTCATGTGCTAAATGGAATTTCAAATTATAAAGCAGTCAAAAATTGTAGACAACTATCTTTTTTTTAAATTTATTATTTTGGTTTGGTTTGTTGGATTTTACGGCATGTCAATCCTTGTTGGGTTATTTTATGCCGAAAAAGGTTTGTTCTATTCATGTTTGATGCTATTCAAAAAAAAATTTTAAAGACATTTTTTCAAAAGTTTTTTCTTATTTAACTCTTAAAGTCCTATACCATCTTATTCCACCCGGACGGAAGTCACATTCATTTTCCTAATCCACCCCAAATGATAGCCTTTGTAATATTTAATATTAAACACATTTATAAGTCTTTGATTTAAGGGAAATAAAAGGTAAATTTAAATGAAAAGGCTATTTTTAGCCATTTTTTGATAAATCCTTATAGGAATTGGGCCCTGGACTTAGAAAATCCTCAACAGGATGTTAAGAGTTAACCTATAAATGGGACCCTAACTCTGTGTCAGAGTGGACCTAGGAGTAATGGTGATGAAGGGGTACTCCACACTCCCCAGAGCTCCAGAATTTGAACCTCACCATCAGATAGAGTTTAACAACATACCGAGACATTAAAACTCAGCCACACCTTCTAGCACATATATGATAAAGAGGAAAGGGACTTGCCATAAGGGCAATATGGTTAGGACAATGATATAGGTGCTAAGGTTTGATTGAAGAGGGACTCTTCAACTGACTGTCTACCTACGTAAGAACTAAAGTGGAGTGCTGCTCAGCCACAAGGGTTCCATCCTTAAGCATTATTTAATATAAAAAAGATTTTGTCAATTGAGGGTGGAATAATTAGTAATCTATTTCACTAATTTCTAATTTGGTTCCCTGAGTCAATAACCGTGTAAATTCATATCAAGATTGTAAGTCAATTGAAATGATCCAGAGTCAGGAGTTCCCCTCAGGAGTACACAGGATTCCTTTGGCTATTAGTACAGTTACTAGTTTTAAAAAATTAATTGTTTGAACTTAAAATATATAACTCACCATACACTTTTGTTAATTGGTGATGAATTTTAATCAGTTTAATGCCTTTTACATTCAAAAACCAAATAACTGCACAAACTTCATACTTGGAGGTGGTGGCAATTGGAAGCTCCATCAGGAACTATTGCCAGTAAATACTGGCCAGTTGCAGGCATATGCACAACAAACACAACAGTGTTGCCAATAGCCACACAAACAGTTTTCCCGTTGTCCCCAGTGTTTTGGACATCTAATTTGTGTTTACCCTTGTATCTTATCAATCATATCACTATATATAACAGTGTAGATCTCATTAAGTTTGTAAATCAATTAAAAGGATCCAGAATCAGAAGGTCCCCCTCAGGAGTACACAGGATTCCTTTGGTTATCAGTACAGGTTACTAGTTTTTAAAAATTAGTCGTTTGAACTAAAACTATATAGAAGATTATCACAACTTTCAAATGTGATAATCATCTCATCACATAATTCAAATTAATATCACCAAGTTAATGATTCATTATTAAGATCTTGAACCGTGACTTTGCGCGTGAATTACACCAGAAATTCTCTTCTCTTTCTCTTTCAGTGTAATGATGTGTCATCGAGTCAGTTAATTCCAAGCTGATATCAATTAATTAATGCTTTATTTCTGGAAAGTTGTGAATAAAACAAAGGATTATACAAAATGGCTGTCTCTTGTTCTGGCATTCCCATGGTGTGATAGAATGCCAACAGAGTCTGATGGTATTGTAAGATACTGTTGGCATATTCTGGGTTAGTGTTAAGGATGCATTAGTGGCAAAACAATGCCAGACTCCCCAGAGTTAGCATCGATTAAAGGCTCTGTTGGCCACACAGCTGTTGTTTTGTTTGCAAGTAAGTAGGAGGAGGAACTCATGGAACTCTTGGAATGTTGTGGGGAATGGGGGGAGGAGAATTATAGGCATTTGAGAATGTGATTGCTGTATTCAAAGTTGATCTTGTTTAAAGTGTTGTATTTTTTTTTGTTTAATGCTTTGAGTATTTGAAATGTACAGAAAATACCTAATTCATAGATAAAATTCATTTAAAATATAAATCGACTAATTCTAAGTTTTAAATTTCATATTTTTAGATTCTAAAAACAAATATTATTTAATAACAAGTCTACTTTAGTCCCACCACCATCCCAATTTTTTTTTTTTTTTTAGTTTCTTTTTACATTAAGTAGGAGGAGGAACTCATGGAATTATATGGAAGGTTTGGGGAATGGGGGGAGGAGAATTGGTGGGAAATTATAGGCATTTGAGAATATGATTGCTGTATTCAAAGTTGATCTTGTTTAAAGTTGTTTTTTTGTTTGTTTTTGTTTAATGTATAGGGCTTTGAGTATTTGAATTTTTTAAAACAAATTTTATGCTCTTTGTGTGTATTTTCAGTTAGAATTTTCCAGTAATTAGAGTGGTGGCATGAATGTGATTTTAAGTGTTGTATATATATGCATATATGTTATATATTAAGATATGTATATATAGATCTATGTACAAATGTTTGTGTGGTCAGGTGTAGTAATAAGATTTTGATTAAAGTCAATAGATAAAGTGGTTAAATCAACTTAACAGGACCTAAATTCCACCGTATGTCACCCCGCTGAAAGAAAAAAAATACCAAAAATCAGGGAATTAACTGAATTTAATGAAATTTTCAGTACTGATATATTAATGAATAAAAGATATAATGCACGAGTTATTTTATTTTAAAACTTTTACATTTTTTCAGGTCAATTAACTTTGAACCACGTATCTTTGAGGCATTACACAGATTCTCAAAGATACATGGTTTAAATTTAACTGAACTGAAAAAATGTAAAAGTTTTTAAATAAAATAACTGGTGCATTATATCTTTTATTCATTTAATATATCAACACTGAAAAATTCATTAAATTCGGTTAATTCACTGATTTCTGGTATATTTTTTGGCAGGGTGACATACGATGGTGGAATTTAGGTCTGTTAAGTCTGATTTAACCGACAAAGTATTTGTTTTATTTCATCTAACTTTTCTTGTTAATGTCGAAGAGGATGTAAATATTGTCCAAATAATATTTTCTAAGCCAACATCTGGCCATCATTAAGATGAAGGAAAAAGAACAGATGCTGACCATCATTCAGATGCCCAAAATACTTTTAAGCATTTAATGTCTATGCAATCATGATGATGATGATGATGTCTCCTAGAAACGGCAATACAATCAGTTCCTCTACTGGTGAAATTGAATTGGATCTATTAGTTATATATATATATATTATATATATATATGTATATATATTATATTTCACATTTCTTCTTGAGATGATGAAAATCCTTCTTATTCACTTTTAGGCTTCTTTTTCTATTTCATCTTCCCTTTTGGGTCTCCCTCTGTATATACTGGTTCTCTCTCTCTCTCTCTCTCTCTCTCTCTCTCTCTCTCTCTCTCTCTCTCTCTCTCTCTCTCTCTCTCTTCTCTCCATGCTCCTCTCTCTTATTTCTGTATACTCCCTTTCCCTCATTGTATTCATCTGTATGCATCTCTCTCTCTCTCTCTCCATGCTCCTCTCTCTCATTATCTGTATACTCCCTCTCCCTCATTTTATCCATTCATATGCCTCTCTTTCTCCCTACTTTTTGTCTATCCTTTCTCCATGCTTCTATCTCACTCTCTATCTTCCTTTTTGTGTGTCCTCCAGTACATAGTGTATCTCTCTCTTTCTCCCTCTCTCTCTCTGTGTTACTGTCATTGTATTTATCTGCATGCATCTCTCTCTCTCTCTCTCTCTCTCTCTCTCTCTCTCTCCCTCTCTCTATTCCCTCTCCATGCAACCCTATGACTCTCCCCTTTTGTGTGTCTCCTCTAAACTCTCTCTCTCTCTCTATATATATATATATATATATATATATATGTGTGTGTGTGTGTGTGTGTGTGTATACCCTTCTGTGTGTCCTTTATACACTGTATTTCTCTATCTCTCCATGCTTCTCTCTCAATCTCTATCTCCCTTTTGCATCTCCCTCCTCTATACACTGTATCTCTCTCTCACACACTCTCTCTCTCCCCCTTTTGCGTCTCCTCCTCTCTATATACACTGTATCTCTCTCTCACACACTCTCTCTCTCCCCCTTTTGTGTCTCCTCCTCTATACACTGTATCTCTCTCTCACACACTCTCTCTCTCTCCCCCTTTTGTCTCCTCTTCTATACACTGTATCTCTCTCACACACTCTCTCTCCCCCTTTTGTGTCTCCTCCTCTATACACTGTATCTCTCTCTCTCTCTCTCCCCTTTTGTGTCTCCTCCTCTTATACATTGTATTTCTCTCTCTCTCTCTCTCTCCCCTTTTGTGTGTCCTCCTCTCCTCTCTCTCTCTCTCCCCTTTTGTGTGTCCTCCTCTTATACATTGTATTTTCTCTCTCTCTCTCTCTCTCTTCCTCCTCTTACATTGTATTTTCTCTCTCTCTTTCCTCCTCTTAAATTTCTCTCAATTTCTCTCTCTCTCTCTCCCCTTTTGTGTGTCCTCCTCTTATACATTGTATTTCTCTCTCTCTCTCTCTCCCCCTTTTGTGTGTCCTCCTCTATACACACACACACACTCTCTCTCTCTCTCCCTCTCTCTCCCTCCCCCCTCTCTCCCAAGTCAACTCTAAAGGAGAAAGTGTTTCCGTTTCTCTCTTTTCCCTTTTAAGAAATAAATTACACCTGGCTACATATTCTGATTTTCAACAATGATAGGGACACAAGTTGATAAAGATTTAGCCGTGTCAGGAGGTCAAGAAGCCAAAGTAGAGATTAGAAGCCAGCATTTTACTTACCTCAATAGACTTTTGCCAAAGTCTCTCCAACACTGGCACCGCACACTAGAAAAGCCAATCACATCCCAAGACGGATGCAGAGATGATCCTAACATGTTATGATTAAATTTTCAACCAAATGAAAACTCTCAAATGGTGGAAAATTCTAACACACGCACACACACACTATCTAATATCAGTAGATTTTCTTTAAATACAAAGACACCACACACAAACACACACAGCCATCCACACACAAACACACACAGCCATCCACACACACATCGTGTTACTTATTCTGGCTACAAAAACCAAATTATCCTCTGATTTACAGAATGAAGACCACAAGTGCCAACTCAAAAACTTAGTATTTTGAAAGTATTGATGTATCTAGATTCCATAAATCACCCTGTCTGCAAGATCAGTTGAGTCAGGGAGCAAATGGTATTTTCAACATATTTTTAGACACTTTCACTCGATCTGGCCTTTGGCCATAGATAAAATTCTGATCTCTTCACTTTTAAAAGGGTTAATCTTGGCATTAAAATACCATTATTGTCTTCATCTAAAGAGCCACAAAATGCAGAACATTTTTCCAAGTTGATTTGGGATGTTGTGTTATTGTTTCCCATTTGATCATCTTCATGAATTCCAAACAAGGTTTTAGTATTTGTGTGTCTTTGTCTGTTTGCTGTGTGTGTGTGTGTCTGAGTCTGTTTGCTGTGTGTGCGTGTGTCTGTTTGGTGTTTGTGTGTGTATGTCTGTTTTTTTGGGGGGTGTATTTCTCTGTTTGGTGTGTGTGTGTTTTTGTCTGTTTGGAGTGTGTGTGTGTCTTGTTTGGTGTGTGTGTGTCTTTGTCTGTCTGTTTGTGTGTGTGTCTGAGTCTGTTTGCTGTGTGTGTGTGTGTGTGTGTCTGTTTGGTGTTTGTGTGTGTATGTCTGTTTTTTTGGGGGGTGTATTTGTCTGTTTGGTGTGTGTGTGTGTTTTTGTCTGTTTGGTGTGTGTGTGTTTTTTGTCTGTTTGGTGTTTGTGTGTGTGTGTCTTTGTCTGTTGGGGGTGCATGTATTTGTCTGTTTGGAGTGTATGTATGTATTTGTCTGTTTGGTGTGTGTGTCTTTGTCTGTTTGGTGTGTGCCTGTGTCTTTGTCTGTTTGGTGTGTGTGTCTATGTGTCTGTTTGGTGTGCATGTGTGTGTCTTTGTCTGTTTGTGTGCATGTTTGTTTGGTATGTGTCTATTTGCTCTATGTCTTTGTGTATGTACATCTGGTATGTGTGTGTGTGTCTATGTCTGTTTGGTGTGTGTGTGTGTGTGTGTTCTTTTTAGCATCTGTGTCTGGTGTACTTGTACCTTTGTCTTTTTGGTGTGCATGTATGTCTGTATATATGTCTGTATTGGTTTGTGTGTGTTTATGTATGTAGCTGTTTGGTGTGAGTTGTTTCTTTTTGTGTGTATGTCTGTGTTTGTGGCTGATTAACCTTTTGCATTACATTGTCTGTGTGCTTGTATGTTTGGTAATTGTGTGTGTGTGTCTTTGTCTGTTTTTGTCATGTGTTTGTCTGTCTTTTTGGCATCTGTATCTGGTGTGCATATATCTTTGTCTATATAGTTCTTTTTGGTGTGTGTGTATATATATATATATATATATATATATATATATATATATACAAGGTGTGTCAAAAAGTATTGAGATTTTTTGTATTTCTTTGACACCTTGTATTCTGAAAAAAATTAACATTCCATTCATTTTTCATTTCTTTCATGGTAAATACAACTTCAATCTCTATACTTTTATAACACACCTTGTATTCTGAAATAATTAATGTTCCATTCATTGATCATTTCTATCTTGATAAATACAGCTTCAAACACGGCACTTTTATGACACACCTTGTATTCTGAAAAAATTAATGTTCCATTTATTCTTCATTTCCATCTTGGTAAATACAGCTTTAAAATCTGTACTTTTATGACACACCTTGTACTCTGAAAAAAATTATCATTCCATTCATTCTTGATTTCCATCTTTGTAAATACAGCTTTAAAATCTGTACTTTTCGACACACCTTGTATTCTGAAAGAAATTAACATTCCATTCATTGATGATTTCTATCTTGGTAAATACAGCTTCAAACTCAGCACTTTTATGACACACCTCGTATATGTGTCTGGTTGATAAATGTGTCTGTATTGGTTTCGTTTGGTTTGTATGTGTATGTATCTGTTGGTGTATGTTGTTTTTTTGTGTGTTTTTTGTCTCTTTTATTTTGTGTGTTTGTGTGGTTTGTGGCTGACTAACCATTTACATTAAAGACAAAGAGAAAAAAAAAGAATAACATAAAAAGAAAAGTATAGAACACAATATAACTGAATTGACCTTGGAAGAAAGCCAACTGCTTTTCATAAATATTAGCAAATAAATAGGAAAAGCAAATGGAAATACAAAAGTTTCAGACAGATTTATGTCACTTGCTTTGACCATTCTTTATTGTAGTGTCAAAGTTGATAAAATGTTACTTGTAATATTTAGTAGCAATTGTTGACACAATAATAACTAATGTTTTTGTAATCAATATGGTCTATTACTTTATAAGGAAAGTATTAGCTATGGGCAAAAATGTCCAGTGCCATTTTATTGGAAAACAAGAGACTAAATGCACAGGTGAAAAACAAAGAAAAAAACCTGTGTAATGACAAATGATAACATTGATAGACTTTGGAATCTATTGTGGTTGAGAAATGGGGGGTCAGTTTACAACTTGGTTATTTGACCAAAATGATCCCTCACTTTACATCCAGAAATAAAGTAAAAGTAAAGTCGTCGGGGTGGCCCAAAGTCGGTATCAGCCAATCAGCGAAGGAGTCTATCCCCTTTTCACTAGTGCTAGACCAAGAAGATTGTTTTGGCTTCTGAGGTGGAGCGCCACACCTACCATCAGCTCCTTACTTAACCGCACAGATCCCTGTGCTACTCATATGCTGAGTTGGCGAGGGCAGGTATCGAACTAGGAACCTTGTGGTTTCTAGCCGAATGCTCTACCGACTGAGCTAACCTGGCCCTCATGGTTAAAAACAGTTGATGTATCTGGTTTGGGTTGGTTTATTTGTTGAACAGGTTAGTTGTTTTATTGACAATGTATTAATCCTTTTCAGGTCATTTAATGCGGAATTGAGTCATTTTAATAAACAAAGGACTCATGTTGCTTATAGTACCTGCTGTTGCTTATGTGGTCACCTAATTAAGTATTTAATTGGCTCATCACAACTTAACTTTAGTGATCTAGCAGAAACTGGTAAACAATATTTGTAAAAGGCATGAATCCAACTCTTCCTGTAATTCGTTCCATCTGTAGTCATTTTGACATTGTATCTCTAGTATAGTTTGGTTATTTTCTTTTATGGAATATGAACAATCTTTCAGGTCATTTAATGCTGAATCAAGTCATTTTGATAAACAAAGGACTCTGGTTGCTTATAGTACCTGCTGTTGCTTATGTGGTCACCTAATTAAGTATTGTGACAGGTATTGAAGTCAGTTAGTCTACTGTTGGTTTTAATAACAGCAGCTAAGTAGAACTCAAGCAGTGTCCAAGACAGCTGGTATAAATAGGAATCAAGAATGATCCATTCATGAATCTGGGTGATTTCATTCCACTCCTTGAGTTCTGATTGGCTGCTTGACTGGTTGATTTGAATGACATTGTGGAGTCTTATATATACTTTGTCATTTTGCAGTGGACTTTGTAGCAATCGAGTTTGTATTTGAGTTACAATCGTTTGTTGCCTTGTCTTCCCAGTTCGACAGTAATTGGAACTTATTCTTCAACAGGCTCAATGCACAATGAAAGAAAAGTTTTTTTTTTTTTTTTTTTTTTTTTGGGGGGGGGTCAGAATACAAGTTGTGTCAAAAAGTACAAAAATCTTGATACTTTTTTGACACACCTTGTATATTAAAAATATGCTAATCAATATTCATCTTGAAATGTGATTATCAATATTTATCTTGATGTCACTTCAAAAAGTAATTCATATTAGATTATAGATTCATCAATAATCAATCAATTGATTTTATTTCTTATTAGTCATTCAGTTTAGCTGAGATTCTTTTAAAAGTAGATTGAAAAGTTGAAAGTAGTCAAGTTTTAAAATTAGTCACTGTTGCCTTTCAAAAGGAGACTGATTCACTATTTGTAGGCCAAAATCTGGTTTGGTTTAGTTTGGTTGGATTTTATGGCATATCAACCCTTGTTGGGTTATTTTATGTTGAAGAGATTTTGTTTTAATCATTCTTGATGGATATTCAAAATTTTTTATTTAAACTCAATTATTTTAAACAATTTTTTTTAACTCATTTTTTCTATTTATCCCATAGATGGGACCCTAACAGGTCACCCAATTAAGTATTGAACAAGCACATTGCTGCTTAACTTTGGTGATATAGCGGGAACTGGTGCTTTCAGTGTGACTTGGTTGTTTTGTTTTATGGCATATCAACTCTTTTCAGGTTATTTAATGCTAAATCAAATCATTTTGATAAGCAAAGGATTCAGATTGCTTACAGTACATGTTGTAGTTTAAGTGGTCACCCACTGCTAGATAGGCATTTTTTTAAATTCATTTTTCTTCTATTTAATGTGTGTCTTACTGGGACTGTAACAGTTACTACCACTCCTGGTCAGAGTGTACCCAGAAGTAATGGGGATGAAGGGGTATTCCACATTCCCCAGAGCTTTAGAATTGGAACTTCACTATCAGATAGAGTTTAATATCATACCAGGACACTAAGTACCTCAGGCACCACCTTCTAGCATATATATGATAAAAAGGGTTAGGACAATCATATAGGTGCTAGGGCTTGTCATGACTAGCAGATTGATCAAAGGAGGCCTTTCCGACCGCCTGTTTAGTGTAAGTAAGGGCTAGAGTGTTACATGTCATGGGGCAGTCAGTGTATTCTAAAACGCCAGCCGACAGGAATGATCATCATCAGTAGTAGTAAAGTTGTCGTCACGGTGGCCTAAAGTTGGCATCAGCCAGACAGTGAGGGAGTCTATCCCCTTTTCACTAGTGTTAGACCAAAGAGATTGTTTTTTAGTGCCACACCTACCATCAGCTCCTCCCTTTACCACACAGATCCCTGTGCTACTCGTAAGCTGTGTTGGCGAGGGCGGGTATTGAACTCTGAACCTTGTGGTTCCTAGTCTGACACTCTACCGACTGAGCTAAACTACTACTTGCGATTAAGGAGAAATATTTCCATCTTTTATACAAAAGATCCTGCTTAAACGTTCTATTGGTTATAAGGAATAATTGCTTAAAACAGAATTCTGTAAGTATTGAATGAAAAGTATGTTTTATTTTGTCCTTTTTCCACAAATGCATTTAAAAGGAATAACCACTTATAGAGACCAAAAATTCCTGGTTTTTATATGGTTCCACTTAAGTGGAATCCAATGTCTATGGTTTTATTATTAGTTTCACTGGGCTCTTTCTTACTTTTTTGTTTTTCTCTTACTTTTTGTCCAAAAGATTGTCATAAAATCACTTTATATTGAACTCATCACAGAGACCATCAAATAACATTATCCAGAATAATATGTCACATGACTCTGCGAACAAATATAGTAACACATTTTAAAACAAATTTGATTCTGCAGAAACGGAACTTTTGTTTATTAGATTTGGTGATTTTTAACAAAAACTTGAATAATTTTAAAATTCTTTCAGTTGTATTCCTCTGAATTCTTCAGATGAGGTTTGATGATTTGGATTATTCAGAATATTGTCCTCATCTTTATTGTTATATACACAATTTTTCGTCCGATGTGCCCTCCAGCCTTCTTCAGGTATTTCTTGTCAATAGTCTGAATAATCCAAATAATCCAAATCTTCGCAGTTGATTTAATAATATTGTTTACATTATCTATACTAGTACAAAATAAAAAACGCCTCCGGGCGATGTAAAAATAGATTTTTGAAACATATTGCCTGATGGGTGGGAGTAAAAAATTCAATGTCAGCGAGTTTGTACCCTAAGTAAGTAAAATCATAAAATTCATTAAAGGATTAAAAAATAAAACAATTTGAAATGTAAACTTTAAATACGTATTAAAATAAAACAAACTATATATAGATATATAATACCAGTCACGTATTTATTAAAACTTGTTTTAAAAAACAATGAGGACTGTCTAATGTATTTATTCTATGTTATGACGATTTTGGGTAATGTGACGTAAGTTTTGTCACAGACAAAAACCGGAAGTGAATCTCCATTATTAATAGATATTGATACTTGTGTTCCTTAAAAGTATGACCGTTATCATCTTGCAACACCCTCTTTTTGAGACCAACCAAAACGTCCAAGATGAAATGCAAAAAATGTAAATGCATAAGATTATAAAGTAATAAAACATATGTACGTCATTGGATTATAGTGACATACACTTGTATGACATTTATGCCACTCTTTGGGTCTACATACCTACAAGCCCAGTGACAAGCTGTTGTCGACTAGCCTAGATTACTTTTCATAGTGAATGTGCTGGTCCAGGACTATTTATACACTGCTGTTTTAGAATACCGGGGTGATTACTGAGGCTTCGATGATTACGAAACCCTTATGTGTATTTAGAAATTCCAGTATATATATATATATATATATTTGCCAACCCCTCCGCACTGGTAGGATGTGACACAAGGTCAATTTTTAAGCGGAGGACAACAGGTTTGAATTCAGAGTTTTCCTTCTAGACCAGTTGCCTAACCAAGGTTCCCAGTCTGCCCTACTATTTATCCATAGTTAGAGGGAGAGTAGGATTCATACCTTTCCCAAGGGTATTAGCACTAAGTATATAAGGTGTGTGCTAGATCGCCGCCCATACTTATAGACTAGGCGAGATCATATGATCTATTCCTTGGCCAATCACTGGCAGTACTCTGAGGCTGATACAATATTTAACTGACCCTACTGGTCATAATTACTACAGCGTTCTTTGATGATGGACATAGGATTAAATCACTGGACCTTTACCAATACGCAGGATAGGACTTATACGATCACCAAAGGATTCCATGACATAGGACTTTCTTTAAGCCCTTTTCAACTGGCCAAGGATGGCATTTAAAAACTTTACAGGTTATGGGCCCAGCACGATTCATCTACCTCAATGTTTTAGCACTCTTGTGAGTTACTCTATGCTTGGCGTAAACTGTAGTTGAATGTATTAGTATACTGAATATTGTATGATCCTGTATACAACACAAGCATAGCAAGATAACTGGTGACTATGAGAACTGAAAGTTTTATTACAGAGTAACTTTTCTTTGATTTTTCTTCTGTCAAAGGATACCTGCTAGTGATAAAGCTGTGGTGAAAGCAATCCTTCTCGGAGAAGTTAACTCTAAATTCGAAACAGTAACATACACTTGTAAGATACTTATGCCACTCTCTAGGTCGACATACCGACAATCCCAGTGACAAGTATAGCAAGATGAACTGGAGACTATGAAAACTGTAGCTTTTATTTCAGGATATCTTCTCTTAGACTTTTCTCATCAAAGGATACCTACAAGAGGGAATTGATGCTGGAGCTTCCTTCTCCAGTTTTTGATTTTAGAGTTAATTTCTAGAAGGGTTTCTTTCACCACAACTAGAGCCCTTTCTAACCGATAATACTACTGGTACTATCACTACTAGCCCAAATACTATGAGATAGTAAAGAATATGGAAGTAATATGTAGGTAGTAATATCTCATCTACAGAAAGTGATGTCAATATAATATAATTATGATGGACTCTCCATCGATCGACGTATGAGTGTTCATACAATGAACATTCACACAATGATTTGTTTATAGTGGTGAAGGCTTGTGTTGGACCATCCACACTTTTTGGCACAGTTGATAGGAAAGAATTGGTGTATCAGGGGTTGCCACAAACCCAATCAACGACCGACCTCAGGAATTTTGAATTCAGAGTTATCCTTCTCCTAGACTGGTTACCTACCCAAGGCTGAAGGGCCTAGTCTGCCCTACTATTTAACCCATAGCTGGAGGGGATTTTGAATTCAGAGTTATCCCTCTCTTAGAATGTATGCATAGGAAAAGCATGGACTACCAATCATCTCACTGGTGAGAAAGCAAAAGTTCTTTCCAAACTAGCTATGTCAGTGCTACTATAAAGCTGCACCACTTGGACTCTAACAAGGTGCCTATAGAAAAAGCTAGATGGGAGCTACCAAGGAGGCTGTGTGCCCATTTTGAACATGTCTTGAAAGCAGCAACCCACAAGAAAGTAACTGTACAGCCACCTGCCTTCTATCATATAAATCATCTGAATAAGATAAACAACAAATACTGGACACTGCTAGAGAAGCAAGGATGAACTCATAAGTGATGTTTTTTCTGTGGACACCTTACACATGGACACACCAATGTAGGCTGACCAGATAAAAAAATTATATCAGTCAGCTCTGTGCAGATTCTGAATGCTGTACAGAGGACTTTCCAGAAATAAAGCAAAAACTCTTCTGGACTGTAGCTATGTCAGAGGCGGTAACCAATAGGGCTGTTGGCTAGGGAGAGTCATGGAAATTAGCTCAGTCGGTAGAGCATTCGGCTAGAAACCACAGGGTTCCTAGTTCGATACCAGCCCTCGCCAACTCAGCGTATGAGTAGCACAGAGATCTGTGCGGTAAAGTAAAGAGCTGATGGTAGGTGTGGCGCTCCACCTCAGAAGCAAAATCAATCTCCTTGGTCTAGCACTAATGAAAAGGGATAGATTCCCTCGCTGATTGGCTGATACCGACTTTAGGCCACCCTGACGACTTTACTTACTTAGTGTGACCTGATGGATGGATGGATAGATAGATGGATAGCAGAATGATTCCAGATGAAATTAAACAATATGGAATTGTTGAAAAAAAAAATAGACATATCATCTGGCTGAATGATTATTGAAGAAAACTATTCCTGGTCATGAAAGGTTTTGTTGTCAAATTTATTAAGGCATCATCCCCGTAAAATAAGGTTCGGATGCAATTTTGAGTTGTGTAGGAAGTTACTTGTTTATTTCAATTTCATGCTGCTGACTTTAATGGCCAGACAGTTGATCACCCAAGAATATTGCATTACAAAAAAAGGGAGGAGGCCAACAAGATAAAGAACGCTAGTCAAAATTAATAATGAAAATATTTCATGTCTTATGGGAATCCAAAGGAACGAGGGGTGGGGGTGGGGTCCCCATGATGTTAGTGGGCAACATGCTAGACTGTGACATCATTGTAAGCAAGTTCGAAATTCAATTGTGCCATTACATTTACTGATACCCTTGGGAAAGGTATGAAACTCCTCATCCCCCACCTATAGGTTAAATATTACCAATACTGTTTTTCTACAAGGATAACTTGGCATTAATTAATCCATGAAGGTTGATATCTTGTTAAAATGGAGATTTGGTGTCTTTCTGTAACCTAAGCTATGCCACTGCTTATGTCACAATACCCTCAGGAATTGCGTAACTTTATAAATGAGCATTTAATTCATAGTCAAAATCATTAATGTATAGAATAGAATAAATCTCATTTATTAACAATGTCTCTATGAAAATCTGAATAAGATTTGCCTCAAAACAGCCCATGTTATTAGTGCATTTAAAATCCTGCAATGTGTCTTATGTATCACTAAGAAATAAAGGTTTACATGATATATGGTTTGGTTAATTTTCATACTGGTTTTAACAAAACCAGGTTTAATAAATAATTACTTGGTGTTATTGATCTCTAATATTATTGTTTTATTCTCCAACGTATCAAAATCAATCCCATGAATGATTTTATATAGAAACCAATTAAAATATAATTAAAATAAGTGTAATCTTTTTATATGAATTCTTATTCAATTTTGTTAATCTTTCTAATTTGATATATTTCCTTACATTAACACTTAAATACTTACGCCCAGAGGGTGCATATTCTTGCTAGTTATAACTAATAATTTATGGTAACAGTAAACTGATTAGCAATATAGATCTATCAAAGGATATATATATATATATATATATATATATGAGAAAAGAACTGATTGGATAAACTATTTACATCAAAAATAATTTTGTAGGCATCTTCAATTCTATTTTCAATTGTTTTTTTCTCAAAATATAATTAAAATGAATATAATCTTTTTATATTCATTCTTATTTAATTTCGTTAGTCTTTCTAATTTGATATATTTCATTACATTAAAACTTAAATACTTATGCCTGGCTGAGGACACATATTCTTCCTAGTAATACCAATAGTGTTTTTCTACAAGGATAACTTTGGCATAAATTAACCCATGAAAGTTGATATGCTATTAAACAATGAAACTAATTCCAATTGTTTTCTTTTATCTTAACTGAAACTGAGTTTTTAACTAAGCAAAATGTTGACAGGAAAATGTATCAGTTACAGCAAAGAAGATTGAGTTATTAAAAAACTTGTTTGAATTTAATGGATTATCAGAGAATTATTACATCTACTCTTTTAAGCTTCTTCAAAAAGGAGCAGAAATTACATTCATTACTTAATTTACCTGAATTATTATTGTATATATCTATTCCCAATACAGTGTGAAGGTTCCGTTTTATTCCGACTGATAGTTTTTGAAAAAAAATTTAAAAATATCACCTCGTTAATAATTTGAAATGCAGTGTATATATATATATATAGCAATTTATATATTATGCATTGTTCTGCAAAGCATTTGATGCACTTCAATAAACACATTTGTTTATCTCTGGTTAAAAACCATCGGTTATATTAAAGAGAAAAGGAAACGGTAATACATCAACGTTTTTATACTGAACTGTTGTAAGCCGGGTCAACTTGTTTGTATCCAGCTGTTGAATTAGCTTTAAGAATTTAACAAAATGTTAAATTCTCATTAAAAAATAAACAGAGAAAATGATTAAGAAGTACAAAAATAATATAATTCTCAAAGTACTATTAAAATCTACAAATTTATATTTGTTCATCAATATTTTCCTAGAGGGAATTTTAAAAAATCTGCAGAACATTAAAGGTTATTTGAGATTTATATATACGTACAATCCCTCTGCACAACTAGGATGTGTCACAAAGTCAATTTCTTAAGTAGAGTTTAACATGTTTGAATTGAGAATTTTCCTTCTCCTAGACTGGTTGTCTAATGAAGATTAAAGAGCCAAGTCTGCCCTACTATTTACCCATAGCCGAATGGAAGATAGTCAGATTCGTACCTTTCCCAAGGGTATTAGAGCTATGTGAAATATGAAGGCCTCGTCCAGGATTTGAACTTAAAACATTGAGTTAGAAAAGGGGAGATTTATATATTTACCAACCCCTCTGCAAGGATGTGACACAAGGTCATGGAAATATAAAGGCATTTTTCCCGGATTTGAACTCGTCTCGCAGTGTCCCTTTCCTACGACATTACCAATTATACCATGGGAAAATGGAGATTTATATTCTTAGTTTTGCTGTCAATTCCGGACGCAATAAGTTTTGGATGTTTTGTTTTTTTGGGTTTTTTTTTTCTCTCTCTCTCTCCTTCTGTTCTGTTTCCAGAAAAGTCTTGTCAATCCGTTTATCTATTTCTTTGGCTTCTCCATCTTCATTTAATCCTCTATAAATGTTATCGCACTCATTCTCACCATCATCCGAAAAGCGAAAGTAAAAGGTTTTCTTCTCTGTCCACAGTTGTTTGTTTTCACAGTTCCCTCTAATCTCTGATCAGTTTTCCAAGTGGTGACCTAACATTTCCACCTGCTTCGAGGCAAAAAAGTATATCTTCATTGTTCAAACTCTCTCACACTCTTTATCTCACTTCCCACACACACACAACACACACACAAACATATATTTATTTTTATCTATATCTATATATATATATATGTATGTAAGTATGTATGTATGTGTATATATGTGTGTGTGCGTGTATATATATATATATGTGAGTGTGCGTGTATATATATATGTGTGTGGGTGTGTATGTATATGTGTATGCATGTGTGTGTGTGTATATTTGTATGTATATATGTGTATATATGTATATATAATAGTATTTATGTATATATGTGTATATATGTATATATAATAGTATTTATGTATATATGTGTATATATAATAGTATTTATATATATATGTATATATAATAGTATTTATATATATATGTATGTTATATATAATAGTATTTATATATATATATATGTATATATATATATAGTATTTATATATATATTATATATATATATATTATATATATATATATATATATATATATATATATGTATGTATATATAATAGTTTATATATATATATATAGTATGTATATATATAGTTTATATATATATATATATATGTATGTATATTATTAATAGTTATATATATATATATATATGTTGTATATATAATAGTTTTATATATATATATATATATATATATGTATGTATATAATAATAGTATATATATATATATATATATATATATATATATATATGTATATATATATATATATATATTATATGTATGTATATATATAATATATATATATATATGTATGTATATATATATATATATATATATATTATGTATATATATATATATATATATATAGTATATATATATTATATGTATCCTTTTATCGCCTGGCATTCTTTGTTTTCTGATTATGACTAGGAAGAAGAAGAAGAAGAAAAAAAAGCAACCATCAAAAACAACCGGATGTTTTATCTGTCGACTGTTCCTGTTAGGATGCAAATAAGAATTCCTTTTCTCCTCTTTTCTTAAGATGGATGATAAAAGAACAATCTTGTTTGCAAAATACTCTCAGGCATTTCACAACTGTTATTCTTTTTTCTTTTTCTTTTTCTTTTTTGTCTTTTAAAGACAAAAAGGAGGCCTGATAAATTCTGGACATCATCATCATTGTCATCATCATCAATAATAAGAATAATAATAATGATATAAATAAATATGTATATAATAATATTGATATAGACAAGAGGAACTGGAAATCAGAGGAAGAATTGAGACCAACCAGACAACAGCATTGTTGAAATCAGTTAGAATACTCAGATGAATACTAGAAACTTGTTGTCACTTAGACCCCAGTGAAAGACTATCAGCTTATGCTGGTGTGAAGAACTCACAAAGACTGAAATGATAATAATAATAATGATAGATATAGATAATAATAATAATGATAATAATAATAATAGATATATAATATAATAATAATAATAATAATAATAATAGATATATAATAATAATAATAATAATAATAATAATAGATATATAATAATAATAATAATAATAATAATAATAATAATAATAATATAATAATAATAATAATAATAATAATAATAATAATAATATAATAATAATATATAATAATAATAATAATAGATATATTTTGAGTTTTCACATCAGTGTTAGCTGATGGTCTTTCACTGGAGTCTGAGTGACAGCAAATCTCCAGGACTCTTCTGAGTATTCTGGCAGATTGCAGCAGTGCAGTGTTCTGAATGGTTTCAATCTTTCCTCTGATATCCAAACTTTCCAAACCCTTTTCTAATACTTTTGGGACTGTTCCAAGTGCACCAACTACAATTGGTATTACTTTCACTTTCATATTCCATAACTTTTTCAGTTCTCTGGCAAGGTCCAGATATTTGTCAATTTTTTTATTTTCCTTTAACTTCACCCTGTGATCCGCTAATAATAATAATGATAATAGATATTTAATATAATAATAATAATAATAATGATAATAAATATATAATATAATAATAATAATAATAGATATATAATATAATAATGATAATAGATATTTAATATAATAATAATAATAATAATAGATATATAATAATGATAATAGATATTTAATATAATAATAATAATAATAAATAATAGATATAATAATATAATAATAATAATAATAATAGATATATAATATAATAATGATAATAGATATATATATAATAATAATAATAGATAATAATATAATAAATATAATAGATATTAATATAATATAATGAATAATAATATAATAATAATAATAATAATAATAGATATATAATAATAATAATAATAATAGATATATATAATAATAATGATAATAGATATTAATATATATAATAATAATAAATAAATAATATAATATAATAATAATAATAGATATAATATAATAATGATAGATATTTAATATAATATAATAATATATAGATATATAATAATATAATAGATATTTAATATAATAATAATATAATAGATATATAAATATAATAATAATAATAATAATAGATATATAAATATAATAATGATAATAGATATATAATATAATAATAATAATAATAGATATATAATATAATAATGATAATAGATATTTAATATAATAATAATGATAATAGATATAAATAATAATAATAATAATAATAATAGATATATAATATAATAATAATAATAATATATATAATATAATAATGATAATAATGATATATAATAATAATAATAGATATATAATAATAATAATAATAGATTATAATAATAATAATGATATAGATATATAATATAATAATAATAATAGATATATATAATATAATAATAATAATATAATATATATAATATATAATAATAATAATAATATATAATAATAATAATAATATATATAATATAATAATATAATATATAATAATAATAATAATAATAATAATAATAATAATAATAATAATAATAATAATAATAATAATAATAATAATAATATAATAATAATAATAATAATATAATATCTATTAATAATGGAGATTCGCTTCCGGTTTTTGTCTATAACAAAAACAATGTCACTGATTACATCACACTACCTAAAACGTCATAACGTAGAATAAATACACTCAAAATTTGAGCATGCAACATTAGACAGTCCTCATTGTTTTTTTCAAACAAGTTTTAATAAATATACATACCTGCTATTATCTATCTATATATAGTTTTTATTTTATTCTAATATATATTTAAAGTTATCAGAACTAAGTTTCCATTTCAATTTTTTAATTTTTTACTCCTTTAATAGATTTATTTTATTTTTTACTCCTTTAATAAATTTGATGATTTTACTTTACTTATGATACAAACTCTCTGATATTAAATTTTCAACTCCCATCCCCTCAGGCAATATTTATTTTATGTTGCCCAGAGGGCGTTTTTTTTTTATTTTGCTAGTAATAATAATAATAATAATAGATAGATCTTATTATAATGGAGATTGTGTATTTTTCTGTCTGTAACCGAAACTATGTTCCTACTCAAGTCACAATTCTCTTAGTTATTGACATCACATTCTCCATGATTTTATTTTTATCTAAACCTCAATTATTAATAAAATTGTCTTACATTATTAATACTGTTAACTATGTCTACATACTGACAACATGCAATTATATTTATATATACAACAAAATAGCGGTTTACAGTGTGAACGGGAAGGCTAATTTGCATATTAATATTAAAAAATCGAATTTAATAAATATGTGCTTAGTATAATTGATTTCTAACTGTTTGGTTTTATTTTAATGAATATAAGCAAAAATCTCTTCAATAAATCTTAAATGAAATCCATTAACAAGATAAAATAACTGTCATTTTATTCTTTACTTCCTCTTTTAACTAAATACTTAAATTAGAAAAAATAACAATGAAAGACGAGAGTGATGGAAGAGTAAATTTCAATTGTTCCATTTTATCGATTATACTCCCTCTGTTTCAAATCTTTTATTATACTCCCTCTGTTTCAAATCTTTTTATCTGTATTCTTATTTAGTTTCATTAGCCTTTCTAATTTAATACAATATTGTATTACATTAAAACTTAAATACTTGCACCCGGAGGGTGCATATATTTGCTAGTATTAATAATAATAATAATGATATGAAGAGTGATCCAAAAGTAACACCTCCTGTTTATTATATTATTATAAACTACAATTGATACAATGATACCATTGTATAGAGCAAGTTTTCAGCTACAAGATTATTCTTTCATATAGTCACTACCATTTTTTGCCAACAATGAACAAGAACGTATTTACCAAACTCGTAAGAGGGTTGATCTGAAAGTAATACATTTTATTTTATTATATTACTTATTATATTATTTACATTACTCCACCTTTCAGAGGTGGATGTTGATGGTATGGCAGTAGAGGTTGCCAGTAACCCATAATTTCTTTTTTGTCTTTCTCATAATAATAATTTCTGCTACCTTGCCCCTAAGTTTTAATATTACAGTTGAAAAGACTGATTTGTGCTAGATCACCAAAGTTAAGTAGCAATGAGCCTGTTCAATACTCAACTGGGTGACTGTTTGCCTAGAAACCACAAGGTTCTGAGTTTGAATCTGGTCCCCGCCAACTCAGTGTATGGTTAGCACGGATTGGGTGATTTGATTTGTGCAGTAAAGTAGGGAGCTGATGCTTTGTGCTCCACCTCAGAAAAAAAAACTCCCTGGCCTAGTGCTAGCAAGAAGGGGATAGACTCCCTCACTGTGTGGCTGTTACTGACAATAGGACACTCTGCCAACTTACATTTACTAATAAAAAATGGAAGTACCGTTTTGGCCATTGTTCTTGGAAATGAAAGTATTCTTTTGGCCATGTTTGATTTAAAAAGTTGGAAATGGTTATTCCACCAGCTTGGTACAAATGGATTATGTTGTTGTAGTTCAGAGTATTTGCTAAAATAAACCCTAACAGTAACAAATTAAGCAACGACAGATACTGTAAGCAACCTGAATCCTTTGTTTATCAAAATGACTTGATTCAGCAATAAATGACCTGAAAAGGGTTAATATGCCATAAAACCAACCAACCAAATCTAGATCACCAAAGTTAAGCAGCAATGAGTCTGTGCAATACTTAATTGGGTGACCACTTAAGCAACGACAGATACTGTAAGCAACCTGAATCCTTTGTTTATCAAAATGACTTGAAAAGGGTTAATATGCCATAAAACCACCAACCAACCAAGTTTTAAAAAGCCAACAAATATTTCTAAAAATTAAATGCTATCTTAGTTTGTTTTATACGCTGCTGTCTTATTTGATGAAATAGAGATTCAGTTGAGTATTATGTCTTTTCTTTTCTTTTCCTTGTTTCAAAAGACGTACTCGGTTGTATTCAACTTTTTTTAAATGGCAAGAAACCCTACATGAGAAAAGTTGATTTGACGATTTCGCTAAAAGTCTTGTCAATTTCCAGAAGTGACAAAAGTGAAAGTAGAAGTTTTCTCTGGAGGAATTTTATCTGCCTAATCAACTCTTCCTAAATTAATTGAAAGCCTTATCAATGGCACTTGTCAGCGTTCATGAAAGCAGAACACCACGAGTACGGCTTTTACAAATATATTAGTTGATCTTTCGGTCACCTTCAGAGAGAGTGAAAACAAATACAAGTGGCCAAGATTTTATTGGAAATCAAGGGACCATGAAAATTTTTGGCTCTTTTGTTTGCAATCTTGACAGGAGAAAAACACTTAAAAGTCATTTTTATATATATATATATATATATTATATATATATATATATATATATATTTGTGTATGTATATATATACGTGTGTGTGTGTGTTTGTGTGGATATATATATATATATATATATATATATATGCACATACATACATGTATGAGTCTGGATATATATATGCGTGTGTGTGTGTATATATATGCATGTATATATGTTCATATATATATATGTATATATGTTTATATATATGTGTATGTATATATGTTTATATATATATGTATATATGTTTATATATATGTGTATGTATATATGTTTATATATATGTGTATGTATATATATTTATATATGTGTGTATGTATATATGTTCATATATATGTGTATATAAATATATATGTGTATGTATTTAAGTTCATATATATGTGTATGTTCATATATATGTGTATGTATATGTGTATGTAAATATATATGTTCATATATGTGTGTATGTAAATATATATGTGTATGTAAATATGTTCATATATATGTGTATGTAAATATATATGTGTATGTAAATATGTTCATATATATGTGTATGTAAATATATATGTGTATGTATGTATGTGTGTGTGTGTGTATATATATATATATATATAATGTGTATGGGTGTATAAAGAGAGTTTTCTTTACATAGAAAAGTGCAAGATGATATTGCATTGGCAAATGGGTCATGAGTGGTGGAGTGACCATTGACCAGTTTGTGGAAACAGACATCAAGTCTTTTCAACAATTCTAGATCTTTATTATTTCCAGAGGTCAGTCTGAAATAGGCGGGGGGAGGGGGTCACGGGTGTTAGTAGACTGGTTGGCTGGATGAGAAAAGATCGCTGTTCACCGTTAATTCTAACCACAAGTAGAACATATTTCCAATCCGTATCTTTGAGAGTCGCACATGTATGGCCACTTGCTACGCCAGTACATGCTGCATATATCCCTCATCCCCATCCCATGGATGCTGTATTTATACCCCCTCTGTTTCCAGTGCAGGAAATTGTGTTTGGGGGTCGGTTTAGCTCAGTTAGTAGAGCATCCCACTTGGAACCACAAGGTTCGAAATTTGATACTGGCCCCTCCCCAACTCAGTGGATGAGTTTTGTAACTTGGATCTCTGTGGTAAAGTTGGAAGCTGATGGTAGGTCTACTTCATATGCATAAACAATCTCCCGGTCTACCCCTAGTGAAAAGGTGATAGACTCCCTTGCTGTCCTGCTGATACTGACAATAAACCACTCTGACTACTTAACTTAATGAGACTGTTTAGCTCAATGGGTAGAGCATCCACCTATATTCTGGGTTCAATACCTGCCCTTGCCAGCTGAACACATGAGTAGTACAGTGTCGAAGTGGCAAGACAAGGCAACAGGCAAACCATAATTCAATAT
>CM042148.1:45274214-45286714 GCA_023376005.1 Doryteuthis pealeii | reverse complement strand
TCCCTGACGCACAAAAATCTAAAAGGATGCAGTAAAATCATATCCATGCATCCCAGTGTTTTTCTTTTTTTTCTTCCCTTCCTATTTCACACTAACTGTAAATACATTTTAATAGTTTCTTAGAAATTAATTACACATGATAGGTTACAAGTTAGGAGTTAGACAGATTTAGTTGTGATCCATAAATTTTCCCAGGGACTCATTCAAAACAAATATGTGCATCCCAGGATGCAGTAAATTAAAAAGCTATCAGTATCACTGTGTATATGTATAAAATCCTTTTTATGTATTTACTGAACCCCTCTGCACAAGCAGGATGTGACACAAGGTCAATTTTTAAACAGAGTTTAACACGCTTGAATTCCAAATTTTCCTTCCCCCTCTAGACCAGTTGCCATATATATATATATATATATATATATATATTATATATATATAGTCGGGGTGGCCTAAGGAGATTATTTAGTGTCTGAGGTGGAGCGCCACACCTACCATCAGCTCCTTACTTTACCGCACAGATCCCTGTCCTACTCTCATAACAACAGTTAACGAGGGCCAGTATCGAACTAGGAACCTTGTGGTTTCTAGCCAAACGCTCTACCGACTGAGCTAACCCCGGCCCTTTTTATATATATATATATATATATATATATATATATATATATATATATATATAGCAGCAGTTGCTTTAAATTCATGTGTAGATAAACAGGCACCTTGTCAGACACAAGCAGAATTGTTGATTATATACATAACTTCTGTCTCCATGTGTCCTGCATCCAGTGAAGTAAAGTTCCAGTTCTTGCCCTCTATGGAGTGATGAGTACCCCTTTATCGCCATTACTCCCATGTCAGCTGTGACCTGGAGTGATATTACCTGGTATTGTCCCATATCTGCGTTAAATAGAAAAAATGAATTTTTGAAAAACTGTGTTTTAAAAATTTGAGATGTGTGTGTGTGTGTGACACCCAGCATCACTAAAAACATGAACTGTAAAAGGATGGATGAGCTCCATGGGGAGCCAACAGCCATCCACACCGATAGTAGTAGGATTGGGGTACTTATTATTTTGCATAAAATACCCAATACATCCTGGCGCTAGGGTGCAAACATTGGGGGCTACCAGGGAGGTTAGTTTCTCATGAAGTGATTCAATACTACCCGAGACAGCACCCTGCAGCAGCTCAGCAGTCCTCTGACTTTTCCCTGCCACTGGACTGCCAAGACATTGGACTAGGTCTGTGCTCTCTCTTTCCACTTAAAATATCCCACACACAATTTTCGCCCCATGTCGCCAGACATGGTGTGAGGTCATCGTCGTCTGTTACGGACTTCTATAAGCAATCAAACAAGATAAGTATGAATAGATGAATATATATAAAGGTGTGAGTGATATATATGCCTGTTTAAACTCCATTTGAAAATTGACCTTGTGTCACATCCTGATTATGCAGAGTGGTTCAGTAAATTCATGAAAAGCATTTTATACACATACACAAATTTAGGTTCATCCATCACTGTCACTTAAACACACATTAATATACACTCACACCTTTATATATATTCATCTATTCATACTTATCTTGTTTGATTGCTTATAGAAGTCCGTAACAGACGACGATGACCTCACACCATGTCTGGCGACATGGGGCGAAAATTGTGTGTGGGATATTTTAAGTGGAAAGAGAGAGCACAGACCTTAGTCCAATGTCTTGGCAGTCCAGTGGCAGGGAAAAGTCAGAGACTGCTGAGCTGCTGCAGGGTGCTGTCTCGGGTAGTATTGAATCACTTCATGAGAAACAAACCTCCCTGGTAGCCCCAATGTTTGCACCCTAGCGCCAGGATGTATTGGGTATTTATGCAAATAATAAGTACCCCAATCCTACTACTATCGGTGTGGATGGCTGTTGGCTCCCCATGGAGCTCATCCATCCTTTTACAGTTCATGTTTTTAGTGATGCTGGGTGTCCACACACACACACACATCTCAAATTTTTTAAAACACAGTTTTTCAAAATTCATTTTTTCTATTTAACGCAGATATGGGACAATACCAGGTAATATCACTCCAGGTCACAGCTGACATGGGAGTAATGGCGATAAAGGGGTACTCATCACTCCATAGAGGGCAAGAACTGGAACTTTACTTCACTGGATGCAGGACACATGGAGACAGAAGTTATGTATATAATCAACAATTCTGCTTGTGTCTGACAAGGTGCCTGTTTTATCTACACATGAATTTTAAAGCAACTGCTGCTATATATATATATATATATATATATATATATATATATATATATATATATAAAAAGGCCGGGTTAGCTCAGTCGGTAGAGCGTTTGGCTAGAAACCACAAGGTTCCTAGTTCGATACTGGCCCTCGTTAACTGTTGTTATGAGTAGGACAGGGATCTGTGCGGTAAAGTAAGGAGCTGATGGTAGGTGTGGCGCTCCACCTCAGACACTAAAATAATCTCCTTAGGCCACCCCGACTATATATATATATATATATATATATATATATATATATATATGGCAACTGGTCTAGAGGGGAAGGAAAATTTGGAATTCAAGCGTGTTAAACTCTGTTTAAAAATTGACCTTGTGTCACATCCTGCTTGTGCAGAGGGGTTCAGTAAATACATAAAAAGGATTTTATACATATACACAGTGATACTGATAGCTTTTTAATTTACTGCATCCTGGGATGCACATATTTGTTTTGAATGAGTCCCTGGGAAAATTTATGGATCACAACTAAATCTGTCTAACTCCTAACTTGTAACCTATCCTGTGTAATTCATTTCTAAGAAACTATTGAAATGTATTTACATTTACATAATTTTATTTAGCTTGAAATAGCAAGGGAAGAAAAAAAGAAAAACACTGGGATGCATGGATATGATTTTACTGCATCCTTTAGATTTTTGTGCGTCAGGGATGCAGGACATGTACTTATCAGCATCTCTGCATACACGCACAGAGTTTTAGGTTCATCCTACACTGTCACTTAAATACTCATTAATATACACTCACACCTATATATATATATATATATATATATATATTTACCAACCCCTCCTCACGAGCAGGATGTGACACAAGGTCAATTTCTTAAGCAGAGTTTAACAGGTTTGAATTCAGAGTTTTTCTTCTCCTAGACTGGTTGCCTAACCAAGGTTAAAGAGCCTAGTCTGCCCTACTATTTATCCATAGCTGGAGGGAGAGTAGGATTCATGCCTTTCCCAAGGGTATTAGCGCTAAGTGAAATGCAATTACCACGTCCAGGATTTGAACTCGGGGCGACGAGTCCATTTCCCATGACTTTAACCATTACACCACACGCTTCCATCTATATATATATTCATATATTCATACTTATTTATACATGAATTTAAACCAACTGTTGCTATATCCTAACAGCCAAATATAACTTTAATACTCTTTGAGGATACATGCCAAAAAAAAAAAAAAAAAAAAGAAGGAAAAAAAAAAGATCTGCTATTAAAAGATCAAAACTGTTTTGTTGGCTCTATTCCCTCACTTATTATCCATTAAGCAAACTTTTTGTTTTTCTTCTTCTTTTCTCTTCTTCTTTTTATTCATGCATCTACACTCACAGTGAATGATGCACGGGTACAGTCAAATGCATTGTATGCACTTGTCTGCCTTTTTTTTTCTTTTTTTCTCTCTCCTCTTTCTCTTTTGCGTACATTCAATTAAGGTTCCACATGCACACACACACTGATGTGAAGAAAGGTAGAAAGATTACAGCAAAGTAATTACACTTCCTCGTTCCCCTCCTCCAACACAAAGCAATCATGCTAACCAATTATTTGAATGTCTCATGAAACTAATTGTTGCTTAAATCACTTAAACCCGATCAAGAGAGGCATTTACTTTTTAAAAGCTTTCAGTTTCAATTGCACTTTTACTGTATCGGAATTTTTTATCAATCGTTTCCCTGGGGCTGTTGTCTATATTGACCAGTTACAGTACAGGAACCAAAACAAAACATACAGTATTATATTATTATATATATATATATATACACACAAAAAAAATGTATCTAAAAAGTATCCTAATATACAATATATATATATATATGTATGAATATATATATACATGTGTATATATGTATGTATGTATGTATGTATGTATATATATATATATATATATATATATATATACACACACAAAAAAAATGTATCTAAAAAGTATCCAAATATACAATATATATATATATGTATGAAATATATATATACATGTGTATAAATGTATGTATATATATATATATATATATATATATATATACAAAAAAAATGTATCTAAAAAGTATCCTAATATACAATATATATATATATGTATGAATATATATATATACATGTGTATGTATGTGTATATATACACACACAAAAAAAAGCATTTAAAAATGTATATATATATATATATATATATATAACACACATATAAACAAACAAAAAAACATCTTAAAAGGTATCCTAATATATATATATATATATATATATCTTATAATACCTTTTTAGATGGCTTTTGTTTGTGTGTGTGTGTGTGTGTATGTATATATATATATATATATATATATATTACATAAGGATACTTTTTTAGATGCTTTTTGTATAAATATACACACACACACACACACATATATATATATATATATATACACAATGTGTGTGTGTGTGTGTGTGTATATATATATATATATATATATATACACACATACAAACACACACAAAAAAAAGGCATCTAAAAAGTATCCTAATCAAATAAGAGATCTGAAATGATTGCCAACCTTTTAATACATTTAATACCTGACAATCGACCAACATTTAGAGAAAAGTAAATAAGTCGATACAAACACATCAAATGTAATAAAAGTAATTAGTCTTCGGTTAGGATTGTTTTGTGACTAGAGGAGGGGTCAACAGGGTGCTTCAGCTGGACTGACTGGTCAGGGATTGACATTCTGTCCAGGAGGAGTGTCTTTAGAAGGCTAAACTCTTTTGAAACAAATTCAAGCTGCTGGTAGAAACGGCAGGAAAGACACCTCGATTGACTATGATCATTCAACTATTGTGACATGTCAGTGATTAGACCATCAGCAAACATCTTGAATTTGCTAAGGTCATTGTGCTAAAGTGTTAGAAAATTTGAAGATGGTTGAATAAAATATATCTTAAAAATACTGCCAAATTTTGCATCAACCTAACTTTCAAAAAAATGTTGGAGTGAGCTAGTATACTGTTGGTTTGAACAACAACTAAGCACAACTGAACTGGTTCCCAAAGCAGCTGGTATTTATGGCACTCAGGAATACACCATTCATGCATTTGGATGATTCCATTCCTTGAGACCTGGTTGGCTGCTTGGTTTCTGTGGTGTTATATTGCTTGATAAGTAACCCACTATTATGCAGTAGGCTTGCAACACTGCAAGATATTGAATTATGGTTTGCCTGTTGCCTTGTCTTGCCACTTCGACACTGTACTACTCATGTGTTCAGCTGGCAAGGGCAGGTATTGAACCCAGAATATAGGTGGATGCTCTACCCATTGAGCTAAACAGTCTCATTAAGTTAAGTAGTCAGAGTGGTTTATTGTCAGTATCAGCAGGACAGCAAGGGAGTCTATCACCTTTTCACTAGGGGTAGACCAGGGAGATTGTTTATGCATATGAAGTAGACCTACCATCAGCTTCCAACTTTACCACAGAGATCCAAGTTACAAAACTCATCCACTGAGTTGGGGAGGGGCCAGTATCAAATTTCGAACCTTGTGGTTCCAAGTGGGATGCTCTACTAACTGAGCTAAACCGACCCCAAACACAATTTCCTGCACTGGAAACAGAGGGGGTATAAATACAGCATCCATGGGATGGGGATGAGGGATATATGCAGCATGTACTGGCGTAGCAAGTGGCCATACATGTGCGACTCTCAAAGATACGGATTGGAAATATGTTCTACTTGTGGTTAGAATTAACGGTGAACAGCGATCTTTTCTCATCCAGCCAACCAGTCTACTAACACCCGTGACCCCCTCCCCCCGCCTATTTCAGACTGACCTCTGGAAATAATAAAGATCTAGAATTGTTGAAAAGACTTGATGTCTGTTTCCACAAACTGGTCAATGGTCACTCCACCACTCATGACCCATTTGCCAATGCAATATCATCTTGCACTTTTCTATGTAAAGAAAACTCTCTTTATACACCCATACACATTATATATATATATATATATATACACACACACACACATACATACATACACATATATATTTACATACACATATATATGAAACATATTTACATACACATATATATTTACATACACATATATATGAACATATTTACATACACATATATATTTATATATATGAACATATATATTTACATACACATATACATACACATATATATGAACATACACATATATATGAACTTAAATACATACACATATATATTTATATACACATATATATGAACATATATACATACACACATATATAAATATATATACATACACATATATATAACATATATACATACACATATATATATATATACATATATATATAACATATATACATACACATATATATAAACATATATACATATATATATATGAACATATATACATGCATATATATACACACACACACGCATATATATATCCAGACTCATACATGTATGTATGTGCATATATATATATATATATATATATATATATATCCACACAAACACACACACACACGTATATATATACATACACAAATATATATATATATATATATAAATATATATATATATATATAAAAATGACTTTTAAGTGTTTTTCTCCTGTCAAGATTGCAAACAAAAGAGCCAAAAATTTTCATGGTCCCTTGATTTCCAATAAAATCTTGGCCACTTGTATTTGTTTTCACTCTCTCTGAAGGTGACCGAAAGATCAACTAATATATTTGTAAAAGCCGTACTCGTGGTGTTCTGCTTTCATGAACGCTGACAAGTGCCATTGATAAGGCTTTCAATTAATTTAGGAAGAGTTGATTAGGCAGATAAAATTCCTCCAGAGAAAACTTCTACTTTCACTTTTGTCACTTCTGGAAATTGACAAGACTTTTAGCGAAATCGTCAAATCAACTTTTCTCATGTAGGGTTTCTTGCCATTTAAAAAAAGTTGAATACAACCGAGTACGTCTTTTGAACAAGGAAAAGAAAAGAAAGACATAATACTCAACTGAATCTCTATTTCATCAAATAAGACAGCAGCGTATAAAACAAACTAAGATAGCATTTAATTTTTAGAAATATTTGTTGGCTTTTTAAAACTTGGTTGGTTGGTGGTTTTATGGCATATTAACCCTTTTCAAGTCATTTTGATAAACAAAGGATTCAGGTTGCTTACAGTATCTGTCGTTGCTTAAGTGGTCACCCAATTAAGTATTGCACAGACTCATTGCTGCTTAACTTTGGTGATCTAGATTGGTTGGTTGGTTTTATGGCATATTAACCCTTTTCAGGTCATTTATTGCTGAATCAAGTCATTTTGATAAACAAAGGATTCAGGTTGCTTACAGTATCTGTCGTTGCTTAATTTGTTACTGTTAGGGTTTATTTTAGCAAATACTCGTGAACTACAACAACATAATCCATTTGTACCAAGCTGGTGGAATAACCATTTCCAACTTTTTAAATCAAACATGGCCAAAAGAATACTTTCATTTCCAAGAACAATGGCCAAAACGGTACTTCCATTTTTTATTAGTAAATGTAAGTTGGCAGAGTGTCCTATTGTCAGTAACAGCCACACAGTGAGGGAGTCTATCCCCTTCTTGCTAGCACTAGGCCAGGGAGATTTTTTTTCTGAGGTGGAGCACAAAGCATCAGCTCCCTACTTTACTGCACAAATCAAATCACCCAATCCGTGCTAACCATACACTGAGTTGGCGGGGACCAGATTCAAACTCAGAACCTTGTGGTTTCTAGGCAAACAGTCACCCAGTTGAGTATTGAACAGGCTCATTGCTACTTAACTTTGGTGATCTAGCACAAATCAGTCTTTTCAACTGTAATATTAAAACTTAGGGGCAAGGTAGCAGAAATTATTATTATGAGAAAGACAAAAAGAAATTATGGGTTACTGGCAACCTCTACTGCCATACCATCAACATCCACCTCTGAAAGGGTGGAGTAATGTAAATAATATAATAAGTAATATAATAAAATAAAATGTATTACTTTCAGATCAACCCTCTTACGAGTTTGGTAAATACGTTCTTGTTCATTGTTGGCAAAAAATGGTAGTGACTATATGAAAGAATAATCTTGTAGCTGAAAACTTGCTCTATACAATGGTATCATTGTATCAATTGTAGTTTATAATAATATAATAAACAGGAGGTGTTACTTTTGGATCACTCTTCATATCATTATTATTATTATTAATACTAGCAAATATATGCACCCTCCGGGTGCAAGTATTTAAGTTTTAATGTAATACAATATTGTATTAAATTAGAAAGGCTAATGAAACTAAATAAGAATACAGATAAAAAGATTTGAAACAGAGGGAGTATAATAAAAGATTTGAAACAGAGGGAGTATAATCGATAAAATGGAACAATTGAAATTTACTCTTCCATCACTCTCGTCTTTCATTGTTATTTTTTCTAATTTAAGTATTTTAGTTAAAAGAGGAAGTAAAGAATAAAATGACAGTTATTTTATCTTGTTAATGGATTTCATTTAAGATTTATTGAAGAGATTTTTGCTTATATTCATTAAAATAAAACCAAACAGTTAGAAATCAATTATACTAAGCACATATTTATTAAATTCGATTTTTTAATATTAATATGCAAATTAGCCTTTCCGTTCACACTGTAAACCGCTATTTTTGTTGTATATATAAATATAATTGCATGTTGTCAGTATGTAGACATAGTTAACAGTATTAATAATGTAAGACAATTTTATTAATAATTGAGGTTTAGATAAAAATAAAATCATGGAGAATGTGATGTCAATAACTAAGAGAATTGTGACTTGAGTAGGAAACATAGTTTCGGTTACAGACAGAAAAAATACACAATCTCCATTATAATAAGATCTATCTATTATTATTATTATTATTACTAGCAAAATAAAAAAAAACGCCCTCTGGGCAACATAAAATAAATATTGCCTGAGGGGATGGGAGTTGAAAATTTAATATCAGAGAGTTTGTATCATAAGTAAAGTAAAATCATCAAATTTATTAAAGGAGTAAAAAATAAAATAAATCTATTAAAGGAGTAAAAAATTAAAAAATTGAAATGGAAACTTAGTTCTGATAACTTTAAATATATATTAGAATAAAATAAAAATATATATAGATAGATAATAGCAGGTATGTATATTTATTAAAACTTGTTTGAAAAAAAAAACAATGAGGACTGTCTAATGTTGCATGCTCAAATTTTGAGTGTATTTATTCTACGTTGACGTTTTAGGTAGTGTGATGTAATCAGTGACATTGTTTTTGTTATAGACAAAAACCGGAAGCGAATCTCCATTATTAATAGATTATTATTATTATTATTATATTATATATCTATTATTATTATTATTATTATCATTATTATTATATATCTATTATTATTATTATTATTATTATTATCATTATTATTATATATCTATTATTATTATTATTATTATTATTATATATCTATTATTATTATTATTATTATTATCAATTATTATTATATATCTATTATTATTATTTATTATTATTATATATAATTATTATTATTATTATTATATATCTATTATTATTATTATATATATTATTATATTATATATCTATTATTATTATTATTTTATTATTATTATATTATATATATCTATTATTATTATTATACTATTATATCTATCATTATTATTATTATATATATTATTATTATTATTATATATCTATTATTATTATTAATAATATCTATTATATATTATATTATTATATATCTATTATTATTATTATTATATTATATATCTATTATTATTATTATTATTATTATTATATCTATTATTATTATTATTATTATATTAAATATCTTATTATCATTATATATTATATATTATTATTATATTATTATATATTATTATCTATTATCATTATTATTATATTATTATTATTATATTTATTATTATTATTATATTATATTATTTCATTATTATTATATTAAATATCTATTATCATTATTATATTATATTATATTATTATTACTATTATATTATATATATATTATTATTATTATTATTATATTATATATTTATTATCATTATTATTATTATTATATTAAAATATCTATTATCATTATTATATTATATATCTATTAATTATTATTATTATATATATATCTATTATTATTATTATTATTATTATATCTATTATCATTATTAATTATATCTATTATCATTATTATATTATATATCTATATATTATTATTATTATATTATATATCTATTATCATTAATTATATTATATATCTATTATTATTATTATTATATTATATATATCTATTATTATTATTATTATTATTATATATATTATCATTATTATTATATTAAATATCTATTATCATTATTATATATCTATTATTATTATTATTATTATATTAAATATCTATTATCATTATTATATTATATATCTATTATTATTATTATTATATTATAATATTTATTATCATTTATTAATTATTATTATATTAAATATCTATTATCATTATTATTATTAGCGGATCACAGGGGTGAAGTTAAAGGAAAATAAAAAAATTGACAAATATCTGGACCTTGGCCAGAGAACTGAAAAGTTATGGAATATGAAAGTGAAAGTAATACCAATTGTAGTTGGTGCACTTTGAACAGTCCCAAAAGTATTAGAAAAGGGTTTGGAAAGTTTGGATATCAGAGGAAAGATTGAAACCATTCAGAACACTGCACTGCTGCAATCTGCCAGAATACTCAGAAGAGTCCTGGAGATTTGCTGTCACTCAGACTCCAGTGAAAGACCATCAGCTAACACTGATGTGAAAACTCAAAATATATCTATTATTATTATTATTATATTATATATCTATTATTATTATTATTATATTATCTATTATTATTATTATTATTATATTATCTATTATTATTTGATTAATTATTAATTATTATTATTATTATATATCTATTATTATTATTATTATTATTATTATTATATAATCTATTATTTATTATTATTATTATTATTATTATATTATATATCTATTATTGATTATTATCATTATTATTATTTCTATCATTATTATTATCTATCATTTATTATTATTATCATTTCAGTCTTTGTGAAGTTCTTCACACCAGCATAAGCTGATAGTCTTTCACTGGGGGTCTAAGTGACAACAAGTTTCTAGTATCATCTGAGTATTCTAACTGATTTCAACAATGCTGTTGTCTGGTTGGTCTCATTCTTCCTCTGATTTCCAGTTTCCTCTTGTCTATCATCAATATTATTATATACATAATTTATTTATATCATTATTATTATTCTTATTATTGATGATGATGACAATGATGATGATGTCCAGAATTTATCAGGCCTCCTTTTTTGTCTTTAAAAGACAAAAAAAGAAAAAGAAAAAGAAAAAAGAATAACAGTTGTGAATGCCTGAGAAGTATTTTGCAAACAAGATTGTTCTTTTTATCAATCCATCTTAAGAAAAGAGGAGAAAAGGAATTCTTATTTGCATCCTAACAGGAACAGTCGACAGAAAAAAACATCCGGTTGTTTTTGATGGTTGCTTTTTTTTCTTCTTCTCTCTTCCTAGTCATAATCAGAAACAAAGAATGCCAGGCGATAAAAGGATTATATATATATATAGATACATATACATATATTATATAGATACATATATATATATAATATATATTATATACATACATATATATATATATATATATATATTATACATACATATATATATATAAAAATACTATTATATATACATACATATATATATAATATATAAAACTATTATATATACATACATATATATATAATATATAAAAACTATTATATATACATACATATATATATATATATAATATATAAACTATTATATATACATACATACATATATATATATATATATATAACAACTATTATATATACATACATATATATATATATATATATATATAAACTATTAATATATACATACATATATATATATATATAAACTATTATATTATACATACATATATATATATATATAAACTATTATATATACATACATATATATATATATATAATATTATATATACATACATATATATATACTATATATAATATATATATATAGTATATATAAACTATTATATATAAATAATATATATATATAATACTATTATATATATATACATAATATATATTATATAAATACTATATTATA
>CM042148.1:45160850-45274114 GCA_023376005.1 Doryteuthis pealeii | reverse complement strand
GAGGAATAATATAAAGAAAAGAGAGTAGGGAAGATAGCGAGACACGGGTAAGCGTGCAGATTGTACCAAAATTCCCCCATCAAAACTAAAGAAAAAACTAAAGAATTTTGCAGACTTTGTCATAGGCGGGATAGACTATTAATTTAATTTTTTTTCTTTTTTTTTTTTGAAGATTCTAGGTTTGGGGAGTTGCCTTAACTCGCCCAATGAATTATTAAATGAATTTATCAGGTTGCAAAAAAAAAAAAAAAAAAAAGAGAAGAACAATGCCTGAACTAGCAACAGCCATCAACCTTCGCCCTTTGAGCGAGCTTATCCCATTTTCTGTAATCGCATTTAAACCATAATTCCAGAGGCAACCCCCCCTCCACGCAACCCACTACAGCTACCAAAGTCTCAACAACAGTCATATCACTTCAAGAACTTTCGTAATAATTGATTTTTTTTTATTTAATACTGAATATTGACGATAAAATAATTGTACCCGACTATCTGACCTTAACATCATATTGAATATAATTGATTCTCTCTAAGCCGCTTTTATCTCTATTCTAATAAAACATGAACCTCCACTCCCACCCCTTCCCCAACGCCGACCCTTCGAACTCTAAATTGTCACCAAAAACAATACGGGATTGCACTAATAGATAAAGATATGATAAATATCAGATCTTTTATAAATCTACAGACTGCAATCATCTTATGGTTAATCCGGCCCTGATTATTTCTAATGATTAAGACTTAACTTTTCATGTAGATAACAAAACGATAACTAATATTGATCAACTTCTTTAAGATGCTTCCTGTGCATTTTATATTTTTTATTATCAAACAATCATAAAGCTTAGGCAACGCAAGTGATGGTTGAACATAGACAACGGCTAGTTCGGTGGTGTGGTTTTTACAGCATGCACCTTGTGTAAAATAATGAGAATTGAGACATAACATTACTGAGGTTCCAAATACCATCTAACATTGGTAAGTACAATGGCAACACAGGAAGTGTAACTTAATACAGCTCTTATACTGGTTTGCAACCTACGCAGAATGCAGACGCTACTTATGAAAACAAACATCATAGATACCAAGCAGCCAATAAAGACTTCAAGGAATGGAATCTACCAAATACATGAATGGACAGTATTCCTGAGTTACGATAAATACAAAGCTGTTTCTGGGCACATCAGAGTTGCCTAGTTGCGGGTTAATTTCAACAACTACCTCTAATCACAACCAACAAAATTTCTAGACCAATGCCAGGAAAAACCAACAATAATTTAAGTTATACTGTTAAGGAATATGGAAATCTAAGCTGAGACTACAAGCGATTGCCGACTGTGTGAATGCTGACCTGTTAGCTTCGATTTTGTCACATAAATTTGGCAACAGGGTGAGGGGAAAGGAGATTGTAGTTTGATGGAGTCAAGTCTAGTTTTGGTGTGGAGAACATACAGAGTCTGGGCCTACCCATGTCCCTTGACGACACGGAGGACAGACAGAACCGATGCATTCTGTCGCTCCAAGGCATTTTAACTTGGGTTAAAAAGAAATATCATGAACTCTGAGAAAAACAATCAATGTCTGTGTGTTCGTTATTAAAGGAACGGACATAAGTACCAGTTCTAGCAAAAGATCCAAGAATAACTTCCTGACTTCAAAGAACAGGTACAAAATGCCAGCCACCACCATACTCAGAACCCGAATAGCCCCTCCATCTCCCCATGTCCAGCATAGCAGATCACCATAGACGTCCGAACTTATAAGAAATTATCATACTCCCTTCCCAATTTAGAACAACTACACAACAGCATTATGCAAAATACCTTTCCCAAGGGTAAATCAACCCAAAAAGTGAATGAAATTAATACAGCAGAATTTCGAACTTGCTAACACCTCTATGCTATGATATCACAGTTATGCATGTTGCCCCCCTCAACAAGACCCTGCCAGGGGACAATCCCCCTAACTAGTCTTGGATTCCCATATAATATGAATTATTTTCAATTAAATTGTTGATGAGGCAGTAAGAGAGCAGCTAGACGGCACTTATTTCAAATCTCCCCACAGCTGAGGAGAATTCCTGTCCAAGATATCAGAATGATCTTTCATTCATTTTTAATGATTGGATCTTTTAACTCATTCTTACCATATTTATGATAATATATTTAATACCCATAGATAGACATGCTTCCGCGGTTTGAAGTAACCACTGTGAGATAACGTGTAATGAAGTACTCCACACTTCCCCATGAACGCTTCTGTAATAGAACCGTTCATCCATTGAGCTGCAGTTTTAGTAGGCAGCTCAACCCAACATGTAGACCGCTCATTCACCCCATACTTATGAGATGTTCCTGTGCGTTTAATGCATTGGTACCATTACACATTGCGCTCTCCTGTCCTTCCGGCGCACTTCATTGATTTTAATCCACAACCAGATGTATTGCCACTTCATTCATAGGGTCACTGCCAGTCAAGGCAATATAACATATCTACACTCAAACCAGTAACCAATGCTAATCCTACATACAATGATGTCACACACACCTAAAAAATTCCTTGAACAAACAGAATCTGTACAGCACACCACAACTTAGGAGCACCTACATCTTTGAATATGACAAAAAGTACCTGTAAGCTCAGACTACACAAACAGACTTTTGGACATTTTTAAACTGTCTGGTAAACAATGTAGACATAGTCACAGCAAATAGTGCAGTTACGATTTATGTTTTCAAAATTCCAAAAAAAAAAAAACAAAGATTTATTACATAAACTGCATACAAATCCAAGAATTGACAAAATCATTTTACAAATTAATATTTTATCAGAGGTTTGGTTTGGTTAAGGGCATATCACCCCTGGTGGGTATTTAATGCCAATCTTTTAAACACCATTTGAAAACTCATTTTTTTCCCTATTTAACCCATAAGATGGGACCCGAAAAGGTACTACACTCCCAGTCAAGAGAGACCTGGGTGTCAATGGTGAAGGAGTACTCCCAGAGCTGAAACTTCACCATCAAGATAGAGTTTAATGACAATACCCAGGCATTAAAGACCTCAGCCACCGCCTTCTAGCACTAGTGGATGCCTGAAGTTTTTAATTAGTGCATTCTGGAATAATGGATTGATTTGAATGAGTCCCTGGGAAATTTGATGGGTCCCAACTAAAGTTCTTAATAATTTGCAGAGTTTTTATCTATGAATAACTAAAGCCATCTAAACCCTACTTGTAAACCCTAATACAGTGTAATTCATTTCCAAGAAAAATTGAATGTATTACAGGTAGCTGGATGGTAGTCGGAGGAAAAAAACTCGGACGCATGATATGAATTTTTCCTGTGTCCTTTTAGATTTTTAAATGCATCAGTGGACACATGACGCGTACCTATCACATCTTGTAGCACATAATGATAAAAAGGGTTGGGGAGTGCCATAAAGGTTGGACAAATCATATAGGAGCTAGGGCTTGATTGTAACCAGCCCAACATAATAGAAGAGGCCTCTCTGACTGCCCTCTAGCCTAAGTAAATGCCAAAGTGGAGGTGTTGCATGTCATGGACGCTTAGGCCACCAGGGTTCCATCCTTAAGCATCAATGGTCGCCACCCATCGGCAAACCGGTGATCTCATTGGGGTGGAGTCTTTACCCTCTGCGGGGGAGGGGGAGAGTCATTGGTTACTAAAGACCCTGCCTCAGGTGACACACACACCTCTAGCTACGGCCACTGTATATCTACTCTAACTCAACATTGCCACCTAAAAAGAAATTTAGACAACTGTTCCTTTGTTAGACGTTGGAATTAAATAAAGAGACAACCCTTTTCTTATATTTCCGACCCCCACAAAATAAGTTAATATAGACATACAAAAAGATCTATACTTGATAAAGAGTTTAATTCTGCAAGAATGTGATTGATCACCAAGAAAAGAAAACTTGTGGGATTGAACCCAGCATTTTCTTAGCCATTAGGTTAAATTCTAAAAAGGAGTTACATATGTGTTGAAGTCATAAAACACGCCAAGAAAATCAAGCAATCCAAAAAGGAATAATAATAATATATATATAATATTATATTATATAAGAGAAATAAAAATAACAATGCTGGCTTCCACGTCAAATTTGGTAAAACAGCAACCAAAAGGCATTTGTGCTTGAGAGCTCATGCCTTTTGGTTAGTGACAAATTGTTGCTCCAGTCAGATGGAATCAAAGTGTCCAAGACAGAACCTATTTCGGATCTGAACTCTAATAGAAATTCAAGTACCAATGAATTTTTCAAGCATTGTCTGACTTTGAGGATAAATGCTTGAGGGGCTTGGTCGGTCGGAGTTTTTTGTGTGAGCAGCGAGAATTGGGGATTCTGATGGAGAATTGGCACCTCTTGTCTCAGAACCTCTACCTCCAGTGAATAACTCTCCCTCTAAACCTGGGGCAAATTTACCTGCTGCCAAGTAGCTACACTCCGTAGTTGTGGTGGGCGCTAGAAGAGGAGGGGCCCCAGAAAAGGAGAATAAGCATTCAGCAACAAGTCGAAATCAATCAGTAAAGGAAGGAATGGTGAATTGTCGCTGTGAAGAATTATGAACAGAAATGCAGTGAACCAGAAGAAGAAGAAGAAGAAGAAGAAGAAGAAAGAAGAGAGGGTGGCAGCGACCATACAACCGTACAATAAACACACATATGGCCCTGCCAAAACCGATATAGTCCATATCTACTCGCAGCATGCTCATAGTGAATCATCAGTCCAAGAGTATGGGGGGGGGAGAGAGAAAAAAAACAACAAAAAAAAAAAGAAATGAAAAGGATAAAAAAAAAAGCAGAAAGAAATTCTTTATATTACATCATATGTGAAGAACACCGTCAACAGAAAACCTTTCATATTACTTATTATTATATTATTATTATAATTATCATAAAACGTTTTTTTTCTAAACAAAGCAAAGATTTATACCATACACTGCCATACAAATCCAGGATAATACAAATCATTTAACAAAATTAATATTTTTATACAGCAGGGTTTTGGTTGGTTCTTAAAGGCATATCAACCCTGTGGGTTATTTAAAAATTGCCAACTTTTTTAAACACATTTTTTAAACTCCATTTTTTTCTATTAACACATAGATGGGACCCTAACAGGTACTACCACTCCCGGTCAGAGTAGACCTGGAGGCAATGGTGAAAGGAGTACTTCCACATTACCCCAGAGCCTCCAGAACCTGAAACTTCACCATCAGATAGAGTTAACATCACACCCCAGGAACATTAAAACCGTCAGCCACCACCCTTCTTATGCATTAGTGATGCTGATAAGCTTTTTAATTCAGTGTATTCGTACGTATGGATTTTGATTTGAATTGAGTCCTGCCAAACCGATAATAGTCATCAACTCGCGGGGTTCTTAGTGAATCATCAGTCAAAGTATGGAAGGAAAATAAATTCAGCAAAAGGAAATTTTCTTTAATCTTCACACGAGGTGATAGAAAAAATCACAGAAAACTTTTCATATAAAATGAAAAGACAAAAGTCAAAATCAGAAATTGGGCTTTTAATCAGATTATGGTTTCCAATCAGCCCCAATAAATGATTGGAAAATTAAATACCATTCTTGTTCCAAAAATGATTTCCAATGATTCCTCTCAAAGGTTAAACATCAAAGAATACCATTTTGATATTTCCATAATGGAAATACAAATTGTGTTTTTTTTGTTGTTTGTTATTTCATCTAATTTTTTTTTGCCTGAATTTTATTTATTATTATTACTCTAGCAAACATATATCACCCTCACGCTGGGCACAAGTATTGCATATAGGAACGCACTTTTTTTTTCTTCCAAAACTTTGGCTAAAAAAATTGCCCTGCGTCTTATACATCGTAGGTAGACCGTTTGAAACCTTCCCGTAAGCCTAGAGCATCTTTCTCTATGATGCTCATTTAACCCAGCTTACACTCAATACTTTACCTACCCTAAACTGCCAAATTGCTTTTATACAGCTTATGTTTCTGCTGTGTAATGCACAGCTAACTGTTTTCAATAATATATGCTAAATACACTAAAACGTTTTTTTCTGAATCTGACCTGCTGAAATGGGATGCGTCTTATATGCCTGTGCATTTTATATGTCGTCAATATGGTAATTAAGTTTTAATGCAATAAAAATTATACTAATTGGAAAGGCTAATGAAACTAATTAAGAATGTATTAGAAATGTAACAGCAAATAATGTTTTTAATTAAACTCAGTTTTGTTAAAATCATTTGCAAATTATTCCCACTATAATCTATGTAAATCTTTATTTTTATAGAAATATATAAACACATATTGCAGTATTCTAAATACATTAATAACATGGGCTTCGACACTGGACTATTAATGTTAATTAAAGGTGTGATCCCAGGGGCCATCAGGGGCAAGGCTGGGTTTATTGCCCAGTACCTGAGACGCCCCCATTTAATGGGGAATGCCAATGGGATTTACGCATTTTTGCACCTGCACCTTATGAGCTTTGGTCTCCACATTAAATGACCTTACGTGTCATAAACCGCATATGTGGGATGCGAGGTAAATAACTTAATAATATGGCATTTTTGCGGCAACTCTCTAACTCAGCTAGACTTTAAATAAGAGGCATCATTGATAAATAAACGCTAATTAAGATTAAATAATGACTATTTCATATTGTTGAGAATATAACTTAAATAACTAAGGAAGTCGTGACATCAGTGGTGATGTAGTTTTGGTTAACAGACAGACACTGAATCTCCATTATAATAAGAATTTTTTTTTTTTTTTTTTTTTAGAAAGCCAATGGAAGTGAATTTTAAAAGAATATTCTTTTTCTTCTTCTTTGAAGATGAGAAAAATCTAAGTTGCTATGAAGAAGAAGAAGAAGATAATGACTATTTCATAATTGTTGCAATATAACTTAAATAACTAAGAAGTCGGTGACATCAAGTGGTGATGTAGTTTTTGGTTACAGACAGACACTGAATCTCCATTATAAAATAAGAATTTTTTTTTTTTTTTTTTTTTTTTTAGAAAGCCAATGGAAGTGAATTTAAAAGAATATTCCTTTTTCTCTTCTTTTGAAGATGAGAAAATCTAAGTTGCTCAATGAAGAAGAAGAAGAAGATAATGACTATTTCATAATTGTTGAGAATATAACTTAAATAACTAAGGAAGTCGTGACATCAGTGGTGATGTAGTTTTGGTTACAGACAACACTGAATCTCCATATAATAAGAATTTTTTTTTTTTTTTTTTTTTTTTTGTTAGAAAAGCCAATGGAAGTGAATTTTAAAAGAATATTCTTTTTCTTCTTCTTTGAAGATGAGAAAATCTAAGTTGCTATGAAAGAAGAAGAAGAAGAGAGAATATTTTGTTGTTTGACTCTTGTCGGCTGAAGTCAACATTAATGTTTATCAGGCGGATGAGGAACGTGGTACAACGGTTGATGAAGCCGTCATAATGGAAAAGTTGCCAGCTGCCAACGCTTATAAATGTGCCGGCTGGAAATATAGAAACTTTTTTTTTTTTTCTTGCTTTTTATTTCATGAACTCTACGTCTTCAGAAATGAATAAAATATTTGATGACATGCGATGTTTTATAGAGAAACTTTTAAGGCAAAAACTAATAAATGCATTTTTATGTCAAGTTTTATGAGTTAAGGTCAAAAAATCAATTTTAGTTTTGATTTTCTTTCTCAAAAACTGGAAAATCCTGTCAACAAAAAATATCAAGACAATTCAGGAATCACTAATGAGAAGAGAACAAAAATAAACGTGGAATAGTAAAAATTCTCAGTTGCTATCATCTATCTTCTATTTATCTATACATATGTAAAGGCCAGTTAAATTCTTTAAACTTGTGGGACTTGTTCTTCATTTCATCTAAATGAAATATGCAACATATTAAAGGGGAGATATAAAATCACTAGGAAGACCGTAATATAACTAGGATTATGTGTGGTTAGATATTTAAACTTGTTTGTTTGTGGGACTGTTCATGTTATCTAAATGAGATATGCAAGATATAACAGGAGATATAAAAATCACTAGGAAGACTGTAATATAACTAGGATTATTGTGTGGTTAGATGCTTTAAACTTGTTTGTTGAGGGACTTGTCCATCTATCTATACATATATAAAGGACAGTTGTGTGTGTGTGTGTGTGTATGTCCGGAGGAAACTTTGAAAATTAAACAATTAACGACAAAGTAAATATATATATATACACATTAAATATCACCAGGGCTTGGTTTTCTATACATATATAAAGGCAGTTGTGTGTATATGTATGTCCGAGGGAAACTTTGAAAATTAAACAATTAATGACAAAATAAATATATATACACATTAAATATCACCAGGCTTGTTTTTGAGCAAAATAGTAGAGATTTGATTATATTCGTGAAGATAATTAAAAAATAAAAATTTAAATGATAAAAGCATGGAATTTTTTTCATTAATAATTTTAAGATAGTAGACATTTCTTTCAGAGTAGCTTGATCAATACAAAGCCTATTTTTTACATAGAGATTTAAATGGGGCATCCCACGAGGATTTCAACTCATGATTCAGTAATAATGGATCTGCAAAAACTAACTTTAAAAAATCCCCTCTACCCAGGTGAACGCAGGGTAACCACCTGCTAGTACAGCAGTGTGTATGTATGTATGTCCGGAAGAAGCTACAAAAATCAAAAAACAATTATTGACAAAGTAACATACATATACACATTCACTATCACCAGATCTTGCTTTTTGAACAAAAATAATGAGTTTTGATTTCCATATTTGTGAAGTTAGTTAAAAAAAAAAAAAAAAAAAAAAATAGTAAACAGCAATGGATTTTCTTTTTTGCCTTTAATTTTTCTTAAATGGGGCATACGTGATGATCTAACTCACGATTTAGTAATAATGGATCTGCGTGACCAAATTTTCCTCCACCTTCTATCCAGATGACACCACCACTAGCTGTTTCTAGTCTAAAAATAAATCTCTGCCTTGTCTGGAGTTGTTGAATACACGTGACGCACCTCAGCAGAAGGGTAAAATCCCTCTAATAGGACCAACTGTCAGCTGTGGGTGGCTCGACCTGTGATACTTAAGGATGGGAACCCCTGGTGGCTGAGAAGTCCATGACATACAACTTCCTCCCTGGACTTTACTTAGGCTAGATGGGGTGGGTCGGGAGAGGCCTTCTCTGATTAATCGTACGGTAAAGTAAGGAGCTGATAGTAGGGTGTGCGCTCTGTCCTCAGACACTAAACAAAACAATCTCTTTGGTCTAGCTGTATTGGACATTAAGCCACCCTATTGACAGTTTTTAAATATTCTTAAAAGGTTTTTGTGTTAATTGGCACACAATGTATGAGTAGCACACGGGATCTGTGCAGTAAAAGGTAAGGAGCTGATGGTAGTGAGCGCTCCACCTCAGACGCAACAAAACAATCTCCTTGGTCAGTGCTAGTGAAAAAGGGGATAGACTCCCTTTGCTGTCTGGCTGATACCGACTTTAGGCTACCCCAACGAAAAGAAGTTTTATCTAATAACTTTTACAAGAATCAATTAACATTCTAAATGTCTAAAACGAAATTTGGAATGAAAATTCTGTTCAGACGCTAACAAAACAATCTCCTTGGTCTATGCTAGTGAAAAGGGGATAGACTCCTACGCTGTCTGGCTGATACTGACTTAGGAGCTACCCACACGAAAAGAAAAGATTTATCTATAAACTTTTACAAGAATCATTAACATTCTAAGATGTCTAAACGAAAATTTTTGGGAATGAAAGGTTTTTTTATTCTTAAAACTTTAGAAACGGTTTCCACTAGTAGTTTATGAATGGTTCTTTTGATTAGGTTATTACATAGCGCTAATAAGCTAATAGAAAACCAATGGTTAGAGGGTTATTTTAAGCCTTTCAGTTTTATAACAACTAAAAGAATTTGATGAAGCAAGCAAGAAAGATGAAAGTTGTGATTCAATCCAAGTGATTGCGGCTTGTTGTATTCCATAATCGGTTGTAGCTACAAGGCTATTTGCAATTATTTTTTTTATTGCTTAAAATTCCATATCTAAAGATTTTCTTCGCATTTGAACTAAAGAAATTCTATTTTGAAAAAGACATATTTCTAAATAAAAGCAAAGTTATGAAAATGAATAACCCCATTAGAATGGCAATCAAAAAGGAATTTTTCTTCTGCTTCTTGGAAGTGGGGGGCGGGGGTAAAAAAGTAGATGGGTGTCTAGGGTGGAAAGATGGAAGGTGAGATATAAGATTGCGAGAGAATAGCGCCTGTCTCAAAAGAAATCTTTCCATATTTCTGGAAAACTGCAAGTAACGGTAAGTGTGAGAACAAAAAGAGCAAAAGAGGAAACGTCTGCGTCGTTGTGGGATACTGCGAGGGAAATCCTCCTAGAAAACAAATCACAAGTGCCAATTAGGATCGTTTTTTTTGGTTGTGCGCTGCACACGGCACTGCTAGATTTGAAATTGGAATTAAATAATTGATTCTCTAGAGAAGTGCTTGCCAATAATGATAAGGACAAAGATCAAAAAAGATACAAAGATTAAATTTCATTGATTCATAATATATGTATATATACACAACAGGACACACATATATATATATATATACAACCACACACACATCACACATATATATAATATATAATACACACACACAACACATATATATATATATATACACACAATCGAACAAACACACACACATATATGATAATATATACACCACCACACAACACACATAAACATATCATACACACACTACTTAACAACACACAAAATTGTAACCATATATATATATATATACACACACAACATGGGGGCACATACAATATACACACATATATATACATCACAACACACATACATATATTACACACACACACATACATATACAACACGACACACAGATCATATTTATACTAACATCATACATTTTATCACCACACACACATACACACATACATTTATATACAAACACACATCACACATACATACAACATATATTATATACACACACACACAACACACAACACATATATTTAATACAAACACACACACAAGTACTATCATATTTCAAATTTGTTTCTCTTTTTTGGTTTGTTTTTTTTTCTTTATTTGTTTTTCCTTTTGTTTCTTACATTGATATAGTTTTAGACAGACACACCCACACATTCCTCACTGATGGTATTTATATACATTTTTAACTTTTTCGATCATCTTCTTATCCTTTTTCTTTCCCTTGATTTTCTGTCTTCTCTCTTTTTTCTTTTTTTGTCACATCATCACACATCATATATTTTTTTTGTTTTTTTTTTTTTTGTTTTTTATTTGTTTCTTGTTGTGCTTTTCGTTTCCGCTGTATTGTTTCGTAGTCTTATATGGTCTTCAGTTCTATCACTTATTTTGCTTGTTTGTTGTTGTTCTCTCGCTGCCTTTGCTTTTCCTCTTTTTTACTGTTTTTCTTCATTTCCTATCACACACTGCTGTACAGGGGTTTTTTGTGGTGTCCGAAGATTTAATATCAAACACACACACAGACATAATACACACACACACATATATATATATATAAATATATATATAATATTATATATATACTACACACTACCACATATATAAGTGAGGTCAGAGGGGGCTCGTGGTGTGTGTGCACGGCCATATAAATTAAAAAAGAAAAACGATAACCTTATTTTTTTTTGCCAAATGGTTGTTTGTCTTGAAACTCATCTGGCGACATTAGGGTTATACCTTTTATTTTGTTAGGGAAAATAATGTTTCTTTTCTTCAAAAAAATGAAAGAAAAAAAAAAAACAGAAAGAAGAATTTAAAACAATAAATGAATCAAAAAAACCCCAACTGCAACAAAAGAATTTAATAAAGAAACTTTCTAACTTAGGTTTATTCATTTTTTAAAAAAGTATTTGATAAAAACAAATTGTAAAAATTGTGATGTCTCTCTTCTCTTTTCTCTCACTCTCTCACTCTACGCCATCATCTAATAAAACATATATTAAATCTTCCTTGCTTTTTTGTCTTTTTTGGTTTTTATGGCATGCATGTCAATCTCTCTTTGTGTGTTTATTATGCCTAAAACATTTGTCTCTAATTCATTTTTTCTTTCTGTAGAATGTTGGATATTGAATAATTATTTCCCATTGTTATTTGAAACAGTCACGAAATTTTCGATTTTTTACATAACTAATTTTTTAGTTACACTGTCGATTTCTTCCTAATTTTCAATTCACATAGATGTGGTGCGTTTCTAACAGGGTACCTCTTTTGTTTTGTCTATCTACTTGCCTTTTGGGTCTTAACGGTGTGGAATCTGGGACTTTACGCTGTATAATTCCTGCTGGGGTATTCCATTTATTACTTAGTTCTCTTTTTTTTTTTTTTTTTTCTTTTTTTTTTTTTTTTTTTGCTTTTTCTTTTTCCCATATGTATGCTCTTTTGCGAATGTGGATTTTTATCTTTTTTTTTTTTTTTTCTTTTGTTCAAAAACAACCTTATTTATCTACCTGCATTTGTATTAATCTTTGTATTCTTTCTTTTTTTCTTTTTTTTTCTTTTTTTTTTTCCCAGTTTTGATTTCAAAAACCTTTTTTTCTCTGTTTCCATTTTTCCCTTTTTTTCATATCAATGGCATGTAAATGCCATTATTCTGTATGGTTTTCTTTCATTTTTTTTGTTCTTGGATTTGACAATTCCATTTCATATGCTTTTTTCATTTTTTGGTCGTTAGTTCGGCTTGCCTATGTGATCGATTCATTTTTTTTCTTTTTCCTTAATGCGATCAGAATTTTATCCATTGTTTTTTTTGGTCTTTCTCTTTTTTTTTTCTTTTTTTTTTTTTTTTGAGATTCATATTTCTTTTTTGCTTGTGTTTTGTTTTCAGGCGTCCTTTCCTTTCTTTTTTCTTTTTTTTTTTTTTTTTCCTACTTTTTTACAGATATTATTGTGTTTGGTGTTCCATATTTAATCTTAAAGTGTATTCTTGTCAATGGTCTGTTTTTCTTGGTGTATCCTTCTTGTGCTTTTTTTCATTATTTTGTTTTTCCCTTAATCTTTTTATCTTCTCTTACTTTTTCTTTCCTAGTTTTCCGCTGCTTTACTTTTTTTTTTTTTTTTCTTTTTTTGCTTCCTTTTATCCTTTTTTTTTTTTTCTTTGTTTTTTTTCCTGTCTTTCTTTTTACTTTTTTCGTTTTGTTCTTTCGTTTTGTGTTTTTGTTCCCTTGTTCTGTTGTCGACATTGTTTCTGAAGCATTTGGAGTGTGTTGTATGTTTCTCTACTCATTTTATTCGTCCTTTCGTCGCTTTTTTTCTTTTACTTTCTTTTTCCTTTTTGTTTCCTTTTCCGCACCTCTCTCCCTTTTTGCTTTCTTAATTACCTTGCGTTTTCTTTTCTACTTCTTTTTGCTTTGTTTCGTTTCCTTTTCACATATAATACCAGTACTTATGTTCTTGTGCCTTTATTTTTTCCCTCCAGGCGCCTGTGGGGTGGTGTGCGGTCTTCTACTTTCTCTGGTTCTACCATTGTGAGGTGCAGTGTTCTTTCGCAGCGCTATTTTTTCTTATAGCTTCTTTTTCTTTTTATTTTCTTCATGTTGTTTCGTTACTGACCAGGTTTTTTTTATCGGTGGAAACATGTACATATATGAATTATTTTATGAATTATTTAAAAAGACATTTTTAATGAATATTATTTCTTATTTTGATTGCATAATCTTTGCCCAATAGTTTGTCTTGTGGAAAAACTAAATGAAAGATATAGAAATAAGAAAGAAAACCAAAGTCTTAATAAACTATTGGTTATTGATAAATATTTAAAGAGAATCTCTTCTTGTTAATAAACCATGACTCCGTTCAATTCCCTCCATATTAATCTTTTCTTAAAATCATTTCCATTTAATCTTCGAACCAGATCTTAGTAGAGAACTCTGGTCGGTCTCTGGTCTTTCCCTTGACAAAAGTTTTCCTTTTATTATTTGTATTTTCTTGTATTCTAATTTTTGATTTATTGATTCTAGTATTTAATTATATTCAAGTATTTACGATTCTTTTATTACGTTTATATATATTTTTTTAACTCTTTTTCCCTGTTTAGTTCTTTCTGAATTTATATCTTAACCTTTTTTCTTTCTCTTTTTGTTCAGTTCTTTAGTTTATCTTTGTTTCTTTTTTTTTTTTTTTGTTTTCTTTTTTTTTGTTTCCTTCTTCTTGCTCTTTTTGTTTTGTTTTTTTTTCTTGTTCGTTCTTTTTTTCTTTTTTTCCTTTTTTTTTTCTACTTTTCTTTTTTTTTTTTTTTTTTCTCTTTTTTTTTCTTTTTTTTTTTTTTTTTCTTTTGGTTTTTTTTGTTTTTCCTTTTTTTCTCTTTTTCTCTTTTTTTCTTTTCTTTTTTCTCTTTTTTTTTTTTTTGTTCTTTTTCCTTTTTTATTTCTTGTTTTCGTTTTGTTCTTACATTTTTTTGAGTGATATACTATGTATGTGAGATTTATATCTAACTATACTATTTTTATTTAATTGGTTTTGGCATGTCTTTTTAATTTTGTTTTCTATATAATAATATAACTATTTACTACCTTGTTCTTCTTTGTCTCTTTCACAATATTAATAAATAATATATAGTTATTATATTGAATTTTTTTGTAATGGTTATGATCTTGAAGATTTTTGTTGTTGTTTTTAAATGTTTTTTATTATCTGCTCATGGCTGAATGTTGCAATACCTTGAGAATGTTCTTTTTCTATCTTTGTTTCTTGTGGTGCTAGATTCTCCTTTTTCTTTTATATGTTTATTTCTTTTATGGGTTGTCATTCTTTTATTTTTGACTATTGTTAAATTTTCACTATTATTTGTTCATTTTCCATTTGGTTGTTGATTTTTTTTGTGAATTATTAACATATATTTTTCTATAATGTTTTTTTTCTCGTATTTATTTCAGTTTTTTATATGAACAACTTTACCAGTTGTTTCCTTTTTTTTTAATCTTCTTTTTTATAATCTGTATGTTTCCTCCTTAATATCCAGGCGTCCCTGTGCTTCGGATTTTTTGATAACTCAGTTTTATACTTTCCTTTTTTCTTCCGTTCCTTTTATTTCTCGTGGTACGCATTATCCTCAGTTTTGTTTTATACGTTCTTTTTTTCTCGTTTTTGCTGCTTTCACTACTTTATATAACGTATATTTGTTTTATTTTTATATGGTCAGATATGTATTTTGAAGACTTTTGATTTTTTTATTATGCAATTTACATGCTATGTCTTTCTTCTCTTTCTTTTGTGTTTTTCTTGTGTTTTTCCTTTGTTCTTGCACATTGTGCTGATATTTGTTGGCTTTTGTTTTTCACATTGTGAATTGTGACGTTGTGTGAATTCCTTTCGATCTCCATTATACTCCTCTAATTGTTCTTTTCTTCATCTTCTGTCGGACATAATACTTCTTGGCGCTCGTAGTCTGGTATCGTCTCCCGTGGTTCTCCCATTTTGCACTGGTGTTCTTGGGTCCTCCAGATATTTTACTTTATTTCCTTTTGCTTCTTGCTTTTTTTTTTCTCGGTATTTAATCATTTTCTCTGCTCACGTGACCTTTTCTTCTTTTCGGGTTCGATTTGAAATGGAAGCACGCGTCTATTCTTCTTTTTCTAATTACGTTTTTTATCGTTTCATTTGATTAAGTATCAATGGCTTCTGGATATGGAACTTGACAGTTTATTCTGAATAGTCAGATTTTATTTTCTTGCCTATTTCCCCTGTACAGTAGTTCCTGTGGGTCCTAAGATTAGTTGTCATTTTTCCTGTTTTCTTGTTTTGCTGTTTCTTCTGCCACTCTTTCTTTGACTATGCGTTTCTGGTTGGAAAGTGATTTTTGCGGGTTTATCCTCCCTTTTTCCATTTACTTGTAATTTTTGTAATTATGTAATAGACGTTTTTTTTTTTCTATTTTTTTATTTTTTTTTGCTTTCTTTTCTTTTTATTTTTTCTCATGTGTTTTCTCTTCGTTTTTGGTATTGTTTAAAATAATAGGATTTTACGGTTCCAAACTCAGAGCTTCCACAAGATCCTTTAAATAGTTAGGCCATATCCTAGCTTTTTCTTCTCATCCTTCCCTTCTCCCTTAGTAGTTAAATTCTTTGACCCTTTCTACATACTTCAGGTCAGTCTCACGTTTAGATTTTTTTTTTGGTTTGGTTTCGTGCACGGTTTCGTAAACTTATTGAATGATGTCATTTAGATGCCAACGCAGTAGAATAACATTTATTCACTTTATATTCGTATCTTTCCCAGCATCCTTTGTCCTGGTTTACATGATCGTGCTCCTTCCTGTGTGTCAGAATTTTGTTCGGATGAACGTGATTTATGCTCAAGTAACATCTTGCACTTAGGATCATTTCGATTTGATATATAGACCATTTAGGCGAATAATGTGAAAACTAGTGTTTTTAAATTTTAAAGTTGCAGCCAAGTATTATTTTTTCATAATTTGTCAGTGGATTTTTTATTTTTTATTTTATTACTTATTTCCTTCTTCACTGAATTCAGAGTAAGTTAAATTATTCTTAAAACTACACTTTGCGACTTAACTACAGGCTGCATCAATTCTATGAAAACGAAGACCTGATTTCTGCATCATCTGGTCCTAGTCAAATGTTAACATGTTGATAGTCAGCCTTTCTTGCTAACATTAGGGCATCCTGCATATCTATAATTGTAGTCGGTTTGTAGGACAATTTAACCTTGTCAGTTTATAATTTCACACAACCAGACCTCAAACCAGGAAGGTTCTTTGTCCTATTCGCAAAACTACGAATCTGAGATCATTTTCTCTTGGTAAATAAACGCATATAGTTCCTCTCTTATATTACTCATCTCCCAAGAGATATTGAGATTCTTACTCTGATTCCTAAACTGACAAAAACCAATGAGATAGCAGAGCGTTTTGTTTCTCATGTTTAATATTAGCACTCAAATGAAAAATAATGAATCAGTATTTCTTACTTCTTTCATTTCCCTTCTTTTACCAAAAGTCCTATTTTTTAGATCGTTCATTTTTCTATCCACTGTATTCCATTCGAATTTCTCTCTTTCTATTCTATCAAATTAGTTATTGTTGATTCTTTTTGTCATTCATTTCGCGTCTATCTTAAGTTACTTCTCCTATTCTATTTAACCGAAACAGTTTCAATCACTCTTAGTTCCCTGTTCTGTTATTCGTCTTCGCTAGTTGATTTTTTATATTCGCCCTGTCTAAGCTATGTTTGCATGTAGCTCTTTATTTTTTGAGTAATTGTAAATAAGCTAGCGTCGTCGCACAAATTTGAGATAGCAAGTTTAGTAAAATGTTATTACTCGTAACCTCCCACAATAATAATGAGTTTATTTTTACTTTATTGTGTCTTACCCGAGTGATGTTTCATATCTCTCACTTCTTTATATAGGTGTTTGCTTATTAGTGTATCGTTCATTTTGATTTGAATTGAAATCATATGTGAGACACCACTTATTTCGTCTGATGACAAAACGTTTGTATTTTGTTGGTCTGGCATTGGATACCTTTTTAGGTCAATGTGTTTCTTTTTTTTCTTTTTCTTTTGTTTTGTTTTCCTTTTTTGTCTTTTACTCCGTACTATGCATGAGTATTTCATCTCTATTGCATATTTGTGTTTATGCTCATTATTTGTCATATGTTGTGTAGGTCTGACGCTTTCTGTTTTCTCTTTCTTTTCTTCGTTTCTACAGTTGCATTTTATGCTATTCTTTTTTTTTCGGAAGCTGTGCTGGATTGATATGTTTAATTATTTTTTAATTTGTCTTATCTAACCACTGACTTTGGTGCCCTTTAATCTTATCTAGCTTTCTATAACCGTGCTATTATTATGCTTATGTACTAGAATAATAAAAAGAAAATATGAAGTAGTGAAATGTGCATGTGTCAATTGTACGCTTTCATGCCTCTTGTGCATCTGGTGGGTATTTTTTTTTTCAAAAATTAAGAGCCTTTCTTTTGTGTTTCAAATTTGCATCTTTTTGTCTGGAGGTTCATTTTTTATTGTGATTTGCCGTTTGTTTTGCCAGTTGTGCCAAATATTATGTTATATTTTTTTATACATTTGTACTATTGGTATTCTCCCATTTTTGGGATTGAGTATATGTAACATTTCTACTTCAAATACTTATCTGTCTACTTTTTTTTTTTTTTTTTTTTTTTCTAATTATGTCCTGTTAACGATTTTTGCCTTTTTGCTGTATCATCTTGTATCTTTTTAAAAAATACTTAGACCATAGAAAGAGTGAGGAAATTGATAAAGACCACTCATGCATTAAACAAAAGTATGAGATGAGGACTTTAGTTTTCTTTATGTTTTTTTTGGTATGTACCTTATGTATTTCTCGCTTTTGATTTTTTTTTGACTATTTTATTACGCTTTATGTTTACATAATTTCATACTATACTTGTAACTATAATGTATAATTGTAACACATTTTCTGAGTTCTATATTCCACCTTTTCCTTTATTCATTCTATCTTTTGTCTTTTTTTTGTTTTTTTCTTTTTCTTTGTCTACTTTTTTTTCTTTTTTTCTCTTTTTTTTTTCTTTTTTTTTTATATATTTTTCTTTTTTATTAGCTTAATTTTTCTTTATATGTTACTATGTTTATGACATATTCTTTCTTTATTTACTTATTTTTCTTGGCAAAAGATTTTTCAAGAAAATAATTCATATTTCTCATTCTTATTTTTTTTTTATTGTTTTTTTTTGTTTCGCTTTTGTCTTTGACTTTAATTTTTTTTTTTAGGTATTCCTAATTAAAAAATATTACCACAATGTAAATCTGCTATAAAGGGAGTTTAATATAGGTCTCTGTTGTTGGCACACTATATAAAATTTTTGATCCCACCCGGCAACTCTGACAATAACATTTTATGTAAATACTAGACCTTGATAATATACATAACTTATAGGAACCGAACAAACAAAAACATATTCCGGAGGAATGCATAACATTACTACCATAGGATCACAACTGAGATCATCTGTTTTGTTTCCCAACTTTAAAGCTTCAAGATACTTTACCACTCTCAGTACCTTCCGCATATCATCACTGTATTTGTAGTGTCTTCTTCAGCTACCTATCTTTATTCCCATCGCTATGTATTTCCTCTCCTCTTTCTTGTTCATAAGATATAAATAAATGGGAGAAATGATTTATTTTTTATTGGGTCTCTCTCCTTATTCTATCTAGTCAGTGGTTTGAGGGCATTAATGAAAGGAAAAATCTATTTTGAATAATAATTTGACATGTGAATCAGCATTGGTCTATGTTTTTTGAGTAGGTTGTCTGTTCGTTCACAATAGAATAAAGGTCCTTTATCATCTGGTGTGCCCACTGTTAGCAATCCGCCTTGTCACGCCATTGTCGGGGTGTCTGGTTGGTAACATGATGTGGCCTTTCATGTGGTTCTGTTATTCGAGTACGGTGGCCTTATTTTACACACAAATTTTTATGTAACGTCCACTCTTGCTAACTTCAGTTGCACTGAAGTAATTCCTCCGAGTGTTCTGGGCGGACGTAGTCTCTCTCTTCTATTTACTCCTGTTTGCTTCCTTCTCTTATCTGCTCGGGCGCTCCGTCGTGCCAGGGGTGCCGCTTGTGCTGTGAGAGTTATATTTTCTTCTCTATTTTCTAGGCTTTGTACTTTTGTGTCTTGACTCCGGGAGAGCAGTTCGTCGTAATACCGTTTTTGTTTTGTCTCGCTCATTGTAGGTTATGCTCACTGATCATTCTAGCACTCCCCGTAGCTCATCTCTTCTGCATTAGTGATTGCTCTTTTGCGTTAGGCTTATTTTTCTGTATCGTTGACTGTTTTCCACTGGCTTTACCGTGTGTTTGAATATCATATGGGAGAGCTGCTCTTTCATGATGGTGCAGTAATATCCCCATATCAGGATGTCATGCTAATACCTAAACCTTTCAAAACTAATATAAGCAGTGATATTCCACGACACACGACCTCCCGGGTTTTGGGGGCTTTACCCGTTCGCTCAATTCTTTTTGATTGCTCCATGCGAGATTTGTTATTTTGAGAAGCGTTTGTTATTTTTTTTTTTTGTTGACGTTTTGTCTCTACCCTGGGTGTCCATTGGCACCGGTTTTCTACGACCGTTCTCTTTATCCCCGCGCTCTTTCTGGAGTTTCTTGCAGGCACTTAAGCCCGCGCTGACTTTATAAATAATTTTCTTTATCTTTCAGAAAGGTTATCAACCACTTCACTCAAGCATATGTGACACAGGGGTCAGTTGAACTGGAGTTTAAAACAGGTTTGGGAATTCCAGAATTTTCCCCCTTCACTAGACTGGTTGCCCTAAACAAAATTTAATAGAGCCCAGTCTGACCTACTATTTATCCATAATTGGGGTAGAATAGATTCATACATTTCCGCAAGGGTATTTGTTTTATATGTTAAAGTGCAAACAGCCTCATTGACTGACCTTGGGTCTCTCATGTCTATTTCTATAAGGATAACATTACAACAATGGACATCCCTAAGTAAACAAAACTTTGTAGAAAACATCTTTTGTGTTTTTTCCCTGTCTCTTGATTAGTTTTCCTCTAATATACTAGCAAAAATACCCCAGAAAGAAATTATCTGAATGATAATACATATAAACATCAAGTTATTGCCAAAGGAAATTCCTAATCTTTGAATGTCCTTGCAAATACACTTTAACGCAAACTTAAAACGGAATGTGTCCTATGAAGAGGAATTTCTGCTGTTCTCAATTTTATTTTCGTAATTTCTTTCAAGGTACTTTGATCTTCTCTTTTTTTTCTTATTTTTTTTGTTTCTCTGTCCTTTTGTTTTTTCTATTCTCGTGATTTTTTTTATTTTACTTCCTTTTTATGTTCATCTTGTTTCACGTTCCGCGATTATCTTTTTTTGCAATGATTCTCAATTTGTTCCTTTTTTTTTTGACATTTACATTACAGACACGTTTCTGTTACTCTTATTATATTTTATCTTTCCTTATTTTCTCGCTTCTTTTTTTTTAATTAAGTGTGATTAACTCTTATTTAGAGTTTTTAGACCAGTGTCCCTTATTTTTTTTTTGTTTTTTTTTTTTTTGCTTTTTTTCCTTGGTTGGCGGAATAGTCCAATGTTTTTGGTTTTAGTGTATTTTTTTAATGTCTTTTTATTCACTTTTATTTTATTTCGATCAATTATTATTTTTTTTTTTACGTGTCTGTGACTTTAGTTATATAATAATAAGTAGGGTGTAGTCAAAAGTTTTGCAATCAATATGAAAGTGAATTAAGACCTTTTTTTTTTTTTGCGGAACATTTAGTGATGAAATCTCAAACATTAGTACGTTAGTCTGTGTCCGGAGGTCGGAGCTTTATTGATCCCATTAAAATTTGATGTGAGCGATTGAGAGTATAACCAATCTAAGACAACTTATTAGTCTTAAAGTTCTGCATCAAAATTGTATAAGGAATTTATGTTACTCTTTTTGCAGAACCGTTTTGTGTGTGCACATTCCTACTTCACTCCAATAGTTCCATGTTCTGAGGTCGTGTTTATATCATTTCCCACTGGATGTCATCCCGATTAAGTATAGATAAAGCAGTGATACGATAGCTTTTTAATTTAGTGCATTCTACGGATGAAGTATTTGATTTTAATGAGTCCCCTCTTTTCTCTTGCGTTTATTATATTTCTTTGATTTTTGTTTTTGCGTGTTCCTATATTAGTAATTATGTTTTGTTTTTTTTTTTGATTTTTCCCCATAATCTATATAGTTCATCAACTTCTTATTAAAGGATTAATTAAAAAAAAAATTACGTCCTTTTTTTTCAAAAAAACCGCAAAAACAACAATTTGAAATGGAAACCTTAGTCCTACTCTTTTCTTCATTATTATAAAATGTGCACTGTTCATTTGTGTTGTCAGTGCTATTCGGATTATTCTTAATTACAACACACACTTGACTTTGGGTTCTTTGTATTCATCTATTCCAGGTACAAATAAGATTTAACCGCATCTAATCGTTTTTGGTATGTTATTTTTAATTTGTGATTATATTCTTTGTTAGTTATTACTTCTTGTTTTACTTCTTTTCTTTGGAACTTTTAAAGAGTTGAGAGTAATATAATTAATATTATCCTTTTATAGTTGTTTTTGTATAAATAATTGGCTTTCTTCAAATTTTTGTTTAATGTTTTATTTATTTAACGCAGTTGTTCGTTTTTTTTATCTGATATTAATGATTTTTTTGCATATTATTTAAATTTTCATTAATAGATCTTACCAATCATTAGATGGTTATTGTGACTTAAGGGCTGTGACTAGTTTGTTTTTATTTAGACGTAACTCTATTTATTTCGCTGTGCACTGTACTTTTTTTCCTCCAACTCCTTCCATTATTAATAGATTGTCTTGAACACCCCCACCCAGAGGAAGCCTGCATTTCTATTCCATGTTCTCTAGAATAATATCCTCTAAAATTGAAGTTATTGACTGTTATTCGTAGTTCAAAGGAGAATAAAAAGGAATACAAAAACAAATGAGTAAGGTCAGAGAACATCTAAAATAAAGAAAAATAACAGAAACAAATCAAGAAATCTTCACAGAAAAATGATTAAAAAAAAAAAAAAAAAAAAAAAAAAAGATGGGAGCAATGGATATTTTTTTTTATATTTTGGAAAAAATAAGATATTCTGTTTAAAAAGTTGTGGAACTCAGCAGACACGAAATGAAGTTAGAACTGAAATGGTGGGATAACAAAACGCAAAAGTCTCAAAAGTAATTGGTTTAAATAATATTGGCAATTTGATATTATACAAAATAAATTGAAATGGTTATTTATTCAGAAAAATATCCCCCCCTCCCCCGGCTTCAATATATTTTCTTTTGATTACTTCCATTCCATTATGAGCCAATTTGAACTCGGGCAAATATAAACATAAAAATTGAAAAGTTCAAGACATTATTTACAAATGTTTACTGAATAATCCAGAAATTCTATAATACTAATATTCTTATTATACATATATATATATATATATATATATATTATAGAGAGAGAGAGAGAGAGAGAGATTCAAACAAATTTGGTTATATATATAACAAAGGAAATAAGACACAGGAACATTTCTTGGTAATTACTTACTTTTTTAATTTATGATTATTCCCAAATAGTTTCAAACTTAGGTTATAAAAATAGGAGAAAAAGTTTTTTGTCAATAAATAATCCAGAAATTATAATACTAATATTCTTATTATATATTATATAATATATATATATATATATATTATTTTATTATATTTATATTTTTTGCTTGAAGGCAATTACAATGTGTATATTGGCATGAAATTCGATAATTATAGAAATAATCAATGACAAGTGAATCTCAGCAAAGGATCGCCCCAGTGTGTAGAACATATATATATAATTATATACATATATTCTGTCATTTTTAAAGGAACTTTTCGTATTACCCGATGAATGCTTTCAGCAAGAAACCGCTGGTCGTAATACCGTTCCCGTAATTAAATAAATAAAAGCAAAAACTTTTATTTGTTTTGATTTCTCATTGAACTATATACATATATATATATATATATAGTAGGGGCTTGGTTAGCTCAGTCGGTAGAGCGTTCGGCTAGAAACCACAAGTTTCCTAGTTCGATACCAGTCCCCCCGCCAACTCAGCGTATAATAGCACAGGGATCTGTGCGGTAAAGTAAGGAGCTGACGGTAGGTGTGGCGCTACACCCTCAGATGCTAAAACAATCTCCTTGTCTAGCGCTATTGAAAAGGGGATAGACTCCCTCGCTGACTGGCTTTGATACCGACTTTAGGCCGCCCGTCGACTTTACTTTTACTTATATATATATATATATATTATATATGTGTATATAGATTTATATATATATATATATATATATATATGTGTGTGGTGGAGTGTGTGTGTGTATGTGTATATATGATGATATATAGATATTTAAACAAATTTGGTTATATTAAACAAAAGAGATAAGACACAGGAACATTTCTTGGTAATTACTTACTTTTTAATTATTCTCAAATAGTTTTTATTATTGTTATTATGCACAAGTATTAATATATAGAATCTGGGATGACTTATTGGTTCATTTTAATCAGAGGGGTTTGCAAGATGATAAGGGTCATACAATTAGGAACACGAGTATTAATATATAGAATCTTGGATTACTTGGACAGTCTCATTTTTATCAGAAGGTGTTGCAAGATGATATGGTCATACAATTAAGGAACACGAGTATTAATATATAGAATCTTGGATGATTTGGACGGTCTCATTTTTAACCAGAGTGTTGCTAGATGATTAACGGTTGTACATTTAAAGGAACACGAGGTATTAATATATAGATATCACTTGTCAGCCCTTTTGACTGATTTGATATGACACATTAATGATTATCTCACTGTTTCTTTCTTTCTTCTTTTTTTTTTCTTGAAAAGAAAAGTTAATCTGAAGAAACTGGGCAATTTCATGTCAAACAAACTAAATAAAAATCTTAACAGAAAGGACGTTTTATTGCTGAGTTGGGCAATTGATCTCGGGCAATAAATCAATAAGCTAGTTTCAATCTGATCCATACAGGAAACCGACAGTCCTCTGATCTTGTAGCAAACTAAACTAAGATTACTAAATATCTATTCATTAATGGGTTCTTCTTTTAGCATATTTTACCATGGCCCTATAGCAAGTTAGTCCAGAGATCAATTTGCTAGCGGAGTGTTTTTCTTTTCTTTTTTCTTTTTTTTTTTTATCCTCATGGGTGGCTCAGCACTGTGGGTATGTATCAAAGCTAAGGTAAGAACCATTGATTGGTTATTTGGCACTGTTCTCTTTGATCTGCTTTTTCAATACATTGATGAACATGTTTTCTCTCCTTCACCATTAGAGATTTCCCTATTCCTTTCTCTCACTCACTGAATAGATTTATTCCCCCTTTCAGCATGCCCTTTTCTCTAAGTTTATGAGATACAAACATACACTGGCTAACATTGCAAACTTAATAAGAAGTAATTATTAAAGATAACTCAATTAGATGTCTACCAGTGTAAATAAGCAATAAAAAAGGTTAACCTTTAAGCTTGTCTGGAATATGTTATGCCTTTCCTATTCATATAGTTTATTCCAAGTCGAATTAATACATATAAAGGAATAATTATCAAATTAGATGTGAGGACCTTTGATATCAATAATGAATTACTGAGCTTCTAAATAATTATTTGTGCTATCATGTATTCATTCGGAATGTTTTGAGCTAATGGCCCATTAGAAGTTTTAAGGATGTTTTCTCACCTCTGACAGTGTGACAGAATTCAACTCCGATACATCAATGTGGGGAAGGTTATTTGGCTTGGCCTCAAAGAAATTGTTAATAAATGAATATTATTAGGGAAGATTTAATGAACACTTCATTCATATTATTGTTTCATTGATGCCAAATTCATGCCACAATGAATTAACAGGGGAAATTGTGACAGTTTAGCTCATTGGGTTGGTTTGTTTTGGTTTTTTTTTACGGCATATCAACCTCGGTGGGTCATTTAATGCTGACAAAGTTTTGAAATAAAATTCATTTTCTTTAATGGATAATACAATTTGTTTATGAACTTATGTTTTTCCTATTTAATCCATAGCTGGGCCTTAAGGTTACGACTACCACTCCGGGTCAGAGTGGACCAGGGAGTAATGGGATAATGAATGGGGTGCTCCACGTTCCACCAAACCTCCAGAACTGGAAACACATCAGATAGAGTTCAATGTCATTCCCAGGACATGTAGACCATCAGCCACCGCCTTCTAGCACCATATGATAAAAAGGGGTTGGGGCTTGCCATGATGGCAATATGGTTGGGGCAATCATATAGATGCTAGGGCTTGACGTGACTAGCTGATTGATCGGAGGAGGCCTCTCCGACTGCCTGTATAGCCCAAGAAAAGGCCAAAGTGGAGTTTTGCATGTCACGGACTGCTCAACCACCTGGGTTCTATCCTTAAGCATCAAAGGTAGCCACCCATGGCCAACAGATGGCCCCATTGGGGGAGTCTTACCCCTCTGCAGAGGTGCAGTCAGTGCATTCTAACGCCCCAGCCGACAAGGCGGAGCTCATTGGGGGTTTTGAACTTTATAATCAAAATAAAAATACAACTTAGTCTTAAATAATTTTAGGAATATTTTTTTCCTATTTCAAGTTGATTAATAGCACAATATAGAAAAGATTGTTGTTGCTTTCCAGGAAACGAAAAAAAGAAACCCAAGAATAATCCTCAAGGAATTAAGTAAGTTTATCAATGTGTATTTAATTTATAGTCCAAATCATTAATACATAGAAAAAGAACAACTCTTCATTATATATTCTCAGAAATTAAATATGCAAAACCATTTAAGATTATAAAACATAACACTTATATTATAAACCTTTATTTCTTAGTGATATGATGAGACACACTGCCGAATTTTAAACACAAACTAATAACATGGGTCTTGAGGCAAATCTAACCCAGATTTTCATAGAAACATCGTTAAAAAATAAAAGATATGTTCTATGCATTAATGAATTTGATTTCAAAATATAAAATATTCATTATAAACTTACACAATTCCTGAGAAGTATTAGTGACAGTAAGCACTGATGTTATTTCAGTTACAGACAACCGTATCTCCATTATACTAAGATTTACATGAGATTTTTCCCCTTAGTTTTTCAGATTCTATCATTTCATTGTAAAAGAGTTCAATTAACTTTTATGCCAAAAAAAAAAAAAACGAATCTGGTGTGTTAATAAATAAAGTGCTATGATTATTTTTAGAGTTTCTTTGTGTTTGATTTGTACCACAAAATATCCGATCATCTAAAAACTTTTTAATAAGGAGTTACTTATTCTTTCTTTTTTTCTTTTCTTAAACCACTTCTAAATTTTGATGAATCATGAATATATATTTTTAATTCATTTATTAAACAAGTTTTAACCCGAAGTTAGTGTAAAAGAAAACAAAACAAAAAACAAACTAAAACCAAAAAAAAAGTAAACAAAACAAAACAATCGTAATAAGTTTTAGACAACCCGCAATCAACTGTTCAGCATTAAGCAACAGGTTGATAATGCAGGTGATAATTTAAAATGACATTATCACATTTCAAAATTTAAAAAAAAAAAAAAAAAAAATTATCGTAAAGAAAATTCATTTATTAAGTTACTTAACTTAGAATTAGGAAATAAAATTAAAGAAATTTTAAAAAAAAAAATAATAAGTGTATATAATTATTGATTTTCTTTCATCCATTTGAGATCAATTAGCAAAAACAACAAAATGTCAAGAAAAAGTCAAAGAACAAATATTATTGAATATGGTTTTCAGTTGAAACAAAAAATGGTTTAAGGGAATGTGTTCCAACACATCCATATGAATGAAAAAGAAAGTATAAAGGAAATGTTATCAACAATTAAAAATGCTTAAGGAAAATGGAGTCTGTTTTGCAAAATGTAATTCTGTACAAACAAGCTCATTATTTCAAATGTGAAAGACAATGAATTTTTTCAAAGTTCTTAGAGATAGAAAAAATATGATTAAGACATCTGGCTGTTTTAATGTTTAGCCTAAAAATTATATAGATACATTTTTTATTCAATTTTATGGAAACCACTGTTTTACTTTAAATAATCTTTACTAGAATTGATCTTTGAATATTTTTTGCGTTGTTCTAATCAATGATTGTATGTAAATATAACGAATATTAGAAAGCATTTATTTTTACGGAACATTTTTCATAGCAACTTATGATTTAACTTCTCATTTCTAATACATTTAATTAGTTGTATGAATAATATCTCGTAGATTCAAATATTAAAATTATTGTTTAGAATTTCAAATAATACATGTTGTTACATCAATCTATGGGTTGCATAAGATTCATTGTCAGTCCCTGTAATTTCTATAAGGATTGGCTCCTTTTCATATCACGGGCTCGGGATCTTTCCATGGAATATTACAGAAAGCCCGCAAAATACCTGAAGTCACGTGGGACGCTGATTGGGCTCCCTCAGTTTGGGGTTCAGGCTTGCCGACATAGGCAGTGGAAGATGTCCTGCCTTCTGGAACTCACATGCATATGTGCGCTATGTTAGTCAGATATTTAGTTACATGAAAATGTTTAGTTAAGTAAATAAAATGCTTCCAAGGAAAATAACACTCGGTTTTGTGGTTGGTTAAATTGTCTTAGTATAAGTGTTAAACCGACCACAAGACGAACCCAAGACTGCTAGGAAGAGATAATTAGAAAATACGCCAGAAGAGAAAAAAGAAGTAATGAAAGGGTATACAACATGTGGCACTGAGCAATCTACTGCCACTCATACATTAGTTGTAGGTAATCTGTTATTATTAATAGTTTTATATGAAGAGATTAACAGGCTGTATTGGGTTCAAATGAATTATCATATCTAAGGGATGTTTTTTGTGCTTGTAGTATTAAATTTTGATTAACTTAATCAAACTTGAAAAAGAGTATGCAGTTTTAACTACTATAAGAACACTGTTGTAGAGGCAGCAACTCAGAGTGGTCTGCTCCCCTGTATGAAAGGCATAGAATTAGAATCAGTGATATGTAGACCCCTAGATAGATCGTTATAAAGAAACCCAATTTTGTTAGCGTTCGTTCATTGTGCATTCATTTCTTTGCCATTGGTATGGAGATTGCGTCATTATGTCTTTCGATACCACTAACATGGCACTGCAGACAGGATTTGGAATTGGTGGAAGCTATTCAGAATGCCAATATCATTGTCAAGTTACTTTGAAACAGTTTATAAATTAGTAAAATTCAAGAGAAAAAGACTAAACAACTGTTGTTATTCATTCTTATTTAAATCAATTTTCTATATTTGAAAATTTTCTTTAACTATTGCTTATCTACAAGAAATGTATATTGTTTGCCAATAGTAGGAAGTAGTGGTGTATTAAAATTGTGAATGCTTCTTTCCTAGACAGTAATAGCACATTATTCTTACAAAAATTGTTCTAAAATTATTTTCTTTGAATGGTTTTTAGATTTGTAAATTGTATACTGGAAATATTTTCACTTATTAGCATAATATTGGATTTCAGAGTATGGAAAAGAGAAAAAAACACAACACAAAAAAAACCCCTATATTGTTGGTTAAAATCAGAGTAGTGTTCTCAGCCAGTATTTTTTTTTAAATTTTAGTTCTACTTCCTGATATGGAAATTACTTCATATTTTGGTTGTTTTGCCCTATTTTATTTTTTTATAATTTTTTTCTTGAGAAATGTTGGATAGGTGTTTCATAGCTCTTTAAAAGAATATATATATTCAGTAGCAGTAGGTGGCTGGAGACCATTAAAATTATGTGTAACCTCAGCAATTTCTTACATTTTCACAGCTATTACGTACTGTAATACATTATACAACATATCTCTATTTACACTTACTACAGATTTTTTAAACACTTTCAAATACTTTCTTCAATATTTCCTTCTTGGGTAGATTTCTCTTAAAATCTATTTGCTCAAATTGATTTTATGACATTCAAAAGCCGGCGCCGGCTGTCGGCTGTGGGCGTTAGAACATATGCACCGACCTGCACCCTCTGCAGAGGGTAAAGACATTCCCAATGGGCCACCTGTTGGCCCGTGCATTTGGGGTGAGCGACCCCTGTGATGCTTCAAGCATAGAGCCCAGGGTTGGATTTGAGCCCATGGTCAAATAGGACAAATGCAATACTCCATTTGGCCCTTTCTGGGCCTAGACAAGAGCGATCGGAGGAGGCACTCCCCTCCGATCATTATCGGGTTTAGTGTCACGTTCGAATCGCCTTCTACGCACTCTATATGATTTTCCCAACCCATATTGCCCTTATGGGGGCAAGCTCCCAACCTCTTTTATCATATGTGGTGCTAAGAAGGTGGTGGCTGCGGGTCTACATAGTCCTGGAATGATGATGTTAAACTTCTATCTTGATGGTGAATTGTTCCATGTTTGGAGGATTTGAGGGAATGTGGAGCAGCCCTTCATCACCATTGCTCCCTGGGCGTCCCATCTCTGACTTTAAACAGAATGGAAATGGCAAATGACTAAGCTACAATGGTTTTTCTTTATATACAGATCTATCTAGGGGTCTACTTTATTTCATTGTTTTACTCTTTCACACAAGGGCAGACTACTCTCTGTTCTGCCTCTACACAGTAGAATATACGTTGCTAGAAAACTGCTATCCCTTTTTATTAGTTTGATTTATGTTAATCAAATAATATTACTACACACAAAAAAAAAACATCTCCCTTAGATTATGATTTATGATTAGGCATTGTTTTGAAAAACTATTTGAGCTCTCGTTAAATCTCTTTCGAATAAAGACTATATAAACAGATACCTACAAATAATGATGAGCAGTGCAGTGTTATGATGTGCTCAGTGCCACAATAGTATTATTGAACTTAAACAATATTTAATATTTGATCTATGAGATTATTATTCATCAATAAAATTAAATGTAATGAAATGGAAAGAAATCCATGTTGAAAAACTTTTTATTATCTTCTCAATTAAGAATATTGGGGTCAAAAATTTCAATATCGACAGCACCTCTCCCTTTCTTTAAACTTTTATAAAAAAAAGTGTAAATTGTCCAACATTTTTGATTTTTTTTTTCCTTTTTCTTTCTTTTTTTTTTTTCTTTTTTTTTCTTTTTTTTTTTTTTTTTTTCTTTCTTTTTCTCTCTTATGGACAGAGGCCTAAACTTACATAAAACTTTTCTATGAATTTCTTAATTTATCATATGAAATAAATCATGTTAAAAGTATACATATTCAAGAAAAAAAAAAGAGCCTATTTTTGACAGATAACAGATTTTATTTATAAAATTCTTCCATTTTAAATAGACTTTAAAACAAATAATTTTGATGTGGACTTTTTAAAAATCGGCTTTTCATAATTGCAGCAAAAATATACATAAGTTCATTCATGTTTTTTTCTTCTCCAAGGATTTTTGTTTTGATTTTAATTCATGGGGGTGGTGGGACTGAAATTTAGCCCACTTACTCTACTTCTACAATTATGATAGACTGATGGAAGTTTGCTTTATGTCGCAATAAGTAACCTACGTTAGCTCTCAATGAATAATAACTTGTACATAGGACCAGGGTTAGGCATAGAAGTTTAGCATAGAAGGAAAAAAATAAACAAAACCAAATTATACTTATTTTAAAGTTAAACTAGTTGTAGAAAGTTGATATAAAGTATGTCCAAAGCTCAAATGTTTAGATTGAACATTATCCTACATGTATACCTTCATCTTGTTGTTAATTCTGACTGCTGCCAACCAGGAAAGTAATTCTCTCCAGTGTATCTTTAATTGAGAACTTTTACTAAACCACTTCACATCGATGGGATTGTTAAAATGAACTTTGTTACATTAACCCTGATAATCAGCATTTTACTAAAATTTGACCATTTTTCTTTCTTTCTTATTTTTTTTTTTTATTCTTGTTAGCGACATGTTATGTGGATCTTTGGAACTTTCCAAAAGAGTTAAATTCTTTCTCTCTTTCTGATCTGTTACCCTGGTGTATCTCTCTTTACTTACTTTTACTTCTATTCTTCTATCTGTTCATCTTTTCTATCTTAGTCTTCTTCTAGCGTCTCTTCTGGCGTCTGGACTTCTCATTGCGGGACTTCACGTGTCTGGTCTTCCATTTGGGGAATTTCTCTTTATCAGAAGCCTGTGTCATGGTTAGGTTTAGATAATAAAACAAGACTTTGATTTAACTTAGACATTATTTTATTCTGAAATCCCCAACCAGGACTACCCGCGGCCAGATATGAGGATTGGAGTCAGCACCGTGCAAAAGCTAACGATACCTACCACCGTCGGTGCTTTTGGACGTCGATCGGACTCAAATCTAACTTTCTAATTTCTGAAACCGGAGAAGAAGCCGGTCTTTTCCACGATTCTCACGGTAATCTTACCGCAAAGGGATCAGGATGAGGTCAAGTCCTTGCATTCAATCCTTTCATGAAGGGTGCGTTGGGCTTGCAACTTATAATAGCCATTTGGGGTTCTTAACTTACTGTACATTAATATTAGGAATCTAATAATTATGTAACATTACGGCATTCACTCTCAGCCAGGTTGCGCTGGCTCAACCAATGCAATCACTGTGGTAAATTCATTGGAAGGAGTATCAAAGGAATTTTGAATTACAAAGAATCCCCAAACCCTGCATGCATATCCCAATCAGCAAAGGAGATGCCCTTGCTTGGAGTAGATTTTCCCACAGACGCGTAAGTGACAAGTAATCAAAAGCTGTTTATGTCCTTGGCATGATGGAGACACCTTTGAATTTTTGCAAAAGCCATTTGGCCAGGTTGTGTCCCTAAAACCACTGGTGCCAGGAACCTGTCCGCCTTGGGTAACCCTACCAGGAACTTTCCAGTTCTTGACAGCATGACTCTGACAACTTACCAAGTTTAAAAATGGCCCTTTGTCGTGAATGAGCGAGTGAGTTGGACAAAGAGCTTCTCTGCCCTTTTTAACAGCTTCTTGTTTTTTGTTCTGTAGGGTGTTTAGCCATCCCTCCTCACCAGGACAAAATCTGTGGGGTTACTGTTTAGTCGCCAATGCGATTTTCTTAACATGAAACAGGTTGTACTGGGTTACATCAGTACCTAGTAGCATTATTGGTAACCTGAAAAATTATTTATAAAAGGAAATGTTAACACAGAATGAAACATTCTTAATCTCATTATCTTTTTATGTTTATCTTGTTTACCCACATTTGAGTTTGATGGATAGGATAATGCTTACTGGTTAATTAAAGTTTTTTCAAATTATAAACTTGGATATGATTGTCATTAATGAATGTTTGGCATTTGGGTATTACACCATGTTTTTATGTATTATTGAAAAATTATTATTCATTAATGTATTCATCTTGTTATTCCTCTTTTACTTGGATGTTTATAAAAGTGCATTTTAATTTGGTAAAAAATGACATTTCTTAAATATTGGCAAAAAAAAAAAAAAAAAAAAAAAAAAAAAAAATAGAGAAAGAAAACTCTCTTCTCTCTCTCTCTCTCTCTCTACTCTCTCTTCTCTCTCTCTCTCTCTCTTCTCTCTCTCTCTCTCTCTCTCTCTCTCTCTCTCTTCAGCATTTTAATTTATTTGGATTATCCTATTGGGTATTAGGCCATAGACAACTTCCTATATTGAAATATATAGGCAATTGACCATTCTTCTGGGAAAATAAAATCTAATTCTTAGGACCTATTTTATTGATTTGTAAATGCTGAAAATTGGATATTGATTCAGGACATTTGATACCAACCATTTATGTTTTACAAGTTTTATTCCCTGTACTGCCCATTTAATATTGTTCAAACTTTCTAACAGCGTTATTCGGGCCATAGCGCTTGAAAAATTAATTAAATAATGAATTTTGGGAGTATTGTTGTATAGTGGGTCAGAAATTGTGTAACTTTTTAGTATCTAATATTTATATTTTCACTAACAGGAAAATAGTTAAAAACACATGCACTTTTATCATAATTCATATATTAACCTTCTCTGCATGGAACTGCAGTACACTCAATTATGTGATAACTACCAAAATAAAAAATAACGCACTTACCAGGGCGATGTAAAAAATTAAATTTTTGAAAGATATTGCTTGAGGAGGTGGAAGTTAAAAAATTAAATGTCGGAGAGTTTGAACCATAAATTTCATAAAAAATCATTAAATTTATTAAAGGAGTAAAAAAAAAAAAAAAAAAAAAAAAAATTTGGAAATCAAAAACTAAGTTCTATTAACTTGACTATCTAGTTTAAAATAAAAACCAAACTATATATAGATATTTGTATACTGGGATGCTATACTATTAAAACTGTTTTTAAAAAACAATTGAGGTACTGTTCTAATGTGTGCATGCTCAAATTTTGAGTGTACTGGTTTATTCTATGTTATGATATTTCATGGTATTTTTAGTGACGTAAGCAGTGACGTAGTTTTTTTACCGACAAAAGCCGGAAGCCGAATCTCAAATTTATTAATAGATGTGCATTTGAAACATTTGGGGAACCCGAGCCTATTTACTTGTTTTTGTAGTTGTACTTTCTTGGAATTCCCCGTGGGGTAAGATGAGGGAATTACTGGTAGACCACTTGTTTTAAGGTTGAGTCTAGGTTCTAGGCATGTGATTTCAATGTGTGTATCAAGTGTCTTGACCCTGATGATGAGGACCATTGAAACACAGTTGTGATGTTTCTTACACTGTTGTAGGAGATATTGTAGAAAAAAATATATAAGTTTGATGTTGCCTCCACCAAGGACACTGTTTTTTTTGAGCAGACTATTACACATCTCCTCTTCTTTTTTTGGATAACTTTGTGTTTTTCGCTAACACTTATGCCATTGCGAACCACTCCGTCTTCATCCTGTTTACTTTTCAAAGTCAAATTTGAAGAAGGTAGGAGTGGGGTTACTGTAAAGAGCGAAAACCTAAATGGCATATGAAATTATGACAATGGTGTGACGTCATGCCGTATATTCAGTACCATTCCCACTTCCAATTGTTGATTACAAATAAATGTTGACTGCTTGGAGACTACAACAATATGGGACGCTGGTTTGAATCACCTCTGACTAGATGTTGTAAATATATACACCTTACTTAGTAAAACTGTGAAATAGTGGCTGAAGCTTTTCTCCCTTTTCAACAATGACAATGCTCACAGTCTACCATTTAAAAAAAAAAACACCATGTAGTTAAAAGAAATCCCATTGTTATTTGGACTTCTGCCAATTTCAACAAATTAATTCAGTATTCTGTGCATAATGTGCCAAATGAAAGTTACACAGCTAAATTATATCTATTATTACATATGTGAGTGTATTTGTTGCCTATCCCCAACCCTAGATAGCCAAAAAGTTTGCCTGAAATAGCTACCCAAATTATTATCCATCTTATTGTGATACCTAAAGGAAACTTTTCATATATTTTTTTTTTTTGTTTTCTTAAAAGGAAATAATAAACTATCATGTTGCTTGCCAGATTGTTAACTATCTTACCTAGAATTTAAATTTTATTAAACATTCAAAGAAAGAAAAAAAGATGTCTTTAAATAAAATAATTGTTCACATTTAAACCATTATTGATAAAGTTCTCTAAGTAGTTTTTTCAAACTGTAGCATATAAAATAAATTAATTTACATATTATGTTTTAGTGGGAACTCAATAATTTCTGGACAAACAAAAATACTAAAATAAAATTCTTTTAAGTGTCTCATCTTTCAATTTAGCACTTTAAAAAAATATTTTTTCTATAATAATTCAATGAAATTTTTTCACTAAAACCCAGTTTTAACCTCGCTAGTATACAGACAATATTAAAAAAACTGTTTAATTAGTAAATCTCATTTATTTATCATGTGATTTATCTTTTATTGTAATGTGGTGTAAATCATTAATTTGTAATAATATTGTATAAACCAAGCTGCTGCATTCATATTTTTGCATACCTCTTTGCCAAACAACGGGATACTCAACAACTTAGAATTTTTTGCTTAACTTACAAAATAACAAAAAATGCCAAAATAAGAAAAAAAAGTATTTCTAGTCAGCTCCTATATCTGATTCTGATTTCAACTTTTTATTTCAACACAGAATGAGACATATATCTTATCTTAGCAAAAAAAAAAAAACTCAAAAAACACCATCGGGTGGTTGTAAAATTAATTTTTGCCATGCTCTTTATTGTTAAAAAAAAATAAAATATAAAAACAGATCTTTGAAATCTTTATATTTTATTTTGATAAAGATTATTAAAAAAAAAAAGTTTGCCTTGACAGTTAGGTTAAATAAATATTTTTGCTTTCTAATTAAAACCAAAGTTTCTAACAGCATTAAATTTAAAATTTAAATTAAAATATTTAAGTTTTTTTTTAGGGCAGGGGGGTTGACGGGGATTGAATGGTCAAATTGAAAACAAAGTTTGTTTTTATGACAGATGATTAATTCAAAGCAGGAACCTTTTTTTTTTTTTTTTTTTTAACATATAATAAAATATAAATTGATATTGATAAGATTTTATAGAATTTTATTAATATTGATTAATAATTTTATTAATAATTTTATTTACAAAATTATATAAAGTTAACTACAGAAAACATTTTGAATAGTAGAAACAATTAATATATAAAATCAGGGATGGATCTTGCATTTGCAGTAAAATAATAGTGAGAATTAAGTTTTTAAGTAAGAAGATTAATAGATAACAAATGCTTACTTAAAATCAATCTCTTTTTAATAATTTAAAAAAACTTTGGTGGAGTTGTGCACATGTGGGCTTACCTTATGTATCAAAAAACTTTTCATTTTTGCCTCAAGGCGAATTAGTCCAGTATTTCAGATCCAAGGGATAGGGAATTTATGTTAACTAACTTTCCAGTCACATGCAAAAGCTATGCTCCTTTGGTTGTCTATGATTACGTTCCGTCATTAAGAAATTTTGTGTGATTGTGTAGTGTGTTAGTATATTAGTGTGGATGATAATTTGAAACTAATTTTCAGTCTGACTTTGTTTGAAATTTGGTCTTGTTTTAGAAAAAAAAAATGGGTCTGCATCTGAAACATGGGTCTCATTAGCAAGGTTAAAAATTAAAAGAACAACAAAAATTTATAATAATGGAGATTTAGGTCTGTTCTTTGTCAGTAACTGAAACTACGTTACTGCTTACTCACATTACCCAAAATCGTTTCATAACATAGAATAAATACACTCCAAAATTTGGCAACCTTAGAGGAGATCCTCATTGTTTTCAAAACAAGTTTTTAATAACATATCACATGCCCAATGTTTATATTATTTATGTATAGTCTCTATTCTAATATATATTACAAAGTTTATCAGAACTAAGTTTCCATTATCAAATTATTTTATTTTTTCTTTCATTTTTAATAATTTGATAATTTTATTACATTTGAATTTTTAACAGAAAAAAATTCCCATTTCCTCAGACAATATCTTTAAAAAAATTAAATTTTAAACCGCCCCCAGAGTTTCTTTTTTTTTTTTTTTTTGTTCTTATTTTTTTTTCTACTATAATAATGGACTGACAATGTTTCATCTAACAATAAAATCATTTAAAAGATTTATCAATAACTTCAGTGTAATAAAAAACAATAAATAAAAAAAAGACATCAGAGATTGAGAAACGGAATAAGGGGTGAGTTTAGTAGGTTTTTATTTGAAACTCCTGGCAATCAAGTGCTCTTTTAATTAGCTGCAGTTGATAGAGCAGTTGCGACTAATTGCTTTTATCAGGATTCATCAAATCAAAGGAGAATGTAACTATTATACTCCTAGTTNTCACTTTCATATTGAACAAATTACACTCAAAACATTATATCTATTATTGTATTATGTGTAATATACTAGCAAATGTATGCACCCTCTGGTGCAAGTATTTAAGTTTAATGTAATAGAATATTATATTAAATTAGAAAGCTAATAAACTAAATAAGAATGCAGATAAGAAGATTTGAAATAGAGTGGTACAACTGAAACTTACTCTTCCATTACTTCTGTCTTTCATTGTTAAATTTTCCTAATTATTTAGTTAAAATAGGAAGTAAAGAATAAAACGACAGTTATTTCTTTTTGTTAATGGATTTCTTTTAAGATTTATACCAAGATTTTTGCTTATATTCATTAAGATAGAACCAAAGAATTAAAAATCTCTAATACTAAGCACATATTTATTAGAATCAATTTTTTTATTTCCATATGTAAATTACCTTCCATTCAACTGTAAACCACTATTTTGTTTATTATAAATACAATTGCATTTTATTAGTATGTAGATATAGCGAACAGTATTATAATGTAAAACAATTTTATTTGATAATGTGTGTTAAATAAAAATAAATTCACGTAAATAATTAAAGGGAATTGTGACTTGAGTAGTAATATAGTTTCGGTTACAGACAGGAAAACACACAATCTCCATTATAATAAGATATATATAAAGAGAGTAAAACAACTTAATGATAAACAGTATATTGAAGTCAGTAAGTCTACTGTTGGTTTGAATAACAGCAGCTAACTAAGTACAACTTAAGCAGTGTCCAAGACAGTTGGTATATATAGAAATCAAGAATGACCCATTCATGAATATGGGTGATTTGGGTGATTCCATTCCTTGAGTTCTGATTGACTGCTTGATTTTTAATGACATTGTGGAGTCTGATAAATATCCTGTCATTCTCAGTAGACTTTGGACTATTCGGGTTTGTATTTAAGTTACAACCGTTGTTGCCTGTCTTCCCAGTTCGACGGTAATTGGAACTTTAATTATTCTCCACAGTAGAAATAAAACGTTTAAAAAAATAAATTGAGACACCACCAATAGAAATGAATTAAAGTAACTTCTACAATTAAAAACGTTAATAAGTGAATAAAAGAAATATCTAGATAAGTCATACATATATTTATTGAAAGTCCCTTATTCTTTACAATTCTCCTTTTCTCTTTCTTTTTCGTAAACATTAGTTTAATATTTAAATGTAAAATGTAGCAGTTACAAAAATTATCACTCTGCAAATTTGAAAAAGAAAAATAAAGGTAAAAGATATCATGTACTGTACTATTTAGAATTTATAAATCGCTACATATATTAAATAAAAACAAAAACATAAATATGTAATTGAAAAATAAATAAATAGATATATAGATGAATTAATGAACAAATAAAAGGTTTAGCTTTTATTTATTTACATGGAACAATATGGTTTCCTGCTAACACATTCGTCAGGTAAACGAAATAGTTTTTTTTTAAATGATAGAAATAGTGTAAATGGTTAATGTGTGCATTTTTTAACTATATTCTCGTGTTTAGATGTTTACTTGATGTCGAATGCGCTTTTTGTTTGTATATATATATATGTATGTGTTATATATATATATATATATATATAATGATTGAAGGCAATTACAATGCGTATAAAAGATAAAAAAAAAAGATGTTATTTTGTTCTTATCGATTTCAAAGTATAAAACTTTATCTTCAGAGATGAATATCAGAAATGTACGTGCTTAATTTTTTTAAGGTGTGTCATAAAAGTATTGAGTTTGAAGCTGTATTTACCAAGATAGATTGACAATGAATGTAATGTTAATTTTTTCAGAATACAAGGTGTGTCAACAAGTACAAAAAAATCTTGATACTTTTGACACACCTTGTATATGCGTGTGTGTGTGTGTCATATTTTCTGTCAAAAACGATCAGAATATTTATATATTGATTGATACTTGTGCCTAGGAAATTGTAATATGTGCGTTTCTGGCTGAGATCAAATGGAAAAGCCCAGCTATTCTTATTATTTATAAGATATAAATTATGCTAATTTAAACTATAATATAAGATTATAAAATTTGATATTCATTTTTGTAATATATTTAATAAGATTTCCATAACCTACACACACACACACATATATATCTAAAACACAAATAAAATATTATGGTATTAATTTTCCGTTACTATAGTTTCAAGTGTATTATGCAATCTTCAGATGTTAAATATTGATAAAGTAGCTTGTTCAGCATTATATATAATGTATAGAATATTATTATGCAAGACTTATATTAAAAACATAAACATGCTTAGGTCTGCTCTGCTATTTCAGCATTAAGCACTATGTGCTAATACTTTTCATATTCATTATTTTATTATATTATATATATATTTTAATATAGTATTACAGTATGTATAAAAATAATCTACTCTAGTTTCACCATAAAGATCTTCAGGGTTAATTCCACTGAATTAATATATATAATATAATATAATATAGGAGAGATATATATATATATAATATATATATCCAATAGACCATAAACTTGGGAATGTTTCTCTTTGGAACCTTCTTTATCTTCCATACATTTACAATGCATACACATACCTACACATAAATATACATATATATATAAACACATTTATCCATGTGTATATATATATATATATATATATATATATATACATGAGTATAGAAAAAAGGATATGAAAACACCACAAAATGCTGTTAAAGTGAAAACATTTTATAACATATTCATAGCTGATATTGAATAATATTTCGATTTTATAAAAATCATCTTCAGAGCTTGTTTATACTCCGTGTTGTTAAGATTGGAGACAAAAGTCATATGAGTTCAAAACAAAAACCTTGATGTTGCAAAAAATAAAACTTTTGTCTCCGATCTTAACAACACGGAGTATAAACAAGCTCTGATGATGATTTTTATAAAATCGAAATATTGTTCAATATCAGCTATGAATATGTTATAAAATGTTTTCACTTTAACAGCATTTTGTGGTGTTTTCATATCCTTTTTTCTATACTCATACCGTCGGATTCATTTCCTTTCTTTTAACTTATATATATATATGCCCACCCATAAATATATATAAAGCTGCTTTCAAGTCTTCGAGAGAGAGCTCAATGTATAACAATTCTATAATTTCATACAGAGCAATATTTAAACTTCCATATAAGTGAAAAACTTAACAACCAGTCATTTGGCTATTATAAATTAATTCATATCAACTTGTCTCTTTATAAAAGAGCTCAGCATCTTCAGATAGCCATACACATAATGGAGAAAAGCATAACATATCTTCCTCATTTCTCTGAATTTTTTAAATGAGGCTTGATAATTAGTTTTATTTGTATTATTCGGACTATTGTTCTCATCTTCATTGTTATCTGTACAACGTTTCGGATGATGTGCCCTCCCTGTGAACTGAATAAAGGAGTAGGTTCAAAGTTCTGTGAAGGTTCCCAAGTCCAACAAGAAATACCTGAAGAAGGCCGGAGGGCACATCAGCAAAAACATTGTACAGATAACAATGAAGATGAGGACAATAGTCTTTTGGGAAACATCCCACATATATATATATATATATATATATATATATATATATATATGGGATGTTCCAAAAATTTTAATGACAGCTCTTATTAAGAAATAGAGTGTATATGAGTTTTTGGGCCACCTGCACCATATTTAATGTGACATTAGAATAAATAAAAATCCCAGGATATTCGGAGGAATCAATTCAAGATGAGAATTTTCAAATTAAAGAATAAAAAAGCAGCAACAACAACAACAAAAAATGAATGTTTCTATTGTTTAAAATTCATTTATTTATAGAAAATTTCATGATCAATGCCTCTGATTCTAAATTTAAAAAAAAAAATTCCTTTTAAAATTTTCTTTCCTTTTTTTTTTTTTTTAATTTGCTTTTTTTTTTTTTTTTGTAATATATAAGCAGACAAAAAATTTAATTACAAATCTAAAAACATTTTTTTTTCATTTTCTTTCTGAAAATGAAGATATTTAGTTGGCTGTTCAATTGTTCCAAAAGTAAATGCCAACCACAAAATCTCTACTACCCCCACCCCCCTCTGCCAATTCCGTCTTTCGTTCTATTTTCTTTTCAGCCTTCTGCTTTACTTTGTATTCAATAACTTGCAATGCCGATCAAAAAAAAAAAAAAAAAAAAAACAAGGTCGGGAAATAATTATTTTAAAATTTTTAATTGAAATGTTTTCAGAAATTGCTAAGTTTCTGTTTAAATGGAACCCCCCCCCCGCCGTCCCCCAATCACCAATATCCACTGCTTGCTTGTGGCTGCCATCTTGTTTATTAATAAAAGGGGGAAAATATTTCATCATCATCATCGACCATCTCCTTGCTGCCTATTTTAAGATTTTCAAAAAATAATTATTTGAAAAAGAATTTCTAATTTTGTTTTCCTAAATAAAGTAATTTTAATCAAACTGTTCAGTTTCTGTGAGATTCTTCCATTTATAAATTGTTTGTATAATAAAGTTTGAATTCAGGTCAACAAAAGAAATTGAATTTATATCACTTAAACAATCAGCAGCAGCAGTTAGAAGAAACAAAAAAAGGAAAATAGATTCAAGTTGTTTTTTTTTTTTGTTTGTTTTTTTTTTTTGTTTTTTTGTTTAATAATTAAAACATATCAAAGAAAAATAGTTTAATAGAATTTAACTTTTTTTTTTCAAATTCTTTAAGTGCTATCAAAAGCTTTTTCTTTTTCTTTTCCTTTTCTCCTTTTTTTTCTTCTTTTTTTTCTTTTTTTTTCCCTATTAAAAATGGTGACAAAATGAAGTGATTATTTGATGAAATCCTTTAATAATTTCTTTGAGTTGATATTTTGACTTTTAATTAAGCAGCAACACATAAAACATTCGGGCAGATTAATCAAGTTAGTTCAAATATTTAGAATTCATATTCCAGGGAAATAAAATTATACCAAAATTTGTGAGAAATAAAATTATATAAAAATATAAACATAAACACAATCAACACTATTCAAAACTAATCCCTCAACATGATCCCCAATGATGCTAACATATCGTTAAAACCGTTAACTACAAAAGTGTAAATATAGATATACGACCAGAGATGCTGATAGGTATGCGTCCTGCATCACTGACACATAAAAATCTAAAAGGATGCAGAAAAATCGTATCCATGCGTCCCAGTGTTTTTTTTTCTTCCCCAACTATTTCCAGCTTACTGTAGATACATTTCAATATTTTCTTGGAAACAAATTACACTGTATGAGGTAAAAGGTAGGGGTTAGACAGCTTTTGTTGTTTATAGATAAAAACTCTGCATTTTATTAAGAAACTTTAGTTGGGACCATCAAATTTCCCGGGGACTCATTCAAATCAAACTTATGCATCCCAGGACGCACTAAATCAAAAAGCTATCAGCATCACTAACAACATATATTATTTCCTGACCACTTTGCATGAAATAACCCCAGACAGGTTGATATGCCATAAAACCCACCGACTAACCATTCCAGAACGAAACAACAAACCTGCTACAGAGTTTTCTTTTCTTTTTCTTTTCTTTATACCTTAAACAAATTTTTTACTTCATCATCATCATCATCAAGGCATGCTGATAGCATGGATTCCCTTGACCTTCCCTTGCTATCTGTCCCTATCGGTCATTGATCTTGATAAGTCTTCTTGATGGCATCCAGTGTCTGTACAGAGCTAATGAATGTATGTTTTTGCTAGTATCCATATGTAGGCGTCAATTAGAGAACATCACTTATGGGTTTGTCCTTATTTCTCTAACAGTGTCCAGGATGTCTTGCACCACCTTTTACTTAGGTGGTTTGTAAAATGGAAGATAATTGGCTGTAAAGCTGCTGTTTTGTAAGATTCTGCTTCTAGGATTTATTTAAAACAACACACAGCATCCTTGTGTATTTCCCATGGCCGGTTTAGTCGGTAAAATGTCCGGCTGAGAACCTCGAGGTTCCTGGTTCAATTCCAGCCCTCGCCAACTCAGCGTATGAGTAGCACATGGATATGTGCGATAAAGTGAGGAGCTGATGGTAGGAGTGGCACTCCACCTCAGACGCCCAAACAATCTCCTTGGTCTAGTGCTAGTGAAAAAGTGGATAGACTCCCTCGCTGTCTGGCTGATACTAACTTTAGGCCACCCTGATGACTACTTTTTTACAGCTTGGAAAATTTTCCCTTTTATTTTATCAGAGAGATTCATATGTTTGTTATCTTGCCAATAGCAGCCCATGCTTTACCAATGGATGTAGTGACATCGCTTTCAGTAGATGAGATATTGCTACCAAGTCTACTAATTTCCGAGGTGTTCTGGTATGACGTTAAACTGCATCTAGTGGTGAAGATCCAGTTCTGGAACTCTGGGGAGTGGGAGTAACCCTTTATCGCTATTACTCCCAGGTCTACTTTGACTTCAGAGTGGTAGTACCTGTTAGGGTCCCATCTATGGTTAAATAGAAAAAAATGGTGTAAAAATGTGTTTAAAAAAACTGAGTTTAGAAAAAAATGTTCTTGAATACCCATCAAGAAAGAATCAAATAAAATGCATTTAGCATAAAATAAGCCAACAGGGTTGATATGCCATAAGATCTAATAAACCAAACTGTAATGACAAACAATAACACCGATAGACTTAGGAAAGCTTTATTCTACTTAGAATAATTGGTACACTTACTAAGAGTTTGTAAAGTCAAGTATTCCCTAGAGAGTTCTCCAAAGGGGAGATAATCATAAAATAGGGGAGGTAACTCTCAATTATTCATTATACAAATTAAATCTAATTTCAGAGGTTTGCCATTCATTGAGGAAGATGGCACCATCTTGTTTAAAACCCATGAACTATTTTCCACTTAGTTTTGAATGCAAAGAAAACTTTACTTAAAATTCTTTGGTCTTGGCTTAATAAAGTATTTTAAAATGTAGTGTAGCACTGAATTGATTTCCCCTAAAATATAATCTCCCCCCCCCCCTGCCTTGTGTCTAATTTTGGCACATCCAAAGTTCCCTGTTTTTACAGACCTCAACTCCGATTCCTACTTTCTCTCCATGTCTTGCCAAATCGTATGACCTTTTTCTGTGACCAACTTCACCCACAGGTGATAAGTCAGAGAAATGATTTTGCAAAATATTTCCCCCGTTGTACCTGGTTGGCTTTTCTTCAATTTTGCTGGCACCGTTCCAGTCTGAACTTCAGCCGCCATTTTTCTCTGTTCTGATTCTGATATGATCTGAAATTCTGTGCAACTGAGTAAGAAATTTTGGTGCAGTAAGAAGAATTAATTGTGATGTGTAATCAAGCAGGTTTATATCAAAGAAGAAAAAGGAGAAGATGAAGAAGAGGAACGGAGGCCTCTAAACTTTCAGATTTTACGCTCTGTCTGCCATCATATCAACACTTTGTATTTACAAGCAAATAAATGGCCAAAAATTGATTGCATTTCTCAACAACTCTGTATCTCTTCTTTCTCTCTGTTCATTTGTCTTGTTAATGTAAAAATTGTTGTAGATTTCTTTGTAGGGTAATATCTTTTCTTTCCCAAACCCTTTTTATCATATATGTGCTAGAAGGCAGTGGTTGAGGATCTTATAGTCCTGGGTATGATGTTAAACTCTATATAATGTGAGGTTCCAATTTTGGAGCACTGGGGAATGTGGAGTACCCCTTTATCGCCATTACTCCCAGGTCCACTCTGACCTGGAGTAGTAGTACCTGTTAGGGTCCCATCCATTGATTTAAATAGAAAAAAAGTGTAAAAATGTATTTTTTAAAAAATTTAAGTACTCATGAAGAATGAATAAACCAAAATGTCTGGCATCCACTTCTTTCTGTCCATTCATTTGTCTCGTTATCATAAAAACTGTTGTAAATTTTTCTGTAGGGTGATATCTTTTCTTTCCCCAATCCTTTATATGTGCTAGAAGGCAGTGGTTGGGGGTCTTATTGTCCTGGGTATGATGTTAAACTCTATCTGATGGTGAAGTTCCAGTTTTGGAGCACTGAGGATTATGAAGTCCCCCTTTATCACCATTACTCCCAGGTCCACTTTGACCCGGAGTAGTAGCACTAGTTAGGGTCCCATCTATGGGTTAAATTGAATAAAATGAGTTTTAAAAAAATGTGTTTAAAAAAATTGAGTACCCATCAAGAATGAATTAAAAAAAAAATCTTTTGCATAAAATGACCCAACAAGGGTTGACATGCCATAAAATCCAATCAATCAATCAATCAACTCTTCTTTCCATCAGTCTGTCTTGTTAATGTAAAAACTGTTGTAGATTTTTCTGTAGGGTAATATTTCTTTTTATTTGTTTGTTGGCTGCACCATTACAATGAACCCCTTTATAAAATCAACGCTGGCATTTATTTACAAAAGAAGATAGGTACAGTGATACATCCGTGAATTTGAGCACAAGGTCCAAAGATTTATTGGGGGGGGGGGACAAAACTGGTCATGCCACTTTCTTTGTTCTATCTTTGTTTCAATTGTCAACCAATTCATACCAACAAACACCATCGTCCGTCACCTTTCGCATCCCATCCTCACCATAGCACCTCAGGCACTCCATGATGCTAACTTACTCAAAAAGCAACCCCCCCCCCAAAAAAAAAAATAGATGAGAGGGTGGGAGGGATGGGAGAAGAAAATAGAAAGTCTTCTATAAAAAAGAGAAACTAAACAAAACTTGGAGCAATTGGCTGGCTCCTCCTGACTCCTCCTCCTCCTACCATATGTAGGGCAGCCGACTGTCTTTTGGCTTTTAAGGACCAAAAGCAAGTCAATCAACCCCTCCATGTCGGGAGTGGCCGTCCCTAATGTGGGGAGACAAAATGTGGTGATTGTGAGACGAATGGGATTGGACCAGCAAAAAATTTCTATCAACACTCCAGAATATTTCCGTTTGGAATTGAAATGTGCAAAAATCAAGTTCAGTTTAGATAACAATTGCTATTTCATAATCTCAATGATAGGTTAAAGCGACAATTCTTCTTCACCATAGTTATGTCAGTGCTACTGTACGGCTACATCACTTTGGTCTTAACAAAGCACCTAGAGAATAAGCTAGATGGGAGTTGCACAAGAATGCTGTGTGCGATCTTAAACAAATTGTGGAAGCAACATCCCATTAGAAAGCAGCTAAATGGTCACTTGCTCCCTATCACACAAACCATCTGAGTCAGATGAAAAAAAGCATGCTGGACCTGCTGGAAAAGCAAGGACGAATTCATAAGTGATGTTCATCTGTTGAAATCTATACATGGGCACACCAGTTTGGGCCACCTGGCAAAGACCTACATTGATCAGCTCTGTATGGATTCTGGATTCTGCACAGAGAAGCTCCCAGGGTGATGATATATAGGGACAGTTTGTGAGAGATTGTCATGGATATCCATGCTGCTAGCATGACTTGATGATAATGATGATTTCATAATCAATATGACTAAGTAAAATAATTATTTTTCACATTAATCATTTATATGAGAAGATGACTATTAAAAAAAAAAAAAGAAGAAAACGAAAAAAAATAATGGCTAAATGGAAATGAGATATTGCTTGAACTATGAAGAAAAATTCATTTTTCCTTTTGAATTATAAAAGGAAAATACAAATATTTTTTTTTTTTTTTTTTTTTTTTTTTCTGCATTTTAGTTTTTTCTTGATTATTTTTCAGTTTTAAGATTTATGGCTTGCCACGTAATCTATTTTACTAAATTAATTTTTTTCAATTTTTTTTTTTAAAGACGATTTTCCATTTATTTATTTATTTTTTTAAATATTCATTTATCTTGTAATTTCAAGCAAGAAGAATTTAGATCTTTTTTTTTTTTTTTTTTTTTTTTTGTTCTGAATAAAACTGTTTTTATTGATTAGAAAATTTTGCCTTTTTCTTATTCCAGGGTTACTTTGAGAATGGAGATATATTTGACAGCTCTATCAAGCAAAATAAGAACCCAGTTGAATTCATTTTGGGAGAATCAATGGTTATTCAAGGTAAATATTGATTTTATTTATGGAAGTTAGATTTCCAGTGAGCTATCATTTTATTAGACAAGGAACTTTTTATTTATATTTAAAACAAAATATTAATTAACATTTTTGAGAATGAAGAATAAGTTATGGAAATGTAAACCATTTTACCATAAACATTATTCCTCAGTTTTGAGAGACGCTCATAAGAGGAATTTATGAATAGCTTTATTTATACACATCATGGGAATAAATATTGAAATATTGACAAAACCATCTACAAGTGATTAATAGAATATTGGTTACTTTCAAGCAGGTTTTATGCACTTCCTTTCATCTTTTATGTTATGTTCCTATCTTTAAAATATTCCGTCTATAGTGGGTCCTATTTTCGTCCCCGGGGTTATTTTTCTTTTTTCATTGGTCGGAATGTTTTCGTAGCAGATTAATTGAATCTGCTGATTAAATGAAATCAATGATAATGGGTCCTCTTGTAGAATATCTATATTTTTATCACAGACTCTTTCGGTCTTTGTAACACGATTCTATAGAATCTATACATATAATCTACTTATATTCAGAGCTGTTAAAGCCCTACAATTGCACACAGGTCATAACTACAAGCTGTCATTAAACAAAAAGTATGTCCAGTTGGACACAGGGCAAAACGGATATTAGGGTTGAGTTAATACAGTTCTAAGTTACAATCATCTGTTGGTTGCAAGTTCAATCCTGGCCAAGGGTGATAATAACATAGAATACTTAACATAGCTTAATACTTGCACCCAGTCATGGTTAACGGAATGAGAACAGTCTACCTTGGTGGATTGAATAAAGTGTTTGGTTCAAAGTTCTGTGAAGGCTCCCGATTACAATAAGTAGATTACAATTACCAAGTTCGACAAGAAACACCTGAAGAAGGCCAGAGGGCACATCAACCGAAACATTGTATATATAATAATAAAGATGAGTACAACAGTCTGAAAAATCCAAATGATACAGATTATCAAGCCTCTCATTACAAAAAACACCTGAAGAAGACCATAGGGCACATCGGTCGAAATGTTGTGTATGCAACAATAAGTAAAAGTAAAGTCGAGGGGGTGTAAAGTCGGTATCAGCCAGACAGCGAGGGAGTCTATCTCCTTTCATTAGCACTAGACCAAAGAGATTGTTTTTGCATCTGAGGTGGAACACCACACCTACCATCAGCTCCTCACTTTACCGCACAAATCCCTGTGTTACTCATACGCTGAGTGGGCAAGAGCCAGTATCAAACCCAGAACCTTGTGGTTCCTTGTCCAATGCTCTACCGACTGAGCTAAAAATAAAGATGAGGACAATAGTTTGAAAAATTCAAATAATACAAATTATCCAGCCCATCTCAAAAGTTCAGACAAATAAGCAAAAAGAATTTTTGGAATTTAGTAAACTTTTTATCAAATTCACTAATATTGATAATAAATGGGCTACTGACTGCAGCTGTGAGTGATAGGATCCTCAAAGTGAACCCTGGGAATTTAAAACTGCAGAAATATAAGCAAATAAGAGATTAGATGTATACCATAGAGTTTTGCTGAGGACTGTTGAGAATATACAAAGTTGGCAGACAGACTTAGATGTGTAAGAAAAAAAAAAAAAAAATTCTGAAAGAAAAATAAATTTGTATGTTGAATATCTCACCAAAATTGGCTGAAAAATATTTGTAAAATAATTTTTTTTTTTTTTTTTTTTTTTTAATGGTTGATAAATTTTTTGTAGAAAAAATGTAGAGAGAGAAAAAAAAAAGAATTTTAACAAAAGAAAAAACTTAAGAACATTTTGCCGCCAATTTTGTAGACATGTAAAAATTATCTGAAGTGAGTGAATTTTATTTGTAAGTTTGGCATATCATAAGATGCTTGACAAATATTTGTGAATATTACAGGGTGTTGTGTAGTAGCTCTCATTTGAAATGGAGTGATGATGTTAAAAAAAATAATTATGGTATACTTATCTTTCGTTTTGTTCAACTTGGAGAAGCTTGAAACTGGCCATTGGATCTGATATTGATGTTGTATAATCTATGTGGTAGCATAGATTATTGACAACACTGTTGTAGCGAGAATACAAAGAGCCAAAATGGAAAATTACAGACCATTGGGAAACTTTGACCCCAGAGGCGTGAAAACTGCAAATCACATAAGAACTAGTTAGATCCTCAGTTGCAGCCAGGATGTGAAGTAGGAGAGACATTTCTGCTTGACTCTGTGTGTTGAGTTGGTTAGAAAAGGTAAATAAAAGCTTTAAAAAGCAACAGGCATTGTTGATTGATTGAGCATGCCTTAGTTAGAAAATGAAGACACAAGAGAAGACTAAAAGTAAGAACTTAGAAGATCACAAATGGCCGAAGTAGAAAGAAGTAGAGTCCAACATGGTGAGAAAGAGAAGAAAGAAAACTAAAGATCCAAATGGCCAAAGAAAGAAAGTAACATTGAGTGGGCTGGCAATTCTTTGATGTTTTGAGTCTGGAACCAACTTGGGATGCTGGAGGAAATCTTGCCATGTGCATTTATAGTTTTTAGTAATAACACAAGGCCATTTCTTTTTCTCATTAGATTTTTAATGTTTTTATAGGCCATTTCTTTCTCATTAGATTTTTGCTTTGAAGTCTGGAACCAACTTGGGATGCTGGAGGATATCTTGCCTTGTGCCATTTATAGTTTTTAGTAATAACACAAGCAAAACTTGTTTTTTTCTCATGAGATATTTTTATTTTCCCCAAGTCAAACTTCTCACCCAGTCACCACCTCATTCCAAACTAACTCCACACTCACCTCTCCCTCTTCACTGTGCAAACTAATAAGAAAACACCATGTCGTAGTGCTGAATTATTCCTAAAGACTTTCCATGCTAAACTACACATAACTCATACATTGCTGGCCCCCTCTACTCCCCCTTTCTCTCCCTGTTATGTTACAAGGGTGTTATGTCTGATTTATCAAATAACATTGAAATCCGGAAGAAAGGTTAACAAAGGTTTATTTCCTTTGGTACATAAGATAGAATGAAAGAGTCCATCATGCAGCATTTCCACAACAGTAATTAATTCTCTGTAGCAAACTAGCTACTACTTGAACTTGATTACTCAACTGTGTGATCCATATTATTTATTGGTTTCGTTGGACGAGTCCAACTTTCTTGTGGGGGAAATCTCTTCCCTTAAAACAAAAATGAATTTAAAAAAAGGTGCAAGACTCAAAACTTATACCCAAACTTTTCTGACATTATAAACTTTCATACTCACTAAGAAATTATTTGCCTGAATTTTTGAGACGAGGTTTGATAAGACCGACTTTCTTGTAGGGGAAATCTCTTCTCTTATAACACAGGGTGAGTCAAAAGTTTGCAATATTTTGGTAACATAAGGCACACTTTAGCAGCCATGGATGCTTTTGTCAAGGTCATGAGGGGGAACAGACCTCACTTGACTGTGAGATGACAACTTTGTCTTATACTCTTTAAGAGCTACTCACTATATTTGTCCCTATGGTTTGGAGCTTAGTCTTGGAATCCTACTGTTTACTGGAGCATTCACCCTGGGTCAGTTGAGCCAGTTCCACCCAACGAATTCACTGTATCTCTGTGATAGTGATGATAGGATACATCAGCCTGCGGGATCTTAATGCTGCGGCAGACGCTATCCGGTAACCCTATCTCTGAGAAGTAGGCAACATTGATGCCATACTGATGAAGGGAGCACATTGTAAAAGCTTGTGTTTCTTCAAGTTTTAGTGTTCGGACATTCCAGCAGGCAAAAGGATGAAATTATCTGTAACTGAACATTCCAGCTTGCTAATTTGACACTCGCATGGAACAGTGGTTGCGTTAGTTCTTGCGAAAGGCATAACAAAAGTCGTATTTGAGATTGAAGGTGAATTTGTCACAAGAGTATCAAAGGAATATAAAAATTTGCATGCAGTCCCAAAATCTGCATGTATAATCTTGGAATCCAAATTCCAAGGGTCATGCGAACCAAACAAAATTTCTTGGACCATCTTGTTATTGTACTGGAATCAACGACACAAAATTGAAATCAGCACAAGACAATGGGGAGAGAAGCATGCCACATTTATTTCTATTTATATATAATATATATATATATATATATAAGTAAAAGTAAAGTCGTCGGGCGGCCTAAAGTTGGTATCAGCCAGTCAGCGAGGGAGTCTATCCCTTTTCAATAGCGCTAGACCAAGGAGATTGTTTTAGCATCTGAGGTTGAGCGCCACACCTACCGTCAGCTCCTTACTTTACACACAGATCCCTGTGCTACTCATACGCTGAGTTGGCGAGGACCGGTATCGAACTAGGAACCTTGTGGTTTCTAGCCGAATGCTCTACCGACTGAGCTAACCCGGCATTATATAAGAATTAATGGAAAAATTGAATGAATGAATGGAATAAAAAATGAATAAAAAAATCTTTTCCAAAGGACCTCTCTTAAAAGAAAAAATACTAATTTTTAAGAGAGGTCCCTAATGGAAAAGCCTTCTTCATTTTTACTTGACTCTTTATTGAAGCATTGAATTAATATAATTATTATATAAAATATTGGAGAGGATAAAATATGTGTGTTACCTATATAATATATCTATAATGTGGGTCCTTATTTATTTGAATAATTTTGTTGTTTGTCTTTTAAAATCTTACATTCTTCAAGTATTAATTTGATGGGGATGAGCTATGTTGAAGAAACATGACCATATAATGATGATGGATAGTTTTATGGCATGTCAACCTTTTCTGGGTTATTTTATGCCAAAGTCAATCATTGCTTACAGTACTTGTTGGTATTAAGTCACCTACACAGGCTCATTTCTGCCTGACTTTGGTGATCTGACAGGTACTGGTGTTTTCAAGTGTGACTTGATCCTAACTTATGAATAGGTGCATTCTCTATACATTTTTATCAGGACAAATTATGATCTTTTTTTTTTTTGCTTTAATTAGAGACTTATGTTAAAGATGTGATCATAGATTTTCCTGATGTGAACTGTAGCATCAATCGTTCTCTTCATTTTCAAATCCCTTTTATATTTGCTTGCTCTCTTATTTAAGTTTCCGGAAGTTTCACCAATGTAGGTTTTTTTTTTTTTGGCTTTTTGTTGTTTGTTTGTACATTTTTTTAGTGGGGTGGGGTCAAGTATTGTTTCTGGGCTATTTTATAAATTTCTACTTCAGTTGTGGAATCTGTTTTTTTTTTTGTTAATTATATCTTTTATTATTCTAGAGGTGTTTGAAATATATATATATATATATATATATATATATATATATATATATTAAGATTGGTTAGGTTGTTTTTTGGTGGGTAGGTGTTAGTTATGGTGTTGGTAATGCTCTGTACTTTCTTTTTGGTTGTTTTTAACTTTTCTTTCTGTTTATTTTTGTATTTATTTCTTTTTACTGATTTGAGTGTCAAGTAATTAGGATAATGTCAGGGTTTTATATTTTTCAATGTACATTTCTTCCTCAGAAGATACTCAACAGTTTTCTAATAAAATCCTATAACTATTCCGGATTTTATTTATTTTTTTTTTTTTTTTTTTTTTTGGTGTGATTGTGGGTTTTCTATAGACTTTGAATTTCAACTCATATAATTGTCTTGTATTAATAGAAAGTCTAGGAAAGATAATGTTATATACAGTCACTGGACCCGACAAAGAACACGGAACACTTGTATATATAAAAATATAAAATTATCTTTTTATTCCTTGATTGTGTGTAGACTAAGTGTCTTCAGCAAGGATGCACATACACAGGAGCTTTGGGAGTTCTGACTGCAAGCAATCTCGATCTCCCCAACCCAGATTTCTAAGGGCATTTTATAATTGTTCAATTCACAGGGTCACGCCTCTTTAATCATGACACCGCAGTTTTTCTGTAGATACACCTCCTCGCCCACACAGCCTGTTTTCATGAGGTGTTTTTTTTTTTTTAAATCAATGTTAATGTATAGGGATTTGATGTCCAAATTGTGGCATGTTTCTCTCTTCCTTGTCACATGTAGATTTCATTTTTCTGGAGTAAAAATTAATCCTGAAGAAGTTATCCTTATAGTGAAACATGTCAATTTCATTTCTCATATTCTCTTCCTTTTTTCATAACTTAAAAACATATCTTTAGACCAAGTAGATTATTTTAGCATCTGAGGTGGAGCACTTACCATCAACGCTTTACTTTACTGCACAGATCCTGTGCTACTCAAACGCTAAGTTGACAAGGGCCGGTCTACTGACTGAGCTAAACCATCTTAGCAAGGTAGGTGGCAAAATATTACAAATTGTAGCAATAATCATAAACATTTTTAAAGAATTAAAAAATATAAAGCAATGTAGAGATTTGTGTTGAGCAAACTGTATTCAGCTGTGTTGCAAGTTGAATCTGCTTCTTAGAATCCAAACTTGGTAGGTGGTTTAAATAGCAAGTTGGGCTATTCCACTTGTGTATCTGGGCCAAGTCATTTCCCAGAATTCTCATTGAGTGTTGAGCGAACTGTATTTAACTGTGTTGCAAGTTGAATCTGCTTCTTAGAATCCAGACTTGGTAGCTGGTTTGAATAGCAAGTTGGGTTATTCCACTTGTGTATCTTGGCCAAGTCCATTTCCAGAATTCTCATTGAGTGTTGAGCGAACTGTATTCAGCTGTGTTGCAATTTGAATCTGCTTCTAAGAATCCAGACTTGAATAGCAGGTTGGGCTATTCCACTTGTGTATCTTGGCTAGATCCATTTCCAGGATTCTCATTAACTGGTGGATACTTTTATCCATATATACCCAACATTGTGTTCTGCCAGTTGGTACTGAGTGTCTTTTTTTACACTCTGTCTTCTTTTTTATTTTGGCTGGTGACTGGATGCTAGTCACAGCCTTCCTGTGAAGGTGAGTATCATGTTGATTCTATAAGCAATAATATAACTATCTTCCAAGTTTTAATTTTAGCAAAAAGTTAGTTGTACAAAAAAAAAAAGTTGCCTGCTTTTCAGATTTTCCACTGCTATGATTGAGATCTGCTGACATTGAAATTTAAAATCAGTAATTAGTAATCTTCCGAAAATAATTATTGTAGAAATTTACGATTTGACAAAAGATTAATTAATTTATTGATTACTTAATTGGATTTAGAAAAATCTTGCTTACTTAAAATCTAGAGAAAATAAATTTGTTTACAACTTGTATTTGTCATCTGCCAACTCAGTTTAGAATCAAGTGAATACTGAGTCAGCATTTCTTTTGCCAAAAATTGACTCTGCTTCAAAATTGACTGCGTCACTTCCTGCCAGTGGCAGAGAATTTGGGGAAATATATTTATAAAAGATTTGATCACAATGTATTTAGACTGAATCTTTAATTTTCAAAAATTTAAAAGTTGATTTATAATTTTATATATATATATATATATATATATATATATATATATATATATATATATATATGGAGGCGCGTGGGCTAGTGGTTAGAGTCGTGGAAAATGGACTCGTCTATTCGAGTTCAATTCCTAGACGAAGCTGTTGGCATTTCACATAGCGCTAATACCCTTGGGAAAGGTATGAATCCATACATTCTCCCTCCAGCTATGGGTTAGATAGTAGGGCAGACTGGGCCCTTCAGCCTTGGGTAGGTAACCAGTCTAGGAGAGGGATAATTCAGAATTCAAAATTCCTGAGGTCGGTCATTGATTGGGTTTGTGGCAACCCTTGATGCACCAATTCTTTCCTATCGACTGTGCCAAAAAGTTTGGATGGTCCAACACAAGCCTTTACCACTATAAACAAATCACTGTGTGGATGTTCATTGTATGAACACTCATACGTCGATCGACGGGAGTGTCCTTCATATATATATATATATATATATATATATTAAATAAGTAATCCACAGACACGTGTTTCGAGGTTTCACCTTTCATCAGTGTGGCTATACCGTAACAGCTACCCCTGGCTGGGTTTGAAACCCAAATGAACTTTCGTTCGCCAATCCTCTTACCCATGCGGCCAGAGGCAGCTGTCACATATAGGAGAATATTTAATCGCTACATTTATAAGCGGAAATGAATTCACTAGAGTCCTCAAAGATTTGTAAACAAAGTGAGGGTTAGCTAGACGCCAGAACGGTGAATCTGCATATATATATATATATATATATATATATATATATATATACCAAACCCTCCACTTGAGCAGGATGTGACAAAAGGTCAATTTCTTAAACTGAGTTTAACAGGTCTGAATTCAGAGTTTTACTTCTCCTAGACTGGTTACTTAGCCACAGTTACTATTTACACATAGCTGGAGGGAGAGTAGTTTGATGCATACCTTTTTCAATGGTATTATTAAAATGCTTATATGTGTATTGCTGTGCACCTTCTATAATAAAGTGACTATATCTATATGTCAAGAGAAAAGTCTTGATACAGTCTGGTGATTTTTTTTAAAAAGTAATGTAAAAAATTTGTTTTGAATAATAAGTTGGGCTATTCCACTTGTGTATCTTACCCAAGTCCATTCCCAGAATTCTCATTGATTGTTGAGCAAAATATATTTAGCTGTGTTGTGAGTTGAATCTGCTTCTGAGAATCCAGACTTGGTAGGTGGTTTGAATAGCAAGTTGGGCTATTCCACTTGTGCATCTTGGCCAAGTCCATTCCCAGAATTCTTATTGTGTTTTGAGCGACCAGTATTCAGCTGTGTTACAAGTTGAATCTATTTCTGAGAATCCAGACTTGTTAAGTGGTTCAAATAGCAGCTTGGGCTTTCCTATTATGTGGCATGGCCAAACCTATTTCCAGGATTTTTATTGGCTGATGGTTTTAGTGTGGATATTCTTATCCCTATATACACTGTGTTCTGGTAGTTGGTACAGTGTATTCAGTTACGCTCTGTCTTTTTATTTTGTCTGGTGACTGGACGCTAGTCACAGCCTTTCTATGAAGGTGAGTCTGATGTTCATTCTACAACTATGAATGCATTTTAAACAATAATTTTTGGCAAAACAAAGGATTTTGCAAGTGATGTGTCCTCTATACACACCAGACCTTCGTACTGTTTACCAAATTAAAAATTCATCTCAATAATATTTGATTGATTGATTTTAACAGCATGTCAACCCATCTAGGATTATTTTATGCCTACAGGTTAGGGAATCATGTTCATTGTACATTCATATTTATATTTTTTTGTTTAGTTGTTTCTTAAGAGAAAATACAATTAAGCTTACAACTGTGTAATGGGATAATTGACTTTTAGATGATAAAATAATGACAAAACCTAATATTACCGATAATGGTAAAAAGTATATTTAAAACATTCTAATAATGTATCATCATAAGATTATATTGCCTTTAACCATTTTGGGAATCAGAAACCAATTGCAAATTATAATCTTGAATATTTGAAGAAAGTATTGATTCCATATTCTACAAGTTCAGTAAAATAACAATGCACTTTGGAGAAAAAAGGGAATTGTTGTCTTGACGTCCGAATGGTGTAGAGTTAGGGGGGGGGACTATGAAAAAATTTAGAGGAGTAAGAATATTCAGTCACTTCAATCAGACCATATATAAAAAAAAATAATAGATAGTTTAAAATAGGGAGTTACTTTTTAATCAGCCTGTATATTAAGGACCATACATTAAAGAATTGAGAGAAATGTAACTGCATATAAAAAGAATTATAAATAGTTTAAAATAGGGAGGTACTTTTCAATCACCCTGTATATTAAGGACCATACATTAAAGAATTAAGAAAAATGTAACTGCATATTAAAAAGAATTATAAATTGTTTAAAATAGGGAGTTACTTTTCAATCAGCCTGTATATTAAGGACCATACAATAAAGAATTGAGAAAAATGTAATTGCATATTAAAAAGAATTATAAATAGTTTAAAATAGGGAGTTACTTTTCAATCACCCTGTATATTAAGGACCATACAATAAAAAAATTGAGAAAAATGTGACTGCATATAAAAAAATTATAAATAGTTTAAAATAGGGAGTTACAACAGAACACATCACAATAATGATTGTGACGCCTTCCCTCCCAGCCACATCATCACAGAAAAGCCATAAATGCATATATATCTATTGATAGATATGTGTGTATATATATATATATATATATATATATATATGTGTGTGTGTGTGTGTATTATTTAACAGTTATAATTGCTAAATGAATGGTGTTTTTAATCCCCTGTATATTAAGGACCATACAATAAAGAATTGAGACAAATGTAACTGCATATCAAAAAAATTATAAATTGTTTAATGTATGTTCCTTAATATACAAGGTGATTGAAAAGTAACTTCCTATTTTAAACTATTGAGAAAAATGTATCTGCATATAAAAAATTATAAATAGTTTAAAATAGGGAGTTACTTTTTAATCACCCTGTATATTAAGGAACATACATTAAAGAATTGAGAAAAATGTAACTACATATAAAAAAGAATTATAAATAATTTAAAATAGGGAGTTACTTTTCAATCAGCCTGTAGTCGGAATATATTGATCTTAATACTTTCTAACGTTCTTTGGCTGTGAATTCATTTCCAGGTAATTTCAAACAAAATCCCTTATTTAATCCACATGTCTAAACAGTTCTCATTCCACTGCTCACTGCTTTGAAGATATCTTGTATCAATCAATTCTTTTCTAGCTCATTCATCCTCTGGGACACAGATAAATGCATTGGGTTGATGGCAACAAGCAGTGTATATGAGTTGTTATACACAACACAACCCAGGGATTGAACTCATTACCACTGGATAACTAAACAGTAATTAACACTAGATAATCATGACATCTCAGGGGAAGAATTAACTGATACAAGATATCCTCTAAGGATGCTGCAGTGGAATTAGAATAATCTACTCCCACCGATTGAATAAAGGTTTCGTTCAGTATTCATAGAAGGTTACTGATCATGGTGAATGCATGAAGAAGGCGGAGGTAAAATACGAGGTGTGTCTGAAAAGTAATGAGACTGTTGTTACAAACAATTCATTTAAAATCCAAACAACAGACTAAATGTTTTCTCCTCCTTGCAGTCACAGAAGATTATATAATTCTTGTACCTGTGAAGTTACAGCGCCTGCTGTGACTGTGAAGTCTAATGTTCGAAAAATCGTAGCTTTTATTATACTACATACCGTCGGATTCACTTCCTTTTATTCACACACACACACACATATATATATATATATATATATATATATATATATATATTATATATATTTACTTTTTTATTTACTTCCAGTAATTAGAACAGATTTATGAGGTGTCTGAAAAGTAATGAGACTGTTGTCACTAACAATTCATTCAAAATCCAAACAACAAACTAAATATTTCTCCTCCAAAGTAATCCCCCCCCTCTTGAATCTAATGCACTTTCCCATCCTTCTCTGTCACACTGCCCTGATGGAAGGATTATTCTGGTATGTCCCTCAGCTCTGTCGTTACGGACCTCTTGATGGCCTCAACGCATTCAAAACAGGTTCCCTTAATGAGCTCCTTCAGCTTGGGAAGGGATGATAATTGTGGCAGGACAAATTGTGACTTTTTTCTTTTTCCCAAGCTGAGGTCATCAAGAGGTCTGTAATAACGGAGCTGAGAGACATACCAGAAGAATCCTTCCAGCATGACAGAGAAGGATGGGAAAGTGCATTAGATTCAAGAGGGGGGGGGACTACTTTGGAGGAGAAAATATTTAGTTTGTTGTTTGGATTTTAAATGAATTGTTTGTGACAACAGTCTCATTACTTTTCAGACAACACCTCGTAGATTTATTGATTTCAAAACAATTTTCTTCTTAAAAACTGGCAATATTTGTATTCTTGTTATTTACTCATCGTTGCTTAATCTGGCACACAGGCCTCCACTACATGCTGTTATCAAGTGTTCACTCACTAAAGTACTGAACAGGTTTATCATTGCTTAACTGATCATGGTGAATGCAGGAAGAAGCCAGATGTAAAATACAAGGTGTGTCTGAAAAGTAATGAGACTGTTGTCACTAACAATTCATTTAAAGTCACAGAAGACTATATAATTCTTGTACCTGTGAAGTTACAGCGCCTGCTGTGACTGTGAAGTCTAATGTTCGAAAATTGTAGCTAGGGGCGACCAATCTGTCTCTTACCAGACAAAAGCTCTGCATAGAGGATGTCCCTCTGAATTAGTCCATCATATATATATATATATAATATATATATATATATATATATATGATTTATATGAAAAAGGTGACTTACCGGTGAAATTGGTCACAATGGTTAGTTGGTGCAAGTTTCACAATGATAAGACAACGATATAACAAATATAAAGTGCTTAATATGTGAGTAGAGCAAATTTATTATTACAATGGTACACAGTAATAACCTACTCGAGTTTCACCATAAGGATCTTCAGGGTTAAATCCCCTGAATTAATCAATATCTTGATTAATTCAGTGGATTTAACCCTTATGGTGAAACTCGAGTAGGTTATTACTGTGTACCATTGTAATAATATATTATCTTATATATATATATATATATATATATATATATATAATATATTATTATCTATTATTATACTAAAGCTGAGTTAATCAACATTTGCTTCCTAAAGGCTTTTTTAATGTTTAGTTTAATGACATGAAAATTATACTAAATTATTCCTTATTTTTAGGATTGAGTTATGTTTGAAAAAAATTCTGTTTTAATTGGTTCTAATTAGTCGTAATTTGAAATTAAGTCAAAACTGATCAATCTCTTTTTTACTCTGTGTCTATCTCTTTCTTCCCCTCTTTGGATCTCTTGACTACCTTCTTGTTATATGATGTTAGTTTCTCTGGAGTGTAGAGAGAGAGAGAGAGAGCTGGGAGAATTTGAAATGTATTTCTATGTTGAATTTCACAACCTGTATTTAAATGAGGTCAAACATTTCCTTTCTTAGAAAGCTAGCAAAATGATTTTACGGTTTCATCCAGCTGTAGTTTTTTTTTTTAATTTTATTTTATTTGCTTTGCTAACTCCCTTTTCCCTAATCCTAATTATCTACCCAGAGCTGAATAAGTGACTCAATGGGTCACGTTTTGTCTAATATATATATATATATATATATATATATATATATACAAGGTGTGTCAAAAAATTATTGTGATTTTTTTGTACTTTTTGATACACCTTGTATTCTGAAAAAAAAATAATGTTCCATTCATAATTTGTTTTTTCAGAATACAAGGTGTGTCAAAAAAGTACCAAGTTTAAAGCTGTATTTACCAAGATGGAAATGAAGAATGAATGGAATGTTAATTTTTAATTTTTTTTTAGAATACAAGGTATGTCAAAAAGTACAAAAAATATCAATACTTTTTGACACACCTTGTATATATATATATATATATATATATATATATATATATATATACAAGGATGGCTTTGGCATTAAATGACCCATGACGGTTGATGTGCCATGAAACAAAGAAGCTGAAACCAATCATTAATGAAATTTTCTTGGCATGTCAGACTTTTTAAGTTGATTAAACTAAACTCTACTAAGCATCAAAGTTGACCGATCAGAAAGATTGTTGCAGTAGCCAAGTGGATTATGAAATATAAAATCAAAAGATGCAATGTATATTGCAATATATATATATATATATATATATATATATATATGTGTTTGTGTATGTGTATATATATATATATATATATATATATATATATATATATAATCTCATGTAAATGGAAAGTCTGTGATTTTGTCTATGCGGCAGAAGACGGGTTAAAACCACTTATTCTACTCTATTACTAAAGGGCTTTATATATTATACATCACTTCATATTGTTGTGTCATATTATGTCTAGAAACCTTGGCGGAAGGCAAAGAATTAATGCTTCAACATTTTCAAAGTTAAGTAATGATATACAAAATGGTGATTCAATCTGTAAGAGGTGAATTGAAAAGAGAAAAAAAAAAAAAAAAAGTCTTTGTATTTGTTTCGTTAAATCTGTAGAAGTTGTTCTAAATTAAATTTTCCAAAATAAACAAAGTCCTGTTTTAGGTATTTCATTAATTATTTTTTTTTTACTGAATAGGTATTTATATATTGAACAAAAAAGAGGGGGAAAAAGATTTATTTATAAAAACAGAAAAAAATAAAAAAATAAACAATGCAAAAAAAAACCCCCCAAAAAAAACAAGTGTTTTGTATTCAGTTAGTATCGTTAGGGTGAAGAGAAGTTCAGAGCTTGCGTTGAACTTGTACAATAGGTACATATGAACCTATTTATAAATCTATAAAATACAAACCCCCCTCCCATTATATGAATGTCAGGGGAAAAAAAAAAAAAAAAAACATTCAAAGGTTGTAAATAATAAAGAGTCCTTGAAAATAATTGGAAAAGAAGATGAAGAACACATATATTCTATTAAAGAAGACTTATAATATATATAATATATATATATATATATATATATACACACACACACACACACACACACCCCCTCCGCATCAGCAGGATGTGACACAAGGTCAATTTCTTAAGCGGAGTTCAACAGGTTTGAATTCAGAGTTTTCCTTCTCCTAGACTGGTTGCCTAACCAAGGTTAAAGAGCCCAGTCTGCCCTACTATTTCTCCATAGCTGGAGGGAGAGTAGGATTCATACCTTTCCCAAGAGTATTAGCGCTAAGTGAAATGCAATTATCACATCCAGGATTTGAACTCGGGGCGACGAGTCCATTTCCCATGACTTTAACCATCGCACCACGCACTTCCTACTTAAAGAAGACTTATATACAGTTGTATTGAAATGTCTTACCTAACGACTAACAAGATAATTCCTTAGATTCATTATTACTGAATGAAGTTTAGTAAAGTTGGTGGAGTGACCTATTGTCGGTATCAGCCAGACAGTGAGAGAGTCTATCCCCTTTTTGTGATGGAGAACGAGAACTGCCGTATGCATTAAGGAAAAGAGCAAGACATTGTCTTGTCTTGCCTGCCAGAGTCGAACCCGCATCCTCCCGAATGCAAGAAAGTGACTTAGTCATTGCATGGACGCGAGGTTCGACTCGAGTGCCCGGATGTTGGGGGCCTACCCGCGTCCACTGGAATGCAACAAAGTGAGACTTGGGCGTTGCACAGACGTGAGGTTCAGGTGCCCATATGTTGGGAGGCTACTTCCATAAGTAGCTGGAATCTTATGCCCTGAAGATGATCTAATTAATAGATCGAAACACTGCAGCGTCGGCCAATAAACTCACCACTTAAACCATTTAAACCTGTGTTTTTTCATTTTCCTTGATATATTACATACCGTCGGATTCACTTCCTTTCTTCACATATATATATATATATATATATATATATATATATATATAGTAACAGCTGCCAGTATATTCTAACAATAAGTGACAAACTTACAAAATTACAAATAACTGAGAGTTTACTAGTACATAGTACAAGTTATCAAATTAAAATAAGAAAAAGAAAAAAAGAAAAAAAAGGTAAAAAAGAAAAAAAAGACAACTGACTGGATATTTTATAAGAAATGTTCAAAGAAGAATTATTTGTTTTAAACTATTTTTTCAGGAATCTTTATTAGCGAACAGATTGAATTTCCTAAATTTTGAGAATTTTCTATTTTTAATGTTTTTTTTTTAGTTTGATCAGCTTTACAAGAACAAAACTTAATATGATGACACTATTACATATTGGTTGTTAAGCTGAGAAAAAGTCTTGTCAAATGTCTGATAGTAATAATAAAACACATATTCTGTGTGTGTGTGTGTATTTATATAACATATTCTAAAATGCTTAAAATAGAACAATTTTTATTCTAAATCATATTTTCCTAGCTTAGTATTATCTGTGTTATTTGGACTATTGTCCTCATCTTCATTGTTATTTGTACAACGTTTCAACCGATATGCCCTCCGCCTTCTTCAGGTATTTCTTGTCGGACTCGGGAACCTTCTTTTCGAACTCGGGAACTTTCTTGTCATAATCGGGAACCTTCTTTTCGAACTCGGAACTTTCTTGTCGGACTCAGGAACTTTCTTTTCGTAATCGGGAACCTTCTTTTCGAACTCGGGAACTTTCTTTCGGCTCAGGAACTTCTTTTCGAACTGGACTCGGGAACTTTCTTGTCGGACTCGGGAACCTTCTTTTCGACTCAGGAACTTTTTTTCGGACTCGGGAACTTTCTTTTCGGACTCGGGAACTTTCTTTTCGAACTCGGGAACTTTCTTTTCGTTGTCGTAATCGGAACCTTCTTTTCGGACTCGGAACTTTCTTGTCGAACTCGGAACTTTTTGTCGGACTCGGGAACTTTCTTTTCGAACTCGGGAACTTTCTTGTCGTAATCGGGAGCCATCACGGAACTTTGAACCTAACCCTTTATTTAGTCCACGGGGGTATCCTGTTCTCATTCCGCTAACCATAGCTGGGGTAGAAGTTGTGTTAATTATTTTTCTAACTGCCTCTACTCAGGATTGAACTTGGTATCCAGAGATAACTGTCACTTAGAACTGTCTTAACCTAACTACCTTATCCACTAGGCCATGTGTCCAATTGGACAATAGTCTGAATAATGCAGATAATACTAATCTTTAAGCCTCATCTCAAACATTTAGAGAAATTTTCCTAGCTTGTTAAAAAACTGCCACCGTTATTTAGCGTTACCTTAGCAACAAAAACAAAATAATAGTTTAGACAAATATAAACAGACTTCATAATGGTTCATAAAAGAACCAGAAGTACTTGATTTACACACAACTGATTAACACCTTTCAAGATGCTAAAATCCAAAAAATTGTTAGAAAACTGTTTGAATATTCATATACAGATATATGTGGTTTAGGCATGCATCTGTAGATGACTATATTCATGCGGGTGTGTATATATATGTATATATATATATATACACATATATATATATACACACACCCTCATAAAACACTTCAGTTTTTATAGTTCTTCTATAATGCTCCCTTTCAAAAAATCTATAAACAATTTCTTCAAATAAGAAATTTTCTCCTGACGATGACCTAAGGTCGAAACTAGTTGAGAATAAACAACATACAAGAAATATTCCTGATTGTCTTATTACTTTTTGTTCATACTATATATATATATATATATATATATATATTTGTTATAGTGTACGATACATTTAAGGTGCCATTGTTACCATTGGTTTCCAGGCAGCATGTTAGCCACCCTTCTTCAAGATAACGCACCTGTTAAGAAATACAGTGAATGTCAATTCATTTATATATGTTTATTTCAAACCTTTATCAGCATTAAATGACCCACTGAGGTTGATATACCGTAAAACAAACCAAACCACATGACTATAATGCAAGGGTATTGGTGCTATGAAATAACTTATATAAGATACTACCGAAAAGTTGAGGAAATTTTCCGCAATTTCCTTCCAAGTCATCGTCTTGTACCTATAAACAGTCATCATATAAGATGTCAACTCTACATCAACAAACATTTAATGCCAACCCAGGTTTCATCAAACTTATAAGAAGTGGGGTGGGGACTGGGGGGGGGTCTTGGAGATACTTGAAGTTCTCGCTTCTGCCAAATCATATCATTGGGTAGTAACAAATAGTTCTATGCATACTATGTAAGTAAAGTTGTTGGTTTGGCTTGTTTTACGGCATATCAACCTCAGTGGGTCATCTAATGCCGATAAAGTTTTGAAATAAATCAATTCTTAATGGATAATACAATTTTGTTTATAAATACATTTTTCTATTTAACCCATAGATGGGACCCTAACAGATACTACCACTCCGGGTCAGAGTGGACCAGGGAGCAATGGTGATGAAGTAAAGTCGTTGGGGCGACCTGATGTCAGTATCAGCCAGACAACAAGGGCATCTATCCCCTTTTCACTAGCGCTAGACCAAGGAGATTATTTTAGCATCTGAGGTGGAGGGCCACACCTATCATCAGCTCCTCACTTTACCGCACAGATCCCTGTGCTACTCATACGCTGAGTTGGCGAGAGCCGGTATCGAACCAGGAACCTTGTGATTCCTAGACAAGGTATCATCCCTGAATTTTATAAAAGTTTTAAGGGTAGAATTACTTACCCTGTCAGCATTCATCTTCTTTTTTCTTGGGGGGTGGGGGTACAATGTCTCATTTTATCTTAGTGGCAAATATGGTAGTTTCTTTGTACTTTCATGACTCAAAGATTTTTATGGCCAGACAAAACCTGCTAAAAACTACTCTTTTCCAACTCTTCATCATGTCAAGCCCTAGCACCTATATGATTGTCCCAACCCCTTTCCTTTGGCAAAACCTCCAACCCTTTTTTTATGATATATGTGCTAGAAGGGGGTTGCATTGGTTACACTTCTGTTCTTCAACAAGGATGGCTTTGGCATTAAATGACCCACAAATTTTGATATGCCATTAAACAAAGAAATCAAACTATATAAAGGGCAGTTAGTGTGTATGTATGTCCAGATGAAACTATGAAAATAAAACAATTAATGGCAAAGTAAATATATTTACACATTAAATATCACCGGCTCTTGCTTTTTGTAAAAAAATTATGAAGATTGGATTTATATTCGAAGATATTTAAAAATTAAAGTATACATAGAAATAGCATTAAAATTCTACTTAAAAATGTTCTGTATTTGTAAATCTCATAAGTAAACAAATAAATACACCAGGGTTTTTTTTTTGTCCCCCTCCCTCTACCTGGGTGATGTTGGGTAGCTGCTTCTAGTCTCTTAGAAAGATTTGTTGTTGGCTGCACAAAATTTGTTTGTTTCTATCAATCCATAAATTGGCCTATTTAGCTCAGTTGGAATCAGAAGGTTCTGTGTTTGATTACAGTCTGTGTCAACTCAGCGCATTAGTAGCACAGCTTGAGTTATGAGATCAGATCATCTTGATGTGAATTTTGAACATATTTACAAAAACTATGATTAATAAATACATAATACATACAGTGGGCCAACTCGACACTTTTGAGGTCAGTTAGTCTACTGTTGGTTTACTTTATGGTACTTAAGATATTGTAAATACTAGCAAGAATATGCACCCTTCGGGCGTAAGTCTTTAAGTTTTAATGTAATGAAATATATAAATTAGAAAGACTAGCAAAATTAAATAAGAACACATAAAAAGATTACACTTATTTTAATTATATTTTAATTGGTTTCTATATAAAATCATTCATATTAATACACTGGAGAATAAAACAATGATATTAGACATCAATAATACCAAGTAATTATTTATTAAACCCAGTTTTGTTAAAACCAGTATGCAAATTAACCACACCATATATTATGTAAACCTTTATTTCTGTTTTGAGGCAGATCTAACTCAGATTTTCTTATGGACATTGTTAATAAAAAAAGATTAATTCTATGTATCAATTGTTGAAGTGAGTTAGTGTACTGTTGGTTTGAGCAACAAGCTAAGCACAACTGAACCAGTGCCAAGACAGTACTTATGGGAATCAAGAATAGTCCACTCATGCATTTGGGTGATTCCATTCCCTGAATCCTGATTGGCTGCTTGGTTTCTATGATGTTATGAGACTTCATAAATAACCTGGCATTTTGCAGTAGTATGGCAGCAAGATAGATTCGTATTCAGTTACGACTGTTGCCTTGTCTTACCAATTTGACAGTGATTGGAACTAGTATGATTATTCTACATTAATGATTTTGACTATCAAATACTCATTGATGAATTCCTGAGAGTATTGTGACATAAGCAGTGACATAGTTTTGGTTACAAACATACATCATTATAATAAGATATATTGAATGCATCAGAAATATTTTGTTAATTTGTTACGGAGTAATATAACCGATTCTAAATTGGTGTCAAGGGAGACAACTCTATTCGTATCCAACTGACATCAAATCAGGATTTAATTTCTAACCCCCCGTGACTCCTGGTCTTTGATAATTTAATCTTTTGACCCCAACTGACATCTTCCCAAATGGCTCTAATCCAACCTGGTGCCTCGTAATCCATGGATACCGGACGACTTGTATCTGCCGTATATAATAAAGAGCTATTGGTGATCATTAAATCAAATCCAATCATTGGGAAGTTTTGATTTTAGGCAAAGGCATGAGCCTCACAACTTTAACCTACTCGAGAGAGAGTTCATGCCAAGGGGAATAACTCTATTCAGATCCATCTCTCCTATCTAATTAGGATTAATTTGTCTGCATTTGTCTGCTTGAAGAGCGTTTCACATGACAACTTAAAGGGAAGATTCATTCTACCGGGCTATAATCATACGTTCATCTCATGGTTGAATGGATAGCAGCAATGAATCTTTTAGAACAAATTCATATACACAAATGTTGCTATTCTATCACACACCCACACACACACACATTATTCATAAGAAAGTTATATTGGAGGTACAAGGGCCGGTTTAGCTCAGTCGGTAGAGTATTAGACTCGGAACCTCAAGGTTCCTGGTTCGATACTGGCCCTCGCCAACTCAGCATATGAGTAGCACAGGGATCAGTGCAGTAAAGTAAGGAGCTGATGGTAGGTGTGGCTTTCAACCTCAGATGCCAAAAACAATCTCCTTAGTCTAGCGCTATTGAAAAGGGGATAGACTCCTCGCTGTTTGGCTGATACTGACTTTGACACTCTGCCCTGATGATGACCTTTTGTTTACATACTTTATTTTGTGTAAGCAAATTTTTATTGAAACACATGTCAACACATAACAATAATAAATTTTATCCATACCAAAAATTATATATATTTTTCTTCCATTTATCTTTTCAACATATCTGTTGGATTGATTTCCATTTTCTCACATACATACATACATACATATATATTCCTTATTGATCAGCAAATTCCGTCCTGAACTCTGTATACAACAAACTCTCCCAACAATAATATTGTTGATAATAACTGCCTGTTCTCACAACTTTGCTACGTAATATATATATTTTTTTCTTTTTTTTTTTTTTTTTTTTTTACTTCCACATCTGCGGATTTTACACATTATTCCTCGTACAAACATTAGTGTCACGGTATGCTTCTCTGATGAGACGTGACCGAAAAAAAGATATCTTTTTCAGAAGAAAAAAAAAAATTTGTGAAATTGTATTTATTATAACATCTCACAATGCACACGCTTTTTAAAACCATTTTCAAATTTTGCTCATACCACAATCTATTCACACATATATATATATATATATATATATAGGCACAATATACTATTTTGCACCTCAACTCAAATCTGAATAGAGAATCAGCCATTCAGTTTGATTAATCTGTTTGGCTACAAGAGATGAGATGCTGACCCTGTGAGAGATTCAGTTTCTCCACTAACATGTCAAGATTTATATATATATATATATATATGATTTAAGGCACAGAATGGTGGAAAATGAAACACAGAAAATACTGGTTAACTTGACAGATGAACAGATTCAGCAATCCATTCAAAGTTCTTAAAATTATATATATATATATATATGTGTGTTTATGAGATATTATTCATAACATAGAGAACTTGACAATTAAAATCCCAAGTTTCCACAATCTCCTTTGAAATATTTTGTTTTTTAAACCAACACACTACTTAAAAAGAATAGCAACAAAAAAAATGATATCTGGTTTGCCCACAGTTTATATTCCCTAGACTATTGTTTATGTAAGTATGCATGTATGTATGTGTGTATATATATATGTGTGTGTGTGTATATGTATAAGTTAAGGCAGTGTGGACATGGAGTCAATGGTGCCAGTTTCTCTTCAGTAACCAGGTGAATTTGACTCCATGTCTACGCTACTTTTAACTTAAATATAAATGCTCTGTCAATGATATTGAGCACTATTTACTTATAAATATAGCACCCATATTATTTATCTATCCATATATATATGTGTGTGTGTATATATATAATATATATATATTTATTTGTTGAATTTTTTAAATATAATTGTTTTCCATAGGCAACTACCCAGGTTTCAAGCTATATTGCTATCATCAACCGCCAATAATTCTTCTGGTGTTTATGTGAAGACATTTATTGCTGTTATGTTTTTGGACCGCAAATTATGTCAGTTGATTATAATCAACCGACATGATTTGCGGTCCTAGGATAAATAAAGCTCCTACAAATTTGTGGTTGAGCACTGTGATTTCTTTGTTCCATCTCAAAAAAACTGTTTAAATATATATCTATATATCTATCTATCTATCTATATATATATATATATATATATATATATATATATATATAGTATATAGTTTACTATATTCATAAGTAAAGAGTGATCAATATCATCGATAGACCATGTATATCTAAGTTAAGGTAGCATGGACATGGAGTCAATAGTGTTTGGTTACTGAAGATCCCATAGGCGAGAAACTATCAGTCACCAGGGTAGCAAAGGTATGAAGTCAACATTGCTTGGTAACTGACACTTTCTCGCCTATTCAACATTTAAACCAAGACTGTTAGACAGGCAAGAAACTGTCAGTTATCAAGCACTATTGACTTCACATCTTTGCTACCCTAACATACATATATTGTCATATAGTACCTAAATAATGACATTGGGATTGTCTGTTTCTTCTATAAATATATCTGACAAAACCTCAGATGAGAGAAACGCAATCTCACAGAACTTGTAATTCAACCTAACAATTGCTAATTAATCTATTCACCTTATATAATTGCTGAGTATACCTTTTTTCTTTACCCTTAATACTTGTGTTTCTTCCTATTATTTCTCTAATACTCAGGTTACAGGTTACATAATATATATATATATATATATATATATATATATATGCGCGCGCGTGGGCTAGTGGTTAGAGTCGTGGAAAATGAATTTGTCGATTCGAGTTCAAATCCTAGACAAAGCTGTTGGCATTTCACATAGCGCTAATACCCTTGGGAAAGGTATGAATCCATATATTCTCCCTCCAGCTATGGTTAAATAGTCGGGCAGACTGGGCCCTTCAGCCTTGGGTAGGTAACCAGTCTAGGAGAGGGATAACTCTGAATTCAAAATTCCTGAGGTCGGTCGTTGATTGGGTTTGTGGCAACCCTTGATGCACCAATTCTTTCCTATCGACTGTGCCAAAAAGTGTGGATGGTCCAACACAAACCTTCACCACTATAAACAAATCACTGTGTGGATGTTCATTGTAAGAACACTCATACGTCAATCGACGGGAGAGTCCACATATATATTATATAATATATATATATATAATGTATATGTATGTTTTCGCACACACACACACATAAGCTGTTCCCTCAGTTTTAGAGAATCTTATCACATTCAGACGTTTTGTGGTAACCTAGAAAATCTTCAGCATGAAAGTGAATGTCTCCAAGATGAAGATCTTAGCTTCCAATTCTACTGGGAAGAAAGTCTTGGAATCTTTTTCCCATTAGAATTCCAAGAGAATGAGTGGAACCATTTGCAAGTTTCTCACATTTAATATTCATGCAAATGCCAGCAATGAAATATCCATTCAACTTGTAATATATTACCTGGTCAATGAGTTCGCACTGGATGTTGCATGCAGGAAATGCGTGGTTGTCAAACATGGGCCTGAAAACAAAAACAGGGTATGGCCTGGAACGCATTGAGCTGATCTTTGTCACCAGGAAAATGCAGGTGTACATTGACACTGCATAGGCACAGAAAATGTGTAGGTGTAGCCCATAGCCAATGAAAACAGGCTGTGTGGGCAAGAAGTTGTGTCTACAGGAATACTCCGTAGGTATCACAATCAAAGAGTGTGATCCTGTGAGTTGAACAATAAAAAAGCCCTTAGAAATCTGGGTTTGGGAGATCGAGATCGCTTGCAGTCCTCATAATATATTAAAATAATTAAATTTGTAGGTATAGCGCATAACCAATGAAAACAGGCTGCATGGGCAAGAAGTGTGTCTACAGGAATACTCTGTAGGTATCACAATCAAAGAGTGTGATCCTGTGAGTTTAACAATTATAAAAAGCCCTTAGAAATCTGGGTTGAGGGAGATCGAGATCGATTGCAGTCCTCATATATTAAATATTGCAGTCCTCATATATTAAAAATAATTAAATTTGTAGGTATAGCGCATAACCAATGAAAACAGGCTGCATGGGCAAGAAGTTGTGTCTACAGGAATACTCCGTAGGTATCACAATCAAAGAGTGTGATCCTGTGAATTGAACAATTATAAAAAGCCCTTAGAAATCTGGGGGAGATCGAGATCGATTGCAGTCAGAACTTCCGAAGGCTCTGGTGTATGTGCATCCTCTGCTGGCAACTCTCAGTCTGCACACAATCACTTAATAAAAAATATAATCTTATATTTATATATATATACAAGTGTTCCGTGTTCTTTGTTGGGTCCAGTGACTGTATATAACAAACTGAATGATGCTCACGGCACATCTAATCAAAGACTCACTAGAAGGGTCTGTGTTGTTGAAAGAAAACAAAAATCCTAGCATATCAAGAGGGAGTTGTCAATACACAATATACAATATTTTAAGCAGAGTTGACCTTCTCATAAACCAGTTGCCATACCAAGGTTAAAGAGACCAGTCTGCCCACTATTTACCCATAGCTGAAGGGATAATAGTTGGATGCATACCTTTCCCAAGTGTATTAGCACCATGTAAAATACAAACAGCCTCATCCAAGATTTGAACTTATCTCTTCATGTCCATTTCCTACTGTGATAACTATTATAATTAGTCTTGGGCTCCAAACCACATTAGCAAATAACTACATCGATTTCCCTGTACTATTAAGATTAGCTTAATTCTGGCTCAAGGACAGAAATATGGACAGCACAAAGTTTGGTTTGCTTACTGCGATGTCACAGTTAGCCATAGTATTGGCTACTGGGACGGCACTAGACTAACTTACTCATAATTTGGTCTGCTAGCCCAGGTTGCTAACCATTACATCACTTCCTAAGTAATTGCAACATTTTGCCAATTTAAGATAGAGATTTTTACCCCAGACATAGCAACATTAGAAGGTTTGGATGAATACCACCCTGAAACTGGAAATAACACTTGTTATCTTACAAAGGATAAAGAACCTAGAAAAATAAAAGTACTCATTCTGCCATTGTTGTTTGTCAATAAAAAGGTGGTAAGAGTCCCTCTCTGTTGGGAACTAACATCTGACTGGAATCTTGTGTTGAATTTATCCCAATTACCTTCCCAGGCAATTGGGGTGTCCCATTGTGGTATAATAATTAGCATTTCCTATGATAATAACTATTACTACAAACGCTTCTCAATATTTTTTATACTGCAAAAAATCAATTATTATCTATGAACTTATAATCTTAATAAAAAAACAACAGTTTTGAATTTTCAAGCTCTTAACAAAATATTGTATTCCTTGCTGTTGTAATTTGGTTCTTGAGTTTGTAAGAAACTGAAGCACATCTAATCAAAGACTCAGCAGAAGGGTCTTTTGTCTTCAAAGAAAACAGAAATCCTAGAATATTAAGATGGAGTTATCAATACACCACTTTACAGATATGAAATATGGACTAAGGATCAAGTTAACATCAAGAACTTTGAAAGATTCCATCAATCAAATTTGCAGTCATCAATTGAAAGAGAAAATCACCAAGAATCAAATTCTTGAATGTGATAATCAAATGAATATTGAAGCTATCAACAAACACCATAAACTTTGCTGGTGTTTGATGCCAGGCATCAATATTCAAATGGTTTCCAAATGAAGAATGAAAGATGACTAAAGAGAATCTTGTATTCCAAACTTGGAGAATTGATAAAGACAAATCAGTGGTGAAAGAAAAAGATACAATGGTCGTCAACTCAAGGCTATCCTTGTCCTCCTCACCACCACCACCCCAAAAAAAAAGAAATCACCCACCCACCCATCTATATGTGAAACATCTACATATGACTAACCAACATCATGGGTGCAGCATTTTGTTGTTTGTTTTTTTTATTATTTTAAAATTTTAATCTGTCGTAACTTGGATCGATGATTTCATAAGTCTACCACTTTATTTGTCAATAAAAAGGTGGTAGGAGTCCCTCTCTCTTGGGAAATAACTGGAATCTTGTATTGAATTCATTACATTTACCTTCTTGAGTAATTGCAACATTTTGGCAATTTAAGATAGAGATTTTTACCATTGTTATTAGTCAATAAAAAGGTGGTAGGAATCTCTTTTAGGAACTAACATCTGATTGGAGTCTTGTATTGAATTCATTACCTTTAGTGTTATAGTTGATACACCCTATAAGACTAATGGAATGCGCTGACGGGTTACTATAAGTAACAGGGACAATTGTGGCTTGAGAGTAAGCCAATGCGAGTCAGCTCACAATTCTATTTGTCGGACGTAATTCCCACTTCTCTGTATTGTATTTGTCTACTTTTTGTTAATACATTTTCCTACATTTGTTACCCGTCGTTTTGTTCTTATTTGACCCCTTAAAACCTCACAACATTTACCTTCCAATTGCAACATTTTGCCAATTTAAGATAGAGATTTTTACCCCAGACATAGCAACATTAGACGGTTTGGATAAATACCACCCTGAAACGTGAAATAACACTAGTAGTCTTACAAAGGATAAAGAACTTAGGGAAATAAAAGTACTCATTCTGCCATTGTTGTTTGTCAATAAAAATGTGGTAGGAGTCCCTCTCTGTTGGGAACTAACATCTAACTGGAATCTTGTGTTGAATTTATCCCAGTTACTTTCCTGGGAAATGATGACACTTGTGCCATTATTATTCATTAATGTTTTGTGATGTAATTTGGTTTTTGAGTCATTAGAAGATTTGGATGAGTACCACCCTGAAATTGTAAATAACACTTGTTATTTTACAAAGGATAAAGAACCTAGGAAAATGGATGTACTAGTCCCATCATTGTTATTTGTCAATAAAAAGGTGGTAGGAGTTTCTCTCTTGAAAGTCAACATCTGACTAGAGTCTTGTGTTGAATTCATTACAGTTACCTTCCCAAACAATTGTCACATTTTTATCCGCAGACATTGCAATATTAGGAGGTTTAGATGAGTACCACCCTGAAACTAGAAATTCACACACATAAACATATATATGGTGTGTCAAAAATATCAAGATTTTTTTGTACTTTTTGACACATCTTGTATTCTGAAAAAAAATAACGTTCCGTTCATTCTTCATTTCTATCTTGGTAAATACAGCTTTAAACTTTGTACTTTATTGACACACCTTGTATTCTGAATGAAATAATGTTCCATTCATTCTTCATTTCTATCTTGGTAAATACAGCTTTAAACTTAGTACTTTATTGACACACCTTGTATTCTGAAAAAGATTAATGAATTGAACGGTTTTTTTTTTGGGGGGGGGGCGTTTCAGAATACAAGGTGTGTAAATAAGTACAAAAAATCTCGATACTTTTTTGACACACCTTGTATTCTGAAAAAGATTAATAAATGGGGTGTCATTTTTTTTTTCCAGATACTAGGTGTGTCAAAAAGTACAAAAAATCTCTAGACTTTTTTAAAACACCTTATATATAATATATATATATATATATATATATAATATATTAACTTGTTGAGTTACAAACACTTAATAGGTAGTTGGCATCAAATGTAAAAATCAATAACTTAAGCTGTAAAATATTGTCTCTCTGATTGATTTACCCGTGTGTTTAGTGTCATCGAACATTTTAGTGTATTGTGCCTGAAAATTCGGATCTACCGAGAATCACCCTTTCAGTTTGATTAATCTGTTTGCCAACAAGAGATGAGATGCTGACCTTGCGATAGATTCAAACTCCTCCACTAACGTTTGTCAAGATCTATTTTCCCCGTCATTTATCAAGTGTGCATGGCATACGTGTGTTTGCACGTGGGGGTGGGGGTGGACCCCTGTAAAAGATGGTGTACTTGTCCTGTAAGTCCACTATAGATACCCCCCCCCATCGTTTTCCAGCTGGGCATGTGTCAACTGGACACCCACCACGCACACACACCAACACCAACCTGTGGCTGATAATAGCAAGATGTGTTAACATCATCAGCAGCAACACTAAAATCTCCATTATTATTATTATTGTTAAGTGAAAAATACTCTGTTGCTCTGACGGAAGAAGGAAATCTACACAGATGCCAATATTTGTATTCTGTCAAAATCTTCTGAGAGAACGATGCCAAGCTGGTTCTGAATATTTTGATGTCTAACAAATAGAATTTATTTATGGGATCTGCTTTCTCTTTGAGTGCAACTCTGTTGGATTTTCTGGAGAAGAAAGAAGAGTAAGAAAGAAATGTTCCTGGCTGAACAAATCTTGCTTATATTTGTTCTTTTTAAGATAGAGAGGATTTTCAGCTATTGCTTAGGACATTATAATTACTTCCTTAGTGGGTTTTTTTTTTTTCAAATTCAAAAGCTCTTTTTCTCATTCCATCTACCTTTGTCTTGCTCTGTCTCTGTCTCATTACTGCCACCTTCTCTCTCTCTCTCTCTCTCTCTCTCTCTCCTCTCTCTCTCTCTCTCTCTCTCTCATTCCTGCCTCCTTCTCCTCCTCTCTCTCTCTCATTCCTGCACCTTCTCTCTCTCTCTCTCTCTCTCTCTCTCTCTCATTCCTGCCACTTCTGTCTTTCTCATTACTGCCACCTTCTCTCTCTCTCTCTCCTCTCTCCTTCTCTCTCTCTCTCTCATTCCTGCCACTTCTGTCTTTCTCATTCCTGCCACCTTCTCTCTCTCTCTCTCTGTGTGTTCCTTATTCCTGCCACCTTCTCTGTCTCTCTCATTCCTGCCACCTTTCTCTCTCTCTGTCTTTCTCTCTCTCTCATATTACTGTCTCCTTTCTCTCTCTCTCTCCCTCTTCTCTCTGAAAAGAACCTACGAGCCTAAAAAGAAATAAACAGCCCCTTGTGACTGTACAACTTGTGTATGTTGTTTCCGAACTAATGACAACTACTATAACCTGAACTTGGCCCCATGCAACACGTTTCATCCTCTCTCTCTCTCTCATTTCTACAACCCTCTCTCTTTTTCTCATCTGCTCTTTTCTTAATATCTCTCTTTCATTCTTTCTACCCTTTTCTGTCTCTCTTTCATTTCTTCAACTCTCTCTCTCTCATTTCTTTACCCCGCTCACTCCTACTGTCTTCCCCCTCTCTCATCTGCTCTTCCCTTACTATCTCTCTCTCTCTCTCTTTCTTTTCACTCTTTCTTTCTTTCCACCATTTCTTGTTTTCCTTTCCCATCTTCTTAATCTCTATTTACCATTGCCTTTTGCTGTCTCTTTTTTCCCTATTTCCTTATTTCCATCTCTCAATTTGTAAATAGAACAAACAGAAAAGAAGAAGTGATACTTTCCAGAATTTGTATTGGGCACACTCACATCACCCATTCTCACCTTCTATAAAGGGAAGGTGCCCCTGCAAACTCAACATGCAAATTATCATTCACTGTTAAACACATCCTCCTAAACTGCAACTGTCTCAGACAAAACCGCACCAAATATTACTGGACAAAAAACTTAAGGGCCTCTTCAAAAATATCAAACCTGAATACATCTTGAATATTATAATTTAAAAAAAAAAAATAAAAAATAAAAAAAAGTAACCTTTTCATCAAGATCTGATCAAATTGACCCTTTCACTAAAACTGACCAAACATAACCAAATAAAACCCAAAAAGCCCAAAACCCAAAAAAGGAAAAAACGAATTCTATTTAATCCTTTTTGGCATTAAATAACCCACAGAGGTTGATATGCCGTTGAACAAAAGTCAAACTCAATTTTTAAGATTCTTTCTTTCATTCTCTCTCTCTCTCTCAGCTTTGTACTTCTTTCTTTCATTCTCTCTGTCTCTCTGTCTCTCTCTACTTTCTTTCATTCTCTCTCTCTTCTCTCTCTCTCTTTAAGCTTGTACTCTCTCTCTCTCTTCAGCTTTGTACTTCTCTCTTTCATTCTCATTCTCTCTTCTCTCTCAGCTTTGTACTTCTTTCTTTCATTCCCTCTCTCTCTCTCTCTCTCTCTCTCTCTCAGCTTTGTATTTCTTTCTTTCTTTCTTTCATTCTCTCTCTCTCTCTCTCTCTCTCTCTTTGTACTTCTTTCTTTTCCTATTATAAATTGCCTATTTTCCTTTTCTTTTCATCAAATCATAACTTTACATCCCTTTTTTGTTGTCTTTTTTAAAACTCTCATTTTAATTTGTGCCCCTCTTTCTGAAGGAATTCTTCAGGAGTTAAGTCATGAACTGCAAATAGGAATCAGACAAATTGGTCAACGGAACAGACTTACCAAATATCCAATATACTTCCTGCTAATAGTTCTTTCTTTCTTGTCTTTCCAGCCGATCATAAATATAAACTCACATGCACTGACCCCCCCCCAAAAAAAAAAACGTCTGACTGTTCACTGGAATAAATTCAGCTCTCTTTTAACCGGTCCTTTTTTTTTTTCTCCCCCCCCTCTAGATGATTTCTTTTCCCTCCTCTTCTCAATTCTCTCTCTTTCTTTCCCGTCTTTTTTTTTTTTTTTTTTTTTTACATTTATTCAGACAGAATTGACAAAGTTACTGAAGTAGAGCAAAAGATAAATTTATGGGGAAAATTGTTCTTATTTATTTCCTTCTCTGCCCATTCCTCTCTTCTTATTATTTTGTTTTTATTGACGTATAGGAATTTGATATTTATAAGGGTTATAAATGATGTTCTTGGCCTTCACAGCAGTGAAAATATAACAAAGAAAAAAAAAAACAACCAAAAAAACCCAGAGATCTATGATTGGTAAAATGTTTAAATCATACAAGCAAGAGACACTTACTTTTTTTCTTTTTTTTTTTTTTTTTTCTTTCTTTTTTTTTATGAGGCTACCTAAGCGAGTACAATTTATGGATGCAACCCTTTAAAAAAAAAAAGATTCTGAATAGAAAAGAATTTGATCACAGACCTGAAAATCTTGTTCTACTTTTCTGTGATTTATTTTCAGCCAGATTCTCACCATTTTTCTTCTGACCAAAGTGAAAGTGAAAGTAAAAGTTATCTTGATGAAGGCAGTTTACTTTCTTTCTCTCTTCACTAAATAAGTTTAATTATTTGGAATACGGTTTTGCTTTTAATGTACATTAAGCTTTTTGCAGGCAGAAGGACATTTTTGTCTTTTATTAGTAGCTCAATGTAAGAAGTGTTTTCCTATTGGCTGTTCATTGACCAATTCAATGTTGATATTTAGAAACATCACTAGAAGGTTTCAGTGTGGTGTAAGATTGCATGAAAGGTGTTTTTCCTGGTAGTTCAATGTAAGGCAGTTTCCTATTGGCTGTTCATTGACCAATTCAATGTTAAGATATAGAAACACCACTCGAAGGCTCCAATGTGGTGTAAGATTGTATGAAGGGTGTTTTTCCTGGTACTTAAATGTAAAGCAGTTTCCTATTGGCTGTTCATTGACCAATTCAATGTTAAGATATAGAAACACCACTCGAAGGCTCCAATGTGGTGTAAGATTGTATGAAGGGTGTTTTTCCTGGTACTTAAATGTAAGGCAGTTTCCTATTGGCTGTTCATTGACCAATTCAATGATATTTAGAAACATCACTAGAAGTTTTCAGTGTGGTGTAAGATTGCATGAAAGGTGTTTTTGGTAGTTCAATGTAAGGCAGTTTCCTATTGGCTGTTCATTGACCAATTCAATGTTAAGATATAGAAACACCACTCGAAGGCTCCAATGTGGTGTAAGATTGTATGAAGGGTGTTTTCCTGGTACTTAAATGTAAAGCAGTTTCCTATTGGCTGTTCATTGACCAATTCAATGTTAAGATATAGAAACACCACTCGAAGGCTCCAATGTGGTGTAAGATTGTATGAAGGGTGTTTTTCCTGGTACTTAAATGTAAGGCAGTTTTCTATTGGCTGTTCATTGACCAATTCAATGTTGATATTTAGAAACATCACTAGAAGGTTTCAGTGTGGTGTAAGATTGCATGAAAGGTGTTTTTCCTGGTAGTTCAATGTAAGGCAGTTTCCTATTGGCTGTTCATTGACCAATTCAATGTTAAGATATAGAAACACCACTCGAAGGCTCCAATGTGGTGTAAGATTGTATGAAGGGTGTTTTTCCTGGTACTTAAATGTAAAGCAGTTTCCTATTGGCTGTTCATTGACCAATTCAATGTTAAGATATAGAACAACCACTCGAAGGCTCCAATGTGGTGTAAGATTGTATGAAAGTTGTTTTCCTGGTACTTAAATGTAAGGCAGTTTCCTATTGGCTGTTCATTGACCAATTCAATGTTGATATATAGAAACATCACTAGAAGGCTCCAGTGTTGTGTAAGATTGTATGAAGGGTGTTTTCCTGGTAGTTCAATATAAGGCAGTTTCCTATTGGCTGCTCAATTACCAATTCAATGTTAATGTATAGAAACATCATGAGAAGGTCTTACAACATGCATTGCTGTGAGATTTTTGTGAATTCTGGTGATTTGCATGTCAGTGCATCATATAATGTTTGACACATGTAGATGCAATACTCACCATTGCCGTGGAATTCCAATTACCATCAAATTGGCAGATAAGGCAGCAAGCAAGATGTAACTCAATACAGAACCTGTATTGCTGCCAGCATGATGTAGAATGGTGGATATGTATCAAGCACAATAACTATACTAAGACTAGCAACCGACTGTGACTCGAGGAAGTGGATCACCCAGATGAAAGTATAGAATATTCCTGAACACTTTGAATAACATCTGCTTATGAATACTAACTATTGCAGTGGGATTCCAATTACCATCAAATTGGCAGACAAGGCAGCAAGCCAGGTGTAACTCAATACAAAACCTACATTGCCGCCAATATAATGCAGAGTGGTGGATATTCATCTAGCACAATAATCAAACTAAGACAAGCATCAAATCAGGACTTAAGGAATGGGATCACCCAGATGCAAATATGGAATATTCCTGAGTGTCATAAATAACAGCTGCTGATGGACAAATTCAGTTATGCTCAGTTGTTGTTCAATTCAACAGTGAACTCACACTATTTAACAACACAATTGCTGATCAAATCATCATGATTTATTTATTTATTTTCATAGCTATTGATAATGGAGATTTGGTTTCTATTTGTCTGTAACTGAAACTATGTCACTGCTTACATCACAATACCAAAAATCATCAATACATAAAATAAAGAACAACTCTGTAATCAGTTTTAATACTTAGTTTTTACTCTTGCTCTTTCTTCAATAACCAGAGGTTAACTAAAAAGTTTACAAATAAATAAATACCTATGATTCTGTGTAAAATTTATGAGTAAAATATTCAAAATAATTATTTAATTAATGAATAATACATACACACAACATTTTATTTAAGGGTAACAGAACTACGTTTCCATTTCAAATTGTTTTATTCTTTTTACTCATTTAATGAATATGATGATTTTACTTATTTATGATACAAACCCTCTGAAAGATATTGCACAAAAACGCCCTCTGGGCAGTGTAAAAATTAATAGTTACACGCAACAGAACTACGTTTCCATTTCAAATTGTTTTATTCTTTTTATTCATTTAATAAATTTGATGATTTTACTTACCTAAGATACAACACCCCCCACCCCCTACAACATGGAATTTTTAACTCACACCCCTACAGGGAATATCTTTCAAACATTTATTTTTACAGCGCCCGGAGGTCGTTTTTTTTTTTTTTTTTTTTTTTTTTTTTTTCTTTTCTAGTATAATTAATTGACTTGTTTGAACATACACTCTATTTTGCAATTTTTCTGAAAATAATTCACCCACTCTACAAGGATTAAAAAATGATTATCTGCCTGTGAAAGGTTTAATAATTGGAAAGACTTTGTCTGTCCTCTGCAGATGACCAAACAGTTTGATGCTAAATTTGTAATCTAGCAGAATCTATAATTATAATTTTTGATAAAAACTAAGTTTCATTCTAACATTTTCTAAATCCAACAAAAACACATAAACACATATGGGCAAGGCACACACACACACAATGAAACACACACACAAATGAAACACACACACACACACAAATGAAACACACACATATCCAACAACACACACACACACAAATGAAACACACACACACCAACAACACACACACACACACACACACACACACACACACACACACACACACACAACACACACACAAACAAACACACACACATCCAACAAACACACACACACACACACACACACACACACACACACACACACACACACACACACACACACACACACACACACACAACACAACACACACACATGGCAAATAAGTGCAGACCAACAAGTGAATGTAATAAAATTGGGGAAAAAAAATCTGATGGGCCTAGAAATCACACACACACACACACACACAAATAAACAAACTGCTTAATAATAAAACAAAAAGGGTAGGCCAAACCTGGAATGATAATCAGACTTTGTTGAACAGACACACACACACGCATATAAACACACACACACACATATGCAGAGAATTTGGAAGATATAAGACAGAAAGCAGAATGGACAATCACAATCAACAGCTTCAGTTTCAGAAATCTTCTGTCGAAGAGATTTTATCTCAAAATATTAAGAATAAATTAAAGGTTAACAAATAACACCATAATTACCTTATTTTTCTTTACACTTGCATTGTGATAGCCTTTAAAGCCAACCACCAAACCAATATAAACACAATTCTTCAAGCAATTATAAAACACTTTTAAATTTGTAATGTCTGCCAATTGGACTCGAAAGAAAGTTTTCATTGTTTTCCGTCGAGAAAGAGTTGGGCCATTCATTAAGACTATTAAAAAAAAAAACAATTTTGTAACTTTTCCCTCTTCTACAGTGAATGTATAAATAAAAAAACTAAAAGGTAAAGGGCAATGTGTAAAAGTATTAGATACCAGGTAAAAAAAAGGATAAAAATTACCAGGTAAAAAGGACAGCTAGTCACGTCAAGCCCTAGCACCTATATGATTTTCTCAACCCTATTGCCCTTATGGCAAGCCCCAACCCCTTTTTATCATATGGGTGCTAGAAGGCGGTGACTGAGGGTCTACATGTCCTGGGAATGACGTTAAACTCTATCTGATGGTGAGGCTCCAGTTCTGGAGGTTTGGGGAATGTGGAGCACCCCTTCATCACCATGCTCCCTGGTCCACTCTGACCCGGAGTGGTAGTACCTGTTAGGGTCCCATCTATAGGTTAAATAGAAAAACATGAGTTAATAAACAAAATTGTATTATCCATTAAGAATTAATTTATTTCAAAACTTCATCGGCATTAAATAACCCACTGAGGTTGATATGCCGTAAAACAAAACAAACCATCAAACTATAAACTTTTTGAAAAGAACCAGCCTCTTATTAAGGATGTAAGTTCACAGACCTACAAAAATCACCCACTCACTCTCTTAATGTTAAAATTCTCAACAGAAAACTTGATTACAGCAAATAAACCCCTATATATTTTTGAATACCTAATTACCAATAGAAGTATTCGGCAGAAAATAACCCAAGGGGTTGACATGCCGTAAAATCCAACCAGCCAAACCAAACCAAACCAAACCAAACCAGGTAAAAAGGTAAATAATAATAGGTGAGGGTTGTAATAGGTAATATGCATTATGCAATATATGATATGAATCTGTTATAATGTAATAGTTTGTGAGTCTGGTATCCAAGTGTCTTCAGCTCACCTTTATATACCTGCTGTCAGGACACCTGGCACTGAGTTCTCCATTTGTCATAAGATAGATCTTTTCAATGCATACAGAGTGGTCATCAGTGATGCACTATCTTCATCACTGATTATGGGTTCTTGTGCATCATATTGACTCTGATAGCAATCCTGACTTGAAACCAGCATCTTCAAGTTGCCAACCTGCAAGCTACGTGCTACTAGTCTTGACATTTTGCCAAGATTAAAACTAAAAAACTCAACCTCTTAAATCAAGAAACAACAGTCAGTGAGAGACAATGAAAAAGCCCATCCACCCTACTACTAAGGCAGTGGCTGAAGGTATTATTGTCCTGAGTATGACCGTAAACTGATGGTGAGTCTGGAGAATGTGGAGTATCCCTTCATCACCATTGCTCCCAGGTCCACTCATATCTGGAATGGTAGTACCTATTAGGGTCCCATCTATAGGTTAAATAGAAAAACATGAGTTAAAAGAATGTGTTTAAAAAAATTGTGTACCCATCAAGAATGAATAAAACAAAAACGTCTTCAGCATAAAATGAACCACTGGGTTGACATGCCGTAAAAACCCAACCATCCAACCAACGAACCTTGTACATCTCAAATGATACCAAATTTTTTGAAACAGCCTATATATTGTTAATTTAACAACTAGCTGTTTGCATATGATTTTATGTATTCTTGTAAATTAAAAGTTGATGTGTATAAATGGACGAAAATACATATTTATCCTATTTTCTTTTTTTTTCTTAGCAGATAAGAATTAGATTGGCCTAGTTTTCTAGTTTATCTCAATTCACCATCCTTAAAAGTATAAGAATTAGTGAGGTGTTAGCTCGTAGCTAACACATGTTTCTTATAATGCATTAGGTCATCTAACCTAACACAGAATATTTGGTAGGAAAATAAAGACAAGCCAATTAATATTATATAACATTTGATTCAATAACATACAAAGAGGGAACTAGCATTCATTTCTTATAATGTATTAGATTATCTAAAAGAGAGTAACCTAACACAGAATATTCGGTAGGAAAATAAAGACAAGTCAATTAACACTATCTTAATGTTGATATCCCTTTTAGTAGATGAGATATTGCTACCAAGGTATGTGAACTGGTCTATTTTCAGAGGTTTGCCAATTAATATATAGATGCCTCCATTTTGTTTATAACACATAAACTCTGTTTTATCTGAATTCACATTGTAGTGTAGTTTCCCTTATTTATTTGTTTATTTGCAATTAATTCTAGAATAATTTTTTATATGACTTGACATTCATCTTAATCAATGCCAAAGTTGACCTTTAAGTTATTAAATTAAAAATTTATATTTTTGAGAAGTAAAGTTTTTATTTTATTGAATTTATTCATATTCAACTGTAAATATTTTATTTAATCTCCCTTAAAAAAATCTTCATTTCAATTTCATTTTAGTCTGACCTTTTTATATTTCATATTTTTATTGGTTTTATTGAATCAAATGAAACATTTATAATTTGAAAAAAAAAATGTAATTTGTATCGGAATAGATTGGTGTGTATAGTAGGAAAATGTCATTTTTAATTTTTCTATTGGTTGTTCAGTCGATACAATAAGATTGTTTTGTAAAATTCTAAGAAAACATTTCTTTCCATTTTCTTTTCTTATAATGTATTATATATATATATATATATATATATATATATATATATAGTAATCCACAGGCACGTGTTTCGAGTTACCACCTCTCATCAGTGTGGTTATACCGTTTAACAGCCACTCTGGCCGGGTTCGAGACCTGAATGAACTTTCGTTCGCCAATACTCTTACCCGTATGGCCATAGGCAGGTGTCAAATATAGGAGACTATTCAATCGCTACATTTCTAAGCAGAAATGAATTCACTAGAGGCCTCAAACTTTATGTAAACAAAGCGAGGCTTAGCTGTACGCTGAATACAGTGAATTTTGCAATTAAATCCCTTCTAATTAAAGTGCTCAACCAAATTGGGAGCATATAATAAAGTAATCCACAGACACGTGTTTCGAGGTATCACCTCTCATCAGTGTGGTTATACTGTTTAACAGCTACCTCTGGCCGGGTTGGTCTGAAGATTGCATAGGCAAGAAACTGTTAGTAGCCAGGTGTTAACTCCATATCCAAGCTACTTTAACTCATATATATATATATATATATATATAATACTATATATACTATATATATATATATATATATATATATATATATATATATATATATGTATATATATATATATATATATGAGTTAAAGTAGCTATATATATATATATATATATGAGTTAAAGTAGCTATATATATATATATATATATTATATATATATGCTATATATATATATATATATATATATATATATATAATATATATATAGTGAGTTAAAGTAGCTATATATATTATATATATATATATATATATTTATAGAGTTAAAGTAGCTTGGACAACACCTGGTTACTAACAGTTTCTCGCCTATGCGATCTTCCGACCAGAAACTATCTGTAACCAGATGTTGACTATGTCCACTCTAATATAAATTCTCTACCAATGATATTGAGCACTATCTGCTTAGAAATATAACACCGATATTACCCACAGTATATATATATTTGGGCAGCATCTTTTCATTCAAACAAATTTGGTTAAAAATAATATAATCCATATTGTTTTCAATTTTTTCAACTTTTTTTTTTCTTTGAAGTTTTCTAACAATTCTTTTGATGTTATCATCTTGAAAGGTGTTAATCGGTTGTCTGAAAGAGTTATTATTGGTAAACCAAGTATTTTTGATTCTTTTCTTAACTATTATAAAAGTAGTCTAAACTATTATTATCAAAACTGTTTATTATTTGACTAAACTATTGTTTTGGTTTTGTCACTAAGGGGATGCTAAATAATGATGGCAGTTAATTTTCCAAAATGCTTCTAACGAGTTTTAAAAAAAACACATACACGTGCACATATAATTCCTTCATGAAGTAGAACAAAGTTTGTCTACAGACACCAGCCCTACCAAGCAATAAAACAGTCGCAACGAAATGGATAAAGATTGGAATAATTAATATCAGAAGAGTGGACACTGACCTATAAGACTAAGCTATATATATCTACCTAGGAATTTATCTATGTAGATATGTTGTATTGTCCTCGGACGGAAAATGAAGCTTCCGGAAAAAAGACAAAGAAAAATATAAAAATATATATTTAAAAAAAGGGGAAAACAAAAGCGAGGCTTTCCAGTCAAGGAAGCAGGGAGATGATAAAACAAACGTCTATTATCAGATCAAAAGTTAAAGATGCGTAGGCGTGTCGTCAATACAAAAGCCGGAGGGTCGAGCCGACAGCAGTCAGACCACAGAGAGTCGGATAGCCGACAAGAACAGTGAGTGACCGACGCTCACGGTCCGTCACGGCCAAGGGCGGTGAGACGCCACCAGCCACCCCTTTACCTCACCATCCCAGCAGCAGTAGTAGTAGTCATCGTCAACCCTTATTGATTCCTATTGTCACACCGCCCACCACGTACAGCCGAGAAGAGAAATAAAGTCAACTCCTACTAATGCCATGTGTTGTAGATTTCATTAAGCGACTACTAACATACATCGCTGAGGGTTAGTGACGATACCCGCAACGTATACAGATACACAAAGTAGGGCCGTGAATTTGAAGAAGCCGCTATATAGATATAGAATTTGATCAGTATACAACAGATACATGTGTGGACATGCATATATATATATATATATATATATATATATATATAATATTAGTTATCCACAGACACAGTGTTTCAAGGTTTACATCTCATCAGTGTCGCTTGACTTTTTAACAGCTACTTCTAGCCAGGAGTGAAATCTGACAGAATTTTCGTCTGTCAAGCTCCTTACCCTCTCAGCTGTCGGCAACTGTCAGTCAGAGGGAACAATTAATTGGTACATACTTATGTAGATGTATGTTTTTACAATCACCAGAGAACTCATGCCTGTAAACAACAGAGGCGAGTAAATACTTAGACTAAATGGTGAAAGTTCAGTTAATGTCTCCTCTAGAGTGCTCTACTGGTTATTGGGAGCATATATATTCAAGATGTTTCGACATTTATGTCTCATCAGTGCAGCTCATATACATATATATATATATTTTTGAGGATATGTGCTTAATTGAAGTCATACCTAATTTCGAAAATTAATTAGTTAATAATTAATGAATTAATTAATTAATTTTCAAAATTAGTTCTGACTTAAATTAAGCATATATTCTCCAAAAATTATCAGCTAAAAAGGCCATATCAAAAATAAACATTATTTACTTACTTTCATATATGTGTGTGTGTAGATATGTGTAGGTGTATTTGTACATATACATATTACCAACCCCACTGCATGAGCAGGATGCAACACAAGGTCAATTAAATTGTGTTTAAAAAAGAGGAAAAAAACTAGATCATTAATTTCAAATAAAATATTCAAAAATATTTTTTTTAATCATTTTAAAAAAAGAATTGTTCATGACTTCAAATTGTAATCATTATATTATTTGTTTCATTCACTTTTTGTTAAAAGAAAAAAAAAAGTTGGTGTAAAAAAAAGGGCAGACAACTTTTGCAGGTATTTTCTATATTTCTACTTGTTTTTAATTGCCTCTTAAAACATTGCAGACAGAAATTCCGTTTGGCACAAAGCCAAAATTCTAAGAGCTCTTGAAATTCTATTACTGACTTCAGGTTAAGCAGGATATTTTGAAATTGTTTTTTAGCTTGATTTGTGTTTTTGGTTTGTTTTAAAGCCTGAGACATCATGAATAGTTGGGTTTTTTCTTTCTTCTTCTGATTAAGTAACAGAACAAGAATATCTTATTTCAGGGGATGAATTTTCAATGAGGGAACTTTGAAAATGTTGACTTTGGCGGCTTGCTTCTTCAAAATTGTCTGTATGAGATCTAAGTGAGATTTAGAACTGGTGGAGAGAGCAGAACTTGGGTTAGAGGGTCCCCCTCAAATTGCATCAAGATAGAAATTAAATTAGATACATGAGAATAAAAAAAAAAATTGAAGTAGAATGAATTTATTGAAAGAAAAAATATATAAGTTAGGTTCCAAAGAAAATTATTGAAGTCAGTTAGTCTACTGTTGGTTTGAATAACAGCAACTAGCTAAGTACAACTAAAGCAGTGTCCAAGACAGCTGGTACTTATAGAAATAAAGAATGATCCATTCATGCATTTGGGTAATTCCATTCCTTGAGTTCTGATTGGCTGCTTGGTTTCAATGATATTGTGGAGTTTTATAAATACCCTGTCATTCTGCAGTAGAACAGCGACAAGACAGGTTTGTATCAAGTTACAACTGCTTGTTGCCGTGTCTTACCAATTCGATGGTAATTGGAACTTAGTTTGATTATTCTTCAAAAATGTTTGATTTTTAGTATTATTAAGATTAATCAAATAATACTGATTATCAAGCCTCATCTCAAAAATTCAGAGAAATGTTTGATTTTATTTTTCTCAATTTTATTGACTGTGAGAATAACCTTTACTATATTTTTCAGTTTTGTTTTATGTGACAAATTGATATAATTCTTTCCAGCTTGAAGTAAACTACCATTATTTTTTTCAATGATAAAACTAATTCTATAATTATCACAGGTTTTATAAAGGAAGTCTGGGTGTTTCTCTAATAGTGGGGCCCGGGGCAATGGGGGTCCTCTTATGAATCTGGCTGTGTGAAAGGAAAGTATGAAAAGGACTGTAATAAATTTCTTTTTTCATAAGTTTGAAAAGCCTTTATTACTTGTATTTTCCTATCTCTTGACTTTGTGGAGATGGCACGATATTAACCAAAGTCATCTTACGGCAAATGTACAACAGATTCATCTTCTTAGACAAACTTTCTTCTTCTTTTTATTACTTGTCTTCATCTTCTTCCAAGTGCAGGTTCACTTCAAACCTTACTTTATATCTTGTTTCCTGACTCTGTCTTTTCATATATGATGACCCTCCATAACCTGTCTCCCATCATCAGAGGGATCTTTATATTTGCAACATCCTATTATTAATCAGATCCTGCACTGAGTGACTTTGCTGATGAACTGTAGAGTCAAAGGAAATGGACTTGTCGACCAGAGTTCATATCCTGGACAAAGCTACAGTTCACATAGCGCTAATACTCTTGGGAAAGGTATGAATCCAACTACTCTCCCTCCAGCTATGGTTAAGATAGTAGAGCAGACTGGGCTCTTTAACCTTGGTTAGGCAACCAGTCTAGGAGAAGTAGAACTCTGAATTCAAACCTGTTAATTCTGCTTGGGGTGGTCACTACTAGAATAGGCTCAGTCCTAATTAGTGATCTATTTCAATTTGTTCACTAGACTGTCTAAACTGAATCTTTATCGTATTGTTTAACCATATAAAGTAAACATCTAGGTGAAAGTTTTCAAGCCAGAAACCTTTTTACATGACTAAATATTTGTGCAAATGAACTAGTTTCCTTTCTCTCACCATATAGTCAGTTTTAGACCCACTGGAGTGACAGTGTGTAATTGATTTCTTTTTTTTTTTTTTCTCAGGAGCTCATTTTTTCAGGGTGTACAGTAATATGAATCTGTTTTCAGGGTGCATGATGAAATTTGTTTGGACTTGAAAAATATTGCATCATCTGTGATTGAATCAGATTTTTATTGTCTGTCAATTAGTTGTCCTACAGCCATTGTCTGTGATGGACATTACTTCAAAGAAGCATATAAAAATTGTAACACTGGACCAAAAGTGGCAAGTCTTACTGAGAGATTGCGGATATTATAATAATAACAGAATTATTTGATGGTTTGTGTGATAGAGAGCAGGTGGTCATATACCTGCTTTCTTGTGGGGTGTTGTTTCCACGATTTGTTCAAGATTGTACGCAGCCTTCTTATGCAGCTCCCATCTAGTTTATTATCTCGACATTTCTTCAAGGTCCAGGTGGTGCAGCCAAACAGTAGCACTGATAAAACTACAGCTTGGAAGAACTGTCGCTTTAACTTTTCGGTGAGATCTGATCCAGTAGTAATATTATGTTACGCTAGATTTTCACCATTACCCTATAGCCATTCAACCTATTTTCGTTCACCGCAAAACCCATGAAAAATCAGTGATTCACCATCTATTGAAAAACGTATTTATCAACGAATATTCTTGCTTAATATAAACAATAAGAAAGAAATTCAATGAAACTGTACAAATTGAATTGTAGAACTACAGAATCCTAAAACAAGTCAATCATAAATGATTTCACTTCCTTATGGTATGTTGGGAGTTTTCTCGTAATTTTGCTGATAGACGATTCTAAAAACAGAAAATGGATTTTTTTCCAGAGACTTGAGGAGCTGAATCAAATATTTTTATGATTCAATCCCACTAAGAAATCATTTACATTAAGGGTTATCTTTATTACAATACATTCATTTTCTGGCATGCTCGCTCAGCTAGCAAGGTCACTTAGAACTGCCTGGACTAAAAGTAGTTTGCCATTATTTTTTTTTTTTTTTTTAATTCACTTTTAACTCAAATCCTTTTTGCCATCTCAGTTCAATCATATATATATATATATATATATATACTAGACAAAACGTGACCCGTAGGTTCACCCATCCAGCTCTGGGTAGATAATTGAGATTAGGGAATAAGGAATTTTTAAAAATCAATACAGCCAGACAAAACCTTAAAATCATTTTGCAAGCTTTCTAAGAAAGGGAATGTTTGACTTCATTTAAGCTACAGGTTGCTGGTTGTGATATTTAACATAGAAATGCATTTTAAATTCTCTCATCTCTCTCTCTCTCTCTCTCTCTCTCTCTAGAGAAACTAGCATTATATAACAAGAGGTAGTCAAGAGATACATAGAGGGGAAGAAAGTGATAGACAGTAAAGATTGGTCGGTTTTTGACTTCATTGCAAATTACGACTAATTAAAATCAATTAAAACAGAATTTCTTTCAAACATAATTCTATCCTAAAAGTAGGGAATAATTTAGTATAATTTTCGTGTCATTAAACTAAACAGTAAAAAAAGCCTTTAGGAAGCAAAAGTTGATTAATTCAGCTTTAGTATAATATATATATATATATATATATATATATATATATATATAGCGTGTGTGTGTGTTCTGTTGTGGAGAAAATAAACGGCTCTATTACAGGTGTAAGAGTTATATTTATTTATTCATAGAATACTACACAAATATGTATGCATTTGTTACTGTAGGTTTCAAGGTAAATATGTCTATCTGCCTATCATCAGGATGAATCCATCGAATGTAAACATACAAATAACCTAGAGCTGCTATATAGAGATAACCCATCATTGCCTTTACCCACATACACTGCCAGTTCATAAAAACCATACAAGTAGGTTCACTTAGATGCTCGCACATGTATGTAAGCATGTAGTGTAATGGTTATTGTCATAAGAAATGGACATGTTGAGACAAGTTTAAATCTTGGATGAGACTGTTTGCAATTCACATAGAGCTAATAACCTTGGGAAAGGTATGCATCCAACTATATTTACCAACCCCTCTGCATGAGTAGGATTTTCTTAAACAGAATTTAATAGTTTCAATTCAGAGTTTTCATTCTCCCAGACTGGTTGCCTAACCAAGATGAAAAAGATCCATTCTTCTCTACTATTTACCCATAGCTGGAGGGAGAATAGTTGGATTCATACCTTTTCCAAAGCTTTATTATTATTATTGAATTAGTATCACTGTCATGAGACTATGGCTGACAGATAAGAGTGCAGACAAGTAAAGCATTTTTTTATGCTTACTTCTCTTATTTCTTTATTAAGATAACTTGGGGATATGACTTTGTAATTAGCAGTTAATACACCTGGGTTTATCTTACTTATGTAGAATCAACATATCACACTCACCTTCACAGGAAGGTTGTAACTAGCATCATTACCAGACAAAAAAAAAGGACAGGCTGTAACCTAATACAGGCCCTGTGATAACTACCAGAACATAGCCATGTATTGGGTATTTATGGATCAAAGTGTCTGCACTTGAAAACTAGTAGCCAATCAGAGTCCAGAGAATGAGCTTGGCCAAAGTACATGGTAGAACAACCCAGGACTGTATATCAACAGCCTACCAACACTGATGCTTAGTGTAGATTCAACTTGCAATACAGTTGAATACTAATACGAAATTCTACAACTTAAACAGTTTATTTGGAGGTTGATTTAGAAGGCTATCACAATGCAGATGTAAAGAAAAAATAATAATATGGTAACAATGGTGTTGTGTGTTAACCTGTATTTTATTCCTGAATTTTCGAGATAAAATCTCTTTTTCAAAAGATCACTGGAACTAAAGTAGTCTAGTTATGGCATTTCTATTTAAATTAATTTTTTTTTTTTTTTTTTAAATGATGGTATTTTTTATATAACTGTATTCTCGTGTTGCATGTTTACGTGAATGCGGGTTTTTTTGGGGTTTTTTGTCTGTGTGCGCATGTTGTCATGCGCGTGTCCATCAAAATGGTGTTGGCTGTGATGTATGACTGTATCCTAGCGCGGGAGTGCAGCATGTGTTATGTGCGTATGAACGAACATATTTGTGTGTGGTGGCCATGTGATGTATAATATTTCGTGTTGGATGTAATATAAATCAATTTAATCATTTATTATTAATATTATTATTATTATTATTATAAATACAGGTTAACACACAACACCATTGTTACCGTATTTTTTTTTTCTTTACACCTGCATTGTGATAGCCTTCTAAATCAACCTCCTAACCAATATATACACAATGCTTCAAGCAAATTATAAAACTCTTTTAAACATTTTATTTTTCCTCTCAAAGTCAGAATATTTTAACATTGTGCTGATAATGTTTATGCTACAATTTGATATATCATGATAAGAAACACGTACACAAACAATACAACATCTGGATTGTTATAGATAATGCATGACCATTATAGAAGAGTCAGTTTGTTATTAAACTATATTTATTTAAATTCATTTAAGTACACTTTCTCTGTTGAACTGAAAAGATTTCATTTATAATTATCAATTTTTGTTTCTTCTGTTTTCAATAAAATTTGGTTAAAAGAAAATGAATTATTTTCTTTTTTTAATTTAAATTTTGTTTGTGTTGAACTTTTTCTTAAAATCTCTGGGCAGTAAATTTAGTTGAATAGATGTTGTCAGCAATCTTCAGGTAAATTGGAAAAAAAAAAAAGGAAGAAGTAAAAAAATTGGACAGGTAAGGCATATATCTTAGCTGTCACTGCCAATGGCTTTAAACATCAACTATTTAATTGTAAATTTTGCCGCTGGAAGTAAACTGCCAAAAAGATAGAGAGGAGGGGGTGAGGCAGGGGGGAATATTTTTGATGGAAAACAAGATCTTATACAGAAAACTACAGATTCATATATTGCGAAAAGTATTTACTATATACAGAGTGATTGTAAAATAACTCCCTATTTAAAAAACAAACATTTTTATTTATTTCTGAATGATTATTTTTACAAAAAATGAATATGAAAAAACACACATAACATGGAGTTTTATTTAAAATTCTATATGAGCACCAGTATTTGCTTCCAGCTTCTCAAGCTGCTCGGGAATCACATCAACTGATTTTCCCAGGAACTCTTGTGGAATGGCAGAAATAAATTCACATATTTGTCCTTCAAGTTCTTCCAAAGTCGTTGGTTTCGTAGAGTAGACATGTTCCTTCAACCAACCCTAAAGAAAAAAGTCACAGGGTGTTAAATCAGGGCTTCTGGCTGGCCACTCATTTGGATCACGTCTACCCATTCATCTCCCAGGAAAATGTTGATTCAGCCATTCATGAACAACAATAGCAAAATGTGGAGGAGCACCATTATGCATAAAATCAAGTCTTCAATATTCTCCTAAGTTCATTGGCATTTAAGTCTCAGAAGACTATAATGTAGTTTTTGTGACCCTGAAGTTGCAGCGCCTCCTCTGACTGTACAGTCCAATGTTTGAAAAACATTTTCGACCACAGATGTCGCATGTGAAGGCTGTCCCTGAAGATGTTGATGTGCCGATGCTTTGTTGCCACTGTTTTCTTCTGGACCTCTTCATTTCATGGTGTTGCACATAAATAGTTTAAAATAAGGAGTTATTAACCCTATATAAGTAAAATTATATGTTTGAAGATGTAATTTTTTTTTTTAAAGCAATGATGAAATCTTTCTTTTTGTGGTTCGAGTTTAAGCCTTTCAGATTAATATTAGTCAAAAAGACTTGTCAATTATTTTGCTATTGCTGAGCTCGAAAGAAAAAAAATGTTTTTTTTGTTTTTCTATATGGTATATGAGAGATTCAAATTTATGATTTGATTTTTTTTTTTTTTTTTTGATGAACAGAAGAAAAATTTTTTTATCTTGCATCTTTTGCTTCATGCCAGTTTTAAATATCTAAAAAAAAAAAAAAAAAGTTATTTGTTATCCATTTATTTACGTTTATTTCTTGTAAGGTTTCAGTTTGATGTTATTAGTTCATCTCTGGAAGATTTTATGAAATGTTTTTGAAAAATGACTAAAAAAACATTTCCATATGATTTAATAAAAATGGTCAAAATAAACTTGAATATTAAATAACGTTTTTAACAAATGTAATTATATATATCTCTCTCTCTCCCACCTTCATATATATATATATGGTATTTGTGGAAAAGGTGACTTACCGGTGAAACAGGTCACAATGGTTAGTTGATGCAAGATTCACAATGATAAGGCAGCAATATAACAAATATAAAGTGCTCAATACGTTGGTAGAGAAAATTTATTATGATAATGGTACACAGTAATAACCTATGTACCATTATCAAAATATTAGATATATATATATATATATATATAATATAAAAGCCTACTTCATTTGGCTGTATGTATTGAGCACCTTAACATATTTAACTTAGGCAAATTTTTTGGGGTTTTTTTTTCTTTTCTTTAGGCCATTACACTCTGATACCAGTTGATTATTTTCAAGTTGTATGAATGTTTTAGTCTATTCTTTTTTAATATTTCTTTTCTCCAGGCGTCAGTTTGTGTTTTGTTTCTGTATTTACAAATTGTATTGTCAGGAGTTTTTTCATGCTGTTAGGGTATTAAACATAAATAAATATATATGTATATATAACAAAGATGCAAAGTTTAATGTATTGGACAATATCGTGGTGATAACAGAAACACATAAAAATAAATAGAGGAAGTGTCTCCAAACACTGACTCCAAATGGTTTTAACATCAAACTAAATTATTTTCAAAACACCACTCAGAAATAGGATAAGCAGATTTGGGTTGACACATAAACACCTAAATAAACAAATGCCTGACCAAGCAGTCAAGGCTAATTTGTAACATACTCCACCCATGCTTAACATTTAGCTCCTAAATGAGAGCTCAGTGTCAGGTGTCTAACAAAAGCAGAGATCATATAAAGACCAGTAGAAGATACTTGGATAATAGAAAATAATTTTCATCCAACTAATGTATATGTTATATTACCAGATCAATTTGTGTTGCTTCTCATAGCATATCAATTTTTTTTTAACTATTTTAAAAACTTTCTAAAATAATTTTTTTACAAATTGAAATAGATCACTAAGTAGGCCTGAGTCTATTTAGTAGTGACTACCCTAAGCGGAGATTTAAGAGGTTTGAATTCAGAGTTTTCCTTCTCCTAGACTGGTTGCCTAACCAAGGTTAAAGAGCCCAGTTTGTTTTACTATTTACCCATAGCTGGAGGGAGAATATTTAGATTCATACCTTTCCTAAGGGTATTATTAGCGCTATGTGAACTGTGGCTTCGTACAGGATTTGAACTCTGGTTGACGAGTCCATTTCCAACGTCTCTAACAGTACAGCACCAAACTTTTCTTCACACAGGATTACAAAGTTTGAAACTAGTTGAGAACAATAAAAAAAAAATAACACAAAATAATTTTACTTGTCCTATCACTGTTCAATCTTATATATATATATATACACCTCTGTTTCTCTTGCTCGTGAACAATTGAATTGTTCCTTGTAATAAAACTACTGTTTGAGACTTGCTGACAAATTCCAGTTTGCTTTCTTATCTGATCCTTGTATAATTCATGATGTGTACAATAAGAAATCTGCAAGTCCTTTTTTCATTGGGAGAAGCTCAATGAATACATATTAAGTAAAGACAATGTTGTATGTTTTCACATTAACCCTCTGGACACCATCCTGACCAAATCAATCTTTTCAAAGATCAGCAGAATTTCTATTAATTCAGTTGCATTTAAAAATGATCATTCCCACCCACCCCACCCCAAAAAAAAGATGAAGTCTAAATTCGATTAGAATATTGTGTAGCATTTACTGTAACTGTTGCATAGTCTTCTCATCTAATAGACGTCTCATTGAATGAGAGGTTCTTATACAGGTAGCCTACTCGTAGGGCATTGGTAACACAGCTGCAATTGTGAACCATGCTCATTTCTTTCGTCTTTCTTTCGCTCTCAACTAGGGCTTATTTTAAGGGAGGGCTATATTTAAAATATCCTGAAAAATCGAGCTTCGTCTATTTTCAGGGAAATACGCACTAATAATTTGCAAACAGTCTATTTACCCAATGCTTTTGTCTGTCTGCCACTCTTAACTAGGCTTATTTTAAGGGAAAGGCTTATATCAAAATCACCCTGAAAAATCATGATAGGTCTTTATTTTCAGGTAACACAGAACTAATAATTTGTAAAAAGATCTATTTGACCCAATGCTTATTTCTTTTGTCTGTCTGCCACTCTTAACTAGGGCTTATTTTAAGGGGAAGGCTTATATTAAAATCATCCTGAAAAATCATGCTAGGTCTTATTTTTGGGGAAACACAGTAGTGAAACTATTTCTCTAAATTTTTGTGATGAGGCTTGATAATTTGTATTATTTGTATTATTCGGTCTATTGTCCTCATCTTTATTGTTATCTACCCAATGTTTCATTTGATGTGCCCACGGCATGAAGGCTCCGAGTTTAGCAAGAAATACCTGAAGCAGGCCAGAAACGTTGTGTAGATAACAATAAAGATGAGGACAATAGTCCAAATAATCAAAATAATACAGTATAGTTTGGTAGATAGGTGAAAAAGGAAAAAATTGTTATCAAGCTAAATTTGGTATTTTTTGAAAGCTTAGGGTATCCTCTTTTGAAATTTGAAAACACCTCTTTTTGACCTCCTGGCAAAAAAAAATTATTGGTGGGGATTATGCAAAACCAGTTAGTAAAAGTTTTGTGTTTTTGTTTTTTTTTTCTTTTGGTCTGATCTGTTTGACTTTTTCATATTTGGTAATAATATTGGTTACCAGAAAACAATACTCAGATCTCTCTGTTTCCTGTCCCTTGCTCTGCAAGTGAAATATATTCCTTGGATCATCAATAAATAAATAAATAAATAGAAGAAAAAAAAACAGCTATTGTCTAAGAACAATATCAATTGAAAGTCCAAAGAGTTTTCCTCTCAGGGGTGGGGAGGTGGATTATTCCTGCAAAGACATAAGACTTGGTTATTTTCAAATTAATTTTCTTTTTTTCTTTTTCTTTTTCTTTTTTTTTTTTTTTGCCTTTTTAAATTATTTTTTTATGGCCTTTTTTTTTCTTTTTTTTTTTTTTTTTTTCATTTTTGTTCATGACTGTTCATGACTGTTTTAGCACTGCCGCGATGCTAGCCTTGTCGTCTTAGCGTTTATGAAAGTGGCTTTTTATAAAGCGGTCATGACAAATAGGATTATAAGATGGAACTAGATCTTCTATTAATTGTTTGCTGAGGAAGATTTAATGACTTTGTCTTTTCGTTATTTGTTAGCTTTGTGGGAACAAATTTAGCAAGAGTTATTTAAATAGCCGGTATTACGAAAAGGAGGACGTTTTCAAGTTAGAGACAACATCTGGAAATGACAAAGTGCTTAGAATTTATAAGACGATAATTTGGAATATAAGGAATCGGACACTTGAAAGAAAAGAATAGAAAATTGCACTTTATTAAAACTTTTTTCCTCTTTTTTAATAATTTTGAATGTATTTATATCTAAGGGTTGGTTTAGCTCAGTCGGTAGAGCAACCACCTAGGAATCATAAAGTCCCTGGTTTCGATACACGTCTCAAACTCAGTGCATCAGTAGCACAGATTGGCTAATCTGATCTATGCGGTAAAATAGAGAGCTGGCGGTAGGTGTAGCACTCCGCCTCAGAAAAAAATACCAACAATCGGCCATCCCCACCAACTTTCTTTATATCTAGGTAACTTGCATATTTCTATCTCTTAATCACTCCACCATATATAATGTCCCTCTCAGAGATTTCATTGTGGTTTAATAGCAAACCAGTCCCATAAATCATCACATGTGAATAGTGAATTCAGTCTGCACTGGGTGCCCCATACCTGTTGGTTCGTTGGATTTTACAGCATGTCAACCCTTGTTGGGTTATTTTTTGCTGAAGACATTTTCTTTTATACATTTTTGTTGATACTCATTTTTCTTTTTTAATCTCAATTTTTTTTAAACTCATTTTTTCTATTTAAACCATAGATGGGACCCTAACAGGTACTACCACTCCAGGTCAGCTTGAACCTAGGAGCACACACACATCTATATATATATATATATATATATATATATACACACACACACACATCTATATATATTTACATACTCCTCTGCACGGACAGGATGTGACATAAGGTTAATTTCTTAAGCAGTGTTTAACAGGTTTGAATTCAGAGTTTTCCTTCTACTCGACTGGTTATCTAGCCAAGGTACCCATAGCTGGAGGGAGAGAAGTTGGATGCATACCTTTCCCAAGAGTATTTGTGCTACATAAAAAGCAAACAGCCTTGTCCAGGATTTGAACTCATGTTGCCGAGTCAATTTCCTACGACTCTAACCATTACACCATGCACCTACCACACACACACACACACACACACATATATATCCCTTTTTTTTCTTTGGTGGGTACCAAGTTGTTTTGGTATTAGGATGATTCTAAACTGTTCTTTCCTCCAACAGTTGGTTGCTGCAAAGTTCAGGTCATGTTTGAGAGCTCAATGTTTGTTTTTTATAAACAGAGCAAAGTAATTTGCAAAGAAAAAAGGCTTAAAGACTGGGGATGTAGTGATTATGGTTAATTTCCACCCGTGGGTATCTGAGACGCTCGAGTTTCGTCAGATCATTTTTTTTAGGACGAATTTAATTGTTTGCCAGTTTAAATAAAAAAGTGATCTGACGAAACTCGGAGGTCTCAGATACCAGGTGGAAATGGACCATAATCACTACATACCTGGTCTTTAAGCCTTTTTTTCTTTGCAAATATATATATATATATATAGACACACCTTTCCTCCTGTTTCTCACACATTTTACATAGGTAATGTAACACAGAATTGATATTGATCACTATTATAATACTATAACTTATAAATACAGTAATGAGATGATATATATATATATAATATATATATATATATATATATATATATGATATATATATATGTATATATAAAGATGATATATATATATATATATGTATATATATATATATGTATATATATATATATATATATAACAGCTTTTAGCTAATGAGATAGTAGTGTTCCTGTTCAACATTGCATCATACAAAATCATGCAATAAAAATAATTGAGTTTATAAAAAAAAAGTTCTTATGTGTCGACTATGAAGAATTGAAACAAATCTAGTAATTAGTCTCACACCAGAGAAGTGAACAGTTTAAATGTTAGCTGTATCTAAAAATGTAATATTATTGTTACTTTCACCATATAATTAGTATGATCTACATTATTCTAGGGTCATCTACTGTCTATTCTGGTGAATAACGGGGGGGACGGTGCTAACATTACCCTTCAATCCAAACCGTGAACTTAGTTTTACAAAGCATCATTTTTAGGGAAAAAGTTCACATTGTGTCGGTGTGTGTGTATCTATGTAGATATTTATCTTGTCTCAATCAGCTACAAAGGTACAAGTAAGTGTTGAAAAGTTCTTGGTCTGACCAAGAACTAATGACTAAATATCAGGAAATGTATATGCTGTTCTAAAAACTCGTCTTGCAATTTAACACACTTGGCACATTATTTCCATAATTTCTTTGGCTCTCTTAAAATTTCTCAAGAGTTTTCCTTCTCCTAAATGGGTTGCCTAACCAAGGTTAAAGAGCCTAGTCAGCCCTACTATTTACCCATAGCTGATGGAATTTCAATCTATTTGGCTGTATTTTTGTGATGAGGATTGATAATTTGCATTATTTGGATTTTTCAGACTATTGTCCTCATCTTCATTGTTTTTCCAGTTGGACACATGGCACAACGGATATAAGGGTTAAGAATACAGTTCTAAGTGACAATCATCTGTAGGTTGTTGTAGGTTCAATCCTGGCCAAGGTTAATAAAAACATGTAATACTTAACATAGCTTAAGCCAGTCATGATTAACAATATCATCATCTATTAATATCTATTAATAATGGAGATTTGCTTCCGGTTTTTGTCTGAAGCAAAAATTACGTCACTGTTTACGTCACATTACCCAACACGTAATCCAACGTCATAACATAGATAAATATACTCAAAACGTGAGCATGCAACGTTAGACAATCCTCATTGTTTCAATAAATAGATGCCCGGCATTATATATTTATATATAGATTGTTTTATTCTAATATAATATTTAAAGTTATCGGAATTGTTTCCATTTCAAATTGTCTTTCTTTCTTTTTTTTTTTCTTTTTACACCTTTAATAAATTTGACGATTTTACATACTTATGATACACACTCTATGAAATTGAATTTTCAGCTCCCATCTCCTCAGGCAATATCTTTCAAAAAATTATTTTTATATCGCCTGGAGGGCGTCTTTTATTTTGCTAGTTTCCATAATTTCTTCTTAGAAACTTGTTAAACTTTCTCAAGAGGAATTAATTCTTTGGAATTTCAATCTATTTGGCTGTATTTTTGTGATGAGGATTGATAATTTGTATTATTTGGATTTTTCAGACTATTGTCCTCATCTTCATTGTTTGTCCAGTTGGACACATGACACAACAGATATAAGGGTTAAGAATACAGTTCTAAGTGACAATCATCTGTAGGTTGTAGGTTCAATCCTGGCCAAGGTCAATAAAAACATGTACTACTTAATATAGCTTAAGCCAGTCCTGATTAACCGAATGAGAACAGCCTACTCCTGTGGACTGAATAAAGAGTTCAGTTTGAAGTTCTATGAAAGCTCATGAATTGACAAGAAGGTTTCCAAGTTTGACCTGAGTGAAACACCTGAAGAAGACCAGAGAGCACATTGGCCGAAGCATTGTGTCACAAACAATAAAGATGAGGACAATAGTCCGAAAAATCCAAATAATACAAACTATACAGTTGACTCATAATAAATCATTTTTCAAACCCATCTATTTCTTAATGGTCTTATTTTTTTTACGTATAACAATTTACTGAATACTGCTCCAAAAAACAACATGAAAGTTTAACCTTTCAAAAGAAATTCAATAAGAAAAAAAAAATGATTGTCTCCATCTTTGTTGAGTGAAGAACAGTAGAGCACCTAACATATTTCCCCAAAAATAAGACAGGGTCATTATTATTTTCACTCTGAAATAAAACACTAGGATGTATCTTTGAGAATCTGTGTTACGCCTCAAAGATATGTGGTTCAAAGTTAACTGGCCTAAAAAAAATGTAAAAGTTTTTAAATAAAATAACTGGTGCATTATATTTTTTATTCATTAATATATCAACACTGAAAATGTCAGTAAATTCAGTTTATTCCCTGATTTTTGGTATTTTTTTTTCTTTCTGCCGGGTGACACACAATGATGGAATTTAGGTCCATTAAGTTCGATTTAACCAAATTTATTTATGAGAGCAAAAATTGCTTTACACTTTTTTTTTTTTTTGGTAACACCTATTTTCAAACCATTTTTCTTTTTTTACACCATCTTTGAACAGCCGTCTTTTTTTTTTTTTTTCTTTTCTTTTTTCTATTGTTCATCAAAATCCATTGAATGTATCAGTAATGTCTGAATTTAATTGTAACTTTACGTAATCTACTCAACAACAAAACAAAATCTCACAGCTAATACAAAGACATATTCTTAGAAATACTAACTTTATAACTAAGCTCGTACTAACAAAACTAAAAATTAAAAAAATCACAAAACTTAGACATAGTGTCTAACATGCTAGACTGTGATATCACAGTAAGTGAACTCCAGTCACACTACTACGTTCACTTTTAGACTAATACCCTTAGGAAAGGTATGAACTCCCTTATCCTGGGTTAAATAGTGTCACTACTGTTCTTCTTCAAGGATTGTTTTAGGAGACACCCATTGTGTAATAGTTATCATGATAGGAAATGGAATGGCAACATATGTTCAAATCCTGGATGAGGCTGGTTGCATTTCACATAGGGCTAATACCCTTGGGAAAGGTATGAATCCAACTATTATCTCTTCAGCTATCAATAATTAGTAGAGTATACTGAGCTCTTTAACCAGTCTAAGATGTTAAACTCCACTTAAAAATTGACCTTATGTCACATCCTACTCATGCAAAGGGGTTGGTAAATACATACTTGTTTGAATTCAGTTTTCCTCCTTCTAGACTGGCTACTTTACCAAGGCTAAAGAACTCTGTCTGCCCTACTATTTACCTATAGTCATTATCCGGTTGTTTGTTAGGAGTTAGGGTTAGGGGTTAGTTTTTTTTTTTTTTTTAATCTAAAAATCGTCTGTTAAAACAACCGGATATTGACGGTGTAAATGAAAAACATGTCCTTTAATAATCAAGATCAAAAGGGGGTGCCTAAAGGTCATATGGTCCAAAATATAAATCATTTCTTTGATCTTATTATCAATAAATGAAATGTAAATGTTAATCATGAGCAGTGACTTAAAATTGATGATGACTTAACAGATAAGAATTGCTACAAAATATTCAAAATAAATGTTTTATTATATTTAATTTATTTCCTATGAAAACATTTCTCTTAAAAGTGCATAAAATGTTTTAGATTTTTATGTGCAACAAAACAGACCATTAATCTGGCTTCCAGAAAATAAGAATTTTTTTAGTTTCCCTTTCATTATAAAAAAAAAAATGGATTTTTAAAATTTTGTTTACATTTGGGTCCGGTTTAGTTCAGTTGGTAGAGCATTCACCTAGAAATGGTAAGGTTCAAGGTTCCAGCTTGGGTAATCTGATCTGTGTGGAAAAACATCTGAGTGCTAATAGTAGGTGCTGTTCCAGGGTGCTTTCTCTTGAGGATAAGTGGTTAATATACTGCTTTGAAACCAATGATAACAAACACCTTTTAATTGTATAAATCATGAATAAATATAGCCCTTACATCTGTATAAACCATGAATAAATATAGCCCTTACATCTGTAATCGAGCATTTTATTTTCCTTTTTCTAATGTAAAAACCTATATATATATATATATATATATATAAAGGAAGTGAATCCGATGGTATGTAGTATATTAAGAAAAATGAAAAAACACAGGTTTAAATGGTTAAGTGGTGAGTTTATTGGCCAATAAACTCACCACTTAACCCATTTAAACCTGTGTTTTTTCATTTTTCTTAATATACTACACACACACATATATATATATATATATATATATATATATATATATATATACATTTTTTGATAGAGGATAGATAATTGAATCATATTACCACGACCAGACAACTCGGCAAACACCATTTGCGACATCCGGACCACTGGACAGCTGTTTCGACCTCCTTTGGTCTCATCAGCAGTGCATACCACAATCTCCGCCACTAGATATTGAATATATATATATACAGTGATACTGATAAGTTTTTGATTTAGCGCGTCCTGGGAAGCACATATTTGCTTTAAACGAGTCCCCAGGAAAATTTATGGGTCCCAACTAAAACCGTCTAACTTCTACCTCTTAACCTATCCTGTGTAATTCATTTCTAAGAAACTATTGAAATGTATTTACAGTTAGCTTGAAATGATGAGGGAAAAAAAGAAAAACACTGGAATGCATGGATACAATTTTACTGCATCCTTTTAGATTTTTTTATGTCATAGATGCAGGACACGTACCTATCAGCATCTGTGTAGATATATATCTTGTCTTAGGTATGCTGATGTTCCAGTGATTAGGAACTCTGACTGAAGAAAAAAACGATTTTTCTGGTTTCGATCTCGGCTAGAGGTAGTCTAGCCACACTGAGGAGACATGATATATCAAAATACAATGTCTGGGGATGACTATATGTATATATATATATATATAATATGGTTCAAAATAGAGGAAAAATGTGGATAAAACAACACAACTAAATTAAAATATTCCGCCTCAGACTTTTGCAAAGCTTTGTCAAATTTATTCTGAAGACAAAAAGGGCTCTACATTCTACTTTTATGCTGAAAAGATAATTTTGGATCAGGAAGAAGATGAGCAGGAGTGGGGGACGTACACAGTGATAAGATGTGAGGCACAAGGAAAGAAAAGAGAGGGGAGGGTTGGATGTGTGAGTAAGGAAATGAAGAAAATGGGAAAAGGTTTAATTAACCCAAATATGGACTAAAATTATCAGTTTACTTACTTTGTTAATGCTGTTAGATTTAAACATTATGATTATTATTATTTTCACTCGTTTTGAGTTTTTCACATCGGCGTTAGCTGATGGTATTTCACTGGAGGCTGAGTGACAACAAGTTCCTCAGGTCTCCAGGACTCTTCTGAGTATACTAGCTGTTTGCAGCAGTGCAGTAGTCTGGATGGTCTCAATTCTTCCTCTGATTTCCAGATCCTCCTGTTATTTTTCCAAATTTTTGGGATCGTTCCAAGTGCACCAACTACAATTGGTATCACTTTCACTCTCATATTCCACACATTTTTTAATTCTCTGGCAAGGTCCAGGTATTTATCTATCTTTTCATTTTCCTTCAGCTTCACCCTGTGATCTGCTGGAACCGCAAAGTCCACCAGTTTATTATTATTATTATTATAAGATAAAGATGAATGAATCTTGTTATTCTAATGTTGTCCATCTATTTGTAAACCTGTGACATTTTAAATTTATATCAAGACTTTCAAGAAGTTGAAATCAATTTTAAGAATTTAGGATGGTCATCTTGAGTGAGCAGAACATTTTGATTCTTGAAAGGTTTGGCAATGAAGTGATTTCTCTGATGGAAGATTATCTCTTCCATTTGTGTTATATTGAATTAGTGACGACTTAAAAAGGTAAATATTCAACCATTTGCTTAAAATGACATCCACTTTCTAGGTTTGATCACTTCAGCTCCACACTGACATTGGAGAGAGACACCCTTCAATCAGTTGGCTAGTCATGTCAAGCCCTAGCATCTATATGATTGCCCCAACCCTATTGCACTTATCATTTATCTAATCAGTGTATGTGTGTGGGGGGGGGGGGTCACAGTCAAGTCTGACTCAAGGTTTCAATCGACAGTCTAAACACTCCCAACTGTATCACGCTCCAATATCCAAAAATTATTTCTTTGTCCCGCTCGTCTCGACAACAAAATACTACTGCAGTCGTTCTCCCTGGCCTGTGAGAATATGTCCTTTAAATACACCTCAATTTCACCACATCCGGGCTCCTCACTCATAATTGTCCGTGCGACACTCGTCAGCACGGCGCGACCACCTATATCTGGGCCACTATGCTATTTCTTATTTCACTGATCTGTCACACCGTTTTGCACGAGGTAGGTCTCCTCTCTCACTACAGATTAAGTCCTATCCAGATCACTCCTTAGATTGTAGATCACAATGGCCTTGTGTTCATGACTAGCAACACTCCTCTTTGGCCCTTTATTTAGGCTAGATGATGGTTGGAGAGGCTCCCTCTGATTAATCAGCTGGTCATGTCAAGCCCTAGCACCTATATGATTGCCCTGAACCTATTGCCTTTATAGCAAACCCTTTTTATCATATATGTGCTAGAAGGCGGTGACTGAGGATCTTAGTGTCCTAGGTATGATGTTAAATGCTATCTGATGGTGAATTGAACTCTGAAGAACGTGGAGTACCCCTTCATTACCATTGCTCCCAGGTCCACTCTGACCCAGACTGGTAGTACCTGTTAGAGTCCCATCTATGAGTTGAATAGAAAAACACAATTTTTAAAACGTGTTTAAAAAAAGAAAAAGAATTTTCAATACCCATCAAGAAAGAATAAAACAAAATATCTTTGGCATAAAATAACCCAACAAGTGTTGACAGGCTGTAAAATGCCACCAACAAAACCTCTTAGAGCCCCATCTATGGGTTAAATACAAAAAAAATACTCATCAAGAATGAATAAAACAAAAGCATCTTCAGCATAAAATAACCCAACAAGGGTTAACATGTCACAAAGTCCAACCAACCTAATGACCAAACTAGGTTATGGGATAAATATCAATTAGAAAATAATCTAAAAGGAAAATATATTCAATTTAAAAAGATATATCTGATTTTGATTAGAGACGTTGTAGAAGAATAAAAGAGCATAACGCTTGCAAATAAAGATCTACTCTGACCCGGAGTGGTAGTACCTGATAGGGTACCATTTATGGTTTAAATTGAAAAAAAATGAGTTTTAAAAAAAATGAGTACCCTTCAAGAATGAATAAAACAAATATCTTTGGCATAAAATAACCCAACAAGTGTTGACATGCCATAAAATCCAACCAACCAAACCTGTCAGAGCCCCATCTATGGGTTAAATACAAAAAAATGAGTTTTAAAAAATGTGCTTAAAAGAATTGAGTTTGAAATAACTGTTGAATACTCATCAAGAATGAATAAAACAAAAACATCTTCAGCATAAAATAACCCAACAAGGGTTAACATGCCATAAAACCCAACCAACCAATTTTGGAGCTATGGCAAATGTGGAGTATCCTTTCATTGTCATTACTCCCAGATCTACTCTGACCCGGAGTGGCAGTACCTGATAGGGTACCATTTATAGTTTAAATTGAAAAAAAAAATGTGTTTTTAAAAAAATGATTACCCATCAAGAATTAATAAAACAAAATATCTTTGACATAGAATAACCCAACAAGGGCTGGCATGCCATAAAATCCCACCAACCAAACCTGTTAGAGCCCCATCTATGGGTTAAATACAAAAAATGAGTTTTAAGAAATGTTCTTAAAAGAATTGAGTTTGAAATAACTGTTGAATGAATAAAACAAAAGCATCTTCAGCATAAAATAACCCAACAAGGGTCGGCATGCCATAAAATACAACCAACCAACACTTTTGTTCCACAACAATATTTCATGCAGGTTTATATATCATATTTAATTAGGAATATTTTTCTTTCTCCATTTGAATAACAAAATGTCAGTTTAAAAAAAAAGAAAGTATATTATCAGAATTCATATAAAACAAAAGCATCTTCAGCATAAAATAACCCAACAAGGGTTGACATGCCATAAAATGCAACAAACCAACACTTTTTCTCCACAACAATTTTCATGCAGGTTTATATATCATATTTAATTAGGAATATTTTTCTTTCTCCATTTGAATAACAAAATGTCAGTTTAAAAAAAAGAAAGTATATTATCAGAATTCATATAAAACAAAAGCATCTTCAGCATAGAATACCCAACAAGGGTTGACATGCCATAAAATGCAACCAACCAACACTTTTTCTCCACAACAATATTTCATGCAGGTTTATATATCATATTTAATTAGGAATATTTTTCTTTCTCCATTTGAATAACAAAATGTCAGTTTAAAAAAAAAAATGTATATTATCAGAATTCATATTATCAGAGAAAGAAAAAATAAACTAAAAAATATCTGAATGTTTGTCTACAATAAAATAATTCAATGCTTATAATCATGACATTTTTTTTTCTTCTGTATGAAATAAAATCCAACATGATATCCAATTGTAACACAATTTGGCTGTTATTAAACGAAGACCATAAAATCAGGCATATCGACATGGAAAGAAAATATACACATTTTTATTTTCAAAACAGAATTTTTATCAGAATCAGAAAACAGGAAAAGATAACCATAAAACATTTCCCATAATGCAATGTTGAAGCCATTTTGTCTGTAATTTTGATGTCTATCTCTTGTTTCTTGTCATTCTGATTTTTCCAATATTAAATTACATACTTAAATGTTACCTAAGGCAGCCTTTAAGCTTTATTTTCAGTCACATACTAGTTGTGTACTGGGCGTGATGCTAAACTGCATCTAATGGTGATGTTTCAATTCTGGAACTCTGGGGAATGTGGAGTATCCCTTTAGCACCATTACTCACAGGTCCACTCTGATCTGGATTGGTAGTACTTGTCGGGGCCCCATCTATGGGTTAAATAGATTTTTTAAAAATGAGTATTTAAAAAATGTGTTTAAAAAAAAGGTGAATACCTAACAAGAATGAATAAAACAAAATGTGTTCAGCATTAAATAACCCAACAAGGGTTGACATACCGTAAAAATTCATCCAACCAGGCAACTCCATCCTGGTTATAAAATCTTATTATAATGGAGATTGTGTGTTTTTCTGTTTGTAACCGAAACTATATTACTACTCAAGTCATAATTCCCTTAGTTATTGACGTCACATTTACCATGAATTTATTTTTATTTAAACCTCAATTATTGATAAAATTGTTATACTTTATTAATACTGTTGACCATATCTACCTACTAATACCATGTAATTGTATTTATATATACAACAAAATAGCGGTTTACAGTGTGGACGAGAAGGCTAATTTGCATATTGATATTTAAAATTTGATTTTAATAAATATATGCTTAGTATTATTGATTTCTAATTGTTTGGTTTTCTCTTAACGAATCTGAGCAAAGATCTCGGGAATACATCTTAAAAGAAATCCATAAACAAGATGAAAGAACTGTAATTTTATTAAATACTTCATAATCTAACTAAATAGATAAATTAGGAAAAATAAAAGACGGGAGTGAAAGAAAATGATAGAAGAGTTAAATCTAAAGCTGTTCTATTTTTCGATTATACCCCCTCAGTTTATCATTTTCTAAATAGTTTATAATTTGATACAATATTTTATAACATCAAAACCTAAATACTTGCACCCGAAGGGTGCATATATTTGCTAGTTTATATAATGATTAATTGTTATAAAGGAGAAGTACTCCATAAATTGTAGTCAATAGTTATCCCCCTTGAGAAGTTATAATGATCAGGATGAACATGAATGCTGACCCACTACTATTATTACTGGATTAAAAATTGTTTCATTCTTTTAGTTTCCCTAACTAAATTCTTGCTACAATGTGCCATTTTTTGCTGTGTTGTTATATTGTTGGTATCCATCTGTCTACTAGAGACTATGGCATAGTGTCCAAGAAACATGGAACCATATAATCTGGGTGGGTTTATATGGAGGATGAGCTGTCATCCAAGCAGCAGATCCCTTCTCTCCACACTGCTGTTGTGGTCCAAAGGAAAGGCAAAAAACAAAAAAACAATGCAATTTGGCAATGATAGTTTCGCAAGGGTTTCTGGATAGTACTGAAGATCAGCATCCCCTTGCTTTAGGGACTCCAGCTCCAGATTTGATTGTTGTGTTTACTCCCCTAGCGTTTTCTTGGAATGAGGTATAGCCACTAGGCAGTGGAGGTTTGTCTAGATGGATTGCCGTCCAAGGCCAAAGAGCCCTGTCCCATATGCATCCATATTAAAGATTAGATCATTATATAGATTATTCCTGTTATTGATAGAATTTTCTTTCCTTCTTTTGTGATTCACAAAAACAGATTTTCATATTCAGATAATTTGACATAAACAAACATTTTACATATTCAGTCATCCATTTCAAAATCCATGTGTGTACGGTTGAGGAGTTTAGTTCTCCTAGATTTAATTAATCAATTTGTATTTTAGTAAGAGGCACTTGTGGGCTAATGGCTATCATTGTAGGAATTTGTTAAGTTTACATTCACTTTCTGACTAATACCACTGGGAAATGTATGAACCCCTCATTCTCTCAACTATGGATTAGATAGTAACACTACTGTTCTTCTATAAGGTTGGCTTTGGCATTAAATAACTCATGAAGTCTGATATGCCATTAAACAAAATTCACTCACTCCACAAGTGTTAAGTTTTTAAGGGCCATTCATTGGCCTTATAGCAGAAGTGCTTATCTGGTGGAATCCTTGATAAAGAGTCGGTCGACAATGTGAATCCTTTGGTTACTAAAGTGTCCTGAGTTACTGGTAATCGTATAAGTCCTTCGTTAGTATTGGTACAGATCTGGCAATCTTATGTGTGTCTGTCCTCAAAGAGTGCAGTTTTAATTATGACCAATGTGGGGGGTTTAAGTATTCTATCAGGCCAGTAGTATTGATAGTGATTGGTTACAACAGTCAATCACGTGACCTTGGCTAGTCTATAAATAGAGGTGGGTATTTCAAGCACATCTTATATCCAAAATAATCTCAACAGAATTTGACACAGTTACCAGAGTTCAAATCCTGAACAAAGCTGTTTACATTTCATTGGAAAAGATATGAATCTAACTATTCTCCATCCAGCTTCAGGTAAATAGTAGAGCAAACTGAACTCTTTAATCTTAGTATAGCAACCAGTCTAGGAGAAGGAAAACTCTGAATGTAATGTATTCAGTGATCTGGGTAAAAAAGGTTGGGATGACTGAAATATGTTAAAAGTGTTTTATAATTTGCTTTGAGCATTGTGTTTATATTGGTTTGGTGGTTGGTTTTGAAGGCTATTACAATGCAAGTGTAAAGAAAAATAAGGTAACTATGGTGTTGTTTGTTAACCTGTGATTTATTCTTAATATTTCAAGATAAAGATCTCTTTATCAGAAGATTTCTGAAAAATTGTTGGACAAACACACACACACAAACTTATACATACACACATACAGAGAATTTGGTACAAAACAGAATGGACAATTCCTAGAAAAAGTTCCAGACTTTCAGAAATCTTCTGATGAAGAGATCTTTATCTCAAAATATTAAGAGAATAAATCAAAGGTAAACAAACAACATCATAGTTACCTCATTTTTCTTTACACTTGCATTGTGATAGCCTTCAAAACCAACCACCAAACCTGAAATATGTTAATTAATTGAAAAAAAGTTTGATTTTGAGACCAGAGTTGTAATAGACTAAATCAGTTTCCTTTTTGTCTTTGAATAAACAAACAGGAAATACCACATTCAAACCAGAGTGTCAAATCTTTTTTGTAAATATTTCTTCATGGTACACTCTGGTACATAATCATTCTTGATGTGGCAACGTTTTCGTCATGCAGTATGTTATATGAATTCAAACCACTTTTACGTCTGGAGGGAGATGGGCTCTGTCAAGCTATTCCTGCCCAAGATATACTACATGGTTCGGTTGGTTGTGGAAGCATTCACGTGGGATGAGTTGTACTGGCTCCATCTATAGAATTTGCAAAGTCTCTCACGGAGTCTGACCATGCCTGGCAATTGCTGCGAGCAAATGGGTGATCTCCAGCCAGTCATGGTTCCTGCATCCGTAAACACGAGGGCAGATATTTTGTTCAAGATCAGCCCTCACCGTAATTAGCCATGTTTTTTTGTTGACCACCACTTCTTCCCGTTCAGGGGGTGGTCTGGGCGATCACTTCATGGATGTATTCTCCAGGTTGATGACGAAGAGCATGACCGAGTCAGAATATATGTCTCATAACCACACTTTGTTGAACCAAGTTGATTTTTCACCGAAGAAGCACAGTGGTGTTTGATAGGAAATGATGCCACCGAACATGAAGGATGCTGCGTAGATGCTATCTCATGTCTGCAGAGGTCTTCTACTCTCCTTGACCAGGATTTGCAGTACTAGGGCCTGGTAAATTGCGTACCTTGGTTTAATTTCTGAAGTAGTACCCCAACAACCAAACCAGATTACAGGAGATTAGAGCTTAAACCAGTGAAATTCTGGATCATCTTGGTATGTTTTGCACAAGATGGTTATATTTTCCACTGGTTCCTGTAGAAGTTATCCCCCAGATATCATAGAAACAATACAATACTCACCGTCGCAGTGGGATTTTAACTACCGTCAAGTTAGCAGACAAGAACAACATGCAAGCTGTAACTTAAATACAGTCCTTGCATGCTGCTGGCATAGTGCAGACTGATGGTTTTTAGGGTGAGTAAAGATATGGATAAATACCCACTCTTCAGCCATCGGTCCACACTATGCCAGCAACATACAAGGACTGTATTTAAGTTACAGCTTGTATGTTGTTCTTGTCTGCTAACTCGACGGTAGTTAGAATCCAACTGCGACGGTGAGTATTGTATTGTTTCTATGATATCTGGGGGATAACTTCTACAGTTTCAAAGATCAGGGTTCAAGCCTAGGTAAAAACAATTAATGTTCTGAATGCTGATTTTCCAAGCAGGTAGGCTCTGTCTCTCTCTAAAAAATGCCAAAAGACTGGTTACTATGATTTCTATATGTAGCACTAAGTTTACTGGGGTATACATTTATTTTATTTACTTAGGCAGACTGTTTTGTTAAGTGCTCTCCACTTAGTGATGGTGAAGGGCTGATTTTTATTTTGTGATGTGTGTTGTCTGAAGTATTCCAAACAGATAGTCTCTCTCTCTCTCTCTCACTCTCTCTCTCTCACTCTGTCTCTCTCAAATAAAATTATACCAAAAAATACAAAAATAAACCTGATCAATACCATACAAAAAGTAATCCCTCAACACAATCCCTAACAATTCTAACATATAATTAAAACCATTTCTACAAAAGTGTAAATATAGATATACAATATATATATATATACCAACCTCTTCACACGATTAGCATGTAACACAAGGTCAATTTCTTAAGCTGAGTTTGACGGACTTGAATTCAGAGTTTTCCTTCTCCTAGACTGGTTACCT
>CM042148.1:45145850-45155850 GCA_023376005.1 Doryteuthis pealeii | reverse complement strand
AAAACGTGAAGTTTTATTAAAAAAAATCTCCATGTTTGAAAAGTGAGATAACATTGTTTTGCAAATCAATATTATTTTCAGATTACACATACAACACACACACACACACATAGGCATACGCATAAACACACACACACACATAGGACACACACAGGCACACTCATAAACACACACACAAACACACAGACAGTGTATTGCATATAGACATACAAGAAAACATTTAATATATAATACCTACTTCAGACAAGCTGACATTAAGTACGATCCACCAGAATTAATCTTTCTGATCAAACGTTAAGTCAGATTATCTTATAATGCAACGGTGCATCTACATACAACATACAATGTTATAACAGTTGTGTGTTGTTATGTGTAATATGACGTTCACCTCATCCAAGAAAGATCTTTGTAAATACTCACAATACTACATTACACACCCATATACACGTGGTGTGTGTGTGTGCCATGACTAAGTTGGACTAGAATTATTTACACATTACACACACACACGTGTGTGCGCGTAAAAGGCATCACACCGTGTGTTAATTGCCTATCTCAACATCATAACCAATACATACACCTTATACACACATGTAACAGTGCGTGTGTTGCACATGACGTTCACACTAAATCTTGTACACGATTACACACACAAAACATGTGCGCTCAGCTTCAGGTAAAAGATAAGGCAAAACTGAAACTCTTTATCTTAAGTAATCATGCAACCCTCTAAGGAGAGGAAACTCTGAAAGTAATGTATTATATAGTTGTATCTTGGTTAAAAAGGTCTGAATGACTGAAATACATAGTGAAAATGTTATTTATAAATTTTCTCGATAGCACATTGTTGTTTATATTTTGGTGGTTGGTTTTGGAAGGCTATCACAATGGAAAGTGTAAAGAAAATAAAGTAACATATGGTTGTTGTTTGTTTGACACTGTGATTATATTTCTAAAATATTTCAAGATAAAGATCTCTCTGCAAATACGAGATATTCTGAAAAATTGTTGACGAAACACACACACAACAAACTTATACATACACACAATACAGTGAATTTGGTACAAAACAGAATGGACAATTCCTAGAAAAAGTTTCCAGACTTTCAGAAATCCTTCTGGACGAAGAGATCTTTATCTTCAAAATATTAAGAAATAAATCAAAAGGGAAACAAACTCAACATATAGTTACCGTCATTTCTTCTTTACACTTGCATTGTGATACGCCTTCAAAACCAACCACCATAACCTGAAATATGGTTATTAATTGAAAAAACGTTTGATTTTGAGACCAGAGTTGTAATAGACTTAAATCAGTTTCTATTTTGTCTTTGAATAAACAAACAGAAATACCACATTCAACCAGAGTGATCCAAATCTTTTTTTGTAATATTTCTTCATGGTACATACTCTGGACATAATGATTCTTGATGTGGCAACATTTTCGTCATGCAGTATGTTATCTACTGAAATTCAACACTTTTACGTCTGGAGGGAGATGGGCTCTGTCAGGCTATTCCTGCCCAAGATATACTACATGGTTCAGTTGGTTGTGGAAGCATTCACGTGGGATGAGTTGTACTGGCTCTATCCTATAGATTTGCAAAGTCTCACGGAGGCTGACCATTGATGGCGATCTGCTGCGAGCAAATGGGCTGATCTCCAGCCAGTCATGGTTCCTGCATCCATAACACGAGGGCAGATATTTGTTCAAGATAGCCATGTTTTTTTATTAACCACCACCACTTCCCATTCAGAGGGTGGTCTGGGCGATCACTTCTTGGGTGTTATTCTCCAGGTTGATTGACGAGAGAATGACTGAGTAGCATATAACGTCTCATAACCACACTTTGTTGAACAAAGTTGATTTTTCACCAAAGAAGCACAGTGGTGTTTGATAGAAATGATCCACTGACATGAAGGATGGTTGCGTAGATGCTATTCTCATGTCTGCAGAGGTCTTCTACTACTCCTTGACAGGATTTGCAGTACTAGAGCCTGGGAAATTGAGTGTACCTTGATTTAATTTCTGAAGTAGTACCCCAACAAACCAAACCAGATTACAGGAAGTTAGAGCTTAAATACAGTGAAGTTCTGGATCATCTTGGTATGTCTTGTGCACAAGATGGTTATATTTTCCTCTGGTTCCTGTAGAAGTTATCCCCAGATATCATAGAAACAATACAATACTCCACCGTCGCAGTGGATTTTTAACTACCGTCAAGTAGCAGAAGCAAGAACAACATGCAGCTGTAACTTAAAATACAGTCCTTGCATGCTGCTGGCCATAGTCAGACTGATGGTTTGTAGGGTGACGTAAAGAATATTGGACATATACCCACTCTTCAGCCATCGGTCCAACTACTATGCAGCCAAGCATACAAGGCTGTATTTTTAAGTTAACAGCTTGTATGTTTGTTCTTGTCTGCTAACACTCGACGGTAGACATCCAACTGCGACGGTGAGTATTGTATTTGTTCTGATGATATGTGGGGATAACTTCTACAAGTTTTCAAAGATCAAGGGTTCAAGCCTAGGTAAAACAATTATATGTTCTTCTGATTGCTGATTTTTCCGCAAGCAGGTAGGCTCTGCCTCTCTCTAAAAAAAAAATGCCAAAAAGACATGTTACATGATTCTATATGTAGCATAAGTTTACTGGTGTAATACCATCTTATTTATTTATTCACTTAGGCAGACTGTTTTGGTTAAGTTGCTCTCTCACTTAGTGATGGGTGAAGGCTTGATTTTATTTGTGATGTGTGTTGTCTGAAGTATTCCAAACAGATAAGTTCTCTCTCTCTCTCTCTCTCACCTCTCTCTCAAATAAAATATATCCAAAAAATACAAAATAACCTGAACAATATCATGAACAAAAAGTAATCCCCTCAAGGCAAATCCTAACAATCCTAAATATACTATAACCATTTCTATACAAAAGTGGTAAGATAAATATACCCAATATATATATAATCAACACCAACTGCTCACCGATTCATACACGACATTAGCAATGTAACACAAGGTCATTCTCTTAAGCTGTTGTGACGGGCTTTGAGATTCAGAGTTTCCTTTCCTAGAACCTGGTTACCCGTACGCTAAGATAAAGAACCCAGTCCTGCCGCCTACTATTTACTCTATAAGCTCATGTGAGGAGAGTTGTTGGAATAAGTACATTTTTTCCAAACGGCTATATGTGAAATTGACAGACAGCCTCATCCCAGGAATTTGAACTCAGGTTGCAAAGTCCAGTTACTTGAACTAACTATTACCACCATGCACCTCCAACATATGTTGTTTTCCTAACCTCTGGACATGAAAATAACCCCTAGATAGGTTTGACTATGACCATTAAAATTCAATCCCCAACCAAACATCTCTCTCTCTCTCTCTCTTCTCTCTCTCTCTCCTCTTCACTCCCTCTCTCACCTCCTCAAGACACTCTCACTCCTCTTCCATCCTCTCTCTCTCTCTCTCTCACTCACTCTCTCTCTTTCTCTTCTCTCTCTCACTCACTCACTCTCTCTCTCTACTCAACTCTCTCTCCCCTTCTCTCTTCGCTTTTCTTCTCTCACTCCGTCTCTCCCTCACTCTCTTTCTCTCTCTCCCCTCATCTCTCATCACTTCCCTCTCATCTTACACTCTCTCCTCTCACTCCTCACTTCTCTCATCGTCTTCCACTCACTCTCTCTTCCCCCTCCCTCCTTTTCTCTTTCTCTCACTCTCTCACTCACTCTCTCTCTCCTCTCTCTCTCTCCAAAAAAATAACATAATTTGTTCTACCTCTACATACAACATAAATTGTTTCCAACCTCTAGCATAAAATAACCTTAGAGCGGGTTGATATGCCATTAACATCCTCACCGGCCAACTAACCATATTTTCTCTCTCTCTCTCTCTTTCCTCTTTCTCTCTTCTCTCTCTCTCCTCTCTCAATAAATAACATAGTTGTTTCCTAACTCTAAGGCATAGAAAAACCTTAGACTGGTTTGGTATGTGCCATTAACATCCCAGAACAAGCCAACACCATCTTCTCTCCTCTGCTCTCGAAAAATAACATGAAAATAGGTATCTAATGCTAACATACACATATATTGTTCCTATACCTCTAAGCATAAAATAACCTAGACTGGTTTGATATCCGTTAAAATCCATCACAGCCAACTCTAACCTTTCTCCCCTCCTCCCTACTCTCCCTCCTAGAAAACAATTTGTTTCTAACTCTTCGTCTCTGTTCCTCTTTTTATTTGACCATTTTGCCATGTTAAGCTGATTTCCGTTCATATGATATTCTTGTTTATCTAAAAAGAGAAAAAACCTCTTTTAACTAAAACATTTTCCGTTTAATGATATCTTTTCATTGACAGATTGATACTTTCAACCCCTTGACAACATTCATCAACGTCAAGTGGAATCCTTATCATTGATTTGTGATGTTCATTACTGTCATTCTCATTTAAATGAATATTGATAAGAACTTTTAGGGGGATGAATCCATTAGATTCTTTGCTTTAGTACCAAAGAAGGCGATTATCAACTTGCCTCATATCATATTCCTGTCCGTAAAAAGACGGCATTAAGTTCAAATCTCATGGATTGATCCGTAACACAATTTATGCATCAAAATAAAATGCAAACAAATCTAGATTATTGGTTTCTAACACAGCACACCGCAACATTCACTTTCACTCACTCGATCAGACCACTCTCCTCTCTCTCACACACACACACACACAACACACACACATACAAGCCTCTCTCACTCACTCATCTCACAACACACTCTCTCTTCTTCAACACACTCGCTCACACACGCACACACAACTCTCTCTGGCTCAAATCACAAACACACACCTTCTCAACTACCACACACTCTCTCACTCTCTCCACTCACACACACACACACTCTCTCTCTCACTCAATCAACACACACACTTCACTGCTCCTCTCACATCAACACACACCATCTCTCTCAACCACTCCTCTACTCCTGTCACACAGCACACACTCTCTCTCGTCTTCTCACAACACAACACACACACAACACACACATCCACACTGCTCAACTCACTCACAACAACAGTCACTACTCTCACTCACTCCACACGACACACACACCTTCTCACCACTTCAACACACACCACACACACTCTTCTCTCCACTCACTCACACACACTTTCTCTCTCTTCTCACTCACTCACACACTACACTTTCTCTCTCTCTCTCACTCAACGCAACACTCACCTCTCTCTCTATCACTACTGCCGTCACACACTCTCTCTCTCACTCACACCACACAGACACACACATCTCTCTCTCTCTCGTCCCCTCCTCTCTCCTCTCTCTCCTCTCTCCTGTCTCTGCTCTCTCTCTGGCATTTCTTTTATAGAAATAGGTTTATGTAGGTTATGTTCTATCAAATAATTGTACTCAACAATGTGGTGGATTATGTTAATCTTTTATCCCAATAAACATCTCGATGAAATGAATTCAACAAAGAAGATGACAAATTGACATACGAGAGAGGTACGATCTCAGAAGAATTCATTCTTTCTGCTGATCACATCCTGTTAAGATCTCCTTAACTAGTTGTCTTCTGTTCACACACATACGTTGTAGTAACATGCAAACCAGACTTGTTTAACTGATATAACAAACAAGCCAAAGATAGTACCGAACAACTGCATTTTACTATGATAACGAACAATGCCAAGAACTTTGTTACTAATGAACGACATGCAAGCTTGTAAACAACAATGCAGAGATATGTTTACTAATGTTATGAACAATGCCAAAAGATATTTACTATGTATCAACCAATGCTAAAGAAAGATTGCTACGGTAAAAACAATGCAAAAGACTTTACTTTGTATCAACAATACCAAAAGACTTGTTACTTGTAATGAAGCAATGCCAAGAGACTTGTTACTACTAGTTAACAACAATGCCAAAGAACTTGTTTACTAATGTATCAAAACAATGCCAAAAAGACTTGTGCTATGTAACAACAGATGCCACAAAGACTGTTGCTATGTAACGAGACAAGTGCCAAAAGAACTTGTTACGTATGTGTTTCCTATATGTAGCACTGAAAGTTACTAGGGTATACATTATTTTATTTATTCACTTAGGCAGACTGATTTATTAACTGCTCTCGATTAGGTGAGTAAGGAGTTGATTATTTATTGTTGTGATTGTGGATCTGAAGTATTTCTTATATTGGAGTTTCTCTTTTTTTTTTATTACCAATTTGGATTTGTGTTTGGAAAGGTGTGATAAAAAAATATCAACATTATCTTAAAACTTTTTTTTATTTTTAGATTTATCTGGATAAGTGGTGCATAGCTGAGCAATTTTTCTTAAACTAAAGTGATATACTATATATATATATAATATATATATTACTATATATCATATCACTGCTGTCTAGACATCTAGGTGTATAGTTGTCAGTTCGAGAAATAAAATAAAAAGTGAAGCCAGTCTCAGTTTTTTAAATAAAATATTTTTGGTAAAAACAAAATGGGACATGTTCTGGTCAAGTGCAAACTCTTTTCATATTCACCAAGACTGTCAGTCTTTTTGTGCAACTTTATAAAACAAAAAAAATCTTCAGCAATAAAATAACCCAACAAGGGTCGACATGCCATAAAATTCAGCCAACCAACACTTTTTCTCCACAACAATATTTCATGCAGGTTATATATCATATTTAATTAGGAATATTTTTCTTTCTCCATTTGAATAACAAAAGCATCTTCAGCATAAAATAACCCAACAAGGGTTGACATGCCATAAAATGCAACCAACCAACACTTTTTCTCCACAACAATATTTCATGCAGGTTTATATATCATATTTAATTAGGAATATTTTTCTTTCTCCATTTGAATAACAAAATGTCAGTTTAAAAAAAAGAAAGTATATTATCAGAATTCATATTATCAGAGAAAGAAAAAATAAACTAAAAAATATCTGAATGTTTGTCTACAATAAAATAATTCAATGCTTATAATCATGACATTTTTTTTCTTCTGTATGAAATAAAATCCAACATGATATCAATTGTAACACAATTTGGCTGTTATTAAACGAAGACCATAAATCAGGCATATCGACATGGAAAAAAAAATATACAAATTTTATTTTCAAAACAGAATTTTATCAGAATCAGAAAACATAACCATAAAACATTTCCCATAATGCAATGCTGAAGCCATTTTGTCTGTAATTTTGATGTCTATCTCTTGTTTCTTGTCATTCTGATTTTTCCAATATTACATACTTAAATGTACCTAAGGCAGCCTTTAAGCTTTATTTTGAGTCACATACTAGTTGTGTACTGAGCATGATGCTAAACTGCATCTAATGGTGATGTTTCAATTCTGGAACTCTGGGGAATGTGGAGTATCCCTTTAGCACCATTACTCCCAGGTCCACTCTGATCTGGATTGGTAGTACTTGTCGGGGCCCCATCTATGGGTTAAATAGATTTTTTAAAAATGAGTATTAAAAAATGTGTTTAAAAAAAAGGTGAATACCTAACAAGAATGAATAAAACAAAATGTATTCAGCATTAAATAACCCAACAAGGGTTGAGATGCCGTAAAAATTCATCCAACCAGGCAACCCCATTCTGGTTATAAAATTTATATAATGATTAATTTTTATAAAGGAGAAGTATTCCATAAATTGTAGTCAATAGTTATCCCCCCTTGAGAAATTATAATGATCAGGGTGAACATGAATGCTGACCCACTACTATTATTATTGGATTAAAAATTGTTTCATTCTCTTAGTTTCCCTAACTAAATTCTTGCTATAATGTGCCATTTTTTGCTGTCTTGTTATATTGTTGGTATCCATCCATCTACTAGAGACTATGGCGTGGTGTCCAAGAAACGTGGAACCATATAATCTGGGTGGGTTTATATGGAGGATGAGCTGTCACCCAAGCAGCAGATCCCTCCTCTCCACGCTGCTATTGTGGTCCAAAGGAAAGGCAAAAAAAACAAAAAACAATGCAGTTTGGCAATGATAGTGTCGCAAGAGTTTCTGGATAGTACTGAAGATCAGCATCCCCTTGCTTTAGGGACTCCAGCTCCAGATTTGATTTTTGTGTTTATTCCCCTAGCGTTTTCTTGGAATGAGGTATAGCCACTAGGCAGTGGAGGTTTGTCTAGATGGATTGCCGTCCAAAGCCAAAGAGCCCTGTGTCCCCCCCCCCACCGCATCCATATTAAAGATTAGATCATTATATAGATTATTCCTGTTATTGATAGAATTTTCTTTCCTTCTTTTGTGATTCACAAAAACAGATTTTCATATTCAGATAATTTGACATAAACAAACATTTTACATATTCAGTCATCCATTTCAAAATCCATGTGTGTACGGTTGAGGAGTTTAGTTCTCCTAGATTTAATTAATCAATTTGTATTTTGGTAAGAAGCACTTGTGGGCTAATGGTTATCATTGTAGGAATTTGTTAAGTTTACATTCACTTTCTGACTAATACCATTGGGAAATGTATGAACCCCTCATTCTCCCAACTATGGATTAGATATTAACACTACTGTTCTTCTACAAGGTTGGCTTTGGCATTAAATAACTCATGAAGTCTGATATGCCATTAAACAAAATTCACTCACTCCACAAGTGTTAAGTTTTTAAGGGCCATTCCTTGGTCTTATAGCAGAAGCGCTTATCTGGTGGAATCCTTGATAAAAGAGTCCCGTCCACAATGTGAATCTTTGGTTACTAAAGTGTTCTCAGTTACTGGTATAAAAGTATAAGTCTTCAAGAGTATTTGGTAAAAGATCCGGCAATCTTATGTGTGTCCGTCCTCAAAGAGTGCAGTTTTATTATGACCAATGTTGGGGTTTAAGTATTCTATCAGGCCCAGTAGTATTGATAGTGATTGGTTACAACAGTCAATCACGTACCTTGGCTAGTCTATAAATAGAGGTGGTATTTCAAGCACATCTTATATCCAAAATAATCTCAACAGAATTTGACACAGTTACCCGAGTTCAAATCCTGAACAAAGCTATTTACATTTCATTGGAAAAATATGAATCTAACTATTCTCCCTCCAGCTTCAGGTAAATAGTAGAGCAAACTGAACTCTTTAATCTTAGTATAGCAACCCATCTAGGAGAAGGAAAACTCTGAATGTAATGTATTTAGTGATCTGGGTAAAAAAGGTTGGGATGACTGAAATATGTTGAAAATGTTTTTATAATTTGCTCGAAGCATTGTGTTTATATTGGTTTGGTGGTTGGTTTTGAAGGCTATCACAATGGAAGTGTAAAGAAAAATAAGGTAACTATGGTGTTGTTTGTTGACCTGTGATATATTCTTAATATTTCAAGATAAAGATCTCTTCATCAGAAGATTTCTGAAAAATTGTTGGACAAACACACACACACAAACTTATACATACACACATACAGTGAATTTGGTACAAAACAGAATGGACAATTCCTAGAAAAAGTTCCAGACTTTCAGAAATCTTCTGACGAAGAGATCTTTATCTCAAAATATTAAGAGAATAAATCAAAGGTAAACAAACAACATCATAGTTACCTCATTTTTCTTTACACTTGCATTGTGATAGCCTTCAAAACCAACCACCAAACCTGAAATATGTTAATTAATTGAAAAAAAGTTTGATTTTGAGACCAGAGTTGTAATAGACTAAATCAGTTTCTATTTTGTCTTTGAATAAACAAACAGGAAATACCACATTCAAACCAGAGTGTCAAATCTTTTTTGTAAATATTTCTTCATGGTACACTCTGGTACATAATCATTCTTGATGTGGCAACATTTTCGTCATGCAGTATGTTATATGAATTCAAACCACTTTTACGTCTGGAGGGAGATGGGCTCTGTCAGGCTATTCCTGCCCAAGATATACTACATGGTTCAGTTGGTTGTGGAAGCATTCACGTGGGATGAGTTGTACTGGCTCTATCTATAGAATTTGCAAAGTCTC
>CM042148.1:45105850-45140850 GCA_023376005.1 Doryteuthis pealeii | reverse complement strand
ATATTATAATGGAGATTTGGGGTCTGTCTGTAAGTGTAACTACATCACAATACCCTCAGGAATTGTATAAGTTTCTTGCTAGTTTTTCTAACATACACACACACATATAATATATATAAGTACAGTTTATGGTTATAACTATCTCACTTGGTGAATTAAGGATGGTCCAATATTTACGGTATTATTAGGAAAGTGCTCAATATCTGTGATAGAGCTATTATATAATAATGATAAATATATATTAATTTTTGTATATATATTTAGTTATATGGATATTTATCTGTGACCTCAGGTTTCATGCTCATCTTTCTTGGCAATCATCAGGCAGAAAGAGAAAGTTTGCAGATAGATATCCATGTAATTATATATATATATATATATATATATATATATATATGTACAAAAACTTATACATATTTACTTATTATTATTATATTATATTATGAATGGGTGCTCATTGTTGCCTAGGTAAAGGGGGGTGGACTCTGGTGTATTGATTTGTTTACTTTTGAGATTTACAAATTCTGGACATTTTTAAGTAGAACGTCAATGCTATTTTTATGTATAATTTGTTTTTTTTTTAAAATATCTTCAAATATAAATCAAATCTTCATCATTGGGTTTTTATTGGAAGATGGTTTGCATGTTGCAAAATAGTTTAGAAAATTATTTACTAACGAGAACTGCTGTGCGATTTAGTAATATTTTAACTAAAAAAATTGGATAATGCTTAAATTGTGATGAGTCTTTAGTAAGTTTAATTTTTATATTTTTATATATGTGGAGGGATTATTTAAGTGGTGTTTTACTCTTTTTGGAGTTTTTTGATGTGGAGGGGGGGGGGTTACTGGGTGATTATGGGGTATCTCATTTCAGTTGTGTTCACCGTGAAATTTTAAACAATTAGAGAGTGGAAGCACGGTGGTGTACTGGTTAGAGTCGCAGGTAGTGGACTTGTCGACCATGGATCAATTCCTGGACAAAGCCACAGTTCACATAGCGCTAATACCCTTGGGAAAGGTATGAATCAAACTATTCTCCCTCCAGTTATGGGTAAATAGTAGGGCAGACTGGGCTCTTTAACCTTGGTTAGGCAACCAGTCTAGGAGAAGGAAAACTCTGAATTCAAACCTGGTCACTACTAGAATAGGCTCAGGCCTACTTACTGATCTATTTAAATTTAAAAAAAATTTTTTTTTTTTAGAGATATGTACTACTGTTAGAAGGTAGACCTAACAGGTTCATGGGTTGTCCTGTTGTAAAGCAAAGACAATATGTCCATGTGAATGTCATTCTCACTTTAAATAATTTATTTGAATAAAATATATCAATTGAGTTGAGAATTGATATAAAATTGCACTGTTCATCAAATATTTGTTTTTGAAAATGGTTCTCAAAGATTTTTTTTTTTTTCTTAAACAAGAATATCAGAAAATAAATGACCAATTTATGGTCAGATGTGTTGGACAATGAATGACATTTTTTGTCAAAGGAAACAAAGAATTTTCCACGGACATTGCTTGTTCAGTGAAACAACAATAACTTGCTTCTAAAATACAAAAATCTCAAATGGCAACAAAACGTGAAGTTATTAAAAAAAATCTCCATGTTTGAAAAGTGAAGATAACATTGTTTTGCAAATCAATATATTTTCAGATTACACATAAACACACACACACACACACACACACATAGGCACACGCATAAACACACACACACACACACACACACACATAGGCACACGGCACTCATAAACACACACACAGGCACACTCATAAACACACACACAAACACACAGACAGTGTATTTGCATACAGACATACATAGAAAACATTTAATAATAATACCTACTTCAGACAAGCTGACATTAAGTACATCCACAGAAATTATGTTTCTAATCAAACTTAATCAGATATCAGAATGCAAGTGCACACACACACATACAAATGTTTACAACAGTGTGTGTGTATGTGTAAATGACGTTCACACCAAATTCATTGTATACTCACATAAATACATACATACACATATACACGTGTGTGTGTGTGTGAATGACGTTGGCACTAAATTTATTGTACACATACACACACACACACGTGTGTGCGTAAAAGACATTCACACTAGATTTATTGTATACTCACATACATACATACATATACACACATGTACAGGTGCGTGTGTGAATGACGTTCACACTAAATTCATTGTACACATACACATACACACACATGTGCGGGAATAACGTTCACACTAAATTTATTGTATACTTACATACATATATATACACACATGTACAGGTGTGTGTATGTGTGAATGACGTTCACACTAAATTTATTGTGCACATACGCACACATGTGTGCGTGAAAGATATTCACACTAGATTTATTGTATACTCACATACATACATATACACACATGTACAGGTGTGTGTGAATGAAGTTCACATACATACATACACATATACACGTGTGTGAATGACGTTGGCACTAAATTTATTGTACACATACACACACACACGTGTGTGCGTAAAAGACATTCACACTAGATATTTTGTATACTCACATACATACATACATATACACACATGTACAGGTGCGTGTGTGAATGACGTTCACACTAAATTCATTGTACACATACACACACACACACATGTGCGGGAATAACGTTCACACTAAATTTATTGTATACTTACATACATATATATACACACATGTACAGGTGTGTGTATGTGTGAATGACGTTCACACTAAATTTATTGTACACATACGCACACATGTGTGCGTGAAAGATATTCACACTAGATTTATTGTATACTCACATACATACATATACACACATGTACAGGTGTGTGTGTGAATGAAGTTCACACTAAATTCATTGTACACATACACACACACATGTGCAGGAATAACGTTCACACTAAATTTATTGTATACTCACATACATACACATACACACATGTACAGGTGTGTGTGTGGGAATGACATTCACACTAAATTCATTGTACACATACACACACACACACACACATGTGCGGAATGACATTCACACTAAATTCATTGTACACATACACACACTCAACACACATGTGCGGGAATAACGTTCACACTAAATTTATTGTATATTCCCATACATACATACATACATACATAGACATCCCCACACGTGTGTGCGTGTGCGTGAAGTTTCTTGTCACCAGTGAATGAATATTACTCTGATTGATTTTAGATCAGCAATTTGTTGGTCGAACGTGATTTCTTTGTGAATCATATTTGATCAATTCAGTCTGTCCTCATTTTATAAAAGTTTCAAGACTCTATAGCAGATAATAGACTGTGTTACACAGATTAGATAGGCGTGTACACACCTCTACCAAAATATAGATGTGTGTGTGTATATATATGTGCGTTTCTTAAAGGGGCTGACACTTGTCTTACTGTCTAAAGTAATAATGTGCATCAAAATTCTCCCTTCCACAAACATTTCTTGACACATCCACTCACTCTTTTTTTTCCTCCTTTTTCTGTGTGAGTGGGTGCACACCTAACTATAATTGATTTAAAAACTTTGGTCATTTTCCATGAAATTTGACATGTTGGTTTGGCAGGTGTTTTCATTTCAAATGGCTCTTTTTAGTTTATCTAAAACTTTTAAGGGTTTGTGATTGAGGTTTAAAAAAATGAATATTATATATATATATATATGTATATATATATATATATATAATGTGTGTGTGTGGTTGAGAATAGAGAAAAATGTGGATATAACAACTAAATTCAATTGATATTTTGCCTCATTATTGGCTGAAGCTTTTTCAAAATTTTATTCAATAAAATTTTGTCGGGTTTATTCAATCCTTCACTCCTCATATATATATACTCATATATATATATATATATATATATATATATATATATATATATATATATATATATGTGTGTGTGTGTGTGTGTGTGTGTGTGTGTGGAGAAAATGTAGAACAAACATGGGATGTTAACAAACAAACAAACACAGGATGTTACAATGGATGGAAATTTTTAGTTGTAGTGTCGGTGTTCAAACATCTCAGTTTATAAAGAAACCTTCTTCAGGACAATATGAAACTAGTCAAGGGGAAAAAGACACAGTTTTTGAAAAACTCAACAAATTCAAAACATCTATCATCTTTTTAACTACATAAATCCTTTTTTTCTCTTTGACTAGTTTCATTGTCCTGAAGAGGGTTTCTTTATAAACCGAAATGTTTGAACATCGACACTACAACTAATAAATTTCCATCCATTGTAACATCCTGTGTTTGTTCTATATTTCTCCACATACTGTCAGATTAATTTCCTCATTTTATGCCCATATATATATATATATATATATATATATATATATATATATATAATCAATGGTAATATTATTGGTTTACACTCATAACTTGAAGTTTCATGGTAATCCAATCATCAGATGAGTCCAATGGTTGAGATGTTAAAACCAGTCGTGAAATGGTTGAGATATATATATATATATATATATGAGAAGTAAACAAACAAACAATATGTTTTGATATGGCTTTGTTTAGCCAACAATTTTTGGGAGAATATGTGCTTAATTGAAGTCGTACCTAATTTTGAAAATTAATTAATTAATGATTAATGAATTAGGCGGGCATACCTATTCAAATGTAAGGCTAAACAAATCGAGAAAAATCAGTCTTTGTATGTACATTTTGGCCTATTGTCTGTAGCTCTGCTGATGAGGCCTAATAGGCTGAAATGTACATACAGAGATTGATTTTTCTCGATTGTTTAGCCTTACATTTGATTAGGTATGCCGCCTAATTCATTAATTATTAATTAATTAATTTTCAAAATTAGGTAGGACTTCAATTAAGCACATATTCTCCCAAATATATATATATATATATATATATATATAAAATATGGATATGAAATCCGACAATATATAGAAATAGGAAAAACAAAATGTTCCAAAAAATGCATAACAAACAAGAAAACAAACTAGTTGTTTATTATGTAGTTGGCTGTCAGAAGAAACTAGACTTATTTGTTGAGTTCTAGTTGAAATAAATTTATAATAGCTAAATGACGGTTTGTTAAGTTTTGCTTTCTTATTGAAATTGTAAATATTCCTCTGTATATAATTGATTTATTAAGTATCATACATTGAGCTCTCTTAGGGATTTGTAAAAATCCTTGTATAAATCTACAGGTGTGCATCAACATGAGCATGCATTGTAGATGTACAGGAGATATCAATGATCCCAAATAGAATTATCCCCAACATACCAATTAATTGGATACTTTTACCTTTATATGTATATATATATCTTATTATAATGGAGATTGTGTGTTTTTCTGTCTGTAACCGAAACTATATTACTACTCAAGTCACAATTTCCTTAGTTATTTACATCACATTCTCCATGATTCTATTTCTATTTAAACCGCAATTAATAATAAAACTGTTTGACATTATTAATACTGTTGGCCTTACCTAAATACTAATAACATGCAATTGTATTTATATATACAACAAAATACCAGTTTTCAGTGTAAACGTAAAGCTAATTTGCATATTGATATTAAAAAAACTGATTTTAATAAAAATGTGATTGGTATTATTGATTTCTAATTGTTTGGTTTTATCTTAATGAATATGAGTAAAAATCTCTTCAATAAATCCTAAAAGAAATTCATTAACAAGAAGAAATAACTGTAATTTTATTTTAATTAATAGTTAAATTAGGAAAATTTAGCATTGAAAAACGGAAGTGATGAAAGAGTAAGTTTCAGTTGTTCTATTTTCCGATTATACCCCCTCCGTTTCAAATCTTTTTATTTGAATTCCTAATTTGTTTCATTAGCCTTTCTGATTTAATCTAATATTTTATTACATTTAAACTTAAATACTTGCACCAGGAGGGTGCATATATTTGCTAGTATATATAATAAAGTAAGCCTAATGAGCCAAAGAATATCTACCAAGGTTTCTCATAATGGATCATCAGGATAATTCTGACATATATATATATATATATATATATATATATATATACTGTATCAGTTGAGTTTTGGACCTTATTCCTTGAGTATTAATTTGGTCAGGACCGGAGACATAACAGCCCAGCCATAAATTCATCATAGTAGTCTCATGATAAAGTTCATTTTCTATTAATCTTTGCCATCACAGATTTTGTGCCTTTTAATTAAAGATGGATTAATTAAATCAAAGTTTTGGTCATATGTGTTCCTGGAGCCTATCAGAACATTAAGTGTGGTGTTAATTAAGTTTTCTTTATATATATATATATATATATATATATATATAAAGTTTTCTTCATATCTGAGTTACTGCACATATAGACAGTATAACTTTGATCAAGACTACATATTGCTACTCATAGTGTATATGTTATACCTCTCTCTCTCTCTCTCTCTCTCTATATATATATATATATATATATATATATATATATATATATATATAAATGGACTCTCTCGTCGATTTTCGACGCATGAGTGTTCATTCAGTAAACAATCAACACAGTGATTTGTTTATAGTGGTGAAGGCTTGTGTTGGACCATTCCACACTTTTTGGCACAGTTAATAGGAAAGAATTGGTGCATCAAGGGTTGCCACAAACCCAATCAACGACTGACCTCAGGAATTTTGAATTCAGCATTATCCCTCTCTTAGACTGGTTACCTAACCAAGGTTAAAGAGCCCAGTCTGGAGGGAGAATATATGGATTCATACCTTTCACAATATATATATATATATATATATATATGAGGAGTGAAGAATTGAATAAAACCAACAAAATGTGGTTAAGAGTAGAGGATATAACAACACAAACGACTATATTCAATTGATATTTCACCTCATTAAAAACCGGGGAAGCCTCAACCAATAATATGGGGAAATATCAATTGAATATAGTCATTTGTATTGTTATATCCACATTTTCCTCTACTCTCAACCATATATTTATTATGGACTCTCTCATCGATTTTCGATGCATGAGGGTTCATACACACAATGAACACCCACACAGTGATTTGTTTATAGTGGTGAAGGCTTGTGTTGGCCCATCCACACTTTTTGACACAGTCGATAGGCAAGAATTGGTGCATCAAGGGTTGCCACAAACCCAATCAACGACTGACCTCAGGAATTTTGAATTCAGAGTTATCCCTCTCCTAGACTGGTTACCTACCCAAGGCTGAAGGGCCCAGTCTGCCCTACTATTTAACCCATAGCTTGAGGGAGAATATATATTTTATATATATATATATATATTTATATATACTAGCAAATATATGCACCCTCCGGGTGCAAGTATTTAAGTTTTAATGTAATAAAATATTGTATTAAATTAGAAAGGCTAATGAAACTAAATAAGAATGCAGATAAAAATATTTGAAACAGAGGGGGGTATAATCAAAATATAGAACAACTGAAACTTACTCTTCAATCACACTCGTCTTTCATTGTTATTTTTTATAATTTAAGTATTTAGTTAAAATAGGAAGTAAAGAATAAAATGACACTTATTTTTTCTTGTTAATGGATTTCCTTTAAGATTTATTGAAGATATTTTTGCTTATATTCATTAAAATAAAACCAAACAGTTAGAAATCAATAGTACTAAGCACATATTTATTAAATTCGATTTTTTTATATCAATATGCAAATTAGCCTTCCCCTTCACACTGTAAACCGCTATTTTGTTGTATATATAAACATAATTGTATGTTGTTAGTATGTAGATATGGTTAACAGTATTAATAATGTAAAACAATTTTATTAATAATAGAGGTTAAAATAAAAATAAAATCATTGAGAATGGGATGTCAATAACTAAGGGAATTGTAACTTGAGTAGTGATATAGTTTCGGTTACAGACAAAAAAGCAAACAATCTCCATTATAATAAGATATATATGCCAATTGTCACTAAATTTATTGGTATATATATATATATATATATATATACCAATTGTCACTAAATTTATTTGTATGTCCATGTCACTCTGATGCAAACATAAGAAGAAGATATTATATATGTATACTGCTAATATCATTATAATTGCTAATTGCTGAAGATTGTACAGTTTGATTTTCTTTCTTTTTTTTTTTTCTTTTCTTATAATATTTAAAAAATTTAGTATAAGTTTACATTGTAATCTGAACGTTGATTCATTGTATTATTAGTCACTTTTATGTGTTTCTTTGTTAATATTGATGTGTTAAACTCTTGAAAATTACCGAGCATGAAGGACTGAAATGAAAGTAGACATTGATTGGCAATGAAATGGAAGATGAGACAAAAAAGCAGAAGAAAGAGAAGAATAAGAAATAAAATGCAATTTAGATTTTTGAACAGACAACAGAGAAATATAAATTTGGGTTACATGGTAACCCAGTTTTGTCTGACGTATACTTAATAAAAGATGACCCAGTAAATCCTTTTGATCTATGACGTGAGATGAAGACAAAAGCATGGCATCCAAATAACTTGTGTCCTGGGTATAACATTAAACTGCATCTAGTGATGAGGTTCTAATACTGGAGCTCTGGGGAGTGTTTATTGCCATTACTCCCAGGTCCACTCTGATTCAATGTGGTAGTACATGTTAGGGCCACATCTATGGGTTAAATAGATTAAAAAATGAGTTTTAAATTCAACCAGCCAACCAACTCGTCTCATTCATCTTACTTGGATGGTTTGTGGGATAGGAGATAAATGGCTGTATATATATATATATATATACTTACCAACCCCTCCGCATGAGCAGGATGTGACACAAGGTCAATTTCTTAAGTGGAGTTTAACAGGTTTGAATTTAGAGTTTTCCTTCTCCTAGACTGGCTAGCCATGGTTAAAGAGCCCAGTCTGCCCTGCTATTTACCCATAGCTGGAAGGAGAATTGGATTCATACCTTTCCCTACGGTAATAGCACCATGGGAAATGCAAACAGCTTTGTCCAAGAATTGGACTTGGTTGACGAGTCCATTTCCATGACTCTAGCCATTAGACCACACGCCTCCACTAAATGGCCATATAGGTGATTTTTTTTTTTATGTGGGATGCTGCATCCAGGATTTGTTCAAGATTGCACAAATCTTTGTGTAGTTCCAATCTATCTGTTTCTTCAAAGTCCAAGTGGTACAGCCATACAGTAGTACTGACATGGCTACAGCTTGGAATATTTCTCACTTTATCAGAAAGATCAGATTTCCATATGACTATAGCAGTTCATGACTTTCCTATGTGTATATTGACATCACTTTCTGCAAATAAGATTTTGTTACCAAGGTATTTCAACTGGTCTACTAATTTCAAAGGCTTACCATCCAGTGTGGAGATGCCTCCATCTTATTTAAAACTCATGAACTCAATTTTATCTGCCTTTCCTATGTGCATATTGACCTTACTTTCTGTAGATGAGATATTACTACTTAGGTATTTCACTCATTTGAAAAACAGGAAATCCATTTTATCTGAGTTCACATAAAAACCAATGCTTCTTGCTGTTTTTTCTAGGCTATGCATCAGGGATTTGGCTTGAGCCGGTATGTTCAAGTGAGAAGTACAAGATCATCTACATAGTCCACATTTGTAACAGTTTCTGTGGGATATCCTCTGTTTTTGCCTTTTAAAAGCCTAGAAAAATAGTAAGTAAGGTCATCAGGGCAGCCTAAAGTCGGTATCAGCCAGTCAGCAAGGGAGTCTATCCCCTTTTCAATAGCGCTAGACCAAGGAGATTGTTTTGGCATCTGAGGTGGAGCGCCACACCTACCATCAGCTCCTTACTTTACCACACAGATCCCTGTGCTACTCATATGCTGAGTTGGCGAGGACCGGTATCGAACTAGGAACCTTGTGGTTTCTAGCTGAACACTCTACCGACTGAGCTAACCCGGCCCCTTAAGTAAATATAAATAGTGCTGTTACATAGAGGGGTTCATTTAAAGGTGTTGGTGGCAATAGGAATAATTCTATACTTATCTTCTTACTGTTCAACTATTTCCTTGGCTGGATCAGAGTTGGATCTGTCCGTGTCTGTTGTTGGATCTATTGTTGGGTTGGATGGCATCTTCACTGTTCTTTGAGTCTGGAACTTGGATTGTCTTGAGGATGTCTTGTCTTATGTCATTGGTAGTCTTTAATAATTTTTGTTCATAGTTTTTTTAATAATAAACACAAGATATTCTTGTTTTTTCTGAATTCATATTTTATTTAACCTCGAAGTAAAAATGCCTTGCAGAACAGACACTCATCTTGTGTCTGTTCTCTCCAAACACTCAGCCCAGATTCCCAACTAATTAATCTCTATTTCTCTCACTTTCTTCCTTGCCTTGTGCTGATCAATCAGAGATGGACAGGTAGCCTTTCATACATCATTCAAAAAATTATAGTATCTTTCCACTTTTATCTACAATTTTTGGTTTTTCCATCTCATTATTTTACAGTGCTCTATTAAAAAGTTATTAAACAAAGTAATTCCAGGTCACCTTGCTAACGTAAAGCAGATTTTTTTTCTTGAATTGTCATCCTTTTTCAGTTTGGATGTTTCTTAACGTTCCCTGCCCTGTCACTGACTGCACCTTTGTAGAGGGGTAAGATCCCATCTCTATGGGCCACCTGCTAGTTGTGTTTGGTGACCTGTGATGCTTAAGGATAGAATCCTGGTGGCTGAGCAGTCTATGATACGCAACACTCAACTTTGTCTTTACTTAGGGTAGATGGGCAGTCAGGAAGGTCCTCTTTCAATCAGTCAGCTGCCCATATCAAGCCATAGCTCCTATATGATTGTCCCAACCCTATTGCCCTTATGGCATACCCACAACCCTATTTTTCATATATGTGCTTGAAGGTGGTGGCTGAGGGTCTTATTGTCCTGGGTATGGCGTTAAACGCTATCTGATGGTGAAGTTCCAGTTTTGGAGCTCTGGGGAGTGTGGAGTACCCCTTCATCACCATTACTCCCAGGTCCACTCTGGCCCAGAGTGGTAGTATTGGTTAGAGTCTCATCTATGAGTTAGATAGAAAACATTTAAATTGAAAAAAAAAAAGAGTTTGAAATAAAACCTCTTCGGCATAAAATAACCCAACAAGGTTTGACATATCATAAAATCCAACCAACCAACTTAACCTTCCATTCTTTCATTTGTTCAACAAACACATTTATTATCTTGAAAATACTGCACCATATAAACAGATGCTGGTCAGTCTCTGTCGCAGACACATATCAAATATATATCGCTTCCTACCTAGCTACTAAAAAGCATACAGACCCAAATTGCTTCGGACCAATATAACTTGGCGCTATCTGTTATAAATCTACATGCCGCAGTGTTTAATTATCTGCACTGTAAACTTTTGACCTCCGACGGCACATTTCGATTTTTTTTCTGAACCTAGACAGGTTTACTAGTAGACATCTATGATCCATGTGTAGCTTATCTAGCAAATATCTTTTTGTTGATCTAAATAAGCAGAATAAAACCTTATTAAATAGTCTATTGGTTATCAATTGATATTTCTAAAACTGAAACGAGGAAAAAATGTCCACTTATGTCGAGATATTTTCTTTTCTTTTTTTCTTTTTCTTTTTTTTTCTCCTTTCCAGATAATTAATAAAGCTCTGTTATTAATTGATAAAAAGTCATAAATAGAATGTTAAAGGCCATATATATATATAATATATATATATATATATGGGCCGGGTTAGCTCAGTCGGTAGAGCATTCGGCTAGAAACCACAAGGTTCCTAGTTTGATACCGGTCCTCGCCAACTCAGCGTATGAGTAGCACAGGGATCTGTGCGGTAAAGTAAGGAGCTGATGGTAGGTGTGGCGCTCCACCTCAGATGCTAAAACAATCTCCTTGGTCTAGCGCTATTGAAAAGGGGATAGACTCCCTCGCTGATTGGCTGATACCAACTTTAGGCCGCCCCGACGACTTTACTTTAATTTTTATATATATGTGTTTTATATATAAGAGTAAGGAAATGAATCCAACGGTATATGTATAGATAAAAAGGGTATGAAAATACACTTTGTTGTTAAAATGAATATATTTTTATATCATTTTCATTGCTAATATTGAACAATATTTTCGATTTATAAAAAATCATCATCAGAGCATAATGATAATTAGGTCCGTTTTTATATGTAAATGTTTTTAATCCGGACTCATCAAGAGAGAAGCAGAAAATAATTTAAATTCAAACTAAAAGCATTGTTTTTCCAAAAAGCATGTAAACTATACAGTCGCTTCATCCTTGCACATCTGCTGCGTGTTTCGCTAACGTCATGTACATTTCGCTACATCATGTTTCTTCAGTGTAACAGTTTTTGAAAGAAAAAGAAATACTTTAAATTCAAAAATAGAAAAATTCTCTTTTTCAAAAAAGAGAGTTTTAACCTGTTTATGGTTGGTTAGTAACGGAATTTTTCAGAAAAGAAATGTTTATTTAATTATTTAAAAAGAATTACTTTTTATGCAAATATGAATGGTGGACTTGTTGGTAATCCTGTGGTGAGAAAAAAACAGCAAATAGTTTGATTGTAAAAATATACTACCAAACATCATGGGGAAAAAAATATTTGTTCGTACCAACCAAAAATCTATTGGTACAATATTTACTATATTCATACAAAACCACCAGGATGTAAAATATGAATGGTGTAAGGGTGTATTGGGATAATGTGAAATTTCAATTTGTTAGGAAGTGTATGTCTAAAATGGTTATGTGAAAGGGATTTTATGATTTCTGGGTACAAGTGTCGCTAAATAAGGAGATATATTAAAAAAGCCTTTTCTTTGGGGGATGGTTTGATGTGTGAGAATAACGCAAGATTCCATAATTCTACGTAGTGTTCTATTGTGTATGTGAGTTAATACTTTTAAAATCAAAGGTATGGTTATTGTCTATAATATGTTTAGCTAGGGCGTTGCATAGTTTACATGCTTTTTGGAAAAACAATGCTTTCGGTTTGAATTTAAATTATTTTCTGCTTCTCTCTCAATGAGTCCGTATAAAAACATTCACATCTAAAAACGGACCTAATTATCATTATGCTCTGATGATGATTTTTTATAAATCGAAATATTGTTCAATATTAGCAATGAAAATGATATAAAAATATATTCATTTTAACAATATTGTTTGTTTTCATACCCTTTTATCTATATATATATATGTGTGTGTGCATGGTTGGCACTATTATACTTGAAGAAGCAGTAGTAATCCAACGTACAGTGTTATTAGAAGAGTGCTCAATATCTGTGATAGAGCATTAATAGGTAAATAAATAAAAGGTTTAGCTTATTTTTATTATCATTGGAACAATTTTGCTACCGTTTGGTTTTTTGCTTATTTATCTCATTTGAATCATTTTCAAAAAACACTTTCATTGCCTAAAGACTGCCACAGAGTGAGAAACCAAATGGTAGCAAAATTGTTCCAATGATAATAAAAAATAAGCTAAACCTTTTATTTATTCATTATATATATATATATATATATATATATATATATATACCTAATGAGTCAGATATACTACTAATAGTTTTACTTAGTAGCTCATCGGGGCAAGAATCTGACAAAAAGACTTGGAGCAATCGTAATTTTATTGCAAAAATTAGTCCCACCGTGGTCCAAACAAATTACCATAAAAAATAGATAAATGAATAAATAAATAAATAAAAATGATAAACCTTTTTACACTTTTTATTTTTTATTCTTCATTTATTTTATTTTCCTATTTCTATCTTTTTCCTATTCTACATCCTAAATCTCCCACACATTTCATAAGATTATATTTTATATATAATATATATATATATATATATATATATATATATTATACATAATATTACTATGATGTCTAGAAAGCACAATTATACTGTCTGGTTAAGATTGATCTTTCTTCCAGCAACAGAACTGATGAAAACTGATTTATAGTGAATTAATATCTACAATCTGTCTCACACTCTCTCTCTCGCACTCTCTCTCTCTCTCTCTCTCGCACTCTCTCTCTCTCGCACTCTCTCTCTCTCTCTCTCTCTCTCTCTCTCTCTTCTCGCACTCTAAACTGTATATCCATTAGCTATTGGAATTATCCGACATGGATAAACCCATTCCCTCTCAGCGTCCACTAGCAACAGTTTACTTCAGTTTAGCTCAGTCAGTCAAGCATCTGCCCAGGAATCACAAGGTTCCGGGTTCAATACTGGTCCCCCCAACTCAGTGCATGAGTAGCACAGATTGAGTAATATCTGATCTATGCTGTAAAGTGGAGACCTGACAGTAGGTGTGGTGCTCCAACCCAGCAAGAGACAACAATCTCCCTTGTCTAGTGTTAGTGAATTGAAGTTACAATAAACAGTTTGCTTAATCAAAAAAGAATCCTGCTTTTTATTTTATTTTATTTATTTATTCTTTTTCTTAAAATTTGTATTCTCCTAACATTAGAAAATGAATGCTTTAGTTGTATATAAAACCATCTATATATTAATACTTATGTTCCTTATTTGTATGACCATTATCATCTTGCAACTCCCCCTTGCTAAAAATAAGACTGTCCAAATCATCCAAGATGAAATGCAAATCCTGATTATCTGGTATTGCTTATCCACCAAATTCTTATTTCTTATGAGTCTCATTACCTCAGATAAATAATGGACCATTCCGTTTTTATCTTAAAAAGAAAGGGAAGAAAACGTATATGCTACACAGAATAAATATAATAAAAAAGAAAGAGGGTAGAGGAAAGATAGAGAGAGGGGGGTGTAAGCACATAGAAAGGATAACACTAATTTGTTTCAAATGAGCATAGTGAAAAGATAAAAAGAAGGAAAGAAAGAAAAAAAGAGTGATACAGAATTAAACAAAATATTGAACTATTTCGCAATAGCCCTTAAGTAAACATATCAAAATATGGTAATGATTAAATTATAATACTGTGGTATATCCACAGGTCCTGCTAGTTTCTCCTATTTTAAATAAAATATTCCTTTGTTTTTCACTTTGTTATTAATTAATTGTTTGAAATTTTCAGATGAAACTTGATAATTTATATTATCTAGATTTTTCAGAGTGTTGTCCTCATCTTTAATGTTATATACATAAGGTTTCGGCTGATGTACTCTTTGGCCTTCTGTAGCTGTTTCTACTTGATATATCCGGGTTAAGGGATATATTGTAAAGTTGTAGTAAGGTATATTATCGCAGGTAAATAGAAGCTGGTGCATCAAGTAGCAGTACATCTTCCGAGCAGTCATCGTGGTAGTCTTGCTAGTAGGCGCTTGTACCACCACAGTGTTGAATATTTATGGAGGACACTATCCAATCAGATTATAGTGGGGGGGGGGTACCTAGGTATTTACATATTCATTACATCACTACTAAGAACCTTCTTGTCAAACTCTGGAGACTTCATGTAATTGGGAGCCTTCACAGAACTTCAAACGGGACATTTTATTTAATCAAGTTCAATTTTTTATAAGACACATTATTTTTCGAGATATTTCAGACCCAAATTTAGGGTTGCATATTATACACAAGAACTATATAATTAATTTTTTTTTTCTGGCCACATACCTCATGATATTTGGAACAGTCTGTGTATTATACATGGGAATTTCTTTTTCCAGAATCTAGTATTCCAAAGTTAAATGTGTGTGTTATATACAAATAATTATGTTATATATATATATATATATAGGAACAGAATATGGTTAATTAATGCCTGAAGAAGATATCAGAAGATCTGAAACACGTGTCGCAAATGTAAAATAATGATAAAAAAATTTTTTTATAAAATATTTAATTTTCTCCCGTTGGGGCCTATAACAACACTTTAGGGCCAGGTTAGCTCAGTCGGTAGAGCGTTCGGCTAGAAACCACAAGGTTCTTAGTTCGATACTGGCCCTCGCCAACTCAGTGTATGAGTAGCACAGGGATCTGTGCGGTAAAGTAAGGAGCTGATGGTAGGTGTGGCGCTCCACCTCAGATGCCAAAACAATCTCCTTGGTCTAGCGCTATTGAAAAGGGTATAGACTCCCTCACTGCTTGGCTGATACCGACTTTAGGCCGCCCCGACGACTTTACATTTTTACTATATATACATATATAGTTATCCACAGACATTCATGTTTCGACATTTACGTCTCATCAATGTGGCTAGACATATATATATTGTGATATGGCTATTTTCAGCCGACAATATTGTCGGCTGAAAATAGCCATATCACAAACATCGTCCTGTTTGTTTACTTCTCGTAAGTTCATGTAGAGGTCACTTAAGAGAATATAAATACCTACTCCTTAACAAAACGAAGAAATCTGCTAAAAGACGCTTGACAATCAGGTTTTCGCACACCTTTGTATCTATAGCTCTGCTGATGAGGCCTAATGGGCCGAAAGTACATACAGAGATTGATTTTTCTCGATTTGTTTAGCCTTGAATTTAATAGGTAATCCCGCCTAATTAATTAATTATTAATTAATTAACTTTCATAAAATTAGGTTCGACTTCAATTAAGCACATATTCTATATATATAATATATATATATATATATATATATATAGAGAGAGAGAGAGAGAAATGATTATTGCAATATTTTTATTTAACTTCTTTTTTTTTACAATATATTTAATTAGATTTCTAGCCATCTTACAAAGAATTCAGACATACATATATATATATATATATATATATATATATATATATATATATATATATATATTACAAAGAATTCTGTTCATAAAAGGTAGCAGTAATATTACTTCTACATAAGGTTTATAAGCATTGTTCAATTCTCTAGACTTTTGGGTGGCACTTTCTATATAAAGATGTGTGTGTGTGTGTGTGATGGATAGAGGATATTCCTATATATAGAGAGAGAGATAAGCATATTGATAAAAATGATGAGATTAAGTTTGGGAAAAAAAAAGTTGATAATCAATATTCAATTAATAAACAAGTGTTTTCTGAATATTTTTATTTTTGTTCATTTTATCTTTTTAACATTTTTTTATTTTTTTTATTTAAATATTGATTAATTCTCAGATTGTTTTCCTTCATTTATAAGTTAGAATTGTCTGATAGCATCTTTATATATATATATATATATATATATATATATATATGATAAGTATGTAAATACAATGTGTTTGTATATATATAGCTCTGCTGATGAGGCCTAATAGGCCGAAATGTACATACAGAGATTGATTTTTCTCGATTTGTTTAGCCATACATTTAAATAGGCATTTCCGCCTAATTAATTAATTATTAATTAATTAATTTTCAAAATTAGGTACGACTCCAATTAAGCACATATTCTCCCAAATATATATATATATATATATATATATATATATATATATATTAAGGTGTGTCAAAAAAGTAAGGAGATTTTTTGTACTTTTTGACATGCCTTGTATTCTGAAAAAATTAACATTCCACTCATTGTTTATTTCTATCTTTGTAAATACAGTTTCAAACTCGGCACTTTTATAACATCCTGGTATTCTGAAAAAAATTAACATTCCATTCATTGTTCATTTCCATCTTGGTAGATACAGCTTCAATCTTGATACTTAAAAAGAATAATCTCCCTGGTCTAGTACTAGCAAAAGAGGTAAAATCCCTCGCTGTGTGTGTGATACCGACAATAGGCCATTCTGCTATGCATAGATTCCCTTGACTCTCTCGCCACCCGTCTCTATCGGGCATCACTCTGGACAAGCCTTCTGCATGACATCCAGAATCTAGCAAAAAGAGGTAGACTCCCTCACTGTCCAGGTGGTACCTGACAATAGGCCATTCTGCCATGCATAGATTCCCTTGACTTTCTCACCTTGCCTCCCTCGGTGTCCGGATGATACCGACAATAGGCCATTCTGCCAAGCATAGATTCCCTTGACTCTCTCACTTTCTCCCTCGTGTCCGGATGATACCGACAATAGGCCATTCTGCCAAGCATAGATTCCCTTGACTCTCTCACTTTGCCTCCCTCGGTGTCCGGATGATACCGACAATAGGCAATTCTGCCAAGCATAGATTCCCTTGACTCTCTCACTTTGCCTCCCTCGGTGTCCGGATGATACCGACAATAGCCATTCTGCCAAGCATAGATTCCCTTGACTCTCTCACTTTGCCTCCCTCGCTGTCTGGATGATACCGACAATAGGCCATTCTGCCAACTTTACTTTAATCTCTAAAATGGTTACCTTGAACACGCCAGAGCAATAAATCTTTACCTTTGCACCTTTCATCTTCATCTCCGCAGAAGACGCTGCACTTCATCACGATTTCTGTTTCAGTTGTCTAAAATTTACAGATTTTATAGAAACGTCATTTCTTCTTCTTTTAAACCTCTTAAGGCCAGTAACTTTCACTACAACTTGAACACACAGAGTCATTAGAAAGATTAATTACATCACACTCTTGTCTACTATTAATACCCATCACCACCACCCCCACCCACCACCCCCTAAGAACTTGAGTATTTGTCCACTTCTTCCCCCCCCCAGAGACTTGTGCTTCCTTTTAATGCTATGTCTGACAGTAACATCTGCTGGAATGTTCTCTCTTAGCACTCCTCCTGTGTCAAGGAATCTGACCCCCAGATCATAAACATTCTTCTCTTGACTGCTCTCTCTCGCTCTCTCTCTCTCTCTCTCTCTCTTCTTCTTCTCTTCAACCAAGAATCTATCTTTCCACTTCATTGAACAACCTCCATTTAAGTTTGAACCCCCCCCCATTAAAATTTGTATAAGACTTTGATGATTTCATTTTGGGAAAGTTTCCACTTCAAATAATAGCCTTTCCTTATTCGCATTTTCCTTGTTTCAATTGGAAAATTCTTGAAATAATGCTTCCTATTTCTACCAATGTCTATTTTCAACATTGGAATTGGTTTTCAATGATTTATCTAACGACTGATTCCCCCCCACCCCACACCCCAAAAAAACTTTGGATATTAGTTTTCTTTTGTCCGGGAAGAACGAGAGTGAAAGGAAATTATCAAGAAGCAGACTTTGTGAGGAGGCAGGTTAATAATATACATTTGAAGATCTTTTCTTTTCTAATTTGATTGGTTATCTGGTTGATTGGTTGGATTTTACGGCATGACAAATCATGTTGGGTTATTTTATGCCAAAGACGTTTTTATTTTATTCATTCTTGATGAGTACTCAATTTTTTTTTTAAACCTCATTTTGTTCTATTCAACCCATAGGTGAGACCTTAACAGGTACTACCGCTCCAGGTCAGAGTGGATCTGGGAGTAATGGTGATGAAGGGGTACTCCACATTCCTTAGAACTTAAGAATTGGTTGGCTTTTATGGCTTTTTTAATCGGTACTCAATCTTTTCTTTCTTTTCTTCTTTTTTTTTTTTTAAAGACTCATTTTGTTCTATTTAACCCATAGATGAGACCTTAGCAGGTACTACCACTTCGGGTCAGAGTGAACCTGTGAGTAATGGTGATGAAGGTTTGGTTTGTTTGGTTTTACGGCATATCAACCTCAGTGGGTCATTTAATGCTGATAAAGTTTTGAAATAAATCAATTCTTAATGGATAATACAATTTTTTTATAAATCATTTTGTCTATTTAACCCATAGATGGGACCCTAACAGGTACTACCACTCCGGGTCAACCAGGGAGCAATGGTGATGAATGGGGTGCTCCACATTCCCCAAACCTCCAGAACTGGAACCTCACCATCAGATAGAGTTTAACGTCATTCCCAGGACATGTAGACCCGCAGCCACCGCCTTCTAGCACCCATATGATAAAAAGGGGTTGGGCTTGCCATAAGGGCAATAGGATTGTGAAAGGTGATGAAGGGGTACTCTACATTTCCCAGAGCTCCAGAATTGGAACTTCACCATCAGATAGAGTTTAACATAATAACCAGGACATTAAGACCCTCAGCCACTCCCTTCTAGCACATGTTAAAAAAGGGTTGGGGCTTGCCATAAGGGCAATAGGGTCGGGGCAATTATATAGATCAAAAGGGGTCTCTCCGACCACCCAGTTTCAATGTGAAAATCTTGAGAAAATGCTTCCTATTTTCAACATTGCAAATTGATTTTCAATGATTTCTCTAATGGCTGATGTTCCGGGGGGGGGGGGACAAAAAAAACTTTGGATATTAGTTTTCTTTTGTCCGGGAAGAACGAGAGTGAAAGGAAATTATCCAGAAGCAGACTTTGTGAGGAGGCAGGTTAATAATATACATTTGAAGATCTTTTCTTTCTTTTCTGATTTGAGAAACATCAGACAAAATCAAATTAAAAACACCATTTCTCAAATCTGCAAACTTTCATTTTACTCATAAAATGGTCGGATGTTGCTATCTAATCATTAAAAGTATTTGAATCCAGAAAAATAATATCAGTAGAGACCTTAATTGCATTAATACAATACAGAGACAACTCCAAGAAAGATATCTTACTATAAAAAAAAAAAAATTTCTCTACTGGAGCACCTTGAACTAGTGGTAACAATATTTAAGCTCCGAAACCATGCTTGAACTCAAAGTTATAGTCTGATAACTATTTTATTCTAAGGTAAATAAGAAACAGCTAATCAGGCCTGAGTTTACAGTGGCCTGAATGTTGTGTTTATACATATCGCAATAAAGATGAGGACAACAGACATACCATGATAAAGATGAGGACAACAGTCCAAAACATCAAAATTATTCACATCAAACCCCATCTCAAAAATACAAACAAATAAAAACAATTTTACATTTATACATACCATGATAAAGATGAGGACACAGCAAAAACATCAAAATTATTCACATCAAACCCCATCTCAAAAATACAAACAAATAAAAACAATTTTACATTTATACATACCATGATAAAGATGAGGACAACAGTCCAAAACATCAAAATTATTCACATCAAACCATCTCAAAAATACAAACAAATAAAAACAATTTTACATTATACATACCATGATAAAGATGAGGACAACAGTCCAAAACATCAAAATTATTCACATCAAGCCTTATCTCAAAAATACAAACAAGTTTTGATTACTTTGTTTTTAATAGTTGCATGTATTTACAAAAGAAAATGAAAGAAGGAAAGGAAGAATTCTCACTGAAAAATAGTAAAATCAAACCATGTGCTTCCATTTTTTTTGGGGTGGGGTACAGTTTTGTGTATTTTGACTCTCATTGGCGTAAGTAATCATTATAAATATTTGAAGAAAAGCAGACAACCAAGTAAAATATTAAGATGACAACATTTTTCAGACATTTTATTTAATTATATATTGAGATGTTTTCATAAAACAAAATCTGAGTGAGTTGCATAAAAAAAAAACACAATTAAAAATTTTAAAAAATAAGATAATGATAATAATAATAATAATAATAATAATAATAATAGGGACTTCAAGATAAAGACAGATCACCCCATCACAGCCAGGAGACCAGACCTAGTGTTGATTAACAAAAAAAAAAGAGAATGTGCCAATTGATGGACTTTGTGGTCCCAGCAGATCACAGGGTGAAGCTGAAGGAAAATGAAAAGATGGACAAATACCTGGACCTTGTAAGAGAATTGAAAAACTGTGGAATATGAGGGTGAAAGTGATACCAATTATAGTTGGTGCACTTGGAACAGTCCCAATACACTTGGAAAAAAGACTGGGGGATCTGGAATTCAGAGGAAGAATTGAGATTATCCAGACTGCTGCAATCAGCTAGAATACTCAGAAGAGTCCTGGAGACCTGAGGAGACTTGTTGTCACTCAGACTCCAGTGAAATACCATCAGCTAACGCTGATGTGAAAAACTCAAAAGGAGTGAAAAATAATTCAGCTGATGCTGGTGTGAAAAACTAATAATAATGATCATGATAAGAAGATGGCTTGGCTCCATGAACAAAGATTAAGGTGGTGGTCTACGTTGACTGCAGGCATGTTTGTGGCTGATAAGGCCTATGCGGGACAGGCAGGCATGGTCACAACAGCTGCAGTTGAAATTCTGGTCAGGATTTGATGGCATTACATTGTAGTTCTTCCTCTATGCCTGATGGTGAAGATAATAATAATAATAATAATAACAATAATAATAGTAGTAATAACAATAATAGTAATAATAATAATAATAATAACAATAATAATAATAAATAATAATAATAAGTAATAATAATAATAATAGTAATAATAATAATAACAATAATAATAGTAATATAACAATAATAATAGTAACAATAATAATAGTAATAATAATATAATAATAACAATAATAATAGTAATAACAATAATAATAGTAATAATAATAACAATAATAATAATAACAATAATCCAGCAGATCACAGAGTGAAGTTAAAGGAAAATGAAAAAATGGACAAAAATCTGGACCTTGCCAGAGAACTGAAAAAGTTATGGGATGAAAGTGAAAGTGATACCAATTGTAGTTGGTGCACTTGGAACAGTCCCAAAAGAATTGGAAAAGGGTTTGGAAAGTTTGGATATCAGAGGAAGGATTGAAACCATTCAGAACACCGCACTGCTGCAATCTGCCAGAATACTCAGAAGAGTCCTGGAGACCTGAGGACACTTGCTGTCACACAGACTCCAGTGAAAGGACATCAGCTAATGCTGATGTGAAAACTCAAAAGGAGTAAATAATAACAACAACAACAACAATAACAATAACAACATTATTGATAATAATAATAATATCACTGTGACAACTACCACCACTAATTTTGTTTGCATTTTTATTCTGGGTGGCTGGTTTAGTTAATATTTTATTGTAAAGTCTATAGAGTGGTCTATTGTCAGCTGAACAGCGAGGGAGTCTATCCTGTTTTCGCTAGCGCTAGACCAAGAAGATTTTTCTTTTTTACTTAGGTGGAGCGCCACGTCTACTATCATCTCCCAGATGCTTTGCTGCAGAGATCAGATTACCCAAGCTGTGCTAATCATACTCTGAATTTGTAAGGACCAATATTGAATTTGGAACCCAGTGATTCCTGGGAGGAATGCTTTATCAACTAAGCTACTATTAAAATCAATGAATTCCTTTTTTAGAAATTACTTTTATATGCCATCATCATTTTTTAACTAATACAAATATATAAGAAATAAAGGTGTGGTTGATTTGCATACTGGTTTTAACAAAACCGGGTTTAATAAATAATTACTTGGTTTTATTAATCTCTAATATTATTGTTTTATTCCCCAACATATTAAAATCAATCCTATGAATGATTTTTATATAGAAACCAATTAAAATATAATTTTAAAAATTGTAATCTTTTTATATGCATTCTGATATATCCGGGTTAAGGAATCTATTCTGAAGTTCGTATTTGGTATATTATCGCAGTAGTAATTGGTACATCCGTCGGTCGTGGGGTCGTCTAGCGAGTAAGTTAGCTTGTAATCATAAGGTACGTCGGCTATCGAGTAAGTGTGGTCGCAGGTCTAGAACCAACACAGTGTCGACTATTTATACATGAACTGTCCAATGAGATTATAGTGAGGGGGTACCAAGATATTTACATATTCATTATATCACATTCTTTTTTAATTTTGTTAATCTTTCTAATTTGATATATTTCATTACATTAAAACTTAAATACATTTAGTACTATATTTTATATCCATTTTATTTTAAAACCTTTTATTTTTATAAAAGTATTCCCTTATTATCTAACAAAAAGAACTGTGATTATTTACTGGATTTTATAAACTTATATATTTTCTAATCAGCTGTTAGGGATTTCTTAAGGTTTTTCAAGATGAAAGACTTCATGATGGTTAACAAGTTTCTCTAAACTGTTACTCCTGTAGTGAATTATTCAGTCTTCACCATGTGTCCGACTAAATTTTGGAGATATTTTGAGTAGCTCATGTTTCAGATTTGTTACTATTGGATTCTGGTTTTATGCCAAACTAGAATTAAAATCTAAAAATTTTAAGATCTTAAGATTTATTCTAGGGCCCAAACTACAGGCTTGACACCACCACCCACAACCAACCACCCTCTTCTTTTTTTTTTTCTTAGGAAATTTTAGTTTTTTGGTCTGGGGTGTTTTTTTGTTTTTTTTGTTGTTTTTTTCCTCTATAACATAAACTGCTGGGACTTTTAAAAAAAAAAAAAAAACAAATACTTATTTTTTTCATTTTAGTTTTTATCCATTGAAATTTAGGTTATTGGGTCTATTCAAGTTAATTTACTTAGTTGAATTTACTTTTAAAAATTGGATTCCAAAACGGGGGGTTGGTTTAAAAATATTAGTATGCTTATTACTGTTTGTTTTATTTTGTCTTTTTTTTTTTTTTTCTTTTAATACAATGTATTTTTTAATTTTTAATTTAATTTAATTTGTGGGAAACTGTAATTTATTGTTGTTGTCTTGTTTGTTTTTTTCCTTCTAGTGGTAATCCAGAGGGAGCATATTCTTGTTTTTAAAAAGATTGATTTAAAATGCTACAGAATTGTTAGAGACAAAATCATTAGTATAATCAATAATTTCATTTTATTTCTAACATTTCATTGAAATTATAGTTGTAAACTGATAGACTACTAGTTCAAAATAAAGAACTCAAATGAAATATAAAATTGTTATTTACTAAGCTTAGCTTAATTGTGGCATGAGGCCAGAAGTAGCGAGTCTTAATGAGAATCACATTCACGAGTAATGGCCTACAAAGCCAGCTTGCCAGCCATTAATACCACGTGAAGCCCCCCAAGTAAATATAAAATAGATTTAATGTACAATAGAAAAGTAACTTTCAAATTCAGCACGACTGAAGTAGGTTCACCAGTTTGAGGTCACCACATCCAAACTAGGAATTTAATTTCTTCCTTTCTTTTTTTTTCCTTTTCTTTTGCCGCGTTGGATTTAATATTGGTCGTGTAAATAAAGGTTTAAGCCGTGTAGTAAAACTTCAAAGAAATTGGTGACAACAAAATCTGGTAACAACGATAATTTTATTGTAGTGAAAAAGAAAAGATTCAATAATAAAAAGGTATAAAGTTCATATAAAGTTTTCTTTTTCTTTTTTTTTCTATCAGTTGAAAGACTATTTTTTTTTTGTTGTTTTTTTTCACTTATATATATCTATTATTATACTAAAGCTGAGTGAATCAATGTTTGTCTCGTAACGGCTTTTTTACTCTTTAGTTAATCAGTTCATACAAAGTTTTTTTGTTTTTTCTTTTCTTTTCTTTTTTTTTTTGTTGTTTTTTTATTTATATATATCTATTATTATACTAAAGCTGAGCGAATCAATGTTTGTCTTGTAACGTCTTTTTTACTGTTTAGTTAATGACATGAAAGTTATACTAAATTATTCCTTATTTTTAAGATTGAGTTATGGTTGAAAGATTCTATTTTCATTGGTTCTAATTAGTCATAATTTGCAATTAAGTCAAAAAGTGACCTGTCTCTTACTTAACATTCTGCCTGTCACTTTCCCCTTCTCTATGTATATCTTGATTACCTCCTCATTATATGTGTTAGTTTCGTAGAGAGAGAAAGAGATTGGAGAATGGAAATATATTTGTATGTTAAGTTTTATAAGCAGCTAATCTGGCATCTTGGCTCTTAACAAATTTAAATTAGGTCAGACGTTCCCTTCTCAATGCTATTATTGGTCCCTGCAACAGTTTGGTGAAAACCTGTTTATGTTTAAAAACAAAATCAGTAGACCCTTATCTATTGCCATCTTTTAAAGATGTTGGTTTGGTTGATTTTATGGCATGTCAACCCTTGTTGGGTTATTTTATGCTGAAGACATTTTGTTTTATTCATTCTTGTTGGGTATTCAAACTCTTTTTTTTTAAATAAATTTTTTAAAACTCATTTTTTAAAAACTATTTCACACATAGATGAGACCCTAACAGGTATTACCGCTCCAGGTCAGAATGGAACTGGGAGTAATGGTGATAAAGGGGTACTCCACTCTCCCCAGAGCTCCAGAATTGGAACTTCACCATTAGATTCAGTTTAACGTCAAACCCAGGACATTAAGACCCTCAGCCACTGCATTCTAGCACATATATGATAAAAAGGGTTGGGGGTTTGCCATTAGAACAATATTGTTATATACCCTACCCATGAACATCAATGGGCATGTCCCAATCATAAATACAGAAGTATTATGCTGACTGGGTAGTCTTATACCACTAGCAGTGGTTTACCTTCTTCCACGCCGCTAGCGAGTATTGTATTTTGTTAATGTTATAAAGATTCCATTTCATTTCCAGACTCCATTTTGGTTATTTCTCATTTAGTGACCTTTATTAGGTTACAACACATATAGCTGATTGGTCTTGATGCGATTGGCTGATTGATCTTTTAAAGATGAAAGCAAAAGCAAATTTTCCATCTTAGTGAGACTTTCTATCTGTATATCTTATTCATTCTTCAATTTTAGACTTTTATAACTCATCTACGTACAGAAGAATAATTAGTTGGATGACCCATGGGAATTCCTTGCTGCAGTTTTCCAATTAGGAAACAAAGTATTGAGTAATTTATAGACAAAACAAACTGTCTAGTATTAAATAAAATGATAAAATCTATTAAGAATGGAGATTCGGTCTCTATTGTCTGTAACCAAAACTACATCACTGTTTATGTCAAAAATTGTCAATACATAGAATAAAGAACAACACTGTAATCAGTTTTTAAAATTATTTTTTACTCTCACCCATTTTTCAGTAACAAGAGATTAACTAAAAAGTTTAAATAAATGAATATTATGATTTTGTGTAAAATATTCAAAATAATTATTTAATTATTAATAGATGCACCCAACATTTTATTTGAGGGGACAGGACTAAGTTTCCATTTCTAATTGTTTTATTTTATTTTATTATTATTTATTTATTTTTAGTCAGTTAGTCTACTGTTGGTTTGAATAACAGCAACTAGCTAAGCACAACTGAAGCAGTGTCCAAGACAGTTGGTATTTATAGAAATCAAGAATAGTCCATTCAGGCATTTGGGTGATTCCATTCCTTGAGTTCTGATTGGCTGCTTGGTTTCAATGATATTGTGGAGTTTTATAAATACCCTGTCATTCTGCAGTAGAATTGCAACAAGATTGGTTTGTATCAAGTTACAACTGCTTGTTGCCGTGTCTTACCAATTCGATGGTAATTGGAACTTAGTTTGATTATTCTTCAACTCTCTTAATAAATTTGATGATTTTACTTATGTATGATACAAAACTTCTGACATTGAATGTTTAAACGCCCACCCTATCCCACCCTCAAAAACAAACACAATAATTTTGTGTGTTTCAGATTAAATCTAAGATATTAACAAAATAGAAATGAAAGCAATTTTCTTCAAGATCTGATCTATTCATTCTCATAAGGGAATATTAACTTTTAATATTTTCACCATCTTTGATTATAAAGAAGTTTTAGGTTTTTGAAATTCATCATTTTATAGTTATTAATTTTGGACTCCTATTTCTTTCATCTTGATTTCCGTTGCATCTTATCACATCCCTCAGATGATCATCTTATGGTTGTAAGAAAAAAAAGTACAGAGTGGACGTTTAAGAAACTGGAAAGATTTAAACTAGTTTCCCCCCCCCTTTTCAGTCCTGTTCACTGGGGCTTTAGAATACACCCACTGCACCTCTGTAGACAGGTAAGACTGCTCCCCCCACCAATGAGGCCACTTGTTGACCATGGGTGGCAACCCATGATGCTTAAGGATGGAACCCTAGTGGCTAAGCAGTACATGACATGCAACACTCCACTTTGGCCGCCCTGTTGGCTGGGGCATTAGAATGCACCGACTGCACCTCTACAGAGGGGTAAGACTCCCCCAATGGGGCCACCTGTTGGCCGTGGGTGGCGACCCGTGATGCTTAAGGATAGAGCCCAGGTGGATGAGCAGTTCATGACATGCAATACTCCACTTTAGCCCTATCTTGGGCTAGACGGCCGGTCGGAGAGGCCCCCTCCGATCAATCGGCTGGTCACGTCAAGCCCTAGCACCTATATGATTTTCCCAACTCTATTGCCTTTATGGCAAGCCCCAACCCCTTTTTATCATATGGGTGCTAGAAGGTGGTGGCTGCGGGTCTACATGTCCTGGGAATGACGTTAAACTCTATCTGATAATGAGGTTCCAGTTTGGAGGTTTGGGGAATGTAGAGCACCTCTTCATCACCATTGCTCCCTGGTCCACTCTGACCCGGAGTGGTAGTACCTGTTAGGGTCCCATCTATGGGTTAAATAGAAAAATGTATTTATAAAAAAATTGTATTATCCATTAAGAATTGATTTATTTCAAAACTTTATTGGCATTAAATGACCCACTGAGGTTGATATGCTGTAAAACAAAACAAACCAACAAAAAAAAAAAAAAAAAAACTCTACTTTGGCTAGATGGGCAGTCATAGAGGTCCTGATAAATTGGCTGGCTATATCAAGCCCTAGCACCTATATGATTGTCACAACCCTATTGCCCTTATAGCAAGCCCCAATCTTTTTTTATCATATATGTGCTAGAAGGCAATGGCTGAGGGTCTTCATGTGCTGCGTATGACATTAAACTCTATCTGATGGTGAAGTTCCAATTCTGGATCTCTGGGGAATGTGGAGTACCACTTCATCAACATTACTCCCAGATCCACTCTGACCCAGAGTGGTAGTATATGTTAGGGTCCCATCTATGGGTTAAATAGAAAAAAAAGTTCAAAAAATGAGTTTTTTTTTAAATTGAGTACCATCAAGGATAAATAAAGCAAAACATCTTCAGCCTTAAATAACCCAACAAGTATTGACATGCCATAAAATCCAACCACCAAAACAAATGATCATTTTATGGTTGTTAGTAAGAAGTTCAGAATGGACATTTAAAAAGCTGGAAAGATTCAAACTAGCTTTCCTCCTTCCCCTCTTTTCTTGGGGTGGGGGGTTCTGCCTGTCCTGGATAGCAGCTTTACTGATTAGACCAAGAAGACAATTAGCCACAGAAGGTCAAATCTAACCATGTATCTTTCATTTTTTTTATTTCCCATGAATACCTGGTACATTTTTCTCTGCTTGACTTTTTACGTTTTGCAATATCATAGCTCTAGAGAAAACAATGCAAAGTTGTCAGTGGCTAAATACTGGTTGCAAATTTAGTGATGAGCCTAAATGAATATTATTGAAGGACAGATAGTTATTATATGACAATGAATGATGGCTATGAAATCAATGTTTTTATATTGACAGGTAGATAGGTAGAATTGATTCACTTTGTTTTGGGACCTCTGCAGAGGGGGTAAGTCTCCTCCAGTGGGGCCACCTGTTGGCCGTGGGTTGCGACCCATAATGCTTAAGACTGAAACCCAGGTGGGTGAGCAGTCCATGACCTGCAACACTCCACTTTGGCCCTTACTTGGGCTAGACGAGTGGTCAGAGAGACCCTCTCAGATCAATCGGCTGGTCACATCAAGCCCTAGCACCTATATAATTGCCTCAACACTTTTTATCATATATGTGCTAGAAGGCAGTGGCTGAGGGCCTTCATGTCCTGGGAATTATATTAAACTCTATCTGATAGTGAGGTTACAGTTTTGGAGCTATGGAGAATGTGGAGCACCCCTTCATCATCATTGCTCCCAGGTCCATTCCAACCTGGAGTGGTAGTACCTGTTAGGGTCCCATCTATGGGTGAAATAGAAAAATGTGTTCATAAAAAAATTGTGTATCCCTTAAGAATGAATTTACTTCAAAACTTTGTCAGCATTATATGACCCACTGAGGTTGATATGCCATAAAACAAAACAAACAAAACTTTGTTTTGGGATTCATCAATGGGTAATATTCATATTTTAAAATGATTTTTTGTCCATTCTCAGCTTTATAGGAATAAACTCTGTTAGATTTGGTACCCACAGCAGGTAGCATTTCTTTTTTTTTTTTTTTTTTCAGTGCCACAATTAATAAGACCTAGCATTAATTTTCAGGATGATTTTAATATAAGACCTCCCCTTAAAATAAGCCCTAGTTGAGTACAATAACATTCTAGAGGATGATGATATGATTATTTTTTAATGAATTGTTGTTAATGAATTTTTGAAAAAAAAAACATGTTAATGGTAAATAAATGTAGATCGTTTTTTGTAATTTCTGTTTATTTTGAAATTTTGTAATTTTCTACTTCGTAATGTCGTTTTTTTATATATGAACAATAAGACATCCCCTGAAAATAAACCCTAGTGTTATATTTCAGAGTGAAAATTAATATAAGCCCTGTGTTATTTTCAGGGAAACATGGTATTGTTGTAATGGAATATTCCACACTCTCTCACCTATGTAGTCTGACTATATATATATATATAGTGAATGCAGCATTATCCTGGGCTGGCTTCAAGGATTATTTAAAAATTTTCTACTTTGTAATGTCCTTTTTTGATATATGAAGAATAAGACATCCCCCGAAAATAAACCCTAGTGTTATATTTCTGAGTGAAAATTAATATAAACCCTTTCTTATTTCTCTGAATATTTGAGATGAGGCTTGATGATTAGTATTATCTGTGTTATTCGGACTATTGTCCTCATCTTCATTGTTATTTGTACAACGTTTTGGCCAATATGCCCTCCGGCCTTCTTCAGTTCAAAGTTCCGTGATAGTTCCCAATTATACCAAGAAGGTTCCTGACTATGACAAGAAAGTTCCCGAGTCCGAGAAGAAATACCTGAAGAAGGCCGGAGGGCATATCGTCCGAAACATTGTACAGATAACAATGAAGATTAGGACAATAGTCTGAATAACGCAGATAATACTAAACCCTTTCTTATTTTGGGGGGAAACACAGGAAAGTGTGGATATCTCTATTGGTCAGTTCCTCTGATGGTGTGATTAGGGACTGTGTTTACACAAAAATAAGACCTACTTGCAAAATAAGACCAAGTGTAATTTTTCAGGACGATTTTGATATAAGCCCTCCCCTTAAAATAAGCCCTAGTTGAGAGTGGCAAAAGCCCTAGTGTTATATTTTGGAGTGGAAATTAATATAAGCCCTGTCTTATTTTCAGGGTAACACTGTATTTTGATTCATTTCTTGACCACTGTTGACCACCCAAAATTGAAAGACCCAACTCATTTGGCCACTTGGCAAAAAGCCAGCTTAATTTTGATCTGCCAGTTTTACTATATAATCAATGAAAAAAATTTTTTTTACATTTTTAGGGAAAGGTAATTGGGTGTTTGGGGGGGGGGCTGAATGGACGGCAGGGAAGTTAACATATACAAGACACAAAAATAGATGCAAAACTGTAATTATGTTAGAATTTCTTTGTAAACAATCATAACAGTCGATCTGAAAAGCAAAAGATTTTTCTTTTTTCTTTTCTATTTTTTTAATAACAAGTTCACCAAAATTGACAAGTGTTCTGTATGAAATATATTTTTTTTTAAACTTTGCTCTGTCCTTTATAAACTGCTTTATACTTTTCACCTCACACTACACACAAAACCACACCCACCCACCCTCCTCCTCTCTTTCTCTCTGATATATATATATATATATATATATATATATACAGAATAGCCCAAAGAAAACTTTGAAAATATTTTTTGATATGGTATTATGTTAGTATATGACATAAACAAATTGTAAATATTTTCTTAGTTAAAATTCTCTTTTTTTTTCTATGTTTATGTGTGTGTATGTATATATATATATATATATATATATATATATATATATATATTTTATGTGTATGTGTGTTTATGTATGCATATGTATATGTTTATGAAAAGGGGTGGCTTTTATGTGTGTGTGTGTGTATGCATATGTATATATTTATGAAAAAGGGTGGCTTTTTATGTGTGTGTATATATATGACTTTGTGTATATATATATATATATATATATATATATATATATATATAAGTAAAACAAAGCAAAAAGTAGTAAGCCCAGTTAAAAAGTTTTTGAGAATGTTTTTTGTATTATTTAATATATTTTGGCAAAATTATATTTATATATTTTGGGCCAGTTGATGTATAAGAGCAAAATATATGTGAAAATGAGTTTATAAATTGATTTGTACCTTGCACCACACACCATGTACAAAAACACATTTATCTTCCTCCTCCTCTCTCTTGCATATATATATATATATATATATATATATATGTGTGTGTGTGTTTTAGATATCTTAATAAGGTATTGTTAAGATATGAAACAAACAATTGTAAATATTTTCTGTTTCTGTCTGTTAGTATATATATATATATATATATATATATATATATATATATGAGATATATTTTTGTATCTGCATCTCCTCATCATCAAAAAGAGCAGCAAGCAGCCAGGAAATTACTACTGTCCACGGTCTTGAAGAAGGGAGTTCATCACAATCCCGAAAATTCACCACTGCTACTAAATAAAAGGAACTCAAATAAAACAACCGAGTTTTCTGGTATTTATTCCCAGATGAATATATTATGATAACTACATTATTATAATATAGCACTTTAATGCTTCACACTAATGCCCTAACCTGATATATGTACCCCGAAAAACGGATACAGATACAAAAATATATCTCAAATATATATACTCACTAGAAGCATACGGAGACTCCCAATCAACACCATGTATATATATATATATGTATATGGTGGACTCTTCTATTGGGAATGATAGATGAGGGTCAGTAGTGAGTGATTTGTTTCCTCCCATGTTGCGCATGCTATCAAGAAGACATTTTGTGTTTCCTCGAGTGTGATAGCAGCCCAGCCTTGCTGCAAGCTATGAAGCCACACTGACAGAAGGAATTTCCTAAAGCGGGAGTCAGATGTTTTTGTTTTAAAGTTAGATGGAGCTGATCTCGATGTTTTAGTCCATTTTCTTCAAAGCTCTTTAATCTAGCGAAACATGTCTTACGCCATCCTTTCCAATTTGATGCTAGTTTTTCCCAAGCACTCAGGTTAATATGGAGGCATTATTATATATATATATATATAAAATAATGCCTCAATATTAACCTGAGTGCTTGGGAAAATATATATATAAATATATATATAAAGAAATTCCCTGAAGAATTGCTACGGCAAGAAACTGCAGTTGGAATATCTTATAACATTCGCTTTTAAAAAAACGTATATTAAGCTCTTTTCATTGAGCACTTTTTAAATAAATTTTTTATTAACCCAAAAGTAAATTTATTTGCTTCATGGATTAGCAAAGATCCGTAATATATATATATATATATATATATATAAAAGTGTATTTTGGCAGCATTTTCTCTTTTAAACATGTTTGGTTGAACTCGAGTGACACTTCCTGTCGTACGAGTTTCTGTTCAATCTGTTCAAGGTGTCTGGCCATCTTTTTTTTTCCACCCTGACACCAAAAAGATGGCCAGACACCTTTAAAGGAGTGAAAAGAAACTTATACGACAGGAATTGTCACTCAAGTTCAACCAAACATACATATATATATATATATATATATATATATATAAGAGAACAAAAGTAATTAGCTAAATAGGAATGTATCTTTTGTGTTATTTATTTTTTGATTGTTCTCAACGAGATTTGACCTTCAGTTATTGTCAGGAGAAAAGTTTTTGAGCAAAATCTTAAGAGTTGATATGTTATAAGAGAAGCATCCAAAACTTCACTGGTGACCACATATCCATTTGTTAAATGAAAATTATTTTCTGGTATCCAAGTGTCTTCAACTGACCTTTATATATCTGTCATCTGGATACCTGGCTATGTGCCCTTCCGCTTAACAACTGATTAACAAAATTCAGTTCACTTTTTAGGTGGGTAATTTGATTTACAATAAGACTATCAGTTTGCAAGTTGGATAACAGCACACCAAAATGATAAGAAGATTAATAAAAAAAAAAGATAGGTTATGAAAATAAATAATAAATAACTATTAATTTTCAATGAGCAGGACCTGTGGATGTACCACAGTATGATAATTCAATTACTACAATGTTTGATATGTTTACTTAAGAGCTATTGCGAAATAGTTCAATATGTAAAAAGTATAATAATCTTGATTTAACTTTCTCTCACTCTTTTATTTTCTTTCTTTCCTTCTTTTCATTGTGTTCGATTGAAACAGATTAGCGTGATCAGTTCTGTGTGCTCACTCCCTCTCTCTACCTTTCCCTACTCTCTTTCTTTCTTATTATATTTTTTCTGTGTAGCATGTCCTTTACCTTCCTTTTCTTTCTTTATAATAAAAACGGAATGGTCTATTATTTAGCTTAGGTGATGAAACTCATAAGAAATAAGAATTCATTGGATAAGCAACACCAGATAATCAGGATTTATATTTTTTGCATTTCATCTTGGATGATTTGGACAGTCTCATTTTTAACCAGGGGGTGTTGCAAGATGATAACAGTCATACTTTTAAGGAAACGGGTATTAATATATAGATAATAATTGGCAATGCTTCATCTAAAAAATAAACTCCATAATCTGTGAAGTGTTATCACAGATAAAGGTGGCTTTATTCATCAAATTTATCTTAAGATAAGGAGAGCTTTTTTTTTTTTCTTTTTTAGTAAGAGTTTTCCATAATCCGAATCTGCGTATTTTGCCCTCCTGCGGGAATGATCGTGTGTGGAAATGCCAAATCTCATCTCAATCATTCAATCATTTTGGCTTTTTATAAACACAAAAAATCTTCATCAAGAGATTTTTTTTCCATCTGCACACGGATAAATTTATAGACTAAAAATATTCAACAAGTCTTTATTTTCTCTCTAAACAAACAAATAAACACTGAATTTGAAAAATACATCATTGATTGAATGTATGAGTGTGATTAAAATGAAATTAAACATGTTTCTCCAATACTTTAGGATACAAAAAGATATAGTCTTTCCTCATGGAAGTGTGTTGAATGAAGCCTTTCCATCTATTTTTATTTTTATGCTACTAAAATCCCAGTTAAGCTGGGCAGTACACATCTCCA
>CM042148.1:44983350-45103350 GCA_023376005.1 Doryteuthis pealeii | reverse complement strand
TTACACACAGACACTGAATCTCCATTATGATAAGATATATATACAAGGTGTGTACTTTTTGACTCCTCGTATTCTGAAAAATTAACATTCCATTCATTGTTCATTTCTGTCTTGATAAATACAGCTTCAATCTCAATACTTTTATGACACACCTATATATATATATATATATATATATATATATATATACTCTTTCTCTTTCCTAACAGTAATTATGGAAACTAAAATAATATAAGTGAATATTCTTTGAAGTGAATAAACAATAAAGATATTTCTCTTGTTTTTCTCATAAAAAAATGGCTTTTCAGATAAGAGGATGAAGCAAATGATACTTATAGTAAGATAAAATATTCTAATTATTGCTTAAAATTAATAATGACAATGCTTCATCTAAGAATTTTGTAGACTATTACTACTAGTGTAAACAAACAATATGGTGTTATAGTGATCAGAGAATCATCATCATGTCACACTAGTAGCACAGATATCCATGAAAATCTCCTGCCAACTGTCCCTATCACTCATTGTCCTCGTGAGGTCCTCTGCACAGCATCCAGTATCTGCGTAGAGCTGGTCAATGTACATGTTTGCTGGACAGCCCACACTGGTGTGCTTGTGTGCTGGCTTCCACAAGAGAATGTTACTTATGAGTTTGTCCTTGCTTCTCCAGCAATGTCTTGTTCATCTTACTCGGATGGTTTGTGTGATATGGGGCAAGTGGCCATGCAGCTGCTTTCTCTTGAGGTGTTGTTTCTATGGCTTGTTTAAGATTGTACACAGCATTCTTGTCTTATAGCTTATTCTCTAGGAATTCTTAAGGTCCAATCTTTCTTCCTTATAACTACTTCAAGGAATAAATCAAACTTTATACGACAAGGAATATCCACTGGAACTCCACTCAATACATGATTTTCCCAACCCTATTGCCCTTATGGCAAGCCCCAACCCCTTTTTATCGTAAGGGTGCTAGAAGGCGGTGGCTGCGGGTCTACATGTCCTGGGAATGACGTTAAACTCTATCTGATGGTGAGGTTCCAGTTTTGGAGGTTTGGGGAATGTGGAGCACCCCTTCATCACCATTGCTCCCTGGTCCACTCTGACCCGGAGTGGTAGTACCTGTTAGGGTCCCATCTATGGGTTAAATAGAAAAATGTATTTATAAAAAAATTGTATTATCCATTAAGAATTGATTTATTTCAAAACTTTATCGGCATTAAATGACCCACTGAGGTTGATATGCTGTAAAACAAACCAAACCAATCCACTCAATACCAAAAGCGGAACTAAAATGCCTAAAATGGTGACAAGAATCATAACAGTCTTCTCACACCTTTGTAGATGATTCATTTGTACCTGTATTATGTTTATTTCATCATTAACTCATTTGACCTTTAATCTTTCTAAGTTTCAATTTATTCCCATATAAATGCACAGGTTACATTTCTACTTCCATTATATCTACTATGAACTTCTCTCTATGTTTATTAATGGCAAATAAATAGAAATGAGAAGAGAAAATGATGTACGCTGTCTTTTCGCAAAAGATTTTTCAGTTTTTCTTTATGTACATCCTAATTTTATTTTTTTTTTTTTTCTTTCTTTTACTCTCAGACAGACCTCATTATCTTTCATAATGTCAGCTGAGTTCTCGTAAAATATGATTCCTCAATTTTTTTTTTTTTTTTTTTTTTTTTTCCCTCTCCCTTAATTAACTTATTCTCCCCCTTCAGCAAATGAGTCTCGGATTCGGATAAAAATCCGTATAAACTCTAAATTAACTACAAAGAATTTTTCCGCATCAGGCGCACAAATTCCAAGATTCACCTTTCATTAATCAGGCAAACTTTATATTTTCTCTTTTATTTCCTTTAATGGTTTGTTAACTCACTTATTTGTTCATTCTGAGGTGCATGGCATAATGGTTAGAGTCATAGGAAATGGACTCATCGACCCGAGTTCAAATCCTAGATGAAACTGTTTGAATTTTACATAGCGCTAGTACTCTTGGGAAAGGTATGAACCCAACTATGCTCACTCCTTTAACCATGGTTAGGTACCCAGGCTAGGAGAAGGAAAATTCTGAATTCAAACCTGTTAAACTCCGCTTAAGAAATTGACCTTGTGTCGCATCCTGCTCATGCAGAGGGTTAGGTAAATATATATATTTGTTCATTCTGAGGTAATTCCACTATCAGAACATTTATTCTCCTCCATTTTAAAAAAGTTTCATACTCTTATACTGTTTCTCCTATTGCTTACTCCTGATTACAAAATTAATTAATTGATATTTAGCTAAAGAACTCCACCTGTATATCATAGCTACAATATTTTATATTGGTTTTCTGCTTGCTTCATTGTTAAGAGTGCCATTGTCTTTTAGGTAAATTACGTTATTTCCTATAAGTCTAACATGATCAAAGGGGAACCACTCTTGACTGATAAAGTATTTATTTATTTTCCCCATTAAACTAACCCTAAAACCTAACCCCAAACCCTAAACCCTAACCTTAACCCCGTCTTCTTTTTTCCTAGTAGATCAATAAATAAATAAATAATTTATCAGTCAAGAATGGTTCCCCTTTGATGATGTTAGACTTATACGAAATAACTGTAAATTATTTGTAATTAAATGATATAGAGATTTGATTGCTACATATCATTTCAGAGTTTAAAAGGTTCTATAGGGCCTATTTAGAGTATATAAGAGTTTATAGGCTACAAGAGTTATATAGAGTATACAAGAGGCTACCTTGGAGTATACAAGAGATTATTGGCTACCTTGGAGTATACAAGAGATTATGGCTACCTTGGAGTATACAAGAGATTATAGGCTACCTTGGAGTATACAAGAGATTATAGGCTAGATATACAAGAGTTATAGGCTACCTTGGAGTATACAAGAGATTATAGGCTGCCTTGGAGTCATATAAGAGTTTATAGTCTCCTATAGGATGTATTAAGAGTTTAGACACACCCATATGAATATTACAAGTTTGATCTTTGCTGGATACTCCATACTTGTGACACATCCTATCTGTTGTGAATGGGTTGGGTAAATACTGACTATGCTAACTGCTTATGATGAAAGTAGATGAAAACGTTCCATTCAAAACACACCACTCACTCCCATAAGTAAAAAATCTATTTATATCATAAAATGCATGAAAAAAAAAAATAAATAAATAAAAAATAATAAAATAATAAAAAATAATAAAAAAAAAAAAAAAAATAAATAAAAATAATAATAAATAAAATAATAAAAAATAATAAAAATAAAAAATAAATAAAAATCTATTTATATCATAAAATTTGTTTAAGATTGCACGCAGCATTCTTGTGCAGCTACCATCTAGTTTATTCTCTAGTCACTTTGTTAGGGTCCAGGTGGTGCAGCCGTACAGTAGCACTGATACAACTACGGCTTGGAAGAACTGTCACTTTAACTTGTCAGTGAGATCGGATTTCCATATGGCTGACAATCTTTTTATAGCCGACCACGCCTTTCCTATGTGTGCATTAACATCGCTTTCTGTTGGAAACAACACCCCACACGAAAACAGCTGTATGGCCACCTGCCCCACATCATGCAAACCATCCATGTAAGGTGAACAAGACATGCTGGGCACTGCTGGAGAAGCAAGGATGAACTCATAAATGACGTTCTTCAGTCGAAACCAGCAAGGGCCATCCAGCAAAGACATACATTGACCAGCTCTGTGCGGATGCTAGATGCCACGCAGAGGATCTCCCGGGGTAATGAATCATAGAAAGGGTTAGCGAGAGATTGTTATGGATATCCGTGCTGCTGGCATGACATGATGATGATGATCATAAAGTATTGGGAAAAAAATGTTTGATTTAGTTTTAATCACACTCATACATTCAATCAATGATTATTTTTCAAATTCAGTGTTTATTTGTTTGTTTAGAGAGAAAATAAAGACTTGTTGAATATTTTTAGTCTATAAATTTATCCGTGTGCAGATGGAAAAAAAATCTCTTGATGAAGATTTTTTGTGTTTATAAAAAGCCAAAATGATTGAATGATTGAGATGAGATTTGGCATTTCCACACACGATCATTCCCACAGGAGGGCAAAATACGCAGATTCGGATTATGGAAAACTCTTACTAAAAAGAAAAAAAAAACCTATCCTCTCCTTATCTTAAGATAAATTTGATGAATAAAGCCGCCTTTATCTGTGATAACACTTCACAGATTATGGAGTTTATTTTTTATATGAAGCATTACCAATCATTATTATTTACTCCTTTTGAGTTTTCACATCAGCGTTAGCTGATGGTCTTTCACTGGAGTCTGAGTGACAGCAAGTCTCCTCAGGTCTCCAGGACTCTTCTGAGTATTCTGGCAGATTGCAGCAGTGCAGTGTTCTGAATGGTTTCAACCCTTCCTCTGATTTCCAAATTCCAGACCCTTTTCCAATCCTTTTGGGACTGTTCCAAGTGCACCAACTACAATTGGTATCACCTTCACTTTCATATTCCATAACTTTTTTTAGTTCTCTGGCAAGGTCCAGATATTTGTCTATTTTTCATTTTCCTTTAGCTTCACCCTGTGATCTGCTGGCATTGCAAAATCCACCAGTTGACAAGTTCTTTCTTTTTTGTTTATCAACACTAGGTCTGGTCTTCTTGCTGGGATAAGGTGATCCGTTTTTATTTCAAAGTCCCAGAGAATATTATGCATTTCATTCTCAAGAACAGATTCTGGTTTATGCATATACCATTTTTTTGCATGGTCAAAATTAAATTTTTTGCATAATTCCCAGTGGATCACCTTCCCAACCCAGTCCTGTCTAGTTTTGTATTCTCGTTGTGCTAGTTATCATTATTATTAATTTTGATTAGTATTTTCTATCATTTTGTAATTGTTTTCTTATTGCAGTTTATTCAGGTTATCATTCTATGAACTGTGAAAATCAGAAATAATAATAAGGAGTAAGCCCTTGTGGAGATTTGAACTTACATACACTTTATAATTTGGGGGGAAGCCTGGTTAAACAAAAGGGAATAAAATTGCCTCTACAAATGTATAAAACACAAAACAAAACAATAACAAAAGTACTGCTGAGAGGGATTGAGTAACAAAAAGAGGCCAATCCGACAAGAAGCAGTTGGAGAGTATCAGGTGAGCTTATCTCACAGTCCAGTGTGGTTTGTAATCTTCCCAAACTCCAGAATTGCTTAATTGTGCCTCATGTTACCAAAATATTACAAAACTTTTGACTCATTCGATTTTTTTGTATTAAGAATAATTACTTGAAGTTATAATTGTTTACAAATGATTATCATCAATGAGAAAAAATTACTTGAAATTAGATTGATTGAAAAGAAAAAACTTGCTTTAGCATTAAAATCCCAACAAGGGTTAACATACTGTAAAACCAACCAAACTCTAAATAAACCTTCAGAATTATATGCATCTAAAAGTGGCTACCCGGCATCACATGGGTAGAGGGGGAATTTTTTTTTTAAGTTAGTCCCGCAGATCCATTATTATTGAATCATGAGTTGGATCCTCGCAGGATGCCCCATTAAAATCCCTACTTAGAAAAAGACCTTGCATTGATCCAGCCACTCTGAAAAGAAACGTTAATGTCTACTATTCAAAATATTAAATGCAAAAAAAAGTCCATTCTGTTATCATTTAAATTCCATTTTTTAATTATCTTCACAAATATAAATCAATTCTTTATCATTTTTGCTCAAAATGCAAGATCTGGTGATAATAAATGTGTACCTATATTTATTTTGTTGTTAATTATTTTATCTTCGTAGTTTCCTCTGGACATACATACATACACATGACTGCCCTTTATATATGTATAGATTACCTTCGGACATACATACACACAACTGCCCTTTATATATGTATAGATTACATTCGGACATACATACACACAACTGCCCTTTATATATGTATAGATTACATTCAGACATACATACATACAACTGCCCTTTATATATGTATAGATTACATTCGGACATACATACACACAACTGCCCTTTATATATGTATAGATTATCTCGTAGATACATACATACAACTGCCCTTTATATATGTATAGATTACATTCGGATATACATACACACAACTGCCCTTTATATATGTATAGATTACATTCGGATATACATACACACAACTGCCCTTTATATATGTATAGATTATCTTGAACATACATACATACAACTGCCCTTTATATATGTATAGATTTTTCTCAGCGTTGATGTGCATACAAATTAAATACAATAGAAAACAATTTTAGATATTCTGAAAATCTGAGTTAGATTTGTCTCAAAACAGTCCATGTTATTAGTGTGTTGAAAATCCTGCAATGTGTCTTATATATCACTAAGAAATAAAGGTTTACATAATATATAGTGTGGTTAATTTGCATACTGGTGTTATTGATCTCTAATATTATTGATTTATCCAACATATTAAAATCAATCCTATGAATGATTTCATATAGAAAGCAATTAGAATATAATTAAAATAAGTGTAATCTTTTAATTTGCATTGTTTTTTAATTTCATTAGTCTTTCTAAATCAATATATTTCATTAGGGGGTGCATATTCTTGCTAGGGCTGGTTTAGCTCAGTCAGTAGAGTGTCCGCCTAGAAACCACAAGGTTCCAGGTTCGATATCGGCCCTCGCCAATTCAGCGTATGAGTAGCACAGGGATCTGGGTGTTAAAGTGATGAGCTGATTGTAGGTGTGGTGTTCCAACTCAGACACCAAAACATTTTCCTTGGTCTAGTGCTAGTGAAAAGGGGATAGACTCCCTTGCTGTCTGGCTGATACCACCCCCGACGACTTTTTATTAATGTAGTGAACTTTCTTCTTATCCTATTTCTTTGAGTTGTAAAATGGACTCCACCTTTCCATAAGTAGTTCTGTTCAGCGTAATAATGATATAATAATAATAATATCTTTTTCAGCTAGTACATTAGGTCTGAGACCTGTCAGCTGTTCCTTATAAACATTCATCTTAATTCCACAGAATATTTATACTCTTCCCACAGATTATCTAACATTGCCTTAAAGGAGTTTAGAGATGGGGCATTCACTATTGATGATGGTAGTTTATTCCACGTATTCACCGCTCTGTTGCTAAAATAATTTTGTCTTGCATTTGCTTTACAAATTCTTTTAAGAGTTTTAATTTATAACCCCTGGTATTGATATTTTGAGCAATGTTTAGTAGATCAAAGTTCGTTGAATAAAATCCATGTGTATATTTGTAGACTTCAATCATATCCCCTCTTGTACGTCGATAAACTAAACTTGGTAAGTCAATATTTCTAAGTCTTTCTTCATACGAAAGGGTTTTTAAATCATTCATTACTTTAGTAGCTCTCCTTTGAACACCCTCAATGAGTTTTATGTCCTTGATTAGTCTTGGAGTCCAAACCACATTAGCAAATTCCAAATGAGGTCTTTCCAATTATCTACCAAATGAAACCTAAGTATTTTTTTTTCTTTTTTGCTACGTTTTTGCAATCTTTGTGTTTTTATTCCAATTAGTATATTAATATTTTATTTTATTATTTTTTCTTAATTTCAGGATGGGAGCAAGGTGTAAGAGGAATGTGTGTTGGGTAAGTATATCGAAATCCTTTATTACATGCTGGATCAGTTTTCCCTCCCACTGGGCTCATCTAATCCATCGAACGGATTAGAAATCATATCAGCAGGAGAACCGGATTTATGATAATCCCGTCACAGATAACAAACACTCCAGTTACTTTAGACTGATGCAAAAGTTTCCAGCACCATCATTTGCCCAATCATAGAGAAATCTTAGAAATGTATTTGAAGTTTACTTAGCTCTTTATTGTTTATCCCTTATAGAAATAAACATTAGTTTGTAGGAGGGTTATGAGAAGGTGTGGAGACAAATAATTACTGATGAAAATGAATTTATTACAAGAATTCAAAATGATGAAAATTGTTGTCATGTAGAGATTTGAATAGAAATGAACTCTCCCATATATATATATATATATATATATATATATGATAAGTTGTAAACAAGGTATGTTTGGAATGGCTTTTTTTTTTTTGCCGACAATTTTTGGGAGAATATGTGCTTAATTAGAGTCGTACCTAATTTTGAAAATTAATTAATTAATAATGAATTAGGCGGGAATGCCTATTTTAAATGTATGGCTAAACAAATATGATTTTTCTCGATTTGTTTAGCCATACATTTAAAATAGGCATTCCCGCCTAATTCATTATTAATTAATTAATTTTCAAAATTAGGTATGACTCTAATTAAGCACATATTCTCCCTAAAAAAAAATTTATATATATATATATATATATATATATATATATATACCAGAGACAAATATATATATATATATATATATATATATATATATATATATATATATACCAGAGACAAATGGTATATATATATATATATATATATATATATATATATATATATATATATATATATATATATATATATATATATATATACCAGAGACAAATGGTCATATTGTAGAGATTTGTGTAGACTGATCAGTATTCAACTACGTTGCAAGTTGAATCTGCTTCTGAGAATCCAGACTTGGTAAGTGGTTTAAATAGCAGTTTAGGCTATTCTGCTATATGTGGCATGGTCAAGTCTATTTCCAGGATTTTGATTAGCTGGTGGTTTTAGTGTGGATATTTCTATCCATATATACTGAATACTTGGCCATGTCCTGTCTGTTGCTACAGGGTGTATTCCGTTAAATACCATCTTTTTTTTTGTCTGGTGACTGGACGCTAGTCCCAGCCTTCCTGTGTAGGTGCGTATAATGTTCATTTTACACTCCACAGAATCCTTCATCTTAATCTATGAGTGGGGGGGGTCTCATTTTTTTGGTGGGATACAAAAGGAATTGTTTATCATAGTAAGTAATGTGCATGGAATAGCCTATTGTCGGTATCAACCAGACAGTGAGGGAGTCTATCCCCTTTTCACTAGTGCAAGACCAGGGAAATTATTCTTGCATCTGAGGTGGAGCACCACACCTACCATCAGCTTGCCACTTTACCACACAGATCCAAGCTGTGCCACCCATGTGCTGAGTTGGTGAGGATCAGTATCAAACCCATAACCTTTTGGTTCCAAGATGGATGCTCTACTAATTGAGCTAAACCAACCCTTATTATCAAAATCTGGATAAACTTTTATTATGCAATTGACTTGTTTGAATAAGGTATTGGATAAAAAAAGAATATTTGGTGAATTTCCAATTTTCAAGCTCTGAGGAGTATGGAGTACCCCTTCATCACCATTACTCCCAGGTCCATCTTGACCTGGAGTGGTAATACCTGTTAAGATCCTGTATATGTGTTAAATAGAAAAAAATGAGTTTATTTTTTTTTTTTTAATTGAGTTTTTTTTAAATATTGAATACCCATCAAGCATGTATAGAACAAAACATCTTCGCATAAAATAACCCAACAAAGATTGACATGCCATAAAATCCAACCAAAAAAAAAAACAATGATAACATTTTTTTAAATACCCATCAGGCATGAATCGAACAAAACATTTTCGGCATAAAATAACCCAACAAAGATTGACATGCCATAAAATCCAACCAAAAAAAAAACAATGATAACATTTTTTTTAAATACCCATCAGGCATGAATCAAACAAAACATTTTCAGCATAAAATAACCCAACAAAGGTTGACATGCCATAAAATCCAACAAACCAAACCAAACCAATCTTCATGCCATAAATGAAATGCAACAAACAGGGAACTGGGATTGGAAGTTCTTCCACGTGCAGCATATTTTCGAGGATCCGTCACTTTCAGACTATCACTTATTTCATTCCATGTGTCCAGTCTTTGCCTGGTCAGCAAATCCACAACAGCAAAATATTTATAAAATCAAAAGTGGAATCACTCTCTTATGACAAAATACACACTTTCATAAAATGGTGACCAAAGAAAACCGGGAAAATCCTTTGATGATTGAATAATGATGCTATGAATTTATATGAATAAAAGATTCTGAAAAATGTTAAAATACATTGCTAAAAACACACAGCTTTGTCACATTCTTATAATCTAATGCATTTTCAATTAGCAATGTATATTTCTTAAGAGATTGAATTAACTTCTAAAATCATTAATATCCTCTCGCTAATGTTCTATCATTTACATGATTAAAATAATACAAATATATATATATATATATATCTATATATATATATACATTTCAGGATTTTAGATGTATTAATAACATGGGTCAACTAGACTTTAATAGCAGACATTGTTAATAAATAAAAATGCTAATTAAGATTAAATAATGATTATTTAATAATCATTCAGATCATAATTAACTAAGGGAATTATGATGTTGGTGGTGACAGTTTCAGTTCTAGATAGACACAATCTCCAACATAATAAGCAGTGATGCTGATAGCTTTTTAATTTAATGGGTCCTGTGACAAAACAGGAGTATTTACAGCAATACCCAAGTTAGGCACAAGGCTAGAAATTCTCTCAGGATATTGGCAGTGGAAATTTCATGTTAAAAAAATGAAGGTGCATGTTGTGTAATGTTATCATTATAGAAAATGGAATTGGCAACTTGAGTTCAAATCCTGAACAAGGCTGTTTGCATTTCACTTTTGCACTTTTGCTATTGGGAAAGGCATGAATCCATCTATTCTGCTCCTCATCCTCAGCTATGAGTAAATAGTAGTGTTGTATATTGCCGACCGCTGGACTTTGACAAATGATGCTATGAATGCTTATATATATATATATATATATACACATACATACACACACACACACACACACCAACCCCTCCGCACGAGCAGGATGTGACACAAGGCCAATTTCTTAAGCAGAGTTTAATATGTTTGAATTCAGAGTTTTCCTTCTCCTAGACCGGTTGCCTAACCAAGGTTAAAGAGCCCAGTCTGCCCTACTATTTACCCATAGCTGGTGGGAGATTAGAATTCATACCTTTCCTAAGGGTATTAGCGCTAAGTGAAATGCAATTACCACGTCCAGGATTTGAACTCGGCTCGACGATTCTATTTCTATGATTTTAACCATTACACCACATGCTATGAATGCTTATATGAAGAAAATCTCATGTATTTTAAGCGGATAATTTTACTCCTCTGCTGGGGATGTAATTGACATATTCTAGGATGCAATTTTTGCCACAAATTTTCCTCAGACACAGTGACAAGTACGCCAAAAGTTGTTGATTCGTGACAAAATGGAGATGCTCTTTGGATTTTCACCAGACCCTCTAGCCGGGTTGTGGTCCTAATACCACTGGCTGACAGACCAATCCACCTTGGGAAGCCCTGTCAGGAGCTTGAGTTTTGGATGGCATTGCTCTAACACTATCACATTTTCACCACACTGCCATGGTGAGGAGGGGGTTGGACTTTGGGGGGGGGATATGACTGTTGTGGAGATTATTTATGCTGATCCTCCCAAGGATTGAACTCACAACCCTTGTTGAATCACCTGTTCCACCTGCTGATTAGAAATGGGATCACCCTTTTTCTATAAAAACTGCTAGTGGTTTGTTAACAAGGAAAACAATTTCACTTGCCTTGTGAATTCTATACTTGCCTGGCATAGGTGGGGTTCAGACTGTAGTATCTGTTCCGCATACTGTGCTCAGGTTCTTCCCTGTCCGCCCGGTAAAGTATAATTAATAGCGTCGATCCCAGGGGATCCCCCCCCCGGCAATATCTGCCCCCTTGGGGACAGGGCTGGGTTTATTGCCCAGTGCCTGAGGCGCCCCTTGAGGGAAAATGCCGAAGGGATCGACGCAATTTTTGTTCTTTCCCACCCATGAGCTTCGGGGTATGAGGCAAATACCCTTACCTGCCTCATGGTGGGTGGTCCCAGGGGACTGTCCCCACCAAGCAGCACCTGCCCTATCACGTAAAAGGATCAGGGCTGAGTTTAGTGCCCAGTGCCTGAGGTGCACTAAAAGGGGAATGCCAAAGAGATCACATACTTTTTCCATGAGCTTCAGTTTATGTATAGCTCCCCAGTCATTGAATCTGGTCTGATGGGAGACAAGAAAAATAAAATTTAATGGCCTCATGGTTGGTGAGTGAGGTAAAATGAATTACATGGTCCCAGGGTGCTATCCCCATCAGCAGTAATTATTTAGTAAACCCAGTTTTGTTAAAACATTATGCAAATTAGCCACACTATATATTATGTAAACCTTTATTTCTTAGTGATATATAAGACACATTGCAGGATTTTAAACACACTAATAACATGGGATGTTTTGAGGCCAAACTAACTTTGATTTTTATAGTAGACCTTGTTAATAAATAAGATTTATTCTATATATTAATGATTTTGACTATAGATTAAATACTCATTAATAAACTTACTCAATTCCTGAGGGTATTGTGATTTAAGCAGTGACATAGTTTTTGTTACAGACAGACAGCAAATATCCATTATAATAAGATTTGAAAATATATAGAAGGTGTATCAAAAAAGTATCAAGATTTTTTGTACTTTCTGACACACCTTGTATTCTAAAAAAAATAACATTCCATTCATTCTTCATTCTATCTCGATAAATACAGCTTTAAAATCTGTACTTTTGACACATCTTTTATTCTGAAAAAAATTAATGTTATAATAATAATGAAATTTATTGTGTACAGTGCTCAGATGCACCACAACTCATCAAAGTCTCATGTCAAGTACACAGAATAATGTAGTGTCAGGAACATGAACAGTTTACAGTAGTAATATGCATGTATGTGTGCACGTGTGTGGAGAGTGGCATCAGGTATAGTGTCGGCGGACTACAGGAAGCATGGAGGCTTTGAAAGATTCAGTGCCTCGGCAGCCTACAAGTTATATTTATTGTTCATTCCTATCTTGGTAAATAGAGCTTCAATCTCAATACTTTTTTGACACACCTTGTATTTTACATAGACATTATTCATCAAGATAAAACTGTTTAGAAATGGGTTTTTTTTTCTCCCTTTTTCTTCTTCTTCCTAGATTTGCCTCAAAACAGCCCATGTTATTAAGGTATTTGCCTCTCACCCCACTTATGTGAGGGTGTGACACAAGGACATTTTTATGTAGACACAAAAAATGTGTCGATCCCGTCGGCATTCCCCTTCGAGGGGGGCGCCTCAGGCGCTGGGCAATAAACCCAGCCCTGCCCCTTTAAATCGAGGGGGCAGGTATTGCCTGGGGGGATAGCCACCTGTGATCGATGCTACTAATTCAGCACACCGGACCCCCGCCCCGAAGGCCGGATTGGGGTATTTGCCTCATACCCCACTTGTATGGGCTGGGCACAAGGCCTCGTTTTAACGTGGGCCCACCCACAAGCTGAAGTTCATGGGTGGGAAAGAACAAAAATTGTGTCAATCCCTTCTTCCTCATCAAAGTCTCATGTCTAGTACATAGAATAATGTATTAGTGTCAGGAACATGAACAGTTTACAGTAGTAATATGCATGTATGTGTGCGCGTGTGTGTATATGTATGTGGAGAGTGGCATCAGGTATAATGTCAGTGGACTACAGGAAGTATGGAGGCTTTGAAAGATTCAGTGCTTACAAGTTATATATATTGCTTCAATCTCAATACTTTTTTGACACACCTTGTATTTTACGTAGACATTCTTATTCAGTGTACAATTAAGATAAAACTGCTTAGAAATGTTTTTTTTCTCTCTCTCTTGTTCTTCTTCCTATTGTTCTAGTCTAATAATAAGCAATTAGTTTTGTTACTCTGGCACAATAATCTTGCATTTAAGTCAATGCAAATTATCTTTTAGGAAATAAATACATGGATAATCATTATGTACACTAATACTTTGATAAGAATAAATCTTTTCAGCTTTTTTTTCTTTTCTGTTTTCCTTTCTTTCATATTGAAATTGTTTTTCTTTAAATTACATAAAATTGTTTGGATTATAAAAGGGGGGGAAAATAAATGCATTTGTAATGTTACTAGAGTTTATTTTTGAATCATCATACAGGTAAAACTTCTTAGAATAAATACCGCCCTTTTTTTTTTTAATTCTTAAAATTATTTTCTTTTTTTTTACAAAGTTAAACATTGAGATAACTATTGAAAATAACAAGTAAACCATGTCTTTAAATATGAAAATGGCTTCCAGCAAGAAACAAAAAAACAAAAAAATTGTAACCAATTCTGCAAGCTGATTGGTTGAGACAAATATAAATCTATCCAAGTGTACGTGTGTAATTATTCGTGCAATCTGCTCAAGGTTATTTTTTTATTCATTTATTTTATTTTATTTTTTTTAAATTTTTATTTACCCTTTTGTAGATTTTATTGTAATTCTTAATAGAATGAGGCTAATGAAAATGTATGTTTTTTGTTACTTTTTTTTGTACATTTTTGTTTCTTTTGTTTTGTTTTTCTAAAGTTTTAGCATTGTTCAAAATGTGTCACTTAATGTTATTTTTATTTGCAGTTCTTCTTTATATACAATAACAATGAAACTATTTCTTTTTTTCTTTTTATTGAATATTGGAATTTTTAGATATAGTTGTACAACTTCATTTCATCTGATGAGTAAATACTTTTTCAATTGATTTTTACAGGTTTTATTTTTAAATCTCAGTAAATGTATTGCAATTAAGTTATTTTCTATTAATTGCTACTTGTGTGCATGTACATGTGTGTGTGTGTATGTATGTGTGTGTACGTGTACGTGTATTTAACAGATGCCAATTAAACAGCAAGAGAGTCATACCACTGCACATGTTTAACAAAATATCTTCAATTATCAATATCAATTATTCACATATTTTCTTGTACATATTATATCTTTTAACTAGGGAGACCTGTAGATATACCACAGTATGATAATTATCTATTATTATTTATTATAATTATTCATAATTGCAATCTGGATACCTGGTATATGTTCCCTTCAGTTAACAACTGATCAACAAAATTCAGTTCACTTTTTAGGTGGGTAATTTGATTTACAATAAGACTATCAGTTTGCAAGAAATGCAAGTTGGATTGCAGTACACCAAAATAAAATAATAAGAAGAAGAATAAGAAAAGAAGACAGGTTATGAAAATAAATAATAAAACTACTATTAATTTTCAACTAGCAAGACCTGTGGATATATCACAGTATGATAATTCAATTACTGCAACGTTTGATATGTTTACTTAAGAGCTATTGCGAAATAGTTCAATATGTAAAAAGTATGATAATCTTGATTTTTAACACTCTCTCACTCATTTTTTTTTTCTTCTTTGATCTTTTTATTATCTTCAATTGAAATAGATTAGCATTATAGCTTCCACGCACTCAACCCCTGTCTCTATCTTTCTCTTTTGAAGGGGTCCAAAAATTCAATGTAATATCAATCCTTTGAAAGTCTCTCCAGCAAACGAAATGCAATTCCTTTCCCAACTGAACACGCCACTCTCACATCAAATAGCAGTCATCAGATTTCACTTGATGTCCAAACACTTTCTTCCTCACTCACCCTGTCAGCGACAGTCCGTCTTTATTTCTGCTCGTTTGGATGCGCTTATGCGAATTCGGATATACTTTATTTGGGACTCTACTAACAATACTTCAGCTACGAGGAGGTAGTGAGTTCGAGTATCCATAGCCGCTCGCCACAGGCCAAACATATCCTGATGCGCTTTGTTTGTGGGGGATGGGAATCCGCTTGTTCATAGGGCTGCCTTTCAGTCTCGTCACATTTTCCTCTACTCACTTTCTTTTTTATTATATTTTTTCTGTGTAGCATTTTCTTTTTCTTCCCTTTCTTTTTTTAATAAAAAACAGAATGGTCCATTATTTACTTGAGGTGACAACACTCATAAGAAATAAGAATTTGGCGGATAAGCAACACCAGATAATCAAGATTTACATTTGGCATTTCATCTTAGATGATTTGAACGGGCTCATTTTTAACCAGAGGGTGTTGCAAGATGATAACGGTTGTACTTTTAAGGAACGCAAGTATTAATATATAGATTAATTCACTGAATTTCCTCACCAGTTATATCTCGTTCTGCTGGGAATTAAATGAGAATATATTTTCTGAATATTTCAACATTTTCCTCCTCCTCCTCCTCCTTTTTCTCCTTATAATTTCTCACATCAATATCACATGAAATACGTTGCCCTCACTGGGGATTCCAAATCAAATCTCCCTCAGTATTCTATGGCTAAACTCACCTATTGCGACAATGCTAATGTCTAAATAGTTCCAATTCTTTCTTGAATTCCTCCTTCATGTCTCATAATACAAGGTTCATTCAATAAATCAGGTGAATATTGTCTAAGGAATTGCTGTCTGATACTAAACTTTTTTCAGTGAAGAGTTCGTTAGGAGAGATAACTCTTCCCAGCAACTAGACAATGATTTTATTCTTTCAATTTCGTCCCCACACAGAAATCACCCCCACCTCCAATGGGGCCACCTGTTTGCTGTGGGTGGCAACCTGTGATGCTTAAGGATGGGATCCTAGTGACTGAGCAGTCCATGACATGCAACACTCCACTTTGACCATTACTTAAGCTAGATGGGTGGTTGATGAGACCCCCTCCGACCAATCGGATGATCAAATCAAGCCTAAAACCTATAGGATTGTCCCAACCCTATTGCCCCTATGGCAAACCCCCAACCCTTTTTATAATATATGTGCTAGAAGGTGGTGGCTGAGGGTTTTAGTGTCTGGGTATGATATTAAACTCTATCTGATGGTGAAGTTCCAATTCTGGATTCTGAGGAATGTGGAGTACCCCTTCATCAGCATTACTCCCAGATCCACTCTGATCCGAAGTGGTAGTACCTGTTAGGGTTCCATCTATGGGTCAAATAGATTTTAAAAAATGAGTATTAAAACATGTGTTTAAAAATATTGAGTTCTTTTGTTTTTTTAAAATTGAGTACCCATCAAGAATGAATAAAACAAAACGTCTTTGGCATAAAATAACTCAACAAGGGTTGACATGCCGTAAGACCCAACTAACCAAATTCCTATTCCTACCCAGTTATATCAATGTCTCCTTAGCTAATTTTACTATCCAATGATTTTGCTTAGACAATAATCTTATTCTTTCATCTCAGTCCTCCCCCTGTACCGTTGTACTTTTTTCCGAGCACTAAAACGATATCTGTAACGTTGTCGTATATCTGGTCACAGTACCCAAAGCGTGAATATTCACCGTAGTAATAATGTCTTCTGCACGTGGTGGTCATCTTGTTGATAAAAATTACAATGCGAGAAATATGTAGTCACAACTGCTAGCCTTTATTATCGTGCTCGCCTCATGTGCTGTATCGGAGAGGAGGAAAGGCAAAGAGAAAGAGAGAGAGAACACTACTTGATTAGTGTGACCCCATACTAGGCTCCAAAGGGCCGTCCATTCCCCTACGCGTCCGAAAGCAAAAAAAGACTTGTCCTTTTCTTCGTCATTCCACATCACCACCGATCAACACCCGAAACTTCCGGTTGACACTCAATTCTCCGTTCGGGGTCACGCTACGGTCAAACCATCGTTCATCCTGTTTTGTGTTCATTACTCTTTTTTAAACCTTTATCATCTCTTATTTCTTCTTCTTCCTTTTCTAATATAGTAGTTCTAGCTCACAAAAGTCAGGATAATATCCCCACCCCCCACCCCCCAGAAAATATTTATTATGTTGTTGCATTTTTTTCTTCTAGTCTGGATTTCATATCATCTTTCAAAAATGTTATTTTCCTAAATAATTCTCCCAATTTTTCAAATGGAAGTGTCAAATTCATCACTAATTATTATTGATTATTATTATTCAATTGTAAATGTATTAATTATTGCCATGTTGTCTCATGATTTCTCCTCATTAATCTAATTACATGCTTTCAAAAACAGAATTATTTAAAAGCTCATTAGAAAATTATTGTCAATTCTATTCATTTTAAAAAACAAACATTAAAATCTTTAGGGTATTTTTTTTTTTAATGAGTTTTAAATGAAGATAAGATGAAAATTATCGCTATGTCCATTTACAAACTCTCTTCATTCATTTTCAATGTTGTTGTTGTTTTAGATTAAGAATATTAAATTTTTTATTCAACTTCACCTCCTTGAGTTTTTTAGTGTTAAAATGTCCAGCCTGCTTTACTATTTATCCATCGCTGGACCAAAATTAGTTGGATGCATACCTTTCCCAAGGATATTAGTACTATGTGAAATGCAAACAGCTTCATTCAGTTTCTTTGATTTTTTTTTTTTTAGATGAGGCTTGAAAATCTGTATCATTTGTCCTCATCTTTATTGTTACCTGTACAACAAGTCCAACTAGAAATACCTGAAGCAGGCAGGAAGGCACATCAGCTGAAACATTGTACAGATAACAATAAAGATGAGGACTCAGGAGCAAGTGTTTTAATAGAATATTCCTCACTCTCTCTCTCACCCATGTGGTCTGACTATATATATATTGTGAGCACAGCATTATACTGGGCTGGCTTCGAGGATTAGTAGTGTATCTCACTATTCCTTGTCTGTCTTATTGTATCTGTCTGCAATAAAAATGTGTTGACTTGTCCTTCCACTCGACTACAACCTTGTCTGATTGTATCCTTTTAAGGACACAACAGTTAGAATTTTTATTTGGTTATTTCCTATAAGTCCAACATAAACAAAGGGGAACCACTCTTGACTGATAAATTATTTATTTATTTATTGATCTACTAGGAAAAAAGAAGACAGGTTTAGGGGTTAGTTTAACCCTGAGTCTGAGTGACAACAAGTCTCCTAAGGTCTCCAGGACTCTTCTGAATAGTCTAGCCGATTTCAACAATGCTGTTGTCTGGATGGTTTCAATTCAAGTCAACCTGTGTAATAGTAACAATATCTTCTTCAGTTGGACTTATTTAGTCTTGAACACCTGTCAGATGGTCATCATTATTGTTACTTGTATTTTCGATATATCTTGAAGTAGTAATGGTAGTTATATTTCTGTCGAGTATCTATGATTATGCCATACTTTATCCAACCTAGACTTAAAAAATGTTTAATGAGAGGACATTTACCACCACTGATGGTTGTTTCTTCAAAGAATCACCCAACTTATTACTAAAACAAATTTCTTGCAGTATCTTTACAAAAGTTTTAGTTTTGTCCACAATATTTCCTTGATTAATAGGTTAGGATTTGTAGAGTAAAGACTATTTGTATATTTATAGACTTTAATCAAATCTTCACAGTCTCAACCATAACACAAACTAGCCAATTTGATCTTCCTAATCCTCTTATAATAAAGTATGTTCCTCAATTCAGGTATCAATTTATTCGGTTCTATGATCTTTCAATCTTTAATAAATCTTGGAAACCAAAGAAATATACTGAATTCTCGATGCAAATACAAATAAGAGAATAGAAGCAATAAACATATTTTACAACTTAAATTTTGTTTATTTCCAATGGTACAATATACTAAGACATGTCTCTTTATTTCCAATGGTACAAGACACTCTCTAAGACATATCTCTTTAGTTACATTGGTACAAAACACTCTCAGACATGTTTCTTTATTTCAATTGGTACATGGCACTCTAAGACATGTCTCTTTATTTCCACTGGTGCAAGACACACTCTAAGACATGTCTCTTTAGTTCCATTGGTACAAAACACTCTATTTCAACTGATAAATGATACTCTAAGACATGTCTTTTTATTTCCACTAGTACATGGCACTCTAGGACATATCTGTCATTGGATTACCTGAAAATTTAGTTAGTTTTTAGACTTTCGAAAAGAACAGATACAAAAAGCCATTTTTAGAAAATATGTCAGTTGAGTCCGATTTCTGACTAATGCAGTCTGTTGATACAATCATCATAAAAACAAAGGATTCATGTTTAATACACAGAACAAAGAGGCAAGTTCTGACTTCCAAGTTAAAGTAGGTTTGCCTGTTTCAAGAAATGAAAAACAGCATCCATTCTTTAAATTGGGTTTGCAGGAAATCCTGAAACTATTTCACATGAAGGTTTCCTGCTGAGATAATCAAACATTTCCTTTCTCATTCTTCCAATTCAGCTTTCTTCACTTTGGATTTCTTGTTGACCCTACATAGATCTTTTCATTTCATTTCAGTCTACTTCTCATTTTCAATTTCTTAAAGAGGAGTCGCTTGGTACTTACCATAGTGTCACTGTTGGTACTTACCGTAGTCTCACTGTTAATAGACTTGACTTATACACACTTTGTATGATTTAGTCAATCTACATTTATTATTATTATTGTAACCTTGTGCCAGACTGAACTAAGTTTAGTAAACAATTAGTATTATTTGTATAATTCGGACTGTTGTCCTTATCTTCATTGTTATCTGTACAATGTTTCAGGCGATGTACCCTCCGGCCTTCTTCAGGTATTCCTTATCGGGCTTGGGAACCTTCTTGTTGTAATCAGGAGCCATCACAGAACTTTGAACCTAACCGTTTTTTCAGTCCAATGTTTCGGGCGATGTGCCCTCCGGCCTTCTTCAGGTATTCTTAATCGGACTTGGGAACCTTCTTTTCAAACTCGGGAACCTTCTTGTTGTAATTGGGAGCCATCACGGAACTTTGAACCTAACTGTTTATTCAGTCCAAGGGGGGTATCCTGTTCTCATTCCACTAACCATAGCTGGGGTACAGGTGTTAAGCTGTAATTATTATTCTATGTTACTGCTGCCTCTGACCGGATTGAACCTGCAGTCTAGAGATAAATGTCACTCAGAACTGTCTTAACCTAATTCCTTATACCTGAAGAAGGCCGGAGGGCACATCGGCTGAAACATTGTACAGATAACAATGAAGATGAGGACAACAGTCCGAATTATACAAATAATACTAAGCCTCATCTAAAAAATTCAGAGAAATTTAGTAAACAACCTTTTAAAGACTCTGTATGTATATTTTTGTGTCAACGGGTTTCAGGTTAATACTAAAACATGTTTTCACACTTCATGTCATAGATTTTCAGTCCAGTTAAATACTTTTTAAAATAATCTGTCAAATCAATTTCTATGAATACCCCCCACACACACACACACACACACTTTTAATCCTCAAAGAATCTTTCAGACTCAAAGACTCAAAGAACGGATGAGAAATTTTTTTTTTTTTCAGTTTCTATTGTTCAACAGTTTTTCATACATACCCATAATAACTGTCCCTATCATTCATTGTTCTTGGGAGGTCCTCTGCACAGCATCCAATATCCACGCAGAGCTGGTCAATGTAGATCTTTTCTGGGTGGCCTGTACTGGCAATGCCCATGTGCTGGTTTCCATAGGAGAACATCATTTATGAGTTCATCCTTACTTCTCCATAAGTGTCCATCATGTCTTGTTCATCTTACTCGGATGGTTTGTGTGATAGGAGGCAAGTGGCCATACAGCTGCTTTCTTGTAGGGTGTTGTTTCCACAATTTGTTTAAAATTGTGCACAGCATTCTTGTGCAACTTCAATCTTGCTTATTTTTCTAAGCACTTCAATTAGGGCCCAAGTGGTGTAGCCATACAGTAGCACTGATATAAGTATGGCTTGGAAGAATTGTCGCTTTAACTTTTCAGTGAGATCAGATTTCCATATAACTGATATAGCAGACCGTGCCTTCTCTATACGTTCATTAACGTAGCTTTCTGTGGATAAAACAAAATCCATGAAATTTAATTAAAAATGTAAAATCAGCCAATTCTTCAATAGACAAGTCTTTCAGCCATTATGTATAAACAGACAGACATTATAACAATAAGTCATAATATTTTTATTTCTTTTCGTTCCCTCGATGATTGTCAATCTATCTGTTGTTGATTAATGTTGTGTCGTTGGGGGATCCCATTGTTTGTACGCAAGTTATTAACAAAGGCATTTCTCTTCTCTTGAGAAATTATCTTTATGAAGTTTGCTTGTGTGGGCACATTGGTAGCAAGTTTTTCTGATTTATGGTGCAATAATCAGTCATTAGATCTTTAGGATTGGGTTCAGCTCAAGAATTTTATGGTAATCTCATCATTCTATTGTTAAAGAAATAGAATTGTACAAGTTCTGGTAATCTTAAACTTTAAGTGACTAAATTCCTAGCATAAAATTGTACTTGCACCTTATTTGAAATGAACTTAATTGTTATTAAAAAGACATTTTATGATATTTTGCAGTTAAAAACATGCACTAAAAGGATTTGAAAAGCGTATTTTCTCCATGAAAATTACATTGAATCAAATATAGCTGCCATTGTTTACATGCTTCTTCTCGGAAAAAGAACAAAGGGATTTAACTCTTATTTCTTCATCAGTTAATTCACTTTATATAGGCACTGCCAAAGTTGCCGTAAAATCTGTATTTTACGAAATAAATTTACATCCTGAAAAAAATTACCAAAAATCAGGGATTTATCCGATTTTAATGAAATTTTCAGTGTTGATTTATCAACAATTTATCAAGTAACTTGAAAAATATCAGAAAGTTTTGAAATAAAATAACTGATGTATTATAAAATTCATTTGTTGATAAGAAAACAACATTTTCAAATCCATTTTAATGCATGTTTTTTAAATATCATAAAATGTCTTTTTAGTAACAATTAAATTCATTTCAAATAATGTGCAAGTACAATTTTATGGTAGGAATTTAGTCACTTAAAGTTCAAGATTACCCAAGTTCCTACTTTCCAAATAATCATATAGTAGTTTATTCTCTCTGTCGGTCATGATTGAGTTAAATCCTGATCCTAGAAAATCATTCCTTCCTTCAGCCCTGTCAGCCGGGACTTTAGAATACACCAACTGCTCTTCTACAGAGGGGTGAGACTCCCCCAATTAGGCCACCTGTTGGCCATGGGTGGCAACCCACAATGCTTAAGGAAAGAACCCTAGTGGCTGAGTAGTTCATGACATGCAACACTCTGCAGTTGTCACGTCAAGCCCTAACACCTATGATTGTCCCAACCCTATTGTTCTTATAGTAAGCCCCAGCCCTTTTTATCATATTTGTGCTAGATGGTGATGGTGGAGGTTTTTAATTTCCTGGGTATGATGTTAAACTCTGAATTTTTGAGATGATGGCTGTGTTTAAGAAATCCTCATGTCAGATCGCACAAAGCGCTATGGGTATTATGTAACCCCATACTACCTGTTTCATAGTCAGATCATAGGCGACTAAACCGGTACCCCCACCAAGCTTGCCTGGTGAGGAGGGTGGCTAGATACTCAGCAGGACGAAAAACAAAACCTGTGAAAGGGCTGAGAAAGTTTCTCACTCAACAGCCATCTAGCACATTAATGCAAGAACATAGTAATACCTGGGTTGGGATCCAGGCGCGTAATAGTCTAAATAACCCCCGCTGCCTTGTGGGTATCCTCTGGATAGGAAAAGGCTAAGGGAGAAAACCCTGACAGAAATCACGGCTTGGACTCTCTGTTAAGCAGTTCAGTGTGTAAAATACTATCTGGCAACTCCTGCAGCCAAACTGACACCGAATGTATTGGTTCACCATTCCTTCGGATCACAGCAGGGAGGGGGCCCTGTCACATGGGCAACCCAGGGCATTCATAAATACAAGAAATCCTACCTGTGATATAATGGTTTACATTTTATGTTTTTAACAATCAAATATTAACCACATCCTTTCATTTTGATATGGCATACAAAAAGGCCAGATTTATGAAAGTGTCCATATCATATGAAAGACTTGTTTAAATCTGTAGCAGCCTTTTTGTTGGAATATTTGATATAAGGTGTGCTCCAATTCCCACCTTGAATTTATAGACTAGCCGAGGTCACATGGTTTACTCCTCCAGCCAATCAACAAGCCATACTGCATGGCTGATACATTACTTAAACACTGATACTTGCCAAAGTTCACTTGCAATCATTGAAGAGGAACTTACGGCCATTGACGAAGGAACTGAGGACTCTTTACCAGAAGAACCAAAGGATTCATTATCAGAGCACTACCAAGGATCCAATTCCACTGGACAAGCGCTCTGGCTTAAGGCCTACAGGATGTCCCATAAGATTGTAACACTTTTTTTTATTTCCTAGCAAGAAATTCTTATTTAAACATTCTTTCTAGACAGAATTGTTGCTTTTTCAGGATGGTTTTTTTTTTTTGTTTTTTTTTGTTTAAATATTTTTTTTGAAAGTTAAAGAAATATTTGAGAAATAAAGAAATAAGTGAGTTAGCGTACTGTTGGTTTGAGCAACAAGCTAAGCACAACTGAACCAGTGCCAAGACAATGGGAATCCAGAATAGTCCACTCATGCATTTGGATGATTCCATTCCTTGAGTCCTGATTGGCTGCTTGGTTTCTATGATGTTATGAGACTTCATGAATAACCTGGCATTTTGCAGATTTGTATGGAGTTACGACTACTTGCTGCCTTGTCTTACCAATTCAATGGTAATTGGAACTAGTATGATTATTCTACAAAATATAGTAAAAATATAGTTTTTAAAAAAGTCTCCATATTGAATATCAAGAATCTTCTTTTTTTTTAAACACCATAAAGTACAAGGCAATTATTTCCTCTTTTTATTTTGTGTCTGTTATTCCTCACATATTCCTCACATATCTAAAATTCATTGTAATAAAAACTTTTTATAAAATTATTTTATCTCTGTCATAAAAATACGAATGACATAAAAATTTAACATTTATCTGATTTTCAAATATCTAATTATGAGATAAACCAGAGTTATAAAAATTGGATGGCAGGTTTCCATTTGGTGATCTTAAAAATTCTGTATTGAAGAGGTTTGTTGGATTTTATGGCATATTAACCCTTGTTGGGTTATTTTATGCTGAGGAAGTTTTATTTTACTTATTCTTGGTGGTACATATTTTTTTTTACATTTTTAATACTCATTTTTTCTATTTAACCCATAGATGGGACCTTAACAGGTACTACCACTTCGGGTCAGAGTAGACCTGGAAATAATAGTGATGAAGGGGTACTCCACATTCCCTAGAATTGAACTTCACCATCAGATAGTGTTTAACGTCATATCCAGGACATTAAGACCCTCAGCCACTGCCTTCTAGCAAATATATGATAAAAAGGGTTGGGACAATCATATAGAGGCTACAGCTTGACATGACCAACCGATTGATCAGAGGGGGCCCTCTCCGACTGCCTATCTAGCCTAAGTAAGGGCCAAAGTGGAGTGTTGCATGTCATGGACTGCTCAGCCACCAAGGTTCTATCTTCAAGTATCATGGATCGCCACCCACGGCCAACATGTGGCCCATTGTGGGAGGGGGGGAGCTACCCCTCTGCATAGGTGCAGTCGGTATATTCTAAAGCACAAGCCAACAGGGCAGTTCAAAATTCAAGTTTCTTTTTTTTTTTTTTTTTTTTTTCTTTTCCTTTTTTTATTTTTTTAAATCTCATTTAATTTTTTTTTTGGAGTACCTTTCCAATCTAAATGAAAATAACTGTTGTAGTCATTGAGATTTCTTCAGCATTCAAACTTTTGGGCACTTGCCACTTACAGGAAGTAGGTTATTGTAGCCGTCAGGCTACTTCCTGTTCTTTCTCAGCTTAAAATGGCCAGTCCATCTTGATGATGGAAACAGAACCCCAGGGGGATGAATTTTCCTCCGTGTCTTGCTGGCCAAAGATTTAACTTTGGGCCATTTTCCGAGCTAAATCCGGACAATCCTTAGGTTTTTAGACACATTTTGTGTGAATGAGAATCACTTGGTGTGATTAAACCGCCTCAATGGATTTGTTTTCAGTCTAAGGGAAGAAAATGGGGGTGGGTGGGGGTGCGGGAAGAAGGAGTAGACGTAGAATAGCGTTGTTGGTAAATGTTGCACACCTGGTGCTACAATCACCTCTTAACAGCCCCACCAACATTTTACAATGGCCGCTTTGAGAAGAGAATACTAAATAAAGACATGATATATTTTGTCTGCACAGACATGCACCTCGGAAGCAAATGGCCTCACCTAAACAATTTGGTAGCAATTTAACAGGTGACATTCATTGTTGCTCGTTTACTTACTACAAGAACCTTTAATGACCTACTCTTACTTTACATTATGCAAATGGGAAACACATAGAATTGATCTGGCTGACCAGTATGCCTCTTTGAATAGTCTAGATTTTACAAGTATTAACTACAATGGATAATGTAGAAGTAAACTGACTAGCAAGAATATGCGCCCTCTGGCAGGGTGTAAGTATTTAAGTTTTAATGTAATGAAATATATCAAATTAGAAAGACTAACAAAATTAAATAAGAATGCATATAAAAACATTACACTTATATCAAATGTATTTTAATTGGTTTCTATATAAAAATAATTCATAGGCTTGATTTTAATACATTGGAGAATAAAACAATAATATCAGAAATCAATAACACCAAGTAATTATTTATTAAACCTGGTTTTGTTAAACCCAATATGCAAATTAACAAACCATACATTATTTAAACCTTTATTTCTTAGTGATATATAAGACACATTCCAGGATTTTAAAAGCACTAATAACATGGGCTTTAATAAATAAGATTTATTCTATATATCAATTATTTTGACTATAAATTAAATACTCACTCTTAAACTTATGCAATTCCTGAGGGTACTGTGATGTAGTTTCAGTTACAGACAGAGTGACACCAAATCTCCATTATAATAAGATTTTTTTTTTTTCAAATATTTTACTCATGTAAAGTGTCTGAAGCAACAACTCCAGCATTTTAAAGCTGACAGAGATCTCTTTTTTTCCGATAGATTCTTTGATCTGTGTCATATAGTACCTAGATAATAAGAATTGTATTGTCTGTTTTTCTTATAAATAATGTTTGACAAAACCTTGGGAGAGAGAAACAACGATATCTCGTGGGATTTATTAATACAACTTAGCAATTGTTAAATACTCTGTTCCCCTTGCATATTTGCTTAGTAAACATTTGTTCCCTATCCTTAATACTTATTGTGTTTCTTCCTATTATTTCTTTGTTAACTCTGATACTCAAATTACAACAGCCTGTAAATTAAGATGGTGGCAATCAAAATGAAGCCTTTTGATAGATTTGAAGTATCAGATGTAAAGTTCTTATATTTAATTTGGAAGGCTTAAAGTAACCTTCAAACGTGGGTACATGTGTGTACATAAAATACTCCGACAAAGTTATAAGATAATAACAGACTTTATTCCGTGAGCACATGGAGAAATACATTCAGGACAAATATATAAACATGCATAAAGAAAATAGGTGTAGGACTTACATCCTAAGGAATGTCACTTACTGGTAGCTGGTTGGAGGGGGCAAAGCCCCTGACTCAATGGATATAGATAACGTGTGTTTATGCCATGTGTAGTCATTGCTGGCCCAAAAGAAAGGATTTCAGAATTCCCAGGCTGCTGCTTAAATACTCTTGCCACCTATTGGCGAACAACTGCAGCAAGGAAAGATAACTCTATTGAACTAATGTCCCTCCGGAATTACGATTTTACTGATCCAACAGAAGTAAATATTTATCATTTATTATAAATACAATTTAAACGCAAACCTTGCTTAATTGATAATAGGGATTAAACTATGAATTTTAGGATCTACAGTTAAATGTAACATAACTGTGATATCTCAATTAGTACCTGAACTGCTTCTTACTTTTATTTAGTTTTCCTTTACCAGAGTAGTGATTGTCTGCCCCTGCTGGGATGAACCTGTGTCCAAAAGGGTTACCTTCCCTTACTGTGAAGGTTTTCACCAATAGGTGACACTACTAGCTGGGTATTTAAACTCAGCCCTGGAAGCCCTCTCCCTCTGCCTCTCTCTCTCTCTCTCTCTCTCTCTCTCTCTCTCTCTCTCTCTTGATCTGCCATCCACAAAAGATGGACTAGATGTGTGTTGTCTCTGTCCATTAAGTGACTCTCATATTCTTTATGAACTCTTTCATACTGCCATCCTATTTCATCCTATCTGTTTGTATAATGTCATATATGTCATGCTCCATACGCTCAGACAATAAAGTCTGTATTGTTGTTATGTTGTACTTCTTTGTACGGATTTATTTATGTATATATTCACCTAAGTTGGAAGGTTACTCTGAGTCTTCTAACATATTATAAGAATCCCATATTTAACTCTTATCCCTGTAAGCCATTACCTTTTTTTGGAAGTTATAGTGGTGTAGTTTCTTGTCTTTTTCAAAGTGTTTTTTTTTTTTTTAAAAAACACTATTTCTAGTTAGCTGATTGTTGATTCTCTCGGAGTTGATCTTCATTTTGATAGACCTTATTTTTATTCCTATAAGGTTACTAATCAACCTCTTTGTGGGGTGGGGAATCAGTCACAATCAAATTCTGTTTCTGTCAAAGTAATCTTGTCTAGGTTGGATTTCCTTAATAGGTTAGAGTGTTCCAACTGCCCTGCTATTTACCCATAGTTGTAGGAAGATGTGGATTCATGCCTTTCTGAAGGGCATTTAGTGCAAAATGAACTCCAATTCGGTTCTCAATACACTTCCTAACTATACAATCACATTAAACCCTTCTATTCTTTAGAAGAAGAAGAAGAAGAAGAGAAATACATTTTACCATCAATTAAGCTTTTACTTGGTGTTGAGAAAAAAGAAGTAAAAAAACCTTTTAAACATTTAAATTTGTGTTCTCTTGTTTGTTTTTTCTGATATATATCGTTTTGTAAGAATTTTTCTTTTCTTTAAAAAAAAAAAAATGTTCTGTATAAGTAACCAGATTAATTTATGGCTCAGATATTTTTCCCAGCCATAAAAAATAGCATTTTTATCTGTTCTTCACTACTCCAAGATAGGAGTTGCTTCTTTTTTTTTTTCCATAAATTATATTTTGCCAACAGAAATCATTAAAAACATTTACCACTTGATAAGCCTTGCAAGATGTTGTCACCATTGGGGCATCAACTTTTGAAAATTTGTTATCATTGTTAATGGCGCATTAAACATAATTTGATATTTTCAAAAACAAATTATAGTTATTTGTTTATTCTCGTAAAAACTATTTGTCTTTGAGTTATTTCTCTTTTCTGATGATTGCATTTATTAGAAGGATTTTTACAGTTTTATCAAATTGTCATTCAAAATGGCTGCCATGTTTGTGCATATTCGTATCTTCGTATGATCCATTCAAATTTTAAAATGTTTTCTCAAATTTTATAAAGAGATTGTAATTGCATTGAACTCTCAACAATTTGAATTTTTTTTTTTTGTTTTCTCTTTAAAGTTTTGTGGCATGTTTGATGAATGTTTTTGAACTCTGTATTCTGGAAATAAATATAACATATTTCCTTTCTTCTCCACTCCCACCATCACTCTCTGTTTCTTTCTCCACTCATCTCTGTTTCTTCATTTGAAAATTTGAATGTGATTATCCATGGTTAATCTTTTGTTTCCTTCTTTCTTTTTCTTTTTAGTGAGAAGAGGAAATTAGTGATCCCTCCGCATTTAGCATATGGAAAATCTGGCCGTCCGCCTGTAATACCACGTAAGTGATCACGTTTTGTTTTCTTTTTAATTATTGTTTTATTAGATTTTATAAGTTTTTTTTTTTTTTAATCTTCAAGTCCTGAGATTAAGTATTTTTATCAGTCAACATATTTTTCAAATTAACTAGTATCTTCATCTTTGTTGTTTTCAGCACATTTTGGCTGATATATTCTTGAGCAATTAGAATTTTTTAATTTTTTTCAATACATTTTTGCCAATATATCATTAGCAATCTTTTTCAAATTAACTAGTATCTTTATCTTTGTTGTTTTCAACATCATTTTGGCTGATATAATCTTTAGCAAGATGGCTAAAGAATATATCAGCCAAAATGGGTTGAAATTTCAAATTAACTTCTTTGGTTTGAGAGACTAACATATATAATGAGGAGGTAATGAAGATATACATAGAGAGGGGAAAGTAATAGGCAGAATATAAAGTAAGAGATGGGCCAGTTTTTGAGTTGATTGCAAATTATGACTAATTAGAACCAATTAAAATGAAATTTTTTCAAACATAACTCAATCCTAAAAGTAAGGAATAATTTAGTATAGCTTTCCTGTCATTAAACTAAACAGTAAAAAAAACCTTTAGGAGACAAACAATGATTCGTTCAGTTTTAGTATAATAACAGATAACTAATTAGGTTTTAAATGCATTTTATTAAATCAGGAAATAAGTTTGGAAATAATATTCACAAATGGACTACCAAAAATTGTTACAATTGTTGTAAATAAATTACAAAATATTGATTTTATAAGTATAAAACTGATTAAGTTTCAAATCTGTTTTGCTTAGGGTATGTTTAATGAGCCTCATCAACCCAGCATAAAAGATGAAAATGTGAACCTCTTTTACACTATTTATAGTCCAACTGTTCTGTCATATTTAGATACGACCATCAATACCAATAAAAATTGATGGTGTTATTCATGTATGTATATGTTAAGAAGCCAGTTAAGTTCGATCAGTAGAGCACCTGCTTAGGAATTGCAAGGTTCCTTGTTTGATAACGGTCCCTGCCAATTCAGTGCATAAGTAGTACAGATTGGGTAATCTGATCTGTGCACTAAAGTGGGTAGCTGATGGTAGGTGTGGCGCTCAAAAATAAAAAAAAACTCCCTGGTCTAGCGCTAATAAAAAGGGGATAGACTCCCTCACTGTCCGGCTGATACTGACAATAGGCCACTCCACCAACTTAACTAAATTCTCTTCTGTCTCTTGTCTAAGAAAGGTTTATATATATATATATATATATATATATATATATATATAAAAAAGTTTTATTATTTCTTTAAAGTCTTGTACAAAATGTTGATTGTTTTTTTTTTTTTTAAGTCTGGCTGCTGGGGGAAAAAAACAAAAAAAACCTATTCAATTTAAAACAGATAATTGAGGTTAAAATTTTTTTTTAATTTTTTTTTTTTTTATAAATCTTGAAAATGTTTTTTTTTAAATTAATGCAAATCCTTCGAATAATTTTGTACTAACATTTAACCCTTAACCAAACCAATAGTTTGTTTAATCGTTCTAGAGTGAGAAAAATTTACAAAATAGAGGGTATGTTCAAATTTTTGGCTATTGTAATTAGTCTCTCTCTCTCTCTCTCTCTTTATTCTGTTTTGTGTCACTCTGTGTAGTAAAGTGGGCAGTTGATGGTAGGTGTGGCACTCTACCTCAAAAACAATTTCCCTGGTCTACTGCTAGTGAAAAGGGAATACACTCCCTTTCTGTCTGGCTGATACCAACAATAGGCTGCTCTGCTGCGATCAAATTTTTTTAATATATAAATACTCAAAGAAGGTTGTAAATGTACCTCCTCTTATTAGTTATAATATCACAATAGGGAACATTAGCATCGGCCAGAAATTATCACAGTTTAAGAGGTTATATAAACATCAATAAATCTTAAAATCATCTTAAAATTATATACATAAATTGCTCATTGAATTGAGTTTAACAAACCTCACCAGCTGAGTATCACCTCTATACAGAGGTTACAGGTGTGTTATACAGGTGTTACACCTGAGAATGCACCTTGTTCTTTTGTTTTTTGAAAACTTTATTTCAATCAGATTCTGATTTCGTAACTAGTGAAAAAAAGTCTTTGAAAAATTATCTCGATCCAATTTGTATTCAGTATCAAGTGATAACTTTGTATAATGCCGAAATAACTTGTACATATTTACTTTTCATTTTCACTTCTTTTCTTCTTTTCTTCTCCCTTTTTCTCACTCTTTCTTCCTTCTTTTTTATTTTCTTCCTCTTCTCTTTCATCCGTTTCAATCGGCTCTTTCTTCTCTCTTCTACTTTCTTTTTAATTTTCCTCCTCCTTTCTCTTTCTTCCTTTTTCGCTTTCCTCCTCCTCTCAAGTTCTCTCTTTTTCATTCTCTTCCGACTTTTCTTTGTCTTTTATTCCCCTCCTCCTCTTTTCTTCTTCTTTCTTTTCCATTTCCTTCCTCTTCCTTATCAACTCTTTTCTTTCCTTCCTTCTTTTCATTATCATCTTCTTTCTTTTTATCTCTTCTTTCTTTTCCATCTCTCTTCTCTCTTTCCTTGTCATTTTCATTCTCTCTCTTTGTTTCTTCATCATCTTCTTCTTTCTTTCTTCTTCTTTTTTCCTTCTTCTTTGTTCCATAATCTCTTTCAATATTCTTCTTCTTTCAGTCCTTTTCCTTTGCTCCATTGATGGTCTCATTCTCCTTCTCTTCTTAAACATTTCTTTCAATCTCTTCTTCTTCTCCTTGGGATAATTTTTATTCTGAAAGATATTTCTTCTGCAAGATGAAAAGAATTAGCAGAATTAGATTTAGTTTAGACTCAACAAAACCCCTAAAATCTCACAAATACAGAATCAATATATACCTGCCTTTTTGGATTTTTCAGACTCTTGTCCTCATCTTTATTGTTATATACATTGTTTCGGCTGATGTGCCCTCCAGCTTTCTTTAAGTATTCCTTGTCAAACTCAGGAACTTTTTCTTCAAACTTGGGAACCTTCTTGTGGTAATCAGATCAGGACTCTTCATGAAACTTCAAACTGAACCCTTTATTCAATTCACAGGGGTAGACTGTTCTCATTCTTAACGTCCTATAGCGCCTCATTCCAACCAGCCGGAAGTCACATTCATTTTCCTAATCTACCCTAAATGATAGCCTTTGTTTAGATGTAATATTAAACATTTTTAGAAGTCTTTGATTTTAGGGAACTAACAGGTAACTTTAAATGAAAAGCCCATTTTTTGATAAATCCTTAAAGGAATTGGGCTCTAGACTTAGAAAATTCTCAACAGGATGTTAAGAGTTAATCAAGGCCGGGTACAAGTGTTAAGCTGTAAGAGTCCAAAGAGAAGGTTACTGAGTGTGACAAGAAACACCTGAAGAAAGCTAGAGGGAACATCGGCTGAAACATTCTGTATATAACAATAAAGATGAGGACAATAGTCCAAAAAATCTAAATAATACAAATTATCAAGCCTCATCTCAAAATTCAGACAAATAGTACCTTTTTGTTCAGTTATACCTATTATAATTGATATACGTTTAGAAGGAAGACAATTTTGCCATTTCTTCTTACTGCTTTTTATAAATGACTAGAAACAGCTACCTGGCGTCACCTGGGTAGAGGGAGGATTTTTTAAAAGTTAGTCCTGCAGATCCATTATTACTGAATCGTGAGTTGGATCCTTGTAGGATGCCCCATGAAAAAAGACCTTGCATTGATCCAGCCACTCTGAAAAGAAATGTTAATGTTTACTAGTTAAAATATTAAATGCAAAAAAAAAAATAAAAGAATTCCAAGCTGTTATGATTTAAATTTAATTTTTTAATTATCTTCATGAATATAAATCAAATTTTTATTATTTTTGCTCAAAAAGCAAGATCCGGTGATAGTGAATGAGTATCTATATTTACTTTATCATTAATTGTTTTATTTTTGTAGTTTCCTCCGGACATACATACACACAAAACTGCCCTTTATATATGTCTAGATTATTCAGAAATAGTAGAATTTCAATGCTATTTCTATGTGCATTTTAATTTTTAGATATGTTCAAATATAAATCAGATCTTTACAATTTTTGCACAAAAAGAAAGAACCAGTGATATTTAATGTATATATATATTTACTTTATCATTAATTGTTTTATTTTTGTAATTTCCAACAGACACATACATATGAGTATAGATAAAAGGATATGAAAACACCACAAAATGCTGTTAAAGTGAAAACATTTTATAACATATATATATATATATATAGATGACCTTCAGAAAAACAATCTAATGCTAGAAAGTTTTGTCTCTAAATTAACAATTACTGTTTTAATCTTTTCAAATAAAGAAACAATGTAAAAATAACAAACCTTACTACATTCCCTCAACAATAAACAAGTTTCTCTATAACTGAATTCTCTTTACTTTGTAATGGATTAACTTGTCTTAAACATTGTTTAATCAGAACCTGACAATTTAACGAGGACATAATTGTTTCTGTTTAAGACAAGTTAATCTGTTATAAAGTTAAAGGGAACACAATAACAGAGTAAATTGTTTATAGTTGAGGGAATGTAGTAGGATTTTTTATTTCCGGTACCGGAGTGAATATTGTCTAATTTGTATTATTTAGATTTTTCGGACTGCTGTCCTCATCTTTATTGCTACTAGCAAATATATGCACCCTCCGGGTGCAAGTATTTAAGTTTTAATATAATAAAATATCATATTAAATTAGAAAGGCTAATGAAACTGAATAAGTATGCAGATTAAAAGATTTGGAACCGAGGGGGTATGATTGAAAAATAGAACAACTTTGAAACTAACTCTTCCACCATTTTCCATTACTCACGTCTTTCATTGGTAATTTTTTCTAATTTAACTATCTAGTTAAAATAGGAAGTAAAGAAAAAAAATTACAGTTATTTCTTCTTGTTAATGGATTTCTTTTAAGATTTATTGAAGAGATTTTTGCTCATATTCAATAAGATAAAATCAAAAAATTAGAAATCAATAATACTAAGCATATATTTATTAAAATCAATTTTTTAAGATCCATATGCAAATTAGCCTTCCCATTCATACTGTAATCCACTATTTTGTTGTATATATAAATTCAATTGCATGTTATTAGTATGTAGATATGGTCAACAGTATTAATGATGTAAAGCAATTTTATTAATAATTGAAGTTTAAATTAAAAATAAAATCATGGAGAATGTGATGTAAATAACTAAGGGAATTGTGACTTATATAGTAATATAGTTTCGGTTACAGCCAGACAAACCCACAATCTCCATTATAATAAGATATATACAACATTTCAGGTGATGTTCCTTCCAGCCATCTTCAGGTGTTTCTTGTCAAACTCAGGACCCTACATGTCATAATTGGGAGCCTTCATAAAACTTCAAATGGAATGAGAGCAATCAACCTCAATTGATTAAATAAAGGGTTTTGTTCAAAGTTCTGTGAAGGCTCTCGATTACGACAAGAAACATCTGAAGAAGTCCAGTGGGCGCATTGGCTGAAACATTGTGTATATAACAATAAAGATGAGGACAACAGTCTGAAAAATCTAAATAATACAAATTATCAATTGTCATCTTAAAAATTCAAACAAATGTAATTTGTGTTGATTTTTAAAAAAGATAAATCATATCTGATAATTGTGTGTGTTCTATAAATTCATTTGTGGCTAAATTTAGAAGTTAATAAAAAGAGCTAAACAGTTAGGGTAACTCTATATTATAAGAGCAATTAATCTGATATGATGAAGGGGGACTCCCTGTGGAATATTGGCTCACATGCAGGACTGCAACATTATAATAAGCAAGTTCAAATTCCATTTGCACTATTATGTTCACTTTCAGACTAATATCCTTCGGGAAAGGTATGAACGCCCTTATCCCTTCAGCTATGGGTTAAATAATTCCACTCCTATTCGTCTTACAAGAATGGCTTTGATATTATATAACCCAGGGAAGATTAATATGCTATTAAACAAAGAAACCAAACCTGGAATTTACCTTGGATCCTAATTTTTAAGGAAATATAAATGAAAGTTTTTAATTTCTGATTCATCAAAGATTAATAGAAAAAAAAAATAAATAAATAATAGTATTTGATGATTTGCTTGAAGCATTGTTAAGTATATTATTATTTATTTATATTAAGAAGGCAATTACAATGCATATAAAATAATGTCCAGTGTCTAATCAATTTCGAAGAAACTTCATCTTCAGAGACTGTTTTTGAAATAGACGCGGTCTTGTGTGTTTTTTGTTTTGGACGTTATAAACACGCGTCATAAACATGATATCCATTGTTCAATCAATTTCAATTTCATTTCTTTTATTCCTCCACATTAGAATTAAAGAACATATCCACAAACGTGCATCCTCATTCCATAAACATTTAATCAAACGCAAAAATAAGGACAATAATTTCTCCATTAAAATAGAGACAATAATATGCAACGTTGGTAATCTCAGAATTAAAGAAAGTTTATTAATAGCTAAGTTACACCCTCACATAAACAGTAGGTTAGAATTAAACACTGTCCATAAATACACATATATATATATAAAAAAACAATTTTTAATAGATATATAAATAAATAAATAAAAGGATTGAAATTGATTGAACAAACGGATATCACAGCTCTTCCACATGGCATTATAACAACCCACGAGACGCGTGTTTATAAGTCCAAAACAAAAAACACACAAGACCGTGTCCATTTCAAAAACAGTCTCTGAAGATGAAGTTTCTTCGAAACTGATTAGACAATGGACATTAATTTAAATTTTTTTTATACGCATTGTAATTGCCTTCTTAATATAAATAAATAATAGATAAATAAATATTTACCCTACAGAGAGGATTTTGACACAAGATCACAAGTATGGGGCATTCAGTGAGGATTGCATTCACTTTACAGTATTAATGGATCTGTGAGACTAACTCCCTAACCATTAAACCCTAACAAAACGCCTATAACAGATTAATAAATTTTCTGTGCTCAGGATAAAAATTGTACCATATTCCAGAATCTTTGATCAAAGAGTTTTTTAGTATTATTTGTATTATTCGGACTATTGTCCTCATCTTCATTGTTATCTGTACAACGTTTTGCCCGATGCGCCCTCCGGCCTTCTAATTATCCCAAAAATTCAGAGAAAGAGTTTTTTCTTTATTTCCACATTATAAATGAGTCAATTAGTATATAAAATGAGACTCTCCAATATTTGCAATGAATCTTTGTTGATTATTAAACCAAAATAGAGTTTATGTTCAGACAAAGCATTTTTGGCTGTTGTAATGTGTCGTTCTGCATTGGCGACAAAAATGTTGTTCTGTCTGCAGAAGGAGTTAACAAAAGAATGCAGTGTAATAATTAAAATTAAAATCTATTTTAACATGCATGTTTGTAAGCATTCTCAAGATCTTTGTTGGCTATCATGCTATCAGACTGGCACTCTATTAGTGCCATTTTGAATCAGGGCTGATAGATAACTTATTCAAATCTCTTTCATTTCAACATGATATATTTGAGTAAACAAATTTAGTGACAGAGTATTTATATATATATATACACACACACACACAGGGTGTTCACAAAGTCTGGCAACAGTTTATAATAACTCATGTTGTACAAATGATAGAATTATTTAGTAAAAAAACAAAGCCATATGAAAGTTGAACTTTTGTAGTTTTATTTTTTATGTTCTTTTTGATTATTGCATTTTAACAAAACTACCATCTTTATTGTTACATTTTGAAACTGTTGCAGGACTTTATAGACACCCTGTGTGTGTGTGTGTGTATATATATATATATATATATATATATATATACACCCTGTGTGTGTTAGCTCAATCGGTAGAGCGTTCGGCTAGAAGCCACATGGTTCTTAGTTCGATTCCGGTCCCCGCCATCTCAGCGTATGAGTAGCACAGGGATCTGTGCGGTAAAGTAAGGAGCTGATGGTAGGTGTGGCACTCCACCTCAGATGGTCTAGCGCTAGTGAAAAGGGGATTGAATCTCTCGCTGATTGGCTGATACCGACTTTAGGCCACCCCGACGACTTTACTTTTTTACTTTTTATATATATATAGACACCCTGTGTGTGTGTGTGTGTATATATATATATATATATATATATAAACTAAAAAATATTTTCACTTTCTTTGACTTATTCTGTTACTAATAGTGTCAAGTGTTTTGAAAGTAAAAGAAAAAACTCTTCAGACAGAAGTTGTTTGTTTTGTTTTGTTTTTTTTAAATGTGATTTAAAAAATTTCCATCTGAGGATTGTATTTTCTCTTTCCCTTTCAAAACACAATAAACTATTAGTAACAGAATGAACAAAGAAAGTGAGAATATAATTAGTTTAGTTTTTATACTGCTCTTCTAATGAGCATATGAGCACTTTGATTTATCCAGTGTTTTTAAACAATTCTCTTTTCATCTGTTATTAGGAGCCAGTTTATGTCAGTCAGTAAAGAAGGAACCACAAGGTTTCAGGTTCAATACTGGCCCTTGCCAACTCAGTGCATAGATCCAAGCTGTGCTAACGTGGAGAGCCGATGAAGCTGTGGTGCTCCACTTCAAACCTAAAACAATCTCCCTGGTCTAGTGCTAGTAAAAAGGGATAGCCTCCCTCACTATCTGGCCAATACTGACAATAGGCCCCTCCGCTGTCTTTACTTTTACTATAAAAAAAGATGGTTTTCATTGAACAGATGGACTCGCCACTTCTAATACATTTTTTGCCCAAATTTTTGTGACTTGTCAAACATTTAGAAAACTTTTTCAAACTTTCTAAAAAAATTTCTTTCACTTAAAATTTTCTCCTAAAAAGGAAAGAAACATTCTTATTTGTCTTATCAGTTTTTGTTCACTTCATATATACTAGCAAATATATGCACTCTCCGCCGGGTGCAAGTATTTAAGTTTTAATGTAATAGAATATTAAATGAAACTAAATAAGAATACAGATAAAAAGATTTGAAACAGAGGTAGGTATAATTGAAAAATAGAACTACTGAAACTTACTCTTCCATCACTTCTGTCTTTCATCGCTAAATTTTCCTAATTTAACTATTTAGTTAAATTAGGAAGTAAAGAATAAGATTAGTTATTTCTTCTTGTTAATGGATTTCTTTTAAGATTTATCCCCGAGATTTTTGCTCATATTCATTAAGATAAAATAAAACAATTAGAAATCAATAATACTAAGCACATATTTATTAAAATCAAATTTTTAATATCAATATGCAAATGAGCCTTCCCATTCACACTGTAAACCGATATTTTGTTGTATATAAATACAATTGCATGTTATTAGTATGTAGATATGGTCAACAGTATTAATAATGAAAAACAATTTTATTAATGATTGAGGTTAAATAAAATTATGGAGAATGTGGTGTAAATAATTAAGGGAATAGTGATATAGTTTTGGTTACAAACAGACAAACATACATACAATCTCCATTATAATAAGATTATATATATATATATATATATATATATATATATAATGTAAAAATGTTTTAGTCTATATTTATTTACATTGGAACAATTTTGCTACCATTGGTTTCTTGATGTATAGCAGTCATCAGGCAACAAAAGTGTTTTAAAAATGATGCATGCTACACAGCAAGAAACCAATGGTAGAAAATTGTTCCAATGTACATAAATATAAACTAAAACATTTATTTATCTATCTATTAATGCTCTATCACAGATATTGAGCACTCTTCTAATAATGCTGTATGTTGGATTACTACTGCTTCTTCAAGTGTAATAGCACCAACCATACACATTGATAAGATATACACACGTGTGTGTGAGTGTGCATAAAAATTCTGAACTGAGATATTCTAATTATTTCATAAGTTATTTGGACTATAAATAAAAATATACAAGGTCACAGAATATTTAAATATGTACATATATGAATTTTTTTTAACACCTCAGTTGGGTCACACTGAGGACATTGTTTATCAAAAAATACTTTATCTTGGTTTGCAATCAAAATTTAATGTTTTATCTCGAAATAGTCGATTGGCTTAGAAAAGAAAAAGGTTTCTTTCGTATCTGAAAGGTTGTAAATCCACCTTTTCTTTTTAGTTGCAATATCACAATATGCAACATGATGTTGCTTGAAAATGGTTGCTTCTTCTTCTTCTCCTCATTTCTTTCCTTCTTTTTCTCTCTTCTTTCTCTTTTTCATTTTTTCTTTCTTTCTTATTTTCCTCCATTTTTCTTTAATCTCGCTCATTCCCCTCTTTCTTCTCTCATCCTCTTTCTTTTTCATCTTCCTTTGTCTCTTTATTTCATCCTTTTTCACTTTCCTCCTCCTCTCTAGTTCTCTCTTTTTCATTCTCCTCCAACTCTTTACTTTCTCTTTCATTTCCCTCCTCCACTTTTCTTCTTCTTCCTTTTTCATTTTCTTCCTCCTTCTTATCAACTCTTTTCTTTCCCTCCTTCTTTTCATCATCATCGTCTTTCTTTTCATCTCTTCTTTCTTTTCCATTTCTCTCCTCTGCTTCATTGTCTTTTTCGTTCCCTTTCTTCGTTTCTTCATCATCATCTTCTTTCTTTCTTCTTCTTTTTTCCTTCTTTTTGTTCCATAATCTCTTTCAATATTCTTCTTCTTTCAGTCCTCTTCCTTTGCTCCATTGATGATCTCATTCTCCTTCTCTTCTTAGACATTTCTTTCAATCTCTTCTTCTTCTCCTTTGGATAATTGTATTGTTAAAGATATTTCTTCTGCAAGATGAAAAGAATTAATTGAAATTAAAACAATTAATTAGAAATCTTAGTTTACACTAAATAAAACCCCTAGATGCTGATAGGGATGCAGGATGCATACTTGACGCACAAAAATATAAAAGGACACAGTAAAATCGTATCCATGAGTCCCAGTGTTTTTCTTTTTTCTTCCTCACCATTTCAAGCTAACTGTAAATACATTTCAATATTTTCTTAGAAATGAATTACAATGGATAGGTTACAAGGTAGGAGTTAGACGGCTTTAGTTGTTTCCTCAGAACATAAATAAAAACCTTACAATCTATTAAGAAACTTTAGTTGGGACCCATAAATTTTCCCAGGGACTCATTCAAACCAAATATGTGCATCCCAGGATGCACTAAATCAAAAAGCTATCAGCATCACTGCCTTTCTCAGTCTTCTGGGTTCAATACTGGCCCGTGCCAACTCAACATATGATTTGCACATGGATCTGTGCAGTAAAGTGGGGAGCTGATGGTAGTTGTGGTGCTCAACCTCAGATCCAAAAACAATCTCCCTAGACTAGTGAGCTAGTGAAAAGGGGATAGACTTCTGTGTTATCCAGCTGATATCAGCAATAAGCCTCTCCACTAACTTTATTTACTATAACTTTTATAATCGATACATCATAGATTAATGGCAATTTTTTTTATTACTTAGCCCATTTCTTCTTATTGTTTTTTTTAATTAATGGCCTTTTAAAAAGCAACTTAATGCCCATTGGTTTGTTGCTTGAAACATTTTCACTGAATTAGCAGTTATCATATTTACCCAACCCCTCCATACGAGCAGGAAGTGTGACACAAGTCAATTTCTTAAATGGAGTTTAACAAGTTTGAATTCAGCATTTTCCTCCTAGATTAATTACCATACCAAAATTAAAGGGTCCAGTCTTCCCTACTATTTACCCATAATCAGAGAGAATAGTTGAAAGCATACTTTTCCCAAGGGTATTAGTACTATATGAAATACAAACAGCCTCATCCAGGATTTAAACTTGTCTTGGTGTCCATTTCCTACGATAATAACCATTACACCACATGCCTCCTAAATTAGAAATTATTCTTTAAATCTTTTCAACTAAAGCAACAATGGAATTCGTGTTGATTTTTAAAAAGATAAATCATATCTGATAATTTTGCGTGTCCAGTAAATTCATTGTCATAAATTCATCATCTGATAAATTATTTGTGGGTAAATTAAGAATTTAATACAAAAAAGCTAAAGGATTAGATTAAGTCTTTATTATAAGAGCAATTAATCTGATATGATGAAGGGGGACTCCCTGTGGAATATTAGCTCACATGCAGGACTGCAACATTATAATAAGCAAGTTCAAATTCCATTTGCACTATTATGTTCACTTTCAAATTAATACTCATTGGGAAAGGTATCAACACCTTCATCCCTTCAGCTATGGGTTAAATAATTCCACTACTGTTCTTCTACAAGGATGGCTTTGGGATTAAATAACCCATGAAGGGTTTATATGCCATTAAACAAAGAAACCAAACCTGATACAATGAATTTACCTAGGATCATAATTTTTAAGGAAATACAAATGAAATTTTTTAATTTCTGATTGATAACAGACTATTAAATTACCATACACCAGAATTGTTCAAAGTGTTTGTTTTATTCACTTTCACATTATAAAAGAGTCAATTAGCTCACAAAACCAAATGATCCAATATTTTTAGTCTTTGGTGACTACTTTGGTGAACTCACTAACAATTGTCCATTCAGTTTTACACAACTCAAAAGTGTCCAAATGTGAAGTACATTTGGACACTTTTGAGTTGTGTAAAACTGAATGGACAATTGTTAGTGAGTTCAATCTTATTGGCTATACAATATTTCTGGCTTTGTAGCAAATTAAACCAAAGTAAATGACCACATGGGCCGAAATATTTGACATTTAGAATTGAAAATTATTTCATTCTTCTTCTTTTTCTCAGTTGGTAGAGCACCCACCTAAAAATCACAAGGTTCCGAGTTCGATACTGGTCACCACCAACTCAGCACAGGAGTAGCACAGATTGGGTAATCTGATCTGTGTGGTAAAGTGGAGGAGCTGACGGTAGATGTGGCACTCCATCCCAGTAAAAACAATCATCTAGTCTAGTGCTAGCAAAAAGGGAGATAGAGTCCCTCACTGATACTGACAATAGGCCACTCCACCAACTTTTCTTACTTTGGCTTCTGGATTGGTAAGATAAATTAAATTGCATGATCGCAAGGGTCCATCCCCCCATGTTTAACAGAGGGCAGGGCAAAATAAATTTTTGGTATGAAATTCACAAGATAAAATGTCATTTAGGAATCTTCTTAGTCATAGAAGTTTTTGTTTTTTTAATTTGTAATTTAAAGTTGATTCAATATTTCTCACTTAAATATTTATTAGATAAACTTTATTTAATATTTTCTAAAAGTAAATAAATAATAAACTTTTTGTTTATTAATGTGCTGCAAAAAAAAATTCAAGTTTATCCTTAAGTGTTTTTAAGAAATAAAAATCTAAGTTGATTTTTTACTGTAATGTAACATTTTACATCTTAAATTAAAGAAAATTGACAATTTTCTAAGAATTTATCACATATAATGTTTTATTTGTATGTGTATTATACATATAAAGTTAACGTCAATATTTTGTTAGGTTTAATTTTTAGATGAACTCTGTTTTTACTCTATGAAATTTAATTTTCTATTTTTCATTTAGGTATTTCAAAACAAATGCTAAATTCTAGTTTGAAGTTTATTATTACAAAACATAAAATAGAAGCAAATTTAAGGGTCTTATAGGACAAAATTAATGAAAAAACCATTTAAGAATGTTGTTGTGTAAAATTAATATCAGATAAATTTAATTTTTTAGATATAAAAAATTTCTACTTTTTCTCATGCAACTTATATTTTCACATTTTGTGAAATAAAAGTATGTTTTTACAATAAATATAAAATGATTTAAGTCCAAAGGGTATAAAATAAATCTAATATTCCAATCAAATAATGATAAAGTAAAGAGTAAAACTTTTTTAAGTCGACAACAGAAACAAAATCTCAAACCAGAAGTAAACTGTGTCCTTCAGTTTTGGGATTTAGCTACACGATAATGCTAATTCCTTTCATATAATTTAATATAATCTCCTTGGTCTAATGCTAGTGGAAAGGGGATAGACTCCCTTGCTGTCTGGTTGATACCAACTTTAGGCCACTCCAACAACTACACGATGATGCCAATTCCTTTAATATAGAATGTCACGATATATACACATTCTTGTAATGTCCCACAAGTGATTACAAATGTCTATGGGAGTATCTTTATTAGAAAAGCAGAACTGATAATACCAAAATCATCAGGGGAAGATTTCTGTGTGTGATGGTGTTCACCTTGGGTCGGTTGAGCCAGCTCCATCCAACAAATTCACTTGTGGTGAATTCATGGAAGGTGTAACAAGGGAATAGGAAACTGTTTGTCGCAGATTTTCAGCAGATGCAGTGACAAGTATGCTAAAAGCCATTGATTCCTGACAATGATAGAAATACCCTTTCGACTTTCACCAGAGCCCCTTTGGCCAATATGTGACCCTAATACAACTGGGTGGCCTTACCAGGAACTTAAGTTTCCGACGGCATGGCTGGCTATGACACTACCAAGTTTACACACCCCTGCCATGATGAGTAGAGTTTAGACTTTGGAAATAATGTGCTAGATGGCCGTTGAACAAAGAGCTTCCTCCGCCCTTTTACAGATCTTGTTTTTCATTCTGCAGGGTGTTAGCTACCCTCCCTCACCAGATTAGTTGGTGAGGATCCGACTATGAAATAGGAAGATTCCAATAATATATTTACAGGAATGGTAAATAGGTGGAGACTTTAAAATCATAATATCATAAAGGAACTCTCATAGAAATATTGGAGTGATTGGAGTCGTACCATTACCTATTAAATGTATGGCTAAACAAATCAATCAATATGTACACTATAGGGAACTGCCAAGAACCGTGGTCGTGTAATAAAAGTCACATCTAAGAAGTCTTATTTGGCATCAAATATCTATAGCTCTGCTGATGAGGCCTAATAGGCCTACATACAGAGATTGATTTTTCTCGATAGCCATACATTTAATAACTAATTCTGATTTTCAAAATTAGGTACAACTATTAAGCACTTATATATATATATATATATATATATATATAGGTGACAATAGCCAAGCAGTTAAGCAGCCCGATTGATGATGAATCGAAAAGGTTTCTATCCTGGCTGTAGGTAGCTTGTAAATTTCTAGCCACACTGAAGAGACATGATACGTCGAAACATGGTGCCTGTGGATAACTTTCTCTCTCTCATATATATATATATATTTATATTATATACACACATGCACAATAGGAAATCTTTTTTTATTATTTATTTTTCTTTACTAAGGTTCATTGATAATTTTTTTAAAATTCAGAATCTAAAAAAATTTAAAAAAGTTTCAACTGCTAATTATAACCCACTTGAAAAAGTCAAAATATATAAAAAAAAACAGTTTTATTTGGATATAATTTCTGGACTATACAAGGAAATTCAAAAGATCTATGCTGAAAGTACAGAAAAATACAGTATGACATGACCCATATAAATGTTGATATGTAATAAATCATAACCGATATTGTCATTGTTTTCCTATTACATATCATTTTGAATTTTCTGTAAAACCTGAATTTTTATAAATTTCAAATGGAATTCCAACAATTTCAGCTGAATGATCTCATTTCAATTATGCAAACTCTGATATCAATTCAGTTTTAGGAGCCGATATTAAATATGGAATTCTATGAGATCTTATATTAAGGATGATTTCTTATAATTTCCTATATTAACTAAGGACTATGAAATACAATACTGAAAGCAAGCAAAGACTTGCTCAATAACAACTAAAAGCTATGAAATCCTATATTAACTATAAAATCCTAATTTGAATAATATAGATAGAATTCTATCTCAATCTAATTGGTTTTGTTTCTTATGAAGGTCTGATGTGCAATTCCAGTGAATATTCTCAGTCGTTTCAATATAACCCTTACACACTTGTTCTTCTCTTCACTGCCAACTACAACGATTGGTTTAAGAGTTGCCTTTAAGAAATCAGGTATTTGAAAATAGCCTCTCTTTCACTTTCTCATATGTGAGACACGCACACACACACACATAGATTTTTCAGTGCCTGTGTGTCGCTACCTTTATGGCATCCAAACTTTTGTGGAAATATCTAAAAGTGTAGGGGGAATGTCACTAGCTCATTATTTGGGGTTTCTTGGGCACTGATCTGAAAACTCTCAAAATTGATATTAATTTAATTAATGCCTCTTTTTAAATTAATTAATTTTACATTTAAGGAATTAAATGGAAGGAAAACTCATCTATATTCTTCTTTAATGAAGAGGAAGAAAAGAAAGAAGGAAATAAATATAGATAAATATAAAAAGTGGAGTGGGGGGGGAGAAGAAATGAATTGTATATTAAGATAAATCATTACTTACCTCTGCTGATGATAGATGGATCTCTTATTTCATTTATCAAAGTCACTCGACTCCCAATTCATAACCACATGCTGTGGTAAAAAAATATAGAAAATAATATTCACACATAAAAGAAAATATGATAGTCTTAGATAATGTTTAAGCTGAAAATAATAAATAAAAATATTAATATTCATGTTCCTTAATTGTATAACTGCTTTCATCTTGAAACACCCTCTTGTTAAAAATGAGATCATCCAAGATGAAATGCAAAAATGTAAATCCTGATTATCTTCCAAATTCTTATGAGTGTCCTTACCTTAGCTAAATAATGGACCATTCTGTTTTCATCATAAAGAAAGAGAAGAAAAGGATATGCTACACAGAACATGATGAATATAGGGTAAGAAAGAAAAAAGTAAGAAAGAGTTAAATTAAGGATATATACTTTTTACATATTGAACTATTTTGCAATAGCTCTTAAATGAATATATTAAATGTTGTAATAATTAAATTATCATATTGTAGTATATCCATAGGTCCCACTAGTAAATAAAAATGGCCCAATTTGGACTGTTGTATGGTGTGACTGTTACCAGAATAATTGATAGGTTGACATGCAGTTAAAATCAATCAGTCTAGGGTTATTTTAAGCCAAGGGGTTAGGGAATAGCATTCATTGTACATTTATATTTACATTTTTTGTGTAGTTGTTTTTTAAATAGTTTTTTTGCACACAGTTGTATGATTTAAAGTATTCCTATCTAATACTAATAATTATGTTTTCAAATAATTATTTCTACTAGCAAGAATAAGTACCCTCCGTATGTAAGTATTTAAGCTTTAATATAATGAAATATATTAAATTAGAAAGACTAACGAAATTAAATAAGAATACATATAAAATGATTACACTTATTTTTATATTTTATTTGGGTTGGTTTCTATTTAAAATCATTCATAGGATTGATTTTAATATGTTGGACAATAAAACAATAATATCAAGTAATTATTTATTAAAATCAGTATGCAAATTAACCTCACCATATATTATATAAACCTTTATTTCTTAGTGATATATAAGACACACTGCAGGATTTTGAACATACTAATAATATGGGCTGTTCTGAGACAAATATAAGATTTTCAGAGATATTGTTAATAAATACCATTCTGAGTCAGAGTGGACCTGGGAGTAATGGCAATGATGTTAGCTTAATCAAAAACTGAATCAACAAACTATTTTGTACCAATATATTTTCAGGCATGAATCCAAATCTCCCTATGCTCTGTGTTAATGTGTTAAAAAATTAAATGTTTCTTCAGTACCAGTGGTTGGTATAAAAGCCTGGATTCTAAATACCGATTTTTCAAAGCAGCCAACCCCCACCCCAAACATATACTTCTTAGTATGGCAAACAACCAAAAATGACAGCTTAGTAGATATTAAAAAAAAAAAAATCAATGTATCAGTTTTTTTTTTTTAATGTTTGTACAGTTTAAAAGCATTTCTTTGCACTATCGACCTTTTTTTTAAAATGATATTTACACGCAATTAAGTTGATGGGATAATACACCGCAGGCAATTAAGGTTATTAAATCCCCAGGAAACCAGTTTTTTTTATGTACGAGAGAGAAGTATCACTAAAAGGGAAACCTTAAAACTTAACATTTCTGTCAGCCAAAAAGACAAAACTGTGAAACTGACATCAAATAGAAAGAAAAAGAGAAAAAAAATGAAGTATATCTTATTTTACAGGGTGCGGCAGAAATAACTCCCACATTTTAAACTGTCACCTGTGTGATGAAAGTGGTTCTGGATAGAAATTTCAACCCATAACAGTATCAATTTTCTATCCAGAAAAGCATCATTCCAATGTAACATGAAATGAGTATGAAAAGCTCTATGTGTAACAATTTCAGATTCACTTTTCAACAGCAAACGCACTGTATGCAATTAAATGATTAATTCATCATAAACATCATATCCCCATCATAACAAAATAATTTTAATTAAATAACTGACCTTATATTAAGAATATGAATTTCCCTTGCCATTTTCTTGATAATTAATTCATGTGATCAGGCTATGGATAAAATATATATATATATGATATATTAAAAAAATGTTTAAAATCACAGAAGTTACAGATTGTATCGGGGAAACAAAAATGCTAAGATGTATTACATGGACATCAACTAATTTTTAATGAAAGAGAAAAAGTGTAAAAATTGGTTTTGTTAGTCACAGGAAATGATTTTGGGAAACATTAGAATCAAAATATTGTACAATGTTTCATTCGGCTTCAATCCAAGACAATTGCAAGCCAGGGGTGGTCTTGATTTTTGGGATCAGGGAATTAGCACTAGTTGACGATTGAAAAACAGCTACAATTTTCTAATATAAAGAATGGTCTAAGCTGTTAAAATGTTAGTCAGACCAGAGAGAAGATTGTCAGTGGAACCAAAAGACTTAAAATTTCTGAAATAAAAAAATCTTTTACCACATGAAGAAATAGACCTTGCCGCCAATAAATAAAAGAACTGACGCATTCCAGTTCACCTTTGCTTAATTACTCAATACTAATTAGCATAGAACAAAACGCCAGACAAAGCTCCGCAGTTTGCACAACATATTCCTTTTCCATTATACATAATAATAATAAAACCGTTGTTATTGTTAAAAGTGTGTTGTCTCGTTCTTAGAGTTGCCAACAACTACAGCAACTCATTTTCACTAATCTATTACGACTTATTTAAAAGTTCATTTGCACCAACAAACAAGTGAGAGTTTTAAAATGTGAGAGGTATTTCTGCCACACCCTGTATGTCTGCTTTTGAGTAATGAGTTGATTGTAGAGATAAGATTATTACAGCAATGAAGAAAGTCTATGGGTAAATAGTTGTACATTTTACTGTCTTTCTTACTCTTTTGATTTTAATTGTATTTATGCAACGGACAAATCTAAGTGAAGACATTTCATCTTTTTATCATTTCAGTTGCAATTCTTATGACTAATTCATCAAATGTCTTTTAGCCAATAAAGTCCAGATAATTCCTCCTCCTCCCCCTCCTCTTCCTTCTCAGTACCAAACCCATTATTTATTGATCCACATCTTACATAGGATTGATAAAATATGCCATTAATTAATTAGAAATAATCCAGTCATTTAATATTAATAAGTGGGATGAAAGACAAAGAGAAAATTAACATTTCATTCTGTATCCATTTCTGTCTTGGTAAATACAATTGCAATCTTGATGCTTTTTGAATACTGTGTGTCATTCATATATATATATATATATATAGGTTTGGTAGTATGGTTATAAACACAATGCTTCAAGCAAATTATAAAACCTATATATATATATTATTGTAAAGAAAAAAAACCTTAAATACCAGGGGTATAGCGATTATGGTCAATTTCCACCCATGGGTATCTGAGACCCACCGAGTTTCCTCAGATCACTTTATTCATAATTGGCAAATAAGATACCCACAGGTGAAAATGGACCATAATCGCTATACTCCCGGTATTTAAGGCTTTTTTCTTTACAAATTACTTTGCCCTGTTTATTAAAATTAAACATTGAGCTCTCAAAAGTGACCTGAATTCTGCAGCAACATACTGTTGGAGAATACCAAGAAACTTGGTACCCCACCAAAGATATATATATATATTTCGATTTGATGATTGTGGTTACATGAGATTTAGTAACAAAGGAGTACCATTGGATTAAAATCCCGCTCTACTCTGAAAGCATTCATTATTTTCAATGAAATTGGTATATTTGGGCAGCATCTTTTCATTCAAACAAATTTGGTTAAAAATAATAAAATCCTTATTGTTTCGTTATAATAAGATATATATTCAAACAAGTTTGGTTCAACATGATAGAATCCTTATTGTTTTCAAGTTTGTTTGTTTTTTTTTAAAGTTTCCTAACAATTCTTTTGATATTATCATCTTGAAAGGCATTAATCAGTTGTCCAAAAGAGTTATTATTGGCAGACCAAGTACTTTTGGTTCTTTTCTGAATCATCATTATCAATAATTTAGTTAAATATTAACAAGTTTTGATAATGATAGTTTAGACAAACATACACTACCTTGATAAGGGTTCAGAAAAGGTACTTGAGGTCTACCAATAATTTTCGAATTGTTAATAAGAACTTAAAAACAATAAGGATTCTATTATGTTTAACCAAATTTGTTTGAATATATATATATATATACACACACACACACACAAGGTGTGTAAAAAAAAAAATCAAGATTTTTTTTGTACTCACCTTGTATTCTGAAAAAATAATGAATGGAACGTTATTTTTCAGAATATAAGGTGTGTCTTGATACTTTTTTGACACATTTTATATATATATATATATATATATATACACACACACATTCATATTCAATGTGTGTTTTTGTAGACTTAAGGAAAAAAAGTGGAAACAAAGAGATGTTTCAATCAAGATCTGTCTCTATTATGCACTGATTGTCCTGGCATTTCAAGGAGAAATGACAAGAGAAAACAGAGTGCATTTGAGAACATTTGCCTCTGGCCAATATAGTGGGAGTTTCTTGCATGAATCATAATCAAAAATGGACATTAGAAAAAAAGAAGAAAAAGAAAAAGAACCTTGGAATATCAAATAAAATCAGACATTATCAAAGAAGAACAACTCAAGGGGTTTGGTCATGTGGTACAGACATGTTAAAACATTACTTAACGGGAACCCATGGAAGATTTTGGCATAAAACTTGTCTGTAAAGGTGCTATTTAGATTAGTTTCAATATGTCTACCAGGAGCCAAGTAATGGGTAGTTTTGGGTTGCCCAACTTGGAAAATTTTCAGATCTTACACAAACCACCACCATTATCTCACTTTTCTTTCATTTAAAAAAAAGAAATCCAATCAAGACTGAAAACATTCTTGCTTCTTATAAAGATAATATTAATACTCGTGTTCCTTAAAAGTATGACCTTTATCATCTTGCAACACCCTCTGGTTAAAAATAGGACCATCCAAGATGAAATGCAAAAAATGTAAATCCTGATTATCTTGTGTTACTTATCTGCCAAATTCTTATGAATCTCATCACCTCAGCTAAATAATGAAGCATTCTGTTTTTTATTATAAAGAAAGAAAGGGAAGGAAATGGACATGCGATACAGAAAAAATATAAGAAAAAGAGTATGAAAAGATACAAAGAGAGGGTAAGCACACAGAAGCAATAATGCTAATCTGTTTCAATCTCTCACCGTGCAATTTTCAAATCAAGTGCACTTGGTCTGAAAATTGCAGAGGTGAGAAACTTCATGTCCACGCTACCCTAACTTAGATATACAAGCTCTGTCAATGATATTGAGCACTTTTTACTTATAAATATAGCACATTATATATATATAATCTTATATAATTATGTAATTGCCTGTCTGTTACCAAAACTATGTCACCACTGACATCACAATTTCCTTAATTATTTAAGTTCTATTTGCAACAATTATGAAATCTTAATAATTTATTTCTTAGCTAGATTTATTAAAAATCTCTATTTTGCTGCAAAACTACCCATATTATTAATGCATTTAAAATCCCGAAATATGTGTTATATATCTCTAAGAACTAAAGATTTACATAGAATGGTGGGAATAATTTGCCAAATGATTTTAACAAAACTGGGTTTAATAAATAATCATTTGCTGTTACTGATTTCTAATATAATCATGTTATTCTCAAATATATTAAAAGCAATCCTGCATATAATTTTATATAGAAATCAATTAAAATAATATTAAAATAAGTGTAATATTTTTATATTGCACCGAGGGGACACATACTTTTGCTAGTATATATAAAATACTAATATCACCTTAGTTATTTTTGTCTCAATGTTATGACAAATATGAGTTTTGTATATTCAATCTTATAATATCTGAATATTGAAATGACATAGTTCACAGATCAAATCCATAAAATACCCCCAAGAAGATTTTAACATATTGTAATAAAAACAACAAAGATAGAGATACTAGTTTAAATAATGGATAGAATAATGAAAAATATGTCCTCTTAGAACTTCAGATATCATTTATCAAAAAAATTTTTTAAAAGAATGGACGTTATACCTTCAATTCTTGGCACTAACTTAGCGAAAGCCATTATTTCAGTTTTATCCGAAAGATGGGAAAAGTTATTTCATGCCTGAGCAAATACGTCAGTCTTGAAACGATTTTAGAAAGAAATATTCCAACACCCACTTGTTATAAATCTCACTAAATGACAATGACAAATACGTGAATAGAGATAAGGTCATTGTTGTCCAGATAATGCCAGTAATATATATATATATATATATATATATATATATATCTGTATTAATAGTTTTGGTCACTGTAGACTGACCACAACAGTGGACACTATATTCTGTCTATTAATTGCATCCACATTTAAACTAAAAGTGACCTTTATGGGGGATGGGGTCAGCAACATCACCTGCTTCCTATCTATCGAGCATAAAAAGAGAAGCAGACACATATTTCAAGCCGGACCAATCCAAACTGGACAGCATGCCTAACATCTTACGATACACTCGAGCAGTTTGCCTGGATATTGAAATAAACTACCTATCGGCCTGCTAAATTCCAAGGGACATATTTGTGGTCAGTTATAGTTACTTCAGTTCCAGCAATGGAAAATGAATCTCCTCCCCCTCCTCCTAGATTCATTAATACATTTATAAATTATGTCTGGTCAAGTGACAGCTGGAGAGATAGAAACGATTTGATGGTCAATATTAGAACAACGTTAGCCTCATGAAAAGAATTTCTGATCGAATTAATAACCCCAAAAGGATTTTAGGATTTATTTATTCATTCATACTTTAACCATATTGTCGGACACCAAGTAGAATTTTTTTTTGGTTTTGTTTTCTTTTTCTTTCTTTGAAATAATCCATGTCTGTTCCATTTGATGGAGATACAGTTTTGGTAAGATGTTTAGAAAATTTGGATAGTTGACTCAGAAGTCTTAAGATTAAATATTTGGACCAAGTAACCAATAAGCACCCCAGTTGGGAAAATGTTTGTTTAAATAAAAGGATGTTGGGACCAAGTAACCAATAAATAACTATTTTTTAGAATTAAAATCAAAAACTATGTTAGCATAAAAAAGTGCCTTTGGGTTGTAAATATACATGAACAAACTTTTAAAAAATCTTACAGTGAAATTCTAATGCAAAAAAAATCACCTATTGTTTGTAAACAAACAACAGGGAGATTACAGTGAAAAGCAAAAGGTGTTCCTTTCAAAACAGCTCCCAGCTGGGGTGCTTATTGGTTACTTGGTCCAAATATTTTTCTAAAAATTGGAAAAAAAAACAAAAGGTGAAGATAAAGATTGCTAAAGATTTTTCAAATTAACTAGTATCTTCATCTTTGTTGTTTTTAGCTCATTTTGGCTGATATATTCTTCAGCAATCTTTTTACAAATTAACTAGTATCTTTATCTTTATTGTTTTTGGCTGATATACTCTTTATCATTTTAGACAATGCCAAAAGATAATGTATTTCTATTATCCCATAGATCATTCCAATTTTAGCTAAAAATGTTTTGATAAAATCCAAAATGGTAAACATTCTTCTTAATTTTGTTTGAAAGCCTTTTTCTTATTTCACACAATGTTTTTTATCTTTTATTTTGGAGAAAAAAAGCAAACATATAAATTCGTTGCCCATCCCAACCCAAAATCTATAAACAAACCTAATGTATATTTTTAACACCAAATTGGGAAACAGTTGGTCAGGTGAGAACTATTTTGGGCCATGCCAAAGGTCAAGGTCAACTCCCTGATAAAATCTAAAAGTTTTCTCTCAAACAAAAAGATAAACTATGATTGTTTTTTCTTATTTTATATGTTTTGTTTAGACTAATTCTCTTGCTTGCTTTCCTTTTATAATATTTGACAAGAGAATTAGTCCCAAACAAAGCAATACAATGTGATAATGTATTTTTGTTGAGATTAAGAGAGGAGAAAAGACCCCTAGGTTGGTTGGTTGTTATGGCATGTCAATCCTTGTTGGGTTATTTTATGCCAAAGACATTTTGTTTTATTTATTCTTATTGGGTATTCAATTTTTTACTAAACACATTTTTTGACCCTAACACGTACTACCACTCCAGGTCAGGGTGAACCTGGGAGTAATGGCAATGAAGCGGTACTTCACACTACCCAAAGTTCCTAAAAGGAACTTCACTATTAGATACAGTTTAAGGTCAAAGGTCATACCCTAGACACTAAGACCCACAGACTTATAAAAAAAATAATAATAATGAAATTTATTGTGTACACTGCTCAGGTGCACCACAACTCATCAAAGTCTCATGTCAAGTACACACAATAATGTAGTGTCAGGAACATGAACAGTTTATAGTAGTAATATGCATGTGTGTGTGCATGTGTGTGTGTGCATGTGTCAGTGGACTACAGGAAGCATGGAGGCTTTGAAAGATTCAGTGCTTCGGCAGCCTACAACAGATGCAGGCAGTTTATTCCATGTCTCGCAAGCATGTTTCCGAAAGTCACGTGAGCAGTGCTGTTTTCTGACTTTGTAGGCATGCCCACGTGTGTTGGAAAGATGGAGATCAAAATAGCACATATATAATAAAAGGGGGTTGGGGGGGTTGCCATAATGGCATTCATATAGGTACTAGAGCTTGACGTGACTAGCTGATTGATCGGAGAGGGCTTCTCTGACTGCCCATCAAACCTAACTAAGGGCCAAAGTGGATTGTTGCACATCATGGAATGCTGAGCCATTTAGTTGTATCTGATCTTCAGCTACATAGAGAACCTTGTGGGGGGGGATACACTTAGAATAACGGTAAACATTGTAGAAAATGGAATTGGCAATCTGAGATCAAATTCTGGATGAGGCAGTTTGTATTTCACTTCATTCAAATGCTTTTGGAAAAGATATGAATCCATTTGTTCTTTCCAGCTGTGTGTGAATAGGAAAAATTGGTTTCTTTAGCCTTGATAAGGCAACCAGTCTAGGAGAAGGAAAACTCTGAATTCAAACCAGCTTTACTCCTCTTAAAAATTGATCTTGTATCACCACCTGATCATAGTGAAGGGGTTGGGTAAAATACATACCTTGTCAGTATATTAATAATGAGTTCAATTCTCACTGGTTACCTCATAATTATAGCCTTGTGCCATAAGTCAATAGAGTTCCTGGTATTAAAATCTTAATCTTCTTCTTTGTCTGAGATTTGGAAATGGTGTTGGTACTCCGTTATCTTTAATATATTGTCGGAATTGACAGGTGAGGAGGTACCATTCTGATAGAATTAAATGAGTTAACAAAGATTAACATGACAGTAGAACAAGAGAGACTTTCTGCAGAGGAGACATTTATTTGAAGAAGAAGGCAGCGACTAGAGAATAAATTGAATTTTATCTTAAATAAATTCCTATCATGATGCGTTTAGATAAAAAATGTAATTTTAAATAGAAATCCCAAATCCAATGTAATTCCCACCCTGTCAGCTGGGACCATGGATGGCTGAGCCATGGGTGGCTGAGCAATCCATGACATACAACAATCCACTTTGATCTTACTTAGGCTAGATGGGTGATCAGAGAGGCCCCCTCTGATCAATCAGCTAGTCACATCAAACCCTATTGCCCTTATGGCAAACCTCCAATCCTTTTTATCATATATGTGCTAGAAGGAGGTGGAATCTATCTGATATGTGAAGCTTAGAGTGTGGAGTATCCCTATCATCACCAGTACTTGCAGGTCCATTCTGACCCAGAGTGGTAGTACCTTTTAGGGTACCATTTATGGGTTAGATAGAAAAAAAGTCTTCAGCATAAAATAAACAAACCAAATCCAACATAATACAGAAAATGTCTTCCTCAAAACAATTTTTCTTTGTCTCTCGCAATGCAATGCTTTGTGGATGGTTGTCATTGTACGTAACCATTGGAAATATTAATAACTAATGTTCTTTAATTATATGACCATTATCATCTTGCAACACCCTCTGTTTTAAAATGAGACCATGCAAAAATGTAAATCCTGATTATCTGTTGAATTCTTATGAGTGTCATCACCTGAGCTAAATAATGGACCATTCCATTTTATTAGAAAGAAAGAAAGGGGAAAAAAAGGATATGCTACACAGAAAAAATATAATAAGAAAGAAAGATAGGGGGTGAGTGTGCGGAAGAGATAACACTAATCTGTTTCAATCAAACATAAAAGATGGAGAGAAAGAGTTAAATCAAGATTATTATACTTTTTACATATTGAACAAGAAGCAATAGCTCTTAAGTAAACATAGTAATAATTGAATTATCATACTGTGGTATATCCACAGGTCCCGTGGCTAGTTGAAAAAAATCTTAAAAATACAGACACTTTATAATAGGCTATTTTCAGCATAACCAAAATCCTACTAGGATTCAATTAGTAAATGAATAAAGTCTTGGCAGAGATTTTTAGAATTTTTATTTTTTATTTTTTTTATACATTAAGTTATTTTGGTTTTCCTGCTTTTGTTTAAAAAGAAATACATTTAAATTCATAAAGGTTTTTTTTGAAAATGATCAAAAAGAAAACAGGTAAAAGTCTTTTTTATTGAAAGATTGTTTTAGTTTTTCATATACAAAACCGTCCTTAGTGTGTGTATATTATTGAGAAAATTCAATCCTATTATAATGGAGATTCATGGCCAGTTCAGCTCAGCGTATGAGTAGCACAGTGGTAAAGCACCTCAGACACAAAAACAATCTGTTTAGTGAAAAGGGGATAATCTCCCTCGCTGTCTGGCTGATACCAACAATAGGCCAGTAATCAATTGTAGAAAATGATTTGGGCATGTCAAGATGTCCCGTGTTATTTTATGCCTAGAGATTAGGAAATTTATATTTTTTTGTGTAGCTTGTTGCACACAGCTATATGATATCAAATATTCTTATTTTGTTTGTTTAAACAACAAATCTTTTTTGGGGGGTAAGGGGGTAGTATTTTGTTTTTCAAGTAATCACTAGGACACAAGACAACAAATAACTTGCAAACAGATCTATTTAACCCATAGATATAATCCTAACATGTACTATCACTGCAGGTCAAAGTGGACCTGGGAGTAATGAAGGGCAGTTAGTAAAGCACTCACTAAGGAATTAGTTTGATACTGGTCCCAAACCAACTCAGCGAATGGGTAGCGCAGCTTGGGTTATCTGATCTGTGAGATAGAGTGAGAAGCTGATGGTAGGTGTAGTGCTCCACCTCAGCAACAATAACTGTCTGGCTGATATAGACAAGAAACATGCCACTCTGCCAACTTTATTGGAGTTTCACCTATACCTAGTCCCAGTATACCACTTGGATTGGTTTTACAGGCATATCAACCTCAGTGGGTCATTTAATGCTGATAAAGTTTTGAAATAAATCAATTCTTAATGGATAATACAATTATTTTATAAATACATTTTTCTAGATGGGACCCTAACAGGTACTACCACTCTGGGTCAGAGTGGGCCAGGGAGTAATGGTGATGAAGGGGTGCTCCACATTCTCCAGAACTGGAACCTCACCATCAGAGATAAAGTTTAATGTCATTCCCAGGACATGTAGACCCTCAGCCACCGCCTTCTAGCATCTATATGATAAGAAGGATTGAGGGTTGGGAAAATCATATAGGTGCTAGGGCTTGACATGACCAGCCGATTGATCGGAGGGGGCCTCTTCGACCGCCCTTCTAGCCTAAGTAAGTAGAGTGTTGCATGTCATGGACTGCTCATCCACCAAGACTCCATCCTTAAGCATCATGGGTAGCCACCCACGGCAGAGTCTTACCCCTCGGCAGAGGTGCAGTCGGTGCATTCTAACGCCCCAAATGACAGGGTGGACACACCCTTGGAAGTGGGGTCTTACCCATCCTCAGAGAAAGCAGTTAACTTCTATAGAATTTAACTGGGAAAATAAAACAAAGAAATACTGCTGTACATTTTTCTATTTTACCATAATGAGAAAGTGTTGGACAATGAAAAGTGGATACATTACAACTACATAGTGCTTTATTTCACTTACTTGACAAATAGTTCCATCGCTCTGTCAGATGGGATAGAAGACTACATCGACTGCACCTTTGCAGAGGGGTAAAATCCCCCCCAATGGGGACCCATAATCCTGGTGGCATATCCATAATATGCAACACTCCACTTTGGCCTTTACTCAAACTAGACCAGTGGTCAAAGAGGCACCCTCCAATCAACTGGCTGGTCACATCAAACCTAGCACCTATATATATATATATATATATTTACTAACCCCTCTGCATAAGCAGGATATGACACAAGGTCAATTTCTTAAGCTAAACAGAGTTTAACAGGTTTGAATTCAGAGTTTTCCTTCTCCTAGACCGGTTGCCTAACCAAGGTTAAAGAACCCAGTCTGCCCTACTATTTATCCATAGCTGGAGAGAGAGTAGGATTCATACCATTCCCAAGGGTATTAGCACTAAGTGAAATGCAATTACCACATCCAGGATTTGGAATCGGGGGAGACGAGTCCATTTCCATAACCCTAGCACCTATATGATTGTCCCAATCCGTTTTATCATATGGATCATCCTGGATATGACATTAAACTGCATCCCATGGTGAGATTCTAATTATGACTTCTAGGTCCGCCCTGACCCAGAGTGGTAGTACCTGTTAGGGTCCCATCTATGGGATAAATAGAAGAAAATGAGTTAACAAAAAAATGTCTTCAACATAAAATAACCCAACAAGGGTTGACATGCCTTAAAATCCAACCAACCAAATAGTTCCAAGACAAGGTGGGAAAAGAGGTTTGGTTTGGCTTGGTTTGTTTTACGGCATATCAACTTTGGTGGGTAATTTAATGCCAACAAAGTTTTGAAATAAATTCATTCTTAATTCATGTTTTTTGCTATTTAACCCATAGATGGGACCCTAACAGGTAATACTACTCCCGGTCAGAGTGCACCAGGGATCAATGAGGATGAAGGGGTGCTCCACATTCCCCAAACCTCCAGAACTAGAACCTCACCATCAGATAGAGTTTAATGTCATTCCCAGGACAAGATGACCCTTAGACACTGCCTTCTAGCACATATATGATAAAAAGGGTTGGGGCTTAATCATAAGGGCAATAGGGTTGGGGAAGACTTATAGGTGCTAGGGCTAGGCAACCGCCTGTCTAGCCTAAGTAAGGGACTAAGTGGAGTGTTGCATGTCATGCACTGCTCATCTACCTGGGTTCCATTCTTAAGCCTCATGGTTGGGGGAGCCTTACCCCTCTGCAGATGTGCAGTCGGTGTATCCTAACGCCCCAGCTAACAGGAATCTTTTATTATGATGCTCGTCTTTCTAGAGAAAGATCCCAATTAGACTAAATTGAAGGCTGAAGAAATTAATTTAGAGAAAGGACGTAATATTCCATTAGTAATGCTAGATCAAATGTTTGGGGGGGGTGAGACTAGACAAAAATTCTTACTTCTTGGCCAACAAGTTTTAATTCCTCTGTTGTAATATTCACCAAATATTCCACCCTCAGATTATCTAGTATTCATTCTAGTTTTTACAAAACTCAGAAATATGGCAGAATCATAAAATTGTCGAAAAAGACATTCGAACAAAATGATCAATAGTGTCTTCAAAAAAAATTTAAAGTGTCATTTATTTTAATTTAATAAACCAATGAACTTTTTTTTTTTTTTTTTTTTTGACTAATCAAATACATTGAAGTGGAAAGTTGGTACTTTGTAACGAAGGCAGTAAATTCTTCAGATAGAACCATTTCACTTCTTAACCAATCAGGTTTTCAGCTGGTTTCTCTCTTCTTAATTACTTTTATTAGACAGAATGAGATTTCTTTCGAAATTATAAAACCTCTCAATTCTCTCAACTTTTTAGAAAGTTTAAAGCATTTTGAACTTTAAAAGAATCTTATTCAGGTGCTCTTGCACTAAACAGATATTTATTTAGCTTAGTCTGGCATAAGGCTATAATAATAGAAGAGTACCCAGTCTGCTGGCCATTGCAAAAAAAAATGTATATCTTACTTGCTATTCATCAAAGTACAGATTTTTAAAGACAACAATTAATAATTACTAGCAAGAATATGCTCACCCAAGGGTTAAGTATTTCAGTTTTAATGTAATGAAACATTAAATTAGAAAGATTAATGAAATTAGATAAAAATGCATATAAATAGATTACATTTATTTTAATTGGTTTCTATATAAGTTGGAGAATAAAACAATAATATTAGAGATCAATAACACCAAGTAATTATTTAAACCTGGATTTGTTAAAACCAGTATGCAAATCAACCACACCATAAATTATGTAAACCTTTATTTCTTAGTGGTATGATAAGACATTACAGGATTTTAAACTCACAAATAACCTGGGATATTTTGAGGCAAATCTAACTCAGATTTTCATAGAGACATCGTTAATAAATAAGATTTATTCTATGTATTAATGATTTTGACTATAAATTAAATACTTATTGATAAACTTATGCAATTTTTGACAAAATTGTGATGAAAGCAGTGACATAGTTTTGGTTACAAACAGACACCAAATCTCCATTATAATAACATATTAAAATTGTAAATTTGAATGATTATCAATTCATTCTTTACACTAAAGCCTTAATACTTACTCAGAATCCAGAGGCCTTGGCTTCTGAACTGGTAAGATATCAAATTAATTTGTCTCTCTCATCTAAAAAGGGGCAGGGTCAGGTTTATTGCTCTGTGCATGAAGCAGCACCCCAAAGGAATTCATGCACTTTTTGCACTGGCCACTGCATGAGTTAAGCTTTTAGTCCAATACTGGTCTGGTAGGAGGTTAGGAAAATCTATATCCTAATACTGGCGTTCCTTAATTGTACAACTGTTATCATCTTGCAACACCCTCTTGTTAAAAATGCTACACAGAAAAAAGATAGAGAGAGGGGGTGGGCATGTGGAAGCACTAATGCTAATTTGAAACTGAACTAAGTTCTTAAGTAAACATATCAAACATAATAATTAAATTATCGTAATGTAATATATTCACAGGTCCTGCTAGTACTTACTAATGCCTTAAAATATTTCTACTAAGCAGGTAAAAAAAAATGGTCAAGTTTACTTGTAAAATATTTTTTACTATCATTTTCTTTATAAAGATTATTGTTTTATTTATTGTCAGTCCTAAAAGATATGTGTGACCATTGTTAACTGCCACCCTGAAAAGTTTTTTTTTTTTTCTTTCTTGCAGCTGATGCCACTCTAACATTTGAGACTCAGTTGGTGAAAATAGTCAAATCAAAGCCTAAATCTCCCGAGTTGGAAAAGAGGTTCTTTCAGATGCTGCAGTTCCTGACCATTCCAATTCTTACTGTCTACTTGGGCTACACTCTCTATAAAAAATATCAGTCAGAAACAGGTCGACTGAAAGAAAAGAAAGAACGAAAGAAAAAGCGGTAACCAAATAAATATATTTTTTGAAATTAAAGTCTTTGTTCTTTATTTGCATTTGGGGGGAAAAAACAGTGACGGAATTTGGGCGGCTTAGTATGGACCTATGAGAAATGTTTATATAAAGTGTTCGTCTTGTTATTCTATTTTGAAATTCATGTCCACTGGCCGAGACATCTTGTTAATCAGTAGACATGAATTTAAAAATAGAATAACAAGATATCTCGTTCCTTTTTTTTAAATTCATGTCCATCCCCTCCTCACCATTGCAGAGTGGTGACCCAACGTGATAGTGTCAGAGCTATGCTAACTCGAACCAACATGGCTAAAGGGGCTCTGGTAAAATCCAAAGAGTGTCTCTATTACCATCAGGACTTAATGGCTTTTGGCGTACTTGTCACTATGTCTGTGATATGCATGTGGGGTTTGGGGACCACTTGTGAAATTCCTATTCCCTATCTCTGTCATTTGGGATATGGTGAATTTGTGTGATGGAGCCAACTCAACCAACCCAGTGTGAATGCACCATCACAACAACAACAACATCTCGTTATCGCCAGATTCATACAGATTAACATCAGGTAAGGTAAGTCTAGCACTCAGTCTTGTAGACAATTACTGGGCGCTTCATACTTCTGGCCTTGGACCAAACTTGCTGAATGACTACATTTAAATTTTATTCCAGCACTCAATCAGTACTGGAATAAAAATTTAAAGACAAACAAAAAATCCCTACAAAATTCAATAGCTCACTCATCAAATATCTAAGTGCAGAAAATGTGCAGTTAATATTTGCAGGTTCAATTTATGCAGCAGAAGCAGCAGAATAAGTGCAATATGAAGGAGGAGGAGAGTATATTGTTGAATAATAAATATTTGATGCATAAAATAAATGTTTATTTTTCACCATTAAACAATGGACAGTTATACTTTGACTTATGCCAATGAGAAATAGAATAAACATTTAAACAAAATATCCCAGCACGTAATTCATTACATTCTATTATGTTCTTATACAATACACTGTTATTTTTCTTATGGGGGGGGGAGTAACAAAAACACTAGGGTGTTGTGGTGGTGGGGGGTGCTGGAATGGATTAATGGCATTTCAATGAGGAAGAATATATATATATACATGTGTATATATAAGGGGGCCAGTTTAGCTGAGACGGTAGAGTGTCCGCCTAGGAACCACAAGGTTCCTGGTTTGATACCAACCCTTGTCAACTCAGGGTATGAGTAGCACAGGAATCTGTGTGGTAAAGTAAGGAGCTGATGGTAGGTGTGGCACCCCTCTTCAGATGCAAAAACAATCTCCTTGGTCTAGCACTAGTGAAAAAGGGATGGTATCACTCAGACAGCAATGGAGTCTGACTTTAGGCCACCCTGCCGACTTTATATATATATATATATATATATATATATATATATTTATTGAAGAAATGGATAATAGAAACCTACTCGAGTTTCATCGCTAGAATCATCAGGGTTAAATCCACTGAATTAATCGAGTTACCGATTAATTGCAGCTGATCACACGTATGTTCATTGAAGATCGTGCCCATGTTCACTGGTAAGCCACCCTTTATATATAAATATATATAAATGTGTGTGTGATTGACAAGTTTTAATTCTTGTCATATTCACCAGATATTTCACCCTCAGATTACTTACTATTCATTCTTGTTTTTACAGAAAAATCTTAATGAAAAACAAAAATGCAATTCCTTGAGAGTCTGTAAAAGGCATCTGAAAGCATTTATTTTACATCTATTATAATAACTAGCAAATATATGCACCCTCCGGGTGCAAGTATTTAAGTTGTAATGTAATAAAATATTGTATTAAATTAGAAAGGCTAATGAAACTAAATAAGAATACAGATAAAAAGATTTGAAACGGAGGGAGTATAATAAAAAATGGAACAACTGAAACTTACTCTTCCATCACTCTCGTCTTTCATTGTTATTTTTTCTAATTTAAGTATTTAGTTATAAGAGGAAGTAAAGAATAAAATGACAGTTATTTTATCTTGTTAATGGATTTCATTTAAGATTCATTGAAGAGATTTTTGCTTATATTCATTAAAATAAAACCAAACTGTTAGAAATCAATAATACTAAGCACATATTTATTAAATTCGATTTTTTAATATTAATATGCAAATTAGCCTTCCCGTTCACATTGTAAACCGCTATTTTGTTGTATATATAAATATAATTGCATGTTGTTAGTATGTAGACGTAGTTAACAGTATTAATAATATAAGACAATTTTATTAATAATTGAGTAGGAATATAGTTTCGGTTACAGACAGAAAAACACACAATCTCCATTATAATAAGATATTGGTGTATCTATATCATTAATAATATTGGTGTTCCTAAAAAATATGACCCATTATCATTCTGGAACACCCTCTGGTTAAAAATGAGATCATCTAATATGAAAATGTCATCACCCCAGCTAAATAAGGAGCCATTACATTATTTTATTAGAAAGAAAGAAAGAGAAGAAAAAGGACATGCTACACAGAAAAAAAATAAGAAAGATAGTTGGGGAATGATAAAGAGAGAGCTGAGGGCACGGAAGCAATCTGTTTCAATCGAACATGATGAAAAAAAAAGAGTGAGAGAGTTAAATAAAGATTATCATGCTTTACATTTTACATATTGAACTATTTAGCAATAGCTCTTAAGTAAACATATCAAATGTTGTAATAATTAAATTATCATATTGTGGTATAGCCACAGGTCTTGCTAATTCAATATAATCTTTTTTCTCATTAATGCACATGCCTCTGCATACAATTAAATACTATACAGCAAGTATTCAATGGAGTTTTCTATATTTGTAAATAAAGAGTGCTCAATATTGGTGATAGAGCATCATGTAGATTAAAAGTTTTAATGGTGTAGACACAGAGTCAATGGCACTTGGTGACTGTCAATTTGGTCTGAGGATCGGTGAAATTGACACCAAATGCTGTTGACTCTGTGTCTACGCTATTGTAACACACACAAAGTTCAGATAAAATACAACAGTAATTATTAAGGAAGAGAGAGAGAGAGAGAGAAAGAAACTGTGAAAAAAGAGAAAGCATTAGAAGAAGGAAGATGAGGAACAGAAAAGATGAAAGAGACACAGAGAGAGAGAGAGAGAGTAATTATTCTTTCAAATACTATGAACATATTTAAAAATCTATATTTTCTCTCATAAAGTAAATGAAATATTAAAAGCATTTTCATCACACCATATAATTCATATCTTTTATTATTTGTATTTTTCAGACTATTGTCCTCATCTTTATTGTCATATACACAATGTTTCAGACGATGTGTCATCCAGCCTTCTTCAGGTGTTTCTTGTCAAACTCTGAAACCTTCTCTTTGAATTTGGGAGTCTTCATGTCATAATTGGGAGACAGTTGGACACATGGCACGACAGATATAAGGGTTGAGTTAATACTGGCTAAGAGTGATAATCATCTGTAGGTTGCAGGTTCAATACTGGCTAAGAGTGATAACAACATAAAATACTTAACATAGCTTAACACTTGTACCCAGTCATGTTTAACAGAATGAGCACAGTCTACCCCCTTTGAAGTTCCATGAAGGATCCAGTTTAATAAGAAGGTTTTCAAGTTTGACAAGAAACACCAGAAGAAGGCGGGAGGGCACATTGACCAAAACATTGTGTATATAACAATAAAGATGAGGACAATAGTCCGAATAATCCAACTAATACATATATATAAATATCTTAATAAACAAAATGAAGGTTCCCAAGTTCCTGAGTTTGACAAGAAACACCTGAAGAAGGCTTGAAAGCACATTGACCAAAACATTGTGTATATAACAATAAAGATGAGAACAATAGTCTGAAAAATCCAAATGATACAAATTATCAAACCTTATCTCAAAAATTCAGTCAAATATTATAATTATAATTATAATATTATATTATATTATATATAATATTATATTATATATATTATATATATAATATATATTATATAATATAATAATATATATAATATATATATAATAATATATATTATAATTCATAATATGCAAACATTTTTTTTTAAATATTTCTGTTGAGTGTGAGTGGAAAAAATATGTTCATTCCTAAAAGTTGACAGAAGAAACTGAGAAAAGTTTCTTTTTTTTTTCTTATTTTTCACAGACAAATATTTTATTTTATGTTTATTTTATGTTTATTTAAAGCTGAAGGTAAAAATTCTTGAATATTTCTTTCATTAAAACTTTGGATTTTCATTTATTCATTTTTTTTTTTTTTTTACACAACTGAATTTTGAAGCAAAAAAAAAAATATCTCATAAATAATCCTTAAAGACTTTTTAGGTAAAAAAATAAAAAGAAGAAGAAGAAAAAAAACGAAAGAAAAATGGAATTGGTTTGAGGAATTTTAACATCCTGTAATTAAATGTAAAAGTCAAAACAGTAAAAATAAATTCTAAAACTTGTGCAATTTTCCTTTACCTTCCAAACAATTTTTGTCTTCTATGAATAAATATGTTTGGCCAATGAAAATATTTCCAGTTATTAGCATTTATGCAGCTCTAAAACATATTCTCTAAATTTATGCATGTGTTTGCTTAGAGTGAGAGAGAGAAAACAACTTTGCCAAATATCTATTAGTGATGATTTAATTCTTCCAAAATTAGTGGATGTCTTGAAAATATAACAAAATGAATGAAAGGGTCTTGATGTATTCATACAGAAAACTCATAGAAAAACAACATGCAAATTTAATTTGTATATATTAAACTTCCTGAAACAATTGGGATTCTTCTTTATTATCTTGTAAGAAATGAGCTTTACACAACTTACAAGTCACCCCTATACAGATAACCACAAGTGTTTGTAAGCCTACACTCATTATTTTTATGTGAAAAGTATTTTTATCTTTCAGCACATACAAGGTGTGTCACAAAAAAGTATCAAGATTTTTTTGTACTTTTTGACACACCTTGTATTCTGAAAAAATAACGTTCCATTCATTATTTTTTATTAGTCTGCATAACTTAAATGTCATGAAAAAATTCTCTTGTTTTCCCCCAAAAGCCTTATCAAATAGACATACAAGGTGTGTCAAAAAAGTATCGAGATTTTTTGTACTTTTTGACACACCTTGTATTCTGAGAAAAAAAATAACATTCCATTCATATAATTTTTTAAGTTTAAAGCTGTATTTACCAAAATATAAATGAAGAATGAATGGAATTATTTTTTTTTTCAGAATACAAGGTGTATCAAAAAGTACAAAAAATCTCTACTTTTTTGACACACCTTGTATATATTAATACTCGTGTTCCCTAAAACTACAACTGTTATCCTCTAATTAAAAATGAGATTATTCAAGAAGAAATGAAAAAATGTAAATCCTGATTATCTGGTGTTGCTTATCCACCGAATTATTTCTCAGGAGTGTCATCACCTCAGCTAAATAATGGATCATTACGTTTTTATTATAAAGAAAGGAAAGAAACAGGACATGTTACACAGAAAAAAAGAAAGAGAGTAGGGGAAAGATAGAGGAGGTGAGTGCACAGAAGCAATAACACTAACCTGTTTCAATCAAACATTATGAAAAGAAGGAAAGAAAGAAGAAAAAAAAGAGCGAGATAGAGTTAAATGAAGATTATCATAATTTTTAAATATTGAGCTATTTAGCAATAGCACTTAATTAAATTATCATACTATGGTATATCCACAGGCTCTGCTAGTTTGGTTTGTTTTACGGCATATCAACCTTGGTGGGTCATTTAATGCCAACAAAGTTTCGAAATAAATTCATTCTTAATGGATACTCATTTTTTTATAATCACATTTTTTTTTCTATTAAACCCATAGATGGGACCCTAACAGGTACTACCACTCTGGGTCAGAGTGGACCTGGGAGCAATGGTGATGAGGGGGTGCTCCACATTCCCCAAACCTCCAAGTCTGGAACCCCACCATCAGATAGAGTTTAACGACATTCCCAAGACATGAAGACCCTCAGCCACTGCTTTCTAGAACTCCAAGACATGAAGACCTCAGCCACTGCTTTCTAGAACACCCAAGACATGAAGACCCTCGGGCATTGCCTTCTAGCACACATATGATAAAATGGGGTTGGGGTTTGCCATAAGGGCAATAAGGTTGAGACAATTGAACATGCTAAAAAGCAGGAAAGAAAAGAGTGAGATACAGTTAAATGAAGATTATTATAATATTTACATATTGAACTATTATGCAATAGCTCTTAAGTAAACATAAAACTTAACAATTGAATTATCATACTGTGGTATATCCACAGGTCCTGCTAGTTTTATGTGTATTCTGTTATGCAGTTACCTGGAAACAATTGTTCATATGATCAACTTTTTTTTGTTATCTTATAAGGAATGAGCTTTCCATTACTTACAAGCCACCCCCCACCCCCCTACAAGATAAGTGTTTGGTAAACCCATACTCATTATTTTTATGTGAAAAGTCTTTCTTTTATCTTCTCAGCATATTCTGCTGAGAACTGGTAATAAAACAATAGATGGCTTCTCTGATGATGAAGTTTCACACACACACGCACGTCAGTAATAAATAAACATGACAAAAATGGTTTACTCTACATCACAGAATGTTTGGTCATAACATTATTTAAATAACACAACAGCTGCCACTTAAACGACTATAAAAATCAAGTGTAATGTTTCATTCAATAATTGTAGATTTTAGAAATGCATATTAAACAGAATACCACAGCCACAGCAGCAGCAGCAGCAGCTGGAGAAAATGGGAGGGAAATTAACTTTCTTTTAAAATGAACAAAAGCCATAAACTAAAATTTAATCACTATAGATGGAGTGACGTCCAAAAGCATACACACCTTGGTTGGTTGGTTGGTTAGATTCAATGGCATGCAATTGCATCTGAGGTGGAGCGCCACACCTACCATCAGCTCCTTACTTTACCATACAGATCCCTGTGCTACTCATACGTTTGTTGGCGAGGGTCAGTACCGAACCAGGAACCTTGTGATTCCTAGGTGAATGCTCTACCGACTGGAGTAATGGCTAAAAATTGAAACTAATTCAAGCCATACAGGGAATTCTTTGAACAACTGAAATTATTATTATTATCATTATTATTATTAGTGTGATTCTCTTTTACTGCAATGCCGCTCCATTAATACCATGGGAGGGGGGGTCTGCATCACCCACTTTATTAGGCAAAAAAAATATCAGTGTTGAACATCCTTGTATGGTATATGGTATGAACTCTCTCGACCATTTTGACGCATGAGGGTTCATCCAGTGAACAACCTACACAGTGTTATGTTTATAGTGGTGAAGGCTTGTGCTGGACCATTCCACACTTTTTGGCACAGTCGATAGGAAAGAATTGGTGCACAATGAATGCCACAATCCCAATCAACGACTGACCTCAGGTTTGTCAAATTCAGAGTTTTTCCTTCTCCCAGACTGGTTACCTATTCATGGTTAAAGAGCCCAGTCCACCCTACATTTTTACCCATAGCTGGAGGGAGAATATATGGATTCATACCTTTCCCAAGGGTATTAGCGCTATGTGAAATGCAAACAACCTTGTCTAGGATTTGAACATGGGTTGACGAGTCCATTTCCTACGCCTCTAACTATTATGCCACGCACTTCCATTGAAATCTTTACTGACCATTTCTTTCGGACCAGTTTTTAGACCAATTAGACAGATTTGTTCAAATTGAGCCTCATGCATCTTATGATGAATTTGAAAATAACTTCCAGAGTTTACAAAAGACAAAAATCACACTGTAGACCCTGAAACAGCTTTCTGAAACGACACCCTTCCATCAGTGCAATCTTTTAGTAACTGCTGAAACAGTAGGGTAGAGGGCCTCACTAACAATTTTATAACTGGGCCCTGCATGACTTAAGTAGGTAAGCCAATGTATTAAGCTTTATATATATATATATATATTCATAAATAATATGGGTACTATATTTATAAATAAACAGTGGTCAATATCATCGATAGAGCGTTTATATTTAAGCTAAATTAGTGTGGACATGGAATAAATAAATATATATATATATATATATATATAATATATATATATATTGTACTTAAGTCAAGTGAGTAAAGATTTAAATGCAGAGAAACTCCAAACCTAAAATTCTTAGTTTTCAGAAGACAGTCTACTAGAAATATTCTCAGGTAAAAATATAAAAAAACTAAATGATAACAGCTGGTTTGTGACTGGTAATGTTTTTGTATAACTGGTTGGTTTGATTTTATGGCATGTCAACCCTTGTTAGGTTATTTTATGCTGAAGACATTTGTTTTATTCATTACTGTTGAGAATTCAAATTTTTGTTTTTAACTTAAAAAAAAAAAAACCAAACATTTTTTTATCTCTTTAACCCATAGATGGGACCCTAACAGGTACTACCATTCCAGATCTGAATGAACCTGAGAGTAATGGTAAAGAGAGTTCCAGAATTGGAACCTCACCACTAGATGCAGTTTAATGTCATACCCAGAACACTAAGACCCTCAGCCACAGCCTCCTAGCACATATATGATTAAAAGGGTTAAGGTTTTTCCATAAGAGCTATAGGGTCGAGACAATAATATAGGTACTAGGGTTTGACATGACTAGCCGATTGATCGGAGGGGGCCTTTGTCCACCGTCTAGCCTAAGTAAGGGTCAAAGTGGACTGCTCAGCCACCAGGATTCCATCCTTAAGCTTAACAGACCACTATCCACAGTCAACAGGTGACCTTGGGGGATGGGGGCTTACCCTACTGCAGAGATGTAGTTGGCATATTCTACTGCCGCAGCCGACAGTACTTTCTATCACTGGTATGGATTATGAATTTTAATTTTATATTCTACAGACCTGTTTGATTCCACAAACCAAAAACACACCATTTTCTGGAATTAAAAAAATTATTAATGTATTTTTACCTACCCCCACCTGACACCTTTAAACTGGGGAAATAAATCATCCATGATTACAATCAGCAGAGTTAAAGTTCTTTAAAAAAAAAAAGTTTTTTGTTGAATATTATACATTAGTAATGATGGAAAACTTCAACCAAAAATAGATTTTATACCCAAACTCTTTTCTTCTTTATTATGAAAGGAAAATTAAAATCTTTATGATTTTCAAGAATGAAAAAAAATTAACGAATTTCTAAGTCTTCTTAATTTTATAAAAATAATTGTATAGTTTCTGTTTTTGTCTTAGACACCAGACACAAGAATTAACTTTAAAAAATTAATTATAATATCAAGTAGTAATTCTGAGAAGTATCAAGTATAGTTATATATATATATATATATATATATATATGTATGATGGCAGCAAACCCATGTTCAAGTATTGCCATTGCTTGATAAAATAAAAGAAGTTCAACAGTTCAAAGAATATAACGGTGAGCTTCAAAAATGTCAACAATGAGCTACACAAAAGTGGGTCTTAAGTCCTGCCAAAGTCTTGCACGTCTTCCCACATTTACAGGTAATTCCAGGGAGCACAGGGTATTTTATTAGTCCATCCCGCCGATGCACAGATTGGTGACTGATCAGGCCAGCCTTGCTCATACATAGCCTTCCACACTGGTCACATAGTAGACCGATTTGAAGCCCTTGGTTGTCTACTTTTTTATTCTTGCGAATATCTCGTTTCAACTGCTCATGCTGTATACGGTTGGTCTCAAACTTTTTTGTGCCCTCCTGTAAAGCTCTTCTCCACTGCCCACGGTCCAAAGCCTTACTCTCCCAGGTCTTCTCATCAATGTTACATTTTTTCAAGGTCAACCTTAGGCAATCCTTGTATCTCATCTTGAGCCCTTGAGCCAAATGCTTTCCGTTTATAAGTTCCCCATAGAACAGTTGTTTAGAAAGTCACCCATTGTTCATCCTTACCAAATGCCCACTCCATCTCAATCTATGTTTGATTATGAGAGATTCTATACTTTGACATTTGGTTCACTCCAGAACCTCAATGTCACTGACGTACATTTGCCAGTGCACCCCTAATATTTGTCATAGGCATTGCTGGTGAAAGCGCTTGAGACGTTTAAAATGTTTCTTGTAAGTGGTCCAGGTTCCGCAAGCATAAAGGAGAGCAGATAAAATACATGCAACATATACCTTGACTTTTATATATGTATATGTTTATAGTAACAAACATGAATATATATTACAAGATAAAGCAGTGACACTGTCTTGTATATCTGGATTGTTTCAGGATAAGATTAGAGAATAGGTTCTTTTGTGGTGACAATGGTATCTATTCAATATAAGGTTAAATGATAATCTATCTTGAAGATGTATGAATGGATAGTAGATACCCCCAAATGAAAGAAAGACAAAAAAATCCATGAAGAGCTACCAAAAAAAGGATTTGAGAGGAATTTCTTTTATGAAAAAGATTTATATTGTAGTGAATGTTTGCTGTCCACTTGTGTACAAACAAGACCATTTCCTGTTTTTTGTTTCATTTGCAGCCGAGAGTCTACTGAGACTTCTAAAGGATCTACTACAGAGTAAATAAACTTGAGTGCCAGTAGCATTTGACATTGTATCCTTGTGTTTTCCCCAGACCAACCCTAGAGAGACATACTCTTCCACGTAAACTATATGTAGTGGATACATGTATACACATATACACTCAGAAAGACTGATCAACCCTTTTTATCCCTCCCATATATCTGACATTTTTTGCTATTGTATTATTGGAGAGGTTACCGGTTATTGGTAAAGGTTGGTGCTCAGAAGAATATTTAGTCTCATCTCCATTCACCAGGTTCCAATATTAACATAAGTATATCAATTGATACACTAACACTGAATAAACAGAAGGAAAGACAAAAATAGCTCATATACCACCTATCTATTAAAGATGATGGTGTAGTGTTCAAAAAACATGGAACCATGTATAGCCTAAGCAAGTTGATATGAAGGATGAGCTGTCACCCGAGCAGTAGGTGCCCTTTTTACACTGCTGTTGTGGTCCAAACGAAAGGCAAAAAAAAACACTGGAATGTAAGATGCTGAGTTTGCCTGATATTTTCCATGTTCTACTCACTAGATTTGCCCTCTATGGCTTAGAGCACAGCTTCAGAATCCAGGTCATTTAGGCCTAACTGACCTTTACTGATCCTTGAGGTTTTTGCAATTTAAGAAATATTTCTTTAACCATCTGGTTACTTACTGTGATCAACTACACCTTCACTTTTTGCACAACAAATGTTTTTGGTTGCTTCTGCAACATTATTGTCTGGTTTGAACTCATAAAGCATAATTTGCTGAATGAGATTATCTGTGCAATGTTCAAATCACATAAAGTAAAGTAATACACAATGTGTCGGAACATCAACTACCATTGTACTATTGTAGCATAATTATTAGGGTCTACCAAATTTGGGATTAAAAATAAAACTATATTCGGATTACTAGAGAAAGAGAGGAAGAAGAAATAAGAGCAAAAAAAATTTAGAAGAGTAAATACACAATGGGGTGCTAGTAACTTGACCGAGGAATGACCCCAGAAGTGGATTTGAAAGTAAAAACGGAAGTTCCGGGTGTTGACCAGAAGCGGATATGACACAGCAACAAGAGACAAAAGAAGAAGAAGAAAATCATCCTCTTTGCCTTTCGGCACTGATGGGAGCCAACCTGCCTCATGGGTCCCACATAGCAGTAGTGAACATGATTTATGACAGAGAATAATTTAACCGTACACTCTCTCTCTCTTTCTCTCCGTCTTTCCTTCTCTCTCTGAGGAAGAGCCCATGAGCCTAGAAATAAATACTAAACCCCTTGTGACTATACAACTTGCATGTATGTTGTTCCTTAACCTGACGACTACTACTAAAACTTGAGTTGGCCCATGCGACATACCTCATTCTGATACATATATCATTCTGGAGTTATGCTACAACTATCAATCATAGCAGGTACCTTCTATAGTTTGAACTGCTTGGATCATATGATATATGCACCACAAACTAACACATACCAAAATATTGCACAATTCTTAATTGTGGGAATTTAAAAAATTAAATTAAATTAGATAAAAAAATAAAAAAGACACAAAAAGTAACAATCTCTCAGGAGGCTTCAGACAGGAAGAATCCTCTGGGCATGTTGCAGAAATAAGGCTCCTTCCTAGCACCAAAAAGGAATCTCTTTCTTTTATAATGGGACTTTTTTAGGTGCACGCGCTATTAACTGACTCGAGAGAATTTCTCCTCTCCAAAAATAGTTGTGAATCTACAAATAAAAGTCTAACCCTAAAAGTACCTTTGTCTCTTCTGTTCTTTTCCTTAATTTCTTTTCAGCCTGACAACCCACAAGAAAGAAAACCAAGTATATTTGGGGTTTAAAAAAAAGAAATTAGCAAAAACCATTAAACACGCACCAAAGACAACCAAAATCTTAAACCCACATAAACCAACCAACCAACGTTAGCCCATATAACTCACTTTGGAACAACCAAATCTAAATTAAAGTTCAAAGTTTAGAATCAAATAAGTTTAATAAATGAATAGATAAAGAAGGAACATTAAAAAGAAAACCTAAAAATTAAATTTTCTCCCTATTTCTTGACACAGTTTCTCTAAACTCAGTATCTGATTACCATTTTAGGTTTTATATTATTATGGAAATTACTTTATTTCAGAAAGCACTAATGAACTAGCAGAGATTCGGGAATTTAAGCTAACTTAAAAAAGAAAAGAATAATCCTCCTCCTTTATAGGAATGTATTTAATCCTCCTAATGAAGAGGTGGGGTCTGTTTTCTTTTCTTTTGTTGAGAAAGAGTAAAATCTTTGAATATACATCTTAACCAAAATTAATATCTCAGAATTTTAAAGGTTGACATATATTTCAATCCATTCAATAAATAAAACATGTAGATACATTCTATAGAGGAAATGGTCCATGAGTTTGTCTCAAAGATCATTGCAAATAGAATGAATTCATTAAACAGAGTACCCTATTTCGATAGCCTTGTGCCAGTTTAAGCTAATTGTTATAAATTAGGAGTCTATCCCCTTTTCACTAGAACTAAAAAAAAAAGAAGTAAAATCGTTGGGGCGGCCTAATATCGGTATCAACCAGACAGCGAGGGAGTCTATCCCCTTTTCAATAGCACTAGACCAAGGAGATTATTTTAGCATCTGAGGTGGAGCGCCACACTTACCATCAGCTCCTTACTTTACCGCACAGATCCCTGTGCTACTCATACGCTGAGTTAGCGGGGGCCGGTATCGAACTACGAACCTCGTGGTTTCTAGCCGAACACTCTACCGACTGAGCTAAACCGGCCCCTAGATGAAAGAAATTGTAGTTCCAAGTCGTGATTATGGCTTTAAACTACATCTAATAGTGAAGTTTCAATTTTGGAGCTCTGGGGAGTGTAGAGTACTCCTTCATTGCCATTACTCCCAAGTCCACTCTGACCCAGAATGGTCATACCTGTTACTTTAAAATGGCTTTTAAAAAAATGTTGAATACCCATCAGAAATAAAACAAAACATCTTTGGCATAAAATAACTCAACAAGGTTTGACATGCCATAAAATCCAACTAATGAACCTTGTGGTTCCTAGGTGAATGCTCTACTGGCTACTAATATTGAATTCTTTTATCATTCAAGAATGAATAAAACAAAACATCTTTGGCATAAAATAAGTCAACAAGGTTTTACATGCCATAAAATCCAACTAATCAACCTTGTGGTTCCTTGATGAATGCTCTACCAACTGAGCTATTACCAACCCCTAAATATTGAATTTATTTTATCGATCTTAATTCTACTTTATGCTCAACTTCTCAAACTCTAATTTTATAAAAACAATTCTTCATATTTTCATAATTCATTTCATTAGTTCATATCATTTCCCAAAATGAAAGTCACTAGGAATTCTTCATTCCCTTTTATTTCACCTGTCAAAGGTGGAAATATTGTCAACTTTAAATAGGATATATGAATAAATAAAATAAAAGTTTCCAACTGAAACTCCATAACATTCATTCATTTTGAAAACAATTTAGAATTTCTTTTTCTGACAACAATTACTTTAGAAATAAATAAAACAGTTAAAATTTTAATTAACAAATTTCTATTTACTCTTTAGCATAAAATATTTAAAGATTGATTTCTTTTCAAATTTAATCAAAATTTCTCACTTTTTCTCGAGGTTTCATTATTAATAATACTAATCATTTGCAATGCTCATATGTTGTGGAAAATCAACTGATTTTTTTTTTTCCTTCTTCGAAACTGACGTTTGAATATTTTGGAGAAAAAAAAAAAATGCTAAACAAGTTAATTTTTTTTTTTTTTTTTTGATAGTTTTTACTTTTGTTTGTCTGAAATATTTATTAATTTTTACATTTCAAGTGCATTAAAATTTTGCTCAGTAAAATCTCTGCTGAATCTCAGATAATCTCAGACAAAGACAGCGTACACACCAAACACAGAAAGTCATTTATAAATATCTGACAAGAAGAAATATCTTAATGAAAATATCAACTACAGAATTTTAACCATCCTTTTATAATTACTATATATATGTAATTTTTACCGGAAGTAGAACAGACAACATTAGACAGAAATTTGAATTATTTCTCAACAGAACCTCACTGAAGTAAGACACATTTTATCTTCTCCAATATCTTATATAATAATTATATTAATTCAATGCTTCAATAAAGAGTTTGGTGGAGGTGAAGAAGGCTTTTCCATTAGGGACCTCTCTTAAAAAATTTTTTTTTCTTTTAAGAAAGGTCCTTTGGAAAAGATTTTTTTTCATTTATTCCATCATTAATTCATTTTACTTTAAATTTTAATTATATATATATATATATATATAAGTTAATCCTGATGAGTCAGATATACCTACTAATAGTTTCACTTAGTCGTTTCAATTATTATTTGCTCTACTTAGGTATTGATCACTTTTACATTTTACCTTTAGACAATCCTAGCGATTTATATATATATATATATATATATATATATATATATATATATATATATATATATATATATTTTCTTTTGGCTAAGTGTTATAGTGATAATTGATTATTTGGGATTGGTGTGACTCTTTTGGTCTTTTCTTTTTTGCATTTTTTTCCCCAGGTGAAGTTTGGTAGTATATTTTTACTAACAAATTATTTGCCTGTTTTTTTTTCTTACCACAAGGGTTTACTAATAAGATTAGTATATATATGTATATATATATATATATATAGTATAGTATAAGAGGCAACACTCTATAAAACAAATAGAGCACTCTTTGGCAGCCTTTACATATATATGTATTTATCAGTTAAAATTCTCTTCACAGTCTGTAGGTGCTGATGATAGCCGAGCGGTTAAGAAGCCTGACTGATGATAAATTGATCAGTTTTCCATCCCAGCTGGAAGTAGCCTTCAAATATCTAGCCACACTGAAGAAACGTGATACATCAAAACACAGTGTCTGGATGAATATATCTTGAATACAATATTATGATACTAATTTACCATTACTAAAGTTTCATGCATATTAGACAATCCTCAGGGGGTTGAATAGTGAAAAGCAGCTGTCCAGTGTTTGTATAACGTGATGTGAATTCACATCATAAAATATTATTACACAAGACATAACATAAAAAACATAACATAACATGCTTAGTTATTAATGCACGGGTGTTCAGATGTAAAAAAAAAAAAAAAACTAAATTAATAGAGTGGTATGAAATATGGGATTTAATTGTTCAATATGACATAAGAGAAATTTGTTTATATGTCTACTATTAGTAACTATTTTTGCTATTCCAACAGAGAATTGCCTAATATGCATAGATTAATAAAGTGGTATGAAATATGGGATTTAATTAGGTTCAGGTGGTAAGTGACATAAGAGAAATTTGTTTATATGTCTACTATTAGTAACTATTTTTGCTATTTCAGCCTAATATGCATGAAACTTTAATAACAGTAAATTAGTACCATAATACTGTATTTGAGATTTTAAATTAAAGTGCAATTCTGTTTGCAAACACTTTTCATATTCACTATCCTTCATGATATACGTGTGTGTGTAGTAAAGAAAAACTAAACATTATCAGAAATCCTTCAATTGTGAGTCTATGTAATGCAAATATGGTTTAATGAACAGAAGAATTGGTTACACAGAGAATCTAAAAGACAGATTTCCATCAGTTGAACAAAAAAAAAAAAAAAAAAAAAAAAAAAAAAAAAAAAAAGAAAGAAAGAAAAGAAAATTTACAAGAAAAGAAAATAGCAAATTCTAACAGAATGAATCATTTGCTCACGTTATTTAAAACAAAAAAACAAAAATATAATAGAAAATAATGTTTATATATTTTATGTCATTTTCAATGCATTCATTTTAAGATATGGATATATTCTATTCTTTTATTTGAAAAATCTTCAAGTTTGCAAATTTAAGCAGAATAAACTGTTAGTAATTACTTTATTCTTGGAAGCATCTTTATATATATATATTCTTATTTTTAACTTGTCTTAGGAAAATGGTTCCTGACTTTTTGTTTTTAAGACATTAGCTTTTATTTTAACATTCTCCTTCAAATATATATTTCTAGAAAGCTAGTGGGTTATAAAAGAGTGAAGTAATGAAGTGCCAACAAAAATGATCACAGAAACAAGATGTTATCAATAATTCTCAAAAGATAATGTTACATAATTGATAGGTAGCCTATCACTTATGTATGGTAAATGTAGGTTAAATTCAAAATAACAGTTTAGTGGAAAAACACAGGATAGTGATTGACACTTTTTAACCCTGTGTTGACCTTATGTTTGCCAGTGCAAGCAGTGTGAAAGTAGCTAGGAATGTCAATTTGGCTGACTGCTGGGACAAGTAACACTTATGGTGTCTCTCATCCCAATAGCCAAATCTCTGTGTGTTTGAATTGATCTTGGATATTCATAAGATGAAATATTATCTCAAAAAACGAAAGTCAGGTTAAGAAATCTAGTCACCAGCTTAGAAGATGGTAGAGAATCGATAGATAGTATAGAATACTAACTCCAATTACCGTCGAATTGGCAAGACGAAACGGCAAACAGTCGTAACTGAATACGATTCTGAGATGCCATGAAGACCACTGAAAAGTGGCAGGATTTATGGAGCCTCAGAGGGTCCTACAAGCCAAGCAGCCAATCAGGACTCAGGGAATGGACTCACCCAAATGCATGGGTGGACTGTTCTAAATTCCCATAAATACCAGTTGTCTTGGCACTGGTTCAGTTGGGCTTGGCCAGTCACATTGCTCAAACCAATTGTTGACTGTCTAACTTCAATAGATAGCAGGAACTTCAAGACAATAAAAGATGAGTATACAACCACAGGTATACTCCCACAATAACAATATATGAAGATATAAGGTATGGCTATACAACAATGGGTTGTCTTGTAAAACCTTAAAGATATATATTAATGAATTTATGAAACCTTCAAAAAGCTCAAAACAAAAAGAAAGTCCTGTGTCATAAATTAAAAACAATGTAACAACATGGGACATCCCAGTATCAATCCAGGAAGAATCCCAGATCCAGAAGAAAGCAGCCAAGATCCAAGACAGAAGATGACAGAGAATTGACAGATAGCAGCAACTCAGAGACAATAAAAGAGTATACAACCATGGGTATGCTCAACACAATCAACAATATATGAAGATATAAGGTATGACTATATAACAATAAGAACAATTTATTTTTAGAAGTTTTTTTTTTTTTTTTTAATTATTCAAAGTTCCTTTCATATCTTCAACAAAATTCTTCCTTATTTTCTTTGCTGATTTTTACTTATAGTATCAACCGTTACCTGAAGATTATACCTTTAACTTCACTACAAATTGAGTATATTGTACCAATGATTACGTTTGTGCATGGTGATAGTCAGACTAGAGATTCTCTAAATTCTTTTGTCTGTTTATCTGAATGGCAGCCATGTTTTGGGGAATCTATGTGCTGAGGATTGTCTAAAACGTCTTCAGCAACACAATAAGAAGAAAACATGTTGCATAAGAAGAATTCGATTCGCTCAGAGCAGGATTGATTGATCAACAGGCAAAAGAGACATATTCAAAAATATGACTCATTAGAATTTTACTTAACAGACTTTTCGTTTCCTCTTGAATGGAACATCAGAATTCTTGTGTATCAAGAGGAATTATTTGTTAAATATATTAGAATTCCCTAAATCCATTTTCTTTCATGATTCGCAGCAAAGGTTCAAGAATTTAGAAAAGAAAAACCGGTTCCTTCAAGCTAAATTTTCACAGCATTAATTTTGTAAAAGTTCCTTGAATAGAATTCTTTGTGATATCAATTATTGTCAATAATGGGAATAACTTTTTTCTTAACTTTCAAATCTCTCTTCAATGGCAGTGGGTTTGGCACTGAGGCTGGGATGGGAGGGGGGGCAGCCAGAAAGATTAGAGGGTTGCACTTTGTAGCAGAAGATAAGAATTTTATCCCATTCTTCCTTTCTGCTTCAATTATCCGTTTTCTTTCAATTTTTCTCTCTGATTAAAGGCAGCAGCCATGTTATCTATAAAAATAAAAAATTTAAAAAAAAAAAAAAAAAAAAAGAAGAAAGGGGGGAAAAAAAAAAGAAGAAAAAAAAAAAGAAGAAATCTACCATAGAAGGTGAAAACAGAGATGGCAGCACCTGTAAGTAGTCAGAGAAAAATAAAATAAATAAAAAAAAAAAAAACAACCACTTGTATAACTGTCCAACAAAGCTTCAGTAATGAAGATGGCTTTTCAGTTGCATTGTGGGTAACTTCTTTTGATTGAATGATTTTAAACGATTACCATTTTCTTCCGAATTAAAGTCTTAAATCTTTATATTTAATCTTAAATGTTTCCTCTCTTGAAATTCTTCAATCTGCATAGCATTACCAAACACAATTGTTTCCAAAAGCAGCCAATGTCCATTTATAGAGTACAAACACAATTTCAAATTTTCTTTCAGGTTTAAAATTTCTTCTTTTTTTTCATTATTTATCTTTTTGGAAATTCAGTGAGTAGACATTCATCAATTCTATTTAAACAGATTTAATTCTTAAAATGTTAAACTTTTTTTTCATTTGGAAAAAAAAAATTGATTTTACTTAGTTTGCCCTGAAATTTCTCTTGTCTTGAATAAAAACCCTTTCTAAAAATAAAAAAAAAAGAAAAAAAAAAAAGAAAAAAAGGTTCTACATGCCCTGAACAGAATATCAAAATTGAATAAGGAAAAAATAGAATGACAAAAGATAGTTTTCAATTTAAATCCAATAATTTTCATTGACATTTACTTAAATATTACCTTCAGTTCCTATTAGACTCAATATCAAAATACATTCTATTTTTTTAGAATTTATGATTTCTTGGGAAGGTAAATATAATAAATCCAACAAAAGACCCCAGTCAAAATTATAATTAGTGAAATAGATCACTAATTAGGACTGAGCCTATTCTAGTAGTGACCACACCAAGTGGAGTTTAACAGGTTTGAATTCAGAGTTTTCCTTCTCCTAGACTGGTTGCTTAACCAAGGTTAAAGATCTCAGTGAAATAGATCACTAATTAGGACTGAGCCTATTCTAGTAGTGACCACCCCAAGTGGAGTTTAATAGGTTTGAATTCAGAGTTTTTCCTTCTCCTAGACTGGTTGCCTAACCAAGGTTAAAGAGCCCAGTGAAATAGATCACTAATTAGGACTGAGTCTATTCTAGTAGTGACAACACCAAATGGAGTTAAACAAGTTTGAATTCAGAGTTTTCCTTCTCCTAGACTGGTTGCCTAACCAAGGTTAAATATCCCAGTGAAATAGATCACTAATTAGGACTGAGCCTATTCTAGTAGTGATCACCCCAAGTGGAGTTTAACAAGTTTGAATTTAGAGTTTTCCTTCTCCTAGACTGGTTGCCTAACCAAGGTTAAAGAGCTCAGTGAAATAGATCACTAATTCGGACTGAGCCTATTCTAGTAGTGACCACCCCAAGTGGAGTTAAACAGGTTTGAATTCAGAGTTTTCCTTCTTCTAGACTGGTTGCCTAACCAAGGTTAAAGAGCCCAGTCTGCTCAACTATTTACCCATAGCTGGAGGGAGAGTAGTTGAATTCATAACTTTCCCAAGGGTATTATCACTATGTGAACTGTAGCTTTGTCCAGGATTTGAACTCGAGGTTGACAAGTCCATTTCCAACGACTCTTAACTATTAGACCACATGCTTCCAACATGATGTTAACCAAGTAGAATGTAGCACAAAGTCAACTTATTAAGTTTAACAGGTTTAAATTCAGATTTTTTTTTCTCCTAAATTGATTAGCTAATCATGGTTTAATAACCATGACAGTCTGCCCTATTATTTAGCAATGGTTGAAAGAGTATTTCTCCTTAGAGTATTATTGCTATGTGAAATGCAAACAGCCTCATCCAGGATTTGAGTTTAGGTCAATGAATCCATTTCCTATGACTAACAATTACACTACATGCCTCCATTTCCCAGTATAGCCAGAGCTAATTAAGAAATGTTAATTAAAATCCTTCATTCGTTTCTCGTCAGTATCATCATCATTATTATTGACAAGGGGAAGCAAACAGATTCCTGGATCTTCTTGGGATTAAAAAGAGATTTACTCTACATACAGAATTCTTGTATTGTTCTATTTTGTCTTTTATTTCCGGTCGGATTTTGTCGAGATTGCCAATATTCTTGTCTCTTCCATCATCTTTTATAGTTTGTGTGTCTTGTCTATTAGATGAGGATTTTGCAAAGTTTGCAATTGCCTAGCAACCAGATCCAACGCATTCATGACTTACATCAATGTCACTTGATAGATAAACAATATATCTATCTATATAATGAACAATATGTGTTCCTTTCTTTATTTAACAGTCTATACCATCTGCTAGAATTACATATACAAATTTTATTGTATAGTAAAAGTAAAGTCGTCAGGGTGGTCTAATGTTGGTATCAGTCAGACAGTGAGGGAGTCTATCCCCTTTTCCCTAACACTAGACCAAGGAGATTTTTTAAGCATCTGTGGTGGAGTGCCACTCCTATCATCAGCTCCTCACTTTACCACACAGATCCCTGTGCTACTCATATGCTGAGTTGGCGAGGACCGGTATCGAACCAGGAACCTTGCGATTCCTAGGCATGTGCTCTACCAACTGAGCTAAACTGGCTTAACTTATATGACACACCATTTACTCCATATTGACATACAAGCTGTGCGAGGTGGAGTCCTTGTGACATATTGCGTAACGAATATAAAAAGGCAAATAATTTCTAAAATATTAGTTATCCATCTTGTTGTCCAAATACATAAAACTCAGAATGGAAATACGATGAGGAAATTAATCTGACAATATGTGAAGAAAATGTTTTCAAAAATATAACAGACACAGGATGTTACGATCAAAGGAAAAATTTTATATGTCTATACTTAAGTATTTTGGTTTATGATAAACCATCATCAGGACAATGCAAAATAAATTTTGTAAGGGAGAAAAATGAAAAATGTTAAGTATATGGTGAATTCTTATTTTCTAAACATTAAGGCTGCTGAAGAACTGAATCTTTCAAAGCCTCCATACTTCCTGTAGTCCACTGGCACTATACCTGATGCCACTCTCCACATACATGCATATTACTACAGTAAACTGTTCATGTTCCTGACACTACATTATTCTGTGTACTTGACATGAGACTTTGATGAGTTGTGGTGCACCTGAGCACTGTACACAATAAATTTTATTATATTAATTAATATCCATATGAAATACGTCATATCAATGTTAACATTTCCTCGCGGCCTATTCACGTTCTACATGCGTCATCTTATGATCTTCATTTTCCGTTTTTTCACATGTAATGAACATGTCATAAGCTTTCGTATATAAACGCACATATAAAAAATAATGGTAAATAACATTTTATTCACACATTCAGCATACACTTAACATTTTTCATTTTTCACCCTTACAAAATTTCTTTTGCATTGTCCTGATGAAGGTTTATCATAAACTGAAATACTTAAGTATAGACATATAAAATTTTTCCTATGATTGTAACATCCTGCGTCTGTTATATTTTTGAAAACATTTTTTTTCACATGAAACTCAGAGTAATGGAGGGGAAATCTCCATGGCACAGTGGCTAATATGCATACATTGTAGTAACTGAGTTTGAACACCAGTTGTGCTATTATACTCACTTTCAGAAAAATACCCTTGTGAAAGGTATGAACCTTCTTTTCTCATCAGCTATGCGACAAATAGTACCACTACTGTTCTTCTACAAGAATGGCTTTGGCATTAAATGACCCATGAGGGTATATATGCCATTAAACAAAGAAACCAAAACAAACTGTCAGTCCTAGTTAGGGGTTAAATAGGACCACTACTGTTCTTCTACAAGAATGGCTTTGGCATTAAATTACCCATGAAAGTTGATATGTCATTATACAAAGAAACTAAAATTTTAAAAAAAAAAGAACAAGCTGTGCTGAACATGTTTGCACAAATGGATAAATAACCTGGTGTTCTATAGCATCCCATCCCACAGTAGTATTTGTGCATCCTGCTGTCACTTCTTTATATTGTTACATAATTTATGAGCAGTCATAAATTATGGACGTACCTGTAGTAAGAGTTTTAAATAAAGTTCATTAGATTTAAAAGCGGAGGTGGGTAATTTTCCATACCCCTTGGGATTATGAGTAACAGGAAGATGATCCCGACAAGAGAAGATGGCGGCTGAAGTAGAAGCAGACATGTAATCAAGTAAGAATGGTCAATTATCATCTATCACTCTGTCTCTTTCTCTATTATATACCCGAGATGATACTCCTCCATTATATACTCGAGAACTCTCTCCCCATTTATATACTCAGTATATCAATATTTCTTCAGAGAATCAGTTAAGTATGTGTTCATGTACAAACCTAATTAAATGTATTATCTGAGTTATTCGGACTATTGTCCTCATCTTCATTGTTATCTGTACAATGTTTCGGCCGATGAGCCCTCCAGCCTTCTTCAGGTATTTCTTGTCGGACTCGGAAACCTTCTTGGACTCGTAAGTAACAGTTATCTCTAGACTGCAGGTTCAATCCTGGTCAAGGGCAGCAGTAACATAGAATAATAATTAACACAGCTTAACACCTATACCTGAGCTATAGTTAACGGAATGAGAACAGGATACCCCCATGGACTGAATAAAGGGTTGGGTTCAAAGTTCTGTGATGGCTCCCGATTGTGAAAAGTAGGTTCCAGAATCCAACAAGGAATACCTGAAGAAGGTCGGAGAGCACATCGGCCGAAACGTTGTACAGATAACAATGAAGATGAGGACAATAGTCCGAATAATGCAGATAATGCTAATCATCAAGCCTCATCTCAAACATTCAGAGAAACTAATTAAATGTATTAGCAAAAAAGATTTGTGATCGTATTTGTCTGGGTTTTTTCATTTGGTATTTATTTTTGATGAATATTAAGATTTTATTATTCTTAATAAGGGCCGGTTTAGCTCAGTCAGTAGAGTGCCCAACTAGGAACCACAAGGTTTCTGGTTCAATACCGGCCCTCGCCAACTCAGCATATGAGTAGCACTGGGATATGTGCGTTAAAGTAAGGAACTGATGGTAGGTGTGGCACTCCACAGACGCAAAAAACAATCTCCTTGGTCTAGTGCTAGTGAAAAGAGGATAGACTCCCTCGCTGTCTAGCTGATACCGACTTTAGGCTACCCCAATGACTTTACTTTATACTTCTTAAAATGATAACTTTCTATATTTCATAGTTTGTTAAACAACTATTGGTTTTCTATAAATACAGATACTACACTCTGATCCTCAGCAAAATTACTGTATGTATAGGAACATTATCTTCTTAGAGAACAATATGCTGAACCAAACACTTTCAACTACTGAATTCTTATTAGTATGCATTCTATCACATTTGGTCGCCAACAAACTGGAGTGTCATTTTCCCAAAATATCCTACAACACTGAAAAACATCACCACCACCACCACACCACCATCGGCCCTTGGCTTTGAAAAGGTTTCCTTTGATAATTGTGGGTCATGCATTGAATATTAAAGGCAATCTGACTAAATCCAAACTAAATGGTTCCTTGTCTTTGAAGAGGACCATTCTACAACTGCCATGTTTGATGAAGCCTTACCGATTCCAATCTGTTGTTTGTGGATAATTTTCATCACTGGACAATCAGCAATGATTTTCTGTTCCTGGATTCTGACTTCTTAATTATTCTGCGAAATGGAATCTCTCTCTCTCTCTCTCTCTCTCTCTCTCTCTCTCTCTCTCTCTCTCTCTCTCTCTCTCTCTCTCTCTCTCTCTCTCTCTCTCTTCTCTCTGCATTTAGAAACAAGTCAGAGACTGATTGCAATTTTGGCTCGATGCTTTAATAATTGCCCCCCCCCCACTTCATCATGCTCACACATCTTTGGGTCTATCACTTCTAGTTCTTGGACCCATAACTTTCAGGATCTTACAAAAGAATTCCCAAAACTCTTTGATTTCAATTAATTCAATTCAGCCATTGACATTGTGATTCTCGAGTTCAACAACCATTTCTTGTTCAAAATTGGATAGCTTACGTCTCTTATGAATGAGACTATTTTTAACAGAAATAGATAAATTGAAATTGGATCATTCATATGATATGTATTTACCCAACCCCTCCACACAATTTAATCTTGCTAACTCCTTAAATCAAATGACCTTCTGCCAAACACACACACATGTTCCTAAATTTGGTTTGCTTTAGAATCAGACTGGTTAGTCCAAAGTCTAAAAGAAGGTCTTATTACTTATAGACAATTTCAAAGAACCAATAGAAAGAATGAGGTTTAATTAGTTAATTTCTTTAATGGCATATCAACTCCTCTGGGTAATTAGATTAATTTGTAAATATCTGATTGTAATTACTAGCAAATATATCCACCCTCTAGGTGCAAGTATTTAAGTTTTAATTTAATAAAGTATTATATTAAATTAGCAAGGTTAATGAAACTAAATAAGAATGCAGATAAAAAGATTTGAAACAGAGGGTGTATAATAAAAAAATAGAACAACTGAAACTCGATCTTCCATCTCTGCCAGGTTTTTTTTTTTGCTATTAAGATAAAATTAAACGATTAGAAATCAATAATACTAAGCACATATTTATTAAAATCAAATTTTTAATATCAATACACAAATTAGCCATCCCATTCACACTGTAAACTGCTATTTCGTTGTATATATAAACATAATTGCATGTTCTTAGTATGTTGACATGGTCAACAATATTAATAATGTGAAATATTTTATCAATAATTGAAGTTTAAATAAAAATAAAATCATGAAAAATTCGACGTACATAATTAAGGAAATTGTGATATATAGTTTCGGTTACAGACAGAAAAACACACAATTTCCATTATAGTAAGATATTTTCAACTTTCCTTCGTATTTTCATTAATTCCACATTTGTTTTTATTATTCTGTAATCATATATTTGCACAGTTATATAACTTCATATATTTCAATCTAATACTAATAAATTTTGAAACCTATCTATTTGTGCCATGGATACGGCCCTAACAAAGAGGAACTGGGAGTAATGAAAGGGGGGCGGGACTTCTCAGAGATCTAAAACTATAGCTTTACCACCAGATTCAGTTTAATGTCAGGAAAGAATAAGATTTTCAGTTTGTTATCTTGGCCAATGTTATTGTTGTATACCCACATTGACATTGTACATCGGGTATACAAATGAGAGAGGAAACTCAGATATGTGAGGGAGAGAGAGGAGAGAGAGGGAGGAGAGAGAGAGGGAGGAAAGAGAGAGAGAGAGAGAGGAGGAGGAGGAGAGAGGAGGGAGGGAGAGAGAGAGAGGGGAGAGAGAGAGAAGAGGGAGGGGGAGGGGAGGAGAGAGTGGGAGGGAAGGAGAGAGAGAGGGAGAGAGAGAGAGGGGAGGGAGAGAGAGAGGGAGGAGGGGAGAGAGAGAGGGAGGGAGAGAGAGAGGGAGGGAAGGAAGAGAGAGAGGGGGAGGAAGGAGAGAGAGAGGAGGGAAGGAGGGAGAGAGGGAGGGAAGGAGAGAGAGAGGGAGGGGAGGAGAGAGAGAGAAAGGGAGGAGAGAGGGAGGAGAAAGGGAGGAGAGAGGGGGAAAGAGAGAGAAAGGGAGGAGAGAGAGGAGGGAAGAGAGAGAGAGAGGGAGGGAAAGAGAGAGGGAGGGAGGAAAGGGGGAGAAAGAGAAAGAGAGAAAGAGAGAGAGGGGAGAAAGAGAAAGAGAGAGGGGAGAAAGAGAGAGAGAGGGGGGGAGAAAGGGAAACAGAGATTGAGTAGAGACTGACTTCTTACTTCATTTCTTCTTTACTGCTTCTTGTCTGGCCATCATCTTATTGTCTCGTCTTCCAACTTATTCTTCTAAAGGCTAACTCTTTTAGTCATGCAATTATTTAAACCACAAAACTTTTTTCCTTGATCAAGATTTTATATCGCCCATGTTCTTTTGCACAGGGAGATATCAACCCAAGCAGAGAAAGAGAGAGAGAGGCATCCTCTCTGATCAAAATTCAGGTAGTATCTAATTCTCTAACTAACTAATCACATGACACGTGAGATCCATGCCTCTAGGGGTCAGAGAGCCATAACCATCCTGGTAGTTTTCCACTGGCCCCTTTGGATTCTCGCTACAGGGTCTGTCAACAATTTATGCTACCACATAAATTGTAACATTATTGAATGAACCAATACAAAGAATGTGGTTGCCACATATACTCACCTTCACAGGAAGGCTGTAATTAGCATTCAGTTATCAGACAAAAGAGGACAGGCTGTAACCCAATACATACCCTGTACTAACTACCAGAACATAACCATGTCTTGGGTATTTATGGATCAAAGTGCCTGAAAACCTGCAGCCAATCAGAGTCCAAAGAATGAGCTTGGCCAAAGTACATAGTGGAACAACCCAGGCCTGTATATAAACCACTTACCAACACTCTGAAGCTCAGTGCAGATTCAACTTGCAATACAGCTGTATACTGATCACATAATACAAAATTCTACATGGTGTTGTGAACAGGATGGAACCTAAAGATTGGGAAAGCTACCTCATCAAAGTGGGAATCTCTGCCAATTCAGCCAAAAGCTATGCTTCAGTATTTGCAAGTGAAAAGCTGACAAAAGAGAACCTTGAAATGATGGATTGAGTCATGCTAAAAGAGTTGGAAATTACAGGAATCGGAGAAGCCCTGTCTATCCTTAAACAAGCTAAGGAGCCCTCCACCCAGACAACCTATTCTAAGGCACCGTCAAGCCAAGCTCCCCAACCACTTTGAAATGACTTCCCAATTTGTAATTTTCTGAATTGTTGGCATCCACAATATAGAAAGTTAATAAGCGTGATACAGCAAGGCGTCACCAAATATGAAATTTTACAAGGAACAAATATGAAGAATGTGTTTGCCTCTTTACTCTTTTGGCTTCTGCTATAGAAAGAACCAACATGAAGAATGAGCTTTCCACTTTATTACCTTGGCTGATTGTTGTATTATATGACAAGTTCACATTAAGAAAACATTGTGTATGACAATCAGAATCTGCTATATAAAATAGGAATATATTCATTTGTGGGAATAAAGTTTTAAATAGGACAGACACAATGAAAATGCATATTAACACAGAATGTCATATGCTCAACTTAAAAAAAGAAAAAGAAAAATTGCCTATACTGCACAGTAATCACACAAAACATCTTATAGATGAAATATGAGATGAAATATAAGATGTAAGATTTATAGAAAGATGTAAGAGTTATTTGATCTTCTCAATGATATTACAGAAAAAGGAAAATGGAAACAAGGAATTTTAATAGATTTTAAGGAATTGAATATCAAAAATATGTTAGAACTTTACTTTCAGCTACAAGTAATTTTCAAAGTTAGATTTATAGTTAAAGTATTGGCAGGTAAATTTATAGTTAAAGTATTGGAAAGTAAATTTATTGTTAAAGTATTGACAGTAATTTTATAGTTAAAGTATTGACAGGTAAATTTATAGTTAAAGTATTGGAAGGTAAATTTATAGTTAAAGTATTGGAAGGTAAGTTTATAGTTAAAGTATTGGAAGGTAAATTTATAGTTAAAGTATTGGAAGGTAAGTTTATAAGAAGACACCAAAGAAAAGAGCACATTGTTGTTTTAAAAAAACTTTATTGCACTTTAATGTCATTCCAACTGGTTAACAGCCTTGTGAACTGGGGTTTTAGAATACCCGACTGCACCTCTGCAGAGGGGTAAGAACCCCTCACCCACAAGTTTAGTAGTTTTTTTAGTTCATTTATAGTTATAAAGTTTTGGAAGGTAAATTTATAATTAAAGTATTGGAAGGTAAATTTATAGTTAAAGTATTGGAAGGTAAATTTATAGTTATAGTATTGGAAGGTAAATTTATAGTTATAGTATTGGAAGGTAAGTTTATAGTTAAAGTATTGGAAGGTAAATTATAGTTAAAGAATTTGAAGGTAAATTTATAGTTAAAGTATTGGAAGGTAAGTTCATTTAAAATATTGGAAGGTAAATAGTTAAGTTGGAAGGTAAGTTTATAGTTAATGTATTGGAAGGTAAGTTTATAGTTAAAGTATTGAAGGTAAATTTATAGTTAAAGAATTTGAAGGTAAATTTATAGTTAAAGTATTGGAAGGTAAGTTCATAGTTAAAATATTGGAAGTAAGTTCATAGTTAAAGTATTGGAAGGTAAGTTTATAGTTAATGTATTGGAAGGTAAGTTTATAGTTAAAGTATTGGAAGTATAAAGTATTGGAAGGTAAATTTATAGTTAATGTATTGGAAGGTAAGTTTATAGTTAAAGAATTTGAAGGTAATTTATAGTTAAAGTATTGGAAGGTAAATTTATAGTTAAAGTATTGGAAGGTAAATTTATAGTTAAAGTATTGGAAGGTAAATTATAGTTAAAGTATTGGAAGGTAAATTTATAGTTATTTAAATTAAGTATTGGAAGGTAAATTTATAGTTAAAGTATTGAAGGTAAATTTATAGTTAAAGTATTGGAAGGAAAATAGACACCAAACACCAAAAAAAGAGCACATTCAGTTGTTTTTAAAATACTTTATTGCTCTTTAATGTCAGTCCAACTGGTTAACAGCTTTGTCAACTGGGGTTTTAGAATACACCAACTGCACCTCTGCAGAGGGGTAAGAACCCCCCTCCCCACAAATTTAGTATTTTTTTTTTAGTTCAAATCCTGGATGAGGCCATTTGCATTCCACTTCCATGCTAATATCTCTTGAGAAAGGAATGAATCCATCTCTTCTCCCTGCAGCTATGGGTAATAGAAGAGCAGACTGAACTCTTTAGCCCCATAATTTTCTGGCTCTTACAAAAGAATTCACAAAACTCTTGTGTCTCTTATGAATGAGACTATTTTTAACGGAAATAGATAAATTGAAATTGGATCATTCATATGATATGTATTTACCCAACCCCTCCGCACAAGCAGGATCTGACACAAGGTCAATTTCTTAAGCAGAGTTTACCAGATTTAAATTCAGGGTTTTCCTTCTCCTAGAACGGTTGCCATACCAAGGTTAAAGAGCCCAGTCTGCCCTACTATTTACCCATAGCTGGAGGGAGACTAGGTGGATGCATATAATTCCCATTTTTGTTATGTGAAATGTTACCAGCCTCATCCAGAATTTAAAATCATGTTGCCATATCCATTTCCTATGATGATAACCATTACACCACTGATGCCTCAGAATTCAGATGATGATAGAAAAAGTTCAATCAATTTAAACTTGAATGGCAATGAACATTTTCAATTATTAAAACTGTTTAACATTTTAGAATTCAATGTGTTTAGGAAAGGACAAGTCTAAATTTGTTTTTCAATTATTTTTTTAAAAAAGTGAAATTATTCAAAACTTTAACAACTCGTCTCAAAAAAGGAAAACTGAATTTAAACTTCATGTACAAACTTGACCCTGTTTCATAGCAGAGGGGTTAAGTAAAAACATACTTAGATTTTAGTATTAGCACTAAATTTTACATACCATATTTGACGGCATATAGGACACACTTTTTTTCCCAAAATGTTGGCTCAAAAAATTGCCCTGTTTCTTATACATCATAGGTGAAGTTTAAGACCTCCCGTTGGCCTAGGCTAATCTTCTCTATGATGCTCACTAACCCAGCTTACACTCAGCAGTTTTACCTACCCTAAACTTCATGCATCCTTATTTTATTGCTGGTATTGTTATAATCAAGGTTAACAGGAGCGTATGGTGGCAAAGAAAAAAAACAAACACAAAAAATTTATTTTCCTGATTCTGACCTGCTGAAATGGGGGTGCATCTTTATGCTGTCAAATACAGTAATTGATAGGTAGCCTATTAATTATGTACACTAAGTGTAGTGTAAATTCGAAAATAACAGTTAGTGGAAAACATGATTGGCACCATTTAAATTGTGTTTGACCTCTCTTCTGATTCACCAGTGTGAACATGAGAAGTTATCTAGAGAAAATCAGTTTTGGCTGATGACTAGACAAGTAGCAAAAATCTTGCACACATGCTTGTTGATTTAGAATTCATAAAGTGTGAGCTCAAAACAAAAAGAAAATCTTGTGTCATTAATCAAAAAAAAAAAAAAATAATAATCTTATTATAATGGAGATTGTGTGTTTTTCTGTCTGTAACCGAAACTATATCACTACTCAAGTCACAATTCCCTTAATTATTTACGTCAAATTATCCATGGTTTCATACTTTTAAACCTTCAATTATTAATAAAATTGTTTTACATTATTAATACTGTTGATCATATCTACGTACTAATAACATGTGATTGTATTTATATATACAACAAAAATAGCGGCATACAGTATGAACGGAAGGCTTATTTGCATATTGATATTTAAAATTTGATTTTAATAAATATGTGCTTGGTATTATTGATTTCTAATTGTTTGGTTTTATCTTAATGAATATGAGCAAAAATCTCTGAGATAAATCTTAAAAGAAAATTATTTACATGAAGAAATAACTGTAATTTTATTCTTTATTTCCTATTTTAACTAAATAGTTAAATTAGAAAAATTTAGAAATGAAAAACGGAAGGGGTGGAAGAGTAAGTTTCAGTTGTTCTATTTTTTGATTACAGCCCCCTCTGTTTCAGATCTTTTTTTTTTTTCATTCTTATTTCGTTAGTCTTTCTAATTTAATATGATATTTTATTACATTAAAACTTAAGTACTTGAACCCGGAGGGTGCATATATTTGCTAGTAATAATAATAACACAAGAAGTCTCAGAACAGATCTAGAATATCAGCCCAGCCAGAGATAAACAGATCCAGCCCAATCTAAGATGGAAAATAGCAAGATAGAAGAAACAAAAGCTAAGTATCCAAGCAAAGAAGATAAGTATACCTGTATATAACCATGGGTATACTATGTATGCAAGAAGGTATTCGGTTTAGCTTCCAAACCCAGTCATGCCTAGTTTTGTATTCCCATTGTGCTATTTTGCTACATTTGCTTAATACATGGTTTACAGTCTCATCTCTGTCACTGCATAGTCTACATTTACTGTTTTGTTGGGTCCAATCAATTTTTGCTTTGATGTAATTTTTCCTTATGGCATTATTTTGTGCAGCAATTTATTATTATCATTATAATTATTATTATTGATTATTAGAGGCCAGTTTAGCTCAGTGGGTAGAGCATTTGCCTAGGAATCGCAAGGTTCCTGATTCAATACCGGCCCTCACTAACTCAGTGTATGAGTAGCACATGGATATGTGCGATAAAGTGAGGAGCTGATGGAAGGTGTGGCGCTCCGCCTCAGACGCTAAAAAACAATCTCCTTGGTTTAGCGCTAGTTAAAAGGGGATAGACTCCCTCACTGTCTGACTGATACTGACTTTAGGTCACCACAACAACTTTATTTTTATATACAAAGAAAGTAAATGAGATAACAACCATAACATAGCTACCCAAAACTATTGAAGAAATACAAGTACACGTCAATTTTAAGATGGTATACAACATAAATAGATACAACCAAATCACAAAAAGAACAACCAATCAGTTGTGACACTAACAAAAGTCAGGTAGGTAAGTAGTTTTAATGACATGTCCTCTTCTTACCTTAGATTAATTCTAAGAGTTTCTTACTTAGAAGAACCATTTATCAACCGAATGAGAAAATGGGTTCATGTTGGGGGTGATGAGTACCAGAGGCCATTCACAATTACCTGAAGAACATGTCATCTGAGATTGAAACATTAGCATACTCAAACCCAAATAAGGAATATAAACTCCATGCAGATCCATCGGACCTTGCAGTAGGTACGTGCTTAACGTGACAGGCATTTGAGGAAAATGATATTAAGGAAATATAAAAGCCCGTCTACTTTCCCATCGCACAAATTTATTGATACACAGATGAGATGTGCAACAACAGATAAAAGGCGCATATTGTGTCCATTATGCATTGCATCAACTCAACCATTATCTCAATTGTGCACCATTCATATTCTATATTGATCATAAAACCTTTTGCAATAGAGCAAGGATTTCTTCCTTTTCGGATAATGAATAATTACGCTTAAAATCCTCACAGAACGAGGCTAGCATCGGACGAAAGAATATAGAAGACAAACAGAAAGTTTTTCACGGATATTTTTACAGATCACCGGGATTTGCAACTCGACGTTTTTGTTGATTGCTCATTTATTTCCGAGACAAGGAAAATCCAGTGGTGGACTTTAAGTGTAGCAGGTTACAATCGTAGGATAGAGTGTCTTCAGGGAAAAAAGATAACGTATGTGCGGATTTACTGTCAGAATCAATAAACAAAGCAAGGAGTGAAGATGAGAAATAAATAGAGATTGATGACAGGACATTGTACAAGGTTAGGGCCATAAACTCCAATCAATTCAGACCACAGAAGTAAACGCCATAGAAAGACAAGGCATAGCAATGACCCATGTTACCTAACATCTATATAATATATACTAGAAGCGGCTACCCGACGTCGCTTGGGTAGAGGTGGGGGGGTAAAGAAGGTAGTCTCGCAGATCCATTGTTAATTCGCAGAATGCACCATTAAAACCCCTACATAAAAAGACCTTACGTTGATCCAGCCATTCTAAATAAATTAATGTCTCCAATTTAAAATATTAAATGCAAAAAAAAAAAATCCATACTGCTATCATTTGAATTTTATTTTTTTTAATTATCTTCACAAATATAAATCAAATCTTCATTATTTTTTATCAAAAAGCAAGATCTTGTGATAGTGAATGTGTATATATATTTACTTTGTCTTATTTTCATAGTTTCCTCCGGACATACATACACACAAACTGCCCTTTATATATGTATAGATGGTTAGCAAAAAAGATTAGTAGACCATTGGTAGTGAGTTTGATTCTCACTGGGTGACCCATACTTCTGGCCTTGTGCCACATCTAATTTCATCTTAGTAAATTACTGTATGAGACACATTGCAGGATTTTAAACGCACTAATAACATGAACTGTTTTATGATGTTTTCACAGGGACTCATATAATTTCCCAGGTTACAGGCAATTAAATCTGGATGAAGAAAATGACAACATCAATTGAAGATAAAAAAAACATATATTCAAAAAGGTACAAATTGCAAAATAATGGCATTTGCGACTAGACTTATCTTGCTGAGGGTTTGAAAGTATAGGGAGCAGTGGAAAAAACGTCTTGTGGTTGAATGCTCAACACTATAGGTGACTTTTTGTCATGGAATTTAATTTAGGCACCAATATCGTATATTGGTGATTTACCCCAGGTGCCAAGAGTGGATAATTTATCTATCATTTTTCCTGATAGTTTTGAAGCAAATCTAACTCAGATTTTCATAGAGAAATCGTTAATAAATAAGATTTATTCTATGTATTAATGATTTTGATTATAAATTAAATACTCATTGATAAACTTACACAATTCCTGAAGGTATTGTGCGCTAAGTAGTGACATAGTTTCAGTTAGACAGACACTGAATCTTCATTATAATAAGATGTCATAAAAAAACAGTCATGACCAAAGAACTTTACTCAGTAAATACTGAAAAATATTTTGTTCCTCTTTTACATACAATTCTTATTAAATAGATTCAGGGAATTAATTTCAAGTTGAAATTGAAATTGACATTGAGTTCTGGTCCAATGAGAAAAAGTTCAACCCAGCAATCTGAAACAATATTACAACAGTCAAAATCATTAATACATAGAATAAATCTTATTTATTAATATTGTCTCTATGAAAATCTGAGTTAGATTTGCCTCAAAACAACCCATGTTATTAGTGCATTTAAAATCCTGCAATGTGTCTTATACAGTTATTTACTAAGTTTAGAGATGTGGCACAAAGCCAGAAGTATCGATCACCCAGTGAGAATCGATATCACTACCAATAGTCTGCTAATCTATCTTGCTAACCATCTATCTATCTATCTATAAATATATAAAGGGCAGTTTTGTGAATCTGTATGTCCGGAGGAAATTTTGAAAATAAACCAATTAACGACAAAGTAAATATATATACACATTAAACATCACCAGGGCTTGGTTTTTAAGCAAAAATAATGAAGATTTGATTTATATTCGTGAAGATGATTTTTTTTAAAAATTTAAATGATAACAACATGGATTTTTTTTTTTTGCATTTAGTATTTTAAGTAGGAGACATTAATGTTTCTTTTCAGAGTAGCTGGATCAAAGCAAGGTCTTTTTTACATAGGGATTTTAATGGGGCCTCCTGCGAGCATCCAACCCGTGATTCAATAATAATGGATCTGCAAGACTACCTTTTTTTATGCCCCTCTACATAGGTAATGCCAGGTAGCCGCTTCTAGTACATATATAAAGGGAAGTTGTGTATATGTGTATGTCTGGAGGAAATTTTGAAAATAAAACAATTAATGACAAAGTAATTATATATATATTTATATATTTATAATTGCCTTCAAGTAAAAATATAAATAATAATTTATTCAACATTGCTTCTAAAAACAAACATCCAAAAATCTTATTCACTTCGCCGAAGAGCTAACGGCCGGGTTTGTTTACTAAATAAACTCTACTTGCCTACTATGGCAGGGTGTGTAATAGTTTCCTTGACAAGGTTAATTTCGCAGGGATTGTTCGCTATGTAGCCGAACGATATGGTCTCTGACTATGTCTGTGAAGTCCCGGTTTCGATTCCTGTCGGAGGGGAGTCGTTAGTATACATCGCTGAAGAGACTTAATAAAGTCGAAACAGTCTGTTGTGTTCTGCATAGCGAGCCATCCTTTGCGGGATTTACTGTCAAGTTTATTTTCTATGATTATCGAATTTTATACGATACATGCATTTATAATTGCCTTCAAGCAAAAATATAAATAATATATATATATACATTCACTATCACCAGGGCTTGGTTTTTAAGCAAAAATAATGAAGATTTATTTATATTTGGGAAGATATTTAAAAATTAAAATTGTCTAGTAACAGAAAGTAATTGAAATATGATGTTGACTGATTGAATTAATCGCCTCATTTATATTGAATTTTTTTTTAAATTGTAAATTATTGAATTAAAATTTTTTACTATATTGTTATATATTTATGTGGGGATTTTATGGGGCATCCAGTGAGGATCTAACTTGTGATAACCCCAGAATTCTCAATATAAGTAATAATGGATCTGCGAGACTAACTTTTTAAAAATCCCCCCTCTACCCAGGCGACGCCAGGTAGCCACTTTCAAGTATATATTATATAGACTAGCAAATATATGCACCCTCCGGGTGCAAGTATTTAAGTTTTAATGTAATGAAATTTATATTAAATTAGAAACGCTAATGAAACTAAATAAGAATGCAGATAAAAAGATTTGAAACAGAGGGGGATATAATCGAAAAATAGAACAACTGAAATTTACTCTTCCATCACTCTCGTCTTTCATTGTTATTTTTTCTAATTTAAGTATTTAGTTAAAAGAGGAAGTAAAGAATAAATTGACAGTTATCTTTTCTTGTTAATGGATTTCATTTAAGATTAATTGAAGAGATTTTTGCTTATATTCATTAAAATAAATCCAAACAGTTAGAAACCAATAATACTAAGCATATATTTATTAAAATTACATTTTTAATATCAATATGCAAATTAGCCTTCCCGTTCACACTGTAAACCGCTATTTTGTTGTATATATAAATACAATTGCATGTTATTTGAATGTAGATATGGTTAACAGTATAAATAATGTAAGACAATTTTATTAATAATTGAGGTTAAAATAAGGATAAATTCATGGTGAATGTGACGTCAATTACTAAGGGAATTGTGACTTGAGTAGTGATTTAGTTTCGGTTACAGACAGAAAAACACACAATCTCCATTATAATAAGATGTACGCACAATACCATATTCAAAAACATCTGGTGTCCTGTTGCTCAATTTTTCTTTTCATTGTGCGGCTTTTCTTAAAGAAATTTGCATAAGACAAAAATCTTCTCTTATCAATTCTCTTGGCTTTAAGATCATGTCTCACAGCTGTACAGCGGCCATGTTCTTCTTTCTATGTTTTTTAACTCCTCCTGCATGCCAGGCATGTGTGAATCTGCTTTGTTCCTCGAGATAAGACATTTTCATTTTCGTATTTAAAATATATCCTTGTTCATGTTTATATTTTCATAAAGTTATTTTTTTGTCTAAATTTTTTTTAAATGCGGCTTGATAATTTGTATTATTTGCATTTTTCAGACTATTATCCTCATCTTTATTGTTATATACACAATATATTTATTGTTATATACATTTCATTTGATCTGCCTTCCGAGCCTTCCTCCGGTGTTTCTTGTTGAATTCTGGAACCTTCTAATTAAACTTGGGAGCTTTCACAGAACCCTTTATTCAATCCACGGAGATAGACTGTTCTTATTCCATTAACCATGACCGGGTACAAGTTTTAAGCCATGTTAAGTATTCTATGTTATTATCACCCTTGGCCAAGATTGAACCTGCAACCTACAAATGATTGTCACTTAGAACTATATTAACTCAACACTTATATCCGTTGCGCCATGTGTCCTTGGACACATGGCACAACGAGTTATAGAATGTTGCAGAGTTAGACAAGAAACACCTGAAGAAGGCCTAGGGCACATCGACTGAAATGTTGTTTATATAACAATAAAGATGAAGAAAATATTCAAAAAAATCCAATTAATCCAAAGTTATTTTTATATTTTGATTTTTAATCTCTTGTACTCAGTGGGTTTCTTGTTATAAGAATGATTAATCTTATTGTTTTGACAATATGTTGAATCTAGTTCTGAGAATTCAGACTTGGTAATTGGTTTAAATAGCAGCTTGGGCTATTCTACTTTGTGGAATGGGCAAGTCTATTTCCAACATTTTGATTGGCTGGTGGTTTTAGTGTGTATGCTAGTCACAGCCTTCCTGTGAGTATGATGTTTATTCTACAGTAAGGAGGGTGGCTAGACATTCTGCAGGACAAAAAACAATCCCTTTAAAAGGAAAGAGGAAGCTCTTTTCTTAACAGCTATCTAGCACAGTGGTTTAAATAGCAGCTTGGGCTATTCTACTTTGTGGAATGGTCAAGTCTATTTCCAACATTTTGATTGGCTGGTGGTTTTAGTGTGTATATTTGTATCTATATATACTGAACACTTGACCATGCCCTCTCAGTTGATACAGAGTGTATTCAGTTACTCTAATTTTTGGCTGGTGACTGGACGCTAGTCACAGCCTTCCTGTGGAGGTAAGTATGATGTTCATTCTACAATTTCCATTGTTATTTTATAAAAATTGATAAAACATTAACATGATTGAGATGACTACTGATATTTTGAGTATAGATTTGATACCATTTTCAGATTGCTCAAAGAATAAAGACTTAGAAGAAAGAATGTGTTTACTAAGGAATCTAAATCAGATAAAACATTCCAAGTATTCTTCAGTACATTGAATGCAAAAATCAAGGAGATTGGTTTATACCGGATCTGATTAATGAATAGATATTCGAATATCAATGAATCATAGACCAAGATGGTGGTTGAAGAAAAAAACAACTTGAAAAAAAAAAGGATGCTGTTTTAGAATATATATATATATATATATATATATAGACGTAAATACACAAGCAATATGTATTTGATATGGCTTTTTTTAGCCGACAATTTTTGGGAGAATATGTACTTAATTGAAGTCTTACCTAATTTTTGAAAGTTAATTAATCAATAATTAATTAATTAAGCAGGCATACCTATTCAAATGTAAGGCTAAACAAATTGAGAAAAATCAATCTCTGTATGTACATTTCGGCCTATTAGGCCTCATCAGCAGAGCTATAGATTGGAAAACCGCCTTTCAAAAATTAGGTACGATTTCAATTAAGCACATATTCTCCCAATATATATATATATATATATATATATATATATATATATATATTTACCACCCCCTCGCATGAGCAAGATGCGACACAAGATCAAGTTCTTAAACGGAGTTAACCCAGAAAAGGACTCAACTAACATACAAGTTTCTAACATGGTTGCATATATAGATTTACCAACCCCTCCACACAAGTAGGATGTGACAAGTTCAAGTTCTTAAGCGGAGTTTAACAGGTTGAATTCAGAGTTTTCCTTTTCCTAGACTGGTTACCTAGCCAGGGTTAAAGAGGTCAGTTTGCTCTACTATTTACCCATAGCTGGAGGGAAAGTAGTTGAATGCATACCTTTCCCAAGGGTATTAGCACTGCAGTTGTAGAATGTAGCCACTCATTTGATTAATTTTAATGGCATGTCAATCTAGGTTTATTTTATGCCTAGAGGTTAGGGAAACACCTTCATTGCATGTTCATATTTACATTCTTTGTCTACTTGTTTCTTAAGAGGTTTTATTTGCACATGGTAATATCAAATCTTATTAATAATGGAGATTCACTTCCGGTTTTTGTCTTAAAAAAAAACTGGGTCACTGCTCACGTCACTTTACCCAACCCATAATCCAACGTCATAACATAGAATAAATATACTCAAAATGTGAGCATGCAACGTTAGACAATCCTCATTGTTTCAATAAATAGATGCCCGGCATATATATATATATATATATATTATTTTATTCTAATATAATATTTACAGTTATCAGAACTGTTTCCATTTCAAATTGTCTTTCTTTCTTTCTTTCTTTCTTTCTTTTACTCCTTTAATAAATTTGACGATTTTACATACTTATGGTACACACTCTATGGCATTGAATTTTCAGTTCCCATCCCCTCAGGCAATATCTTTCAAAAAATTATTTTTACATCGCCCGGAAAGTGTCTTTTTATTTTGCTAGTAAGAATAATTTTTAAACAGATCTATTTGACCAAAACATGGGACCCTAACAGGTACTACCACTCTGGGTCAGAGTGGTCCTGGGAGTAATGGCAATGAAGGAGTACTCCATACTCCCCAAATCTGGAGCCTCTCAGTCAGATGCAGTTTAGTGTCATACCCAGGACACTGTAATGATATGAAAGGTGGTCAGCACTTGAGAAAGTAGAGTGAATTTGGTTGACAACAGGCCAAATGGAACCTACACATGATGAATGAGTATTTGACAAGATATAAAATCAATAAGTATTTTCATCCAGTAGAGTTGGAAAGTCAGCCAATGCTTTAAGGCTAGCCAGGATTCCATTCTGAGACTACACACAATTCATTTGAGTTCAATTTCTTTAATCTACCTTAATCTCAGACATCAAATTAATCAATCATCCTAAAGCTATTAGAGTATATATATAGGCAACATGTTATCTTTTAAAGGTTGGTTGGGTTTTATGGCATGTCAACCCTTGTTGGGCTATTTTATGCCGAAAACGTTTTTGTTTTATTCATTCTTGATGCCTACTCAATTTTTTAAAAACATTTTCTTTCTATTCAAGCCATAGATAGGACCCTAACAGATACTACTACTTTGGGTCAGAGTGGATCTGGGATTAATGGTGATGAAGGGGTACTCCACATTCCCCAGAATTGGAACTTCACTATCAGAGTTTAACATCATACCCAGAACATTAAGACCCTCAGCCACCGCCTTCTAGCAACTATAGGATAAAAAGGGTTGGGGCTTGCCATGAGAGCAATAGGGTTGGAACAATCATATAGGTTCTAGGGCTTGATGTGACCAGCCAATTGATTGGAGGGGGTTTCTCCAACTGCCAGTCTAGCCAAAGTAGTGTCTTGAATATCATGGACTGCTCAGCCACTAGGATCCTTAAGCATCACGGGTCACCATCCACGGCCAACAGGTGGCCCCATTGGTAAGAGGAATTACGGGGTTCGTAGGAGCTCTTATTCTCCCGGTGGTCGGCAATTATTTTGGATGAAAGAAGACAAACAACACAATGGAATTAAAACACTTGTATTATAAAGGTACAAAAATTGCTGCAAATTTGATGGCTTTGCTACCAGACTTATCTTGAGAGGTGAAATTAAGAGTTCGTTGGTGAATTAGCGCTAGAAAGGGATTCTACTCGCTGTGGTTGTAGAGTGCTGTAGAGACGCATCCGTCTTGGTCGATTCTCGTCCGATAAGTAAAAGTGTTGGGGAGTGCTTTTTTTGAGCGACTCTCCTAGTTAACTGCCCTTTTAAGTGGGCGGTGGATGGAGCCCTTGTGAAGGTGACTACTCAGATCGACAGCCTTTAGATAAGTGATGGGGTTTGGTTTTGCCGCCAACATCGTATGTCGTATTGGCAGGGGGAGATAATTCTCTATCGGTTTTTCCGATATTGAGGGGGATCTTAAATTTCTGTAGAGGTACAGTCAGTGTATTCTAAAGCTACAGCCAACAGGGATGAGATATTATGGGACTCTCAGTGAGAATCAAACTCCCTAACAATGGTCAGCTAGTTCACTAACCACTTGAAACTTTAAACAGATTTTATGTAAATAATAGATCTTATTGGTCACACTGTATCCAATAAGAGGCAATCAGTTAACTCTCACTCATTTCCAGTCTGATATTTGTTACATTATAGCGGGGGGGGGTTAATAAAGAAATAAAAGAATGACCTGGTCAACTGAAAATCTTAGGTATGGATAAAAAAAATAGATAAGTATATGGATCCCACATAAGGTTGGGTTAAAGGATCAAAATACCAGACATTGTAGCGGCTATCCTCAAAGGAGTCCCCTTTGAAGTTGGTGAGGATGTTCAGGTTAGATCAAATCTAAGGATTTTTAGGCCAAAAGTTCAAAATAAGAAACTTCCAATCTGGAATGTTCCAGAAACAATCAGAATTAAGACAAAGGACTCAATTACATTTAGGGATATATATATATATATATATATATATATAGGAATGTGTCTTGATCCAGAAGGAGTTAAGCCTTACAGCCTGACTGGGCAAGACATCTTGAGCATGTGATTTGATAATGATTCATGGAAAATTAAAGTTAAACACACAAAGATAAGTCTCTGTGTTGTTCTTGAAAATAACAAAGATGGAACCCAGAGAGACAGCCCAAACCAGCAAAGAGAGACACCAACTCTGATGCAAAAAAAAACCAGAAACCTGATAGAAACAGACATTAATGGAGAATAGAAACCTGACATGCAATAAGATAACTACATTATACATTAAGCCAACCATATAGATTGGATGGTTGCATTTTATGGCATGTAAACCTTTTTTGGATTATTTTATGCTGAAGACATTTTTTTTTATTCATTCTTGATGGGTACTCAATTTTTTAAAACTAATTTTTTCTATTTAACCCATAGATGAGACCCTAACAGGTACTACCACTCTGAGTCAGAGTGAACCTGGGAGTAATGGTGATGAAGGGGTAGTACACCTTCAAAGCTCCCGAATTGGAACTAGAGTTTAACATCATACCCAGGACACTAAAAGTCTCAGCGACCACCTTCTAATGTATATATGATAAAAAGTATTTCTTGTCAGATTTGGGACCCTTTTTGAACTCAGGAACCTTCTTGTTATAATCAAGAGCCATCACGGAACTTTGAATCCACTAAAGAAGGTTCTCGAGTTGGAGAAGGCTCTCAAGTCTGACAAGAAATACCTGAAGACGACTGGAGAGCACATTGGTCGAAACATTGTACAGATAACAATGAAGATGAGGACAATAGTCTGAATAATCCAAATAATACTAATTATCAAGTCTCATCTAAAAAATTCACAGAAATAGTGTAAAAAAAAAATGTGTTAGGGATTGCCATAAAGGCAATAGAGTTGGAACAATCAAAGCTGACCATGGCAAAGATGGCTTCTGTATAATTTTTTTAAAATTTTTTTATTGGTATTTCAGTCTCAGAAGACTATGATAAAGTTTTTATGTGCCCCTGAAGTTACAGCACCTCCTGTGACTGTGAAGTCCAATGTTTGAAAAACATTCTCGACCACAGATTTTGCATTTGAAGGCTGTCCCTGAAGATGTTGATTTTCCAATGCTTTGTTGCGCTGCTTTCTTCTAGACCTCTTAGCTTCAGGGTGTTGTGTCAGGGTGACTTCTGACATGAGCAGTCCTCTATGGAGATTCTGCCACCACCGAGGGCAGTCCTGAGCCAAATTTTCCCTGCTGGAAGGAGCAATGCCAAAATACCTGAGATCATTCTTGCAGATATCCTTGAATCGCAGTTGGGGGCGACCAATCTGTCTTTTACCAGACGTAAGCTCTCCATTGAGAATGTCTTTCGGGATTCGTCCATCATCCATCTGACGTACATGACCCAACCATCAGAGACGATGTTGTCTCAGTAAGAGGGCACAAGCTGGGGAGTTGAGCTCTCTCTCTCAACTGTATAAGGACAATGAATAATTAGATTGGATATCTTCACACCAATATACTGGTACTATAAAATTATGGAAGACAAACTCGGAAAGTCGTTTGCAGATATTTGCACATCTTTAGAACACGTTCATTTGCAATTCAGCAGTCCATTAGTCAAATTATCCCCCTCCCGCAGCATAATCATTATGTACAACCTGAGGAATTTACTACAAGAAATAACTAGTAATCTACCTGAAAACTTTAAACTACCTAATGACATTGATTAGGATCAATGAGATTGTTACAAGAGATTCTTTGATTCGAGGACATCATTATCAATTAGCATAAATGACCAATTAGTGGACTTAGTGGACAAATAACACTTTTACAACATCTACATATGTATGTATTAGCCATTGTTAATGCAATGACACTCACATTTACAATTAAGTCCAAATTAACGGATAAATTTGAGTTAGAGTCAGAAATGATAGCAGTAAACAAAGCTCAAACCTCATGTTTTGCTCCACCCCCCACCCCCAATTCCATAAAAGCAGCACCAGTGGAATAATGTAATAGTTCTGTAGCTCAGTCTATGTTGGTTGGTTTGGTTGGTTGGGTTTTATGGCATGTCAAATGATTGGGTTAATTAAAATCAATAACTCAATCAACTATATGAAATTATTTTCATGATTGTTTGATTGATTTTAATGGCATGTCAACCCATCCAGGGTTATTTTATGCCAAGCGGTAGATTGTGAGGGATGGTCAAATTTATTATGTTTTTTTCAAGGATTTTTTTTTCTGATTTTGACTGTAGGTTGTTGCTAAGTGGATTGGAAATCAGTTTAAGGGAGAAGTTTATAGGGTAAAGATCAAGATTGTTATAAGCGATAGTTTGGTAGAACTTTGTTTTTTTTAAACAATTTTTTTTCTATTTAACCCATAGATGGGACCCTAATAGGTACTACCACTCTGAGTCAGAGTGGACCAGGGAGTAATAATGATGAAGGAGTACTCCACATTCCCCAGAGCTCCAAAAATGGAACTTCACCATCAGATAGAGTTTAACATCATACCCAAGACATTAAGACCCTCAGCCACTGTCTTCAAGTACATATATGATAAAAAGGGTTGGGGTTTGCCGTAGGGGTAATAGGGTTGAAACAATTATATAGGTACTAGGGCTTGATATAACCAGCCTCTCTGACCACCTGTCTAGCCGAAGTGGAGTGTTGTACATCATGGACTGCTCAGCCACCAAGGTTCCATCCTTAAGCATCACGGGTCCACCCACAGCCAACAGAGAGCCCCATGGGGGGGAGGTCTTACCCCTCTATAGAGGTGCAGTCAATGTATTCTAAAACCATAGCTGACGGGGCTGTTATGTTAAAGCAGGGATCACAAAACTTTTTCCGGTGGAGCTTGATAATTGAAAAAATAAAGAGTGTGGGCCACATTATTATTGTGTTCCATACTTGCTAGCCAGAATGAAAGCTCTGAGAAAAATAAATTCAAGTACCATTGGTGGGACTGATAAAATGCCTTTGCGGGCCGGATCCGGTCGTGTAGTTTGGTAACCCCTGTGTTAAAGGAACAATTTTGTAGAAATCAAAATCAGAGGGAAATCTTACCACATTAAGTAATGGATGATCTTAAGAAAAGAAAAAAGGAAAATGCAATCAATTCTGTTTTTTTTTGTTGTTTTTTTTTTAAGTGAAATTGATTGCAAAAGCTCATCATCATCCCCTCCTAGCAATGAAGTTAATCTTCCTCTTTGCATGTGAGCCCATCCACAAAATTCATTCATCTTGTAAGCAACGTTCTGATCAAAGGTTTTAGCTGCTAGGGCAGTTTGGATCAAATTCAAAATAGCAATAACAGTGGATCTGGATCCAGAGATTTTCAATACAATCATTCAAAGTTTCCCCCATGCACAAAAATCTAAAAGGGTAAAGTGAAATCGTATCCCAGTATCTTTGTTTTTTCTTCCCTCACCATTTCAAGCTAACTGTAAATACATTTCAATAGTTTCTTGGAAATGAACTATACAGAATAGGTTACAAGGTCGGAGTTAGCCGACTTTAGTTGTTTCCCCAGATCATAAATAAAAACCCTACAATTTATTAAGAAACTTTAGTTGGAACCCATAAATTTTCCCCAGGGACTAACTCAAATCAAATATAAATGTCCCATTATAAACTAAATCAAAAAGCTATCAGCATCTATATATATATATATATATATATACCAACCCCTATACATGAGTAGGATACAACACAAGGTCAATTTCTTAAGCAGAGTTCAACTGGTTTGAATTCAAAGGTTCCCTTCTCCTAAATCAGTTGTCATACCAATGTTAAAGAAACCGGTCTGTCCTACTATTTTACCCATAGCTGGAGGATGAATAGTTGGATTCATTGTTTTCCCAAAAGTATTAGCATTATGGGAAAAACAAACAATCCAGAATTTGAACTTGGGTTACTGAATCAATTTCCTATGATGAGGATAACCATTACAGTCCACACATCCCCTTATAACCTCAAATATTTGAATTATAAACTCTTTTATAATAACTCTTTTTATAAAAGTCTTTTATTTAAAGTTTCATGTGTAGCATACAATTATCTAAAAGAAAATTATTTTATTTCATGAAACTTCAAGTCACAGATTTCATGAGCTAAATTTGAATATTTTAGGTTTTATATCTGCTCTGCCATGACGGCATCAAGCACTATTTTATACAAAAAGTCATTTGAATTTCTTTAATTTATTTATTATATATACTAGCAAATATATAGCATATAGTATTATATATACATATTATAGTATTATATATACATATAATATTATATATACTAGCAAATATATGCACCCTCCGGGTGCAAGTATTTAAGTTTTCATGTAATAAGATATATTAAATTAGAAAGGCTAATGAAACTAAATAAGAATGCAGATAAATGATTTGAAACTGCGGTGGGTATAGTCGAAAAATAGAACAACTGAAACTTACTCTTCCATCATTCGTGTCTTGCTAAATTTTCCTAATTTAACTATTTAGTTAAAATAGGTAGTAAAAGAATGAAATTACAGCTATTTCTTCTTGTTAATCGATTTTTTAAAGATTTATCCCCAAGATTTTTGCTCTTATTCATTAAGATAAATCCAAACAATTAGAAATCAATAATACCAAGCACATATTTATTAAAGTCAATTTTTTATATCAATATGCAAATTACCCTTCCTGTTCACACTGTAAACTGCTGTTTTGTTGTATATATAAATTATATAAATACAATTGCATGTTATTAGTATGTAGATATGGCCAACAGTATTAATAATGTAAAACAATTCTATTAATAATCAAGGTTTCAATAAAAATAAAATCATGAAGAATTTGACATAAATAACTAAGGGAATGGTGACTTGAGTATTGATATAGTTTCAATTACAGGAAAACACACAATCTCCATTATAATAAAATTATATCTCATTGAATGCCCCATACTTATGGCCTTGAAGTTTTAATATCTTGACAACCAGTTCTGCAACCTTCGTATAACTTAACTACATTTAGAGTACATCATACATCCTATGCTTGAACAGACACTCTCTAGTGGGGTAACTCAGTCAGCAGCAAGATGGCATTGAGTGCACAAGCGTATTCTGTAATATACATCCCGAGGAAGGCTTTCAAGGATGATCCAATGAGTCGATCCAAGAGAAACTTTCATTACTGATGTTTCAGACTTAGCTGGAAGGGAATCCATTGAAAAGGGATCTAAAATTCTAGAAAGCTTTCCACAAACAGAACACCCAAAAAATGTTAAAAATGTGCCTGCTGTGATCAAAAGAAATTGGTGGTGCCAGCCTGGGGGGGGGGGATTTCAAAAACAGTTGCTGTGGATCTTAACAAAAAAAAGAAAGAAAGAAAAAAAAACATGGCCACCAAAATTTGTTCCACAGCTCCTGTCACAGGAGCAAAAGAATTTCATGCTCCAATTGCACAGGGAATTCTTGAAAGCACGAAGAATGATCCAGATATCTTAAAGAAAAGTTTATAACCAGAGATGAGCGGTGGATATATGGTGATGATATTAAAAAAATGTCCAAAGAAAGTAGAGAAAAAATTGAATCAACATCAAACTCGTGATTATATATATATATATATATATATATATATATATAAGATAAATCTAATGAGTCAGACAAACCTACTATTAGTTTTGCTTAATGCTCTTCAGGGATAAGATTTTAGCCCTGAAGAGCATTAAGCGAAACTAATAGTAGGTTCGTCTGACTCATTAGATTTATCTTTATTATTTGCTCTACTTAGGTATTGAGCACTTTTTACTTATTAGCTATTCTCCTAGCGGTTATATGAATATATATATATCTTATATACATATATATACATATAAATTTTTTTTTTCTTTTGGCCAAATACTGTACCAATAGATTATTTTTTGTTGGTACGACTATCTTGGTCTTTTCTTTTTTCAAAAAAATTTTTTTCTCCCGGTTGATGTTTGGTAGTATATTTTTACAATCAAACTATTTGCCTGGTTTTTTCTCATGAGGATTTACCAACATGCTTGGTATATTACATATATATATATATATATATATATATATATATAGACCAAGGAGATTGTTTTCGCATCTGAGGTGAAGCACTACTCCTACCATTAACTCCTTACTTTACTGCACAGATCCCTGTGCTACTCATACGCTGAGTTAACGAGGTCTGGTATGGAATCAGGAACCTTGAGGTTCCCAGCCGAGCTAAACCGAACGCCTTCTTGCATGGATACTTTGCTTTTGTGTCTTCTATCTTGCTATTTTCCATCTTAGCTTGGGCTGGATCGGTTTATCTCTGGCTGGGCTGATATTCTGGATCTGATCTCAGACTTCTTGTGTTACTTCTTTTTCTTTTTTTTTTTTCTTTTTTTATTAATGACACAAAATTTTCTTGCATCTGAGGTGGAGTGCCACACTTATGATCAGCTCCTCACTTTACCGCACAGATCCCTGTGCTACTCATACATTGAGTTGGCAAGGGCCAGTATCGAACCAAGAACCTTGTGGTTCCTAAGAGAATGCACTATCATCTGAGCACCCATATTATTAAAATTAATATATATGTATGCTTATGTGTGTCATGTACATAATCATTAACACGCTTTGAAAAAATTTGTTAAATATATTTCTTGTTAAAATCAATGTCTACATGAATAATTTTGGTGAATTTATGCAGAAGTGTTTAAAGAAAAGCAAACAATTAAATTTCTTAAAATTTATTCCTAACAAACAAAAGAGAAAAACAAAATAATTGGAAAGTTCAAAATTATTGGCACTTCTACAATATTTTGATGATAAACGACCAATAGTTTATCCTTTTTGCATAATAATTTCTTTCAATGTGCAAAAGGCAATTTACAAGTTTCTGACACAAATCACATGACAGATCAGCCAATTCTTCAATCATCTTTTTCAACCAATCATCTTCTATTTCCTCTTTTATTTGACTACCATCATTAATTTTTTCTGTTTAAGTCAAAATTTTGAGCTGGCCATCAGAAATCATTGATCTTGTTATCCTTCCACCATCTTTTGATTAAAAAATATGAGGTATACATCGAGGGTCTAACAGTGTCCTTACCCAAGATGAAGGTCTTGCCTTACCACCCCCTAATTGCCTTGTCTAAAAACTAAATTTTGACCATACAACAAAATGGTATATGCATAAATCAGAATCTGTTCTTGAATGAATGAAACTCATAAAATTCTCTGGGACTTTGAGATAAAGACAGATCACCCTATCCTAGCCAGGAGACCAGACCTAGTGTTGATTAACAAAAAAAAAAAAAAGAAAAAAAAGAGAACTTGCCAACTGGTGGATTTTGCGGTTCCAGCAGATCACAGGATGAAGCTGAAGGAAAATGAAAAGATGGATAAATACCTGGACCTTGCCAGATAATTGAAAAAGCTGTGGAATATGAGAGTGAAAGTGATACCAATTGTAGTTTATGCACTTGGAGTGGTCCCAATAAACTTGGAAAAAAGACTGGAGGATCTAGAAATCAGAGGAAGAATTGAGATCATCCAGACTACTGCAATCGGCTAGAATACTCAGAAGAGTCCTAGAGACTTGATGTCACTCAGTCTCCAGTGAAATACCATCAGCTAACTCAATAATAGAGGCTATCGAACACTGGTTCAACCATGTTTGATTGTAGCAATGATATTCTTCAAATTATAGGCTTTTCTTTTTTGTACCTCTGCATCGTAGTTCTTATGTTCAAATAATTTATATTCTATCTTATCATAGCACAGGAGAGAGCAGTAAAAACATTCGGTTTTTTTAGAAAGTCCATCATGAACTTCAAAGGAACACTTGTGTATATTCTTGAAGAATGAAATCATTTGGGAATAGCACAAATCAAAGCCAATTCTATTGATAACTTGTAAAATTGTTGACAATGAAGCACAGACTCCTGTCTTTGCCAAATTCACAAACATTGCTTTGGTTGCAATCTTAAAATCTTACTTTCAGCTGCTTCTATTCATCTTTCTCTCTGACATTCTTTTTTTATTTCCCCCCAAATGAATCAGTATCAAGATGCCTCAATTGGTAGTGAAGCCGCCTAGGAATCGCAAGGTTCCTGGTTCAATACTGGTGACTGCCAACTCAATGCATGAGTAGCACAGCCTGTGTAATCTGCTCTGTGCGGTAAAGTAGGGAGATCCACCTCAGCAAAAACAATCTCCCTGGTCTAGCACTAGCAAAAAGGGGATAGACTTCCTTGCTGTTCAGCTGATACTGACAATAGGCCACTCTGCCAATTTTACTTATGTACCAACCTCTCCCCACGAGCAGTTTTTATTATAATGAAAGATAAGAAAAAGGACATGCTACACAGAAAAATATAAGAAAGAAAGAAAGAGTAGGGGAAAGATAGAGAGAGGGTGAGAGTGTGGAAGGGATAACATTAATCTGTTTCAATTGAACATAACGAAAAGATGGAAAGAATGAAAGAAAGAAAAAAGACAGAGAGAAAGAGTTAAATCATGATTATTATACTTTTTACATATTGAACTATTTTTTCTCTAGCTCTTAAGTAAACAAAATCAAGGGTAATGATTAGATTATCATACTGCGGTATATCCAAGGTCCTGCTCGTTAGAATAAATACCTTTCAACACTTTTCAACACATTTTATATCATTGTAGGGGATTATCTTCCCTTTGCCAGGAAGAGTTATCTTCCCGCTGTGTTGCCGTTTGTGGCCACCAAGGGACCTCTAGTATATAAGCGGCTGATTCAAGTGCTAGTCTCTTTCCTTACTGCTCTGAACGAGCACATGGGTTAGACTTTTGTCTACCCCTTCTCGGTGGGCTTTGCCCCCCCCCTTACATTACTGTAAGTCTTTTATACAGCATGGACTATCCTTTAGTTCCATATCTGTAACATTTATATTTTATGTACATTTGGGTATCTCGTTTATACCTAAATATTGTATCTTGTATTTACCATTCATGAATGTGTCCTTTTATCTCTACTCTTATATCTTATTGTATCTTATGTATCTATGTACTTTATGTATCTTATCATTACCATGTGCTGTACACCTATTAAATGTTTTGTCTGACATCATCATCAAATCTTGAAAATTATCATAATTTATTGATATTAGTTTTCTGGGGACAACTACATATGGACACACCAATGTAAGCCAACTAGTAAAAACCTACATCAATCAGATCAGTGCAGATACTGAATGCCATGTGGGAGACCTGCCAGGAGTGATGACCTATAAGAATGAATGGTGAGAGAGAGAGTCATGGCAATATGTGCTGTCAGCACAACTTGATTGATGATGATGATGAGGGAATAACCACAAAAAGGGCTGAAAGAAATGCCTTACCATTTTGAAAGTTATCATCATCATCATCATGTCGCACTATTAGCACAGATGTCCATGACAATCTCTCTCCAGCATCCCTATCACTCATTGTTCTCTGGAGGTCCTCTATGCAGCATCCAGTATCAGCACAAAACTGTCATATATATATATATAATGGACTCTCCCGTCGATTATCGACGTATGAGGGTTCATACACACAATGAACACCCACACAGGGATTTGTTTAAAGTGGTGAAGGCTTGTGTTTGACCATCCACACTTTTTGGCACAGTCGATAGGAAAGAATTGGTGCATCAAGGGTTGCCACAAACCCAATCAACGACCGACCTCAGGAATTTTGAATTCAGAGTTATCCCTCTCCTAGGTTGAAGGGCCCGGTATTTAACCCATAGCTGGAGGGAGAATATATGGATTCATACCTTTCCCAAGGGTATTAGTGCTATGTGAAATGCCAACAGCTTCGTCTAGGAATTGAACTTGAAACGACGAGTCCATTTTCCACGACTCTAACCACTAGCCCACGCGCCTCCATAAATATATATATATATATATATATATATATATTTACCAACCCCTCCGCACGAGCAGGATGTGACACAAGGTCAATTTCTTAAGTGGAGTTCAACAGGTTTGAATTCAGAGTTTTCCTTCTCCTAGACCGGTTGCCTAACCAAGGTTAAAGAGCCCAGTCTGCCCTGCTATTTATCCATAGCTGGAGGAAGAGCAGGATTCATACCTTTCCCAAGGGTATTAGCGCTAAGTGAAATGCAATTACCACATCCAGGATTTGAACTCAGGGTGACCAGTCCATTTCCCAAGACTTTAACCATTACACCACGCGCTTCCCAAGAAAGCTGGTCAATATACGTCTTTGCTGGTCAGCCTACACTGGCGTGCCCATGTGCTGGCTTCCACAGGAGGACGTCACTTATGATAAAAAAAAAAAAAAAGTGTTCCCCAAAAATTCTTGAACTTCAAAATTATCTAGAAAACTATTATATGAATTGGGGAGGTGTTAACTGGTTAGCTAACACCTGTTTCTTATAATGCATTAGGTTATCCTAAACAGAGTAACCTAACACAGGACATATTCAAAGAGTTATAATAAACAGACTTTATTGTCTAAGCAATGTCCAACAGAAAGAATACAAAACAGGATAGATAAAGATCTTAAAAGGAAAGAGTCTTTGTAGATAGCCTCAGGTACACAGGTAAAGGGGCACAACAGGTGTGCCAAGCCTCAATGAAACTATAGATTATAAAAGGCCCATGGACGGGTCCACATATTGCCTGTCATTGAGGGGCTAAACCCCGAGTCCAAATGAACAGAGACATAAATTGTGTGTCATTCTTGAAGAATAATCAAAGTTCCAATTACCGTCGAATTGGGAAGACATGGCAACAAATGGTTGTAACTCAATACAAACCCGAATAGTTGCAAAGTCTACTGCAGAATGACAGGGTATTTATAAAACTTCACAATATCATTCAAATCAAGCAGCCAATCAGAACTCAAGGAATGGAATCACCCAAATTCATGAATGGATCATTCTTGATTTCTATAAATACCAACTGTCTTGGACACTGCTTCAGTTGTACTTAGCTAGTTGCTGTTATTCAAACCAACAGTAGACTAACTGACTTCAATAATTCTAAATGCTGGAGATTCCCGGAGAAAGAGAGTTTGACTTTCCTGGGACTGTCTTTATACATCCTGGTCCAACGCCACCAAATGGCAACCCATAGCAAGTAAGGGAAGATAATCCCTACACTAACTTCAGATATCCATCTAGGAAAATGGAAAAAAAATTGTCCAGCTGGTCTAATTGAATAAAAAAAAATGTCTGTAAGAGAATTTGGTCTGTCGGTAAATTCTTCAATATTTCCTGCTGATGTCTGTGACTGATATGTAAATCTGTGGGGATTAAGATAAAATAAAATCAAATTAAAAATTAAAAAAATAATCTCCCAGAAGCCCTCAACAGGAAGAACCCTCTGGGCATGCAGAGAAAAAAGGCCTCTTTCTAGCACCAAAAGACCCCACAGCCATTCCAATTGTTACATAATTATTGGATACCTAATATTTATGTGCAATAGTGTAGAAACAAGATGGCGTTTTAAGTGCAGCTGATAGCCTTGAGGAATGAGTGATAGCGTTGACCTCAGTCCTCACCCTACCTTCCGGGGATAGCCATGAGAACCGGTAGAGAGGACCCTATCTTCCGGTTTAGATAGTAAGTAAGTTGCAGTCAGTTAGAAGGTAGCAGCGAACTCAAAGGGGTAAGTCGTGTTATATGCGCGGTCCCTCATCTGTGCAGATTGTCTGGTTGGGGATTTAAAAATGAAGTAAGATCAAAGCAAATCGGAGTCTTGTGTTATTACCTCTAAAAACTAACAATGACACAGGGCTTCTGATAAAGAGAAATCCCCAATAGAAGACCAGACCCGAAGTCCCCAAGAAAGTCCAGACCTTAGAAGATTCCAGACAAAGACAAGATGTTATAAGATTCCAAAGGCGGCCAGAAGAATAGAGTAAGAAGGAAGTAAGTAAAGAAGTAATGAAGAGGGTATACAACACAATGCAGACCGTTATTGGGAACATATGCTACAACTGGCACAGGAAGAAATTTCTTCTCCACAAAATAACCATGGACCTAGAAATTAAGTCTGAAAGTTAAAATGTCTTTTGCTTTGTCTCTTCTTTCCCTCCTTAATTCCTTTACAGCTCAATGACCGACGGAAGGAAGAACAACATATAATGGGTTTCAGAAAAGAAGCTAGCCACACCAACAACAGCATGCACCAAATAACAAAAAAAAATCCTATACCTCATAAAAAGAAAGGGTGGGTGGGGTGGGTGATGGATTTTGAATGTTGATTTTCAAGGTAAACAGAATCTCCCTCACCCCTTGAAATATTGATGCAACACAATCTTATAACCTTCACCGGCTCCCCCCCCTCATTTGGAAATATCAATAAAATCTTAACTGTTTAAATATTGCTTGATTTATTTTTTTTTTTTTAAACAGTCTTGTTTCCATGGCAACTGACCTGAAAATGTCTCTGCTGTTAAAGTGGAATCACCTTGAACTTTGCTCATTAAAGTCTCTCAGATGATTTTTCATTATGTAAGGCAGATTTTTTTTTTATTCAGTTGACGATTTTCTTTTCAAACAATAAATAAAAATAAAAATATATTCTTCTCAAAAGAAAAGAAAAAGAAAATCTTACATATTTCATTCAAATACAAAAAGAAAGAAAGAAAGAAAGAAAGAAATACCAAGTTTGAAAAATGAGTAAAAACTTGGAAAGACAAAAAAAAAAAAAAAAAAATCAAACACAATAATAATTTTCGTTACAATTCCTAAATCCTTAGTGGAGAGTAGGGGGTGCATGGATGGGGGGGTGAGGTGGTGATTCCGAACTGAAAGAATCCAGAATCCAATTAAATGCAAAAATTAATGAGACATTTTTTTTTCCTTGTACCTTTTAAGTGAAGAAAGAGGACTTTTTCAAACTGTAGAAATCTTTCATGTTCCTGGACTTTTAAAAAAAATATTTTATGTTAGGAATTTACATACATATTCAGGCACCCATGGTGTAATGGTTATCATCATAGCAAATGGATATTTCAACCAGAATTCAACTCTTGGACAAGACTGTTTGCATTTCCAATCGTGCTAATACCCTTGGAAAAGGGTATGACTCCAACTATTCTCCTTATATTGGATTATTTGTTCTCCACACCAATGAGGAGGCATTTGGATGTTTGTTTTGTTTTACGGCATATCAACCTCAGTGGGTCATTTAATGCCGACAAAGTTGTGAAATAAATTCATTCTTAATACATAATACAATTTTGTTTATAAACTCATGTTTTTCTATTCAACCCATAGATGGGACCCTAACAGGTACTACCACTCCTGGTCAGAGTGGACCAGGGAGCAATGGTGATGAAGGGGTGCTCCACATTCCCCAAACCTCCAGAACTGGAACCTCACCATCAGATAGAGTTTAACGTCATCCCAAGACATGTAGACCCTCAGTCACCACCTTCTAGCACCCATATGATAAAAAGGGGTTGGGGCATTTGGATGTAATGTTTATTGTTGTAAGAAATGGACATGGCGACCAGGGTTAGAATCATGGACAAAGCTGTTTGCATTTCACATAGCGCTAATACCCTTGGGAAAGGTATGCATCAACTACTCTCCCTCCAACTTCCAATGCTTAAAGGCAGACTGAGTTCTTTAATCATGGCTAGGTAACCAATCTAGGAAAAGGAAAACTCTGAATTCAAACCTATTAAACTGCTTAAAAACTGACCTTTTGTCATATCTTACTTGTGTAGAGAGGTTGATAAATACATACATATTGGCAGGTGGGGGTATTGAATACTTGTTCTTATTCTATTCAAAACTTGAACTGCATATAACCAATCTGCATGTGTATATATCATAGGTGTAGGTGTCGCTTGAGTTAGACAGGTTCACTTTCACACCTTTTTTTAGACTGCTTTGCAGATCCACCCTTTTCATGTAGACAGCCTAAGGGAAATAACTATGCAAGACTAATACTATGTTGACATCCCATAATTTAAGTCCTATTAAATCTCCCAAGATCAGAAGTGGTTTCAAAATTTTTGGAGGGAAAAATCATTCTAGAAGAATTTTGTCTTAGTAGTTCCTTGAACTGGTAAAGAGCAAAGTTTTTGTCGTGTTGTAACAGGAATTACAATAAAAAATATATTGTTCTTTTGTATCAGTCGAGTTCTGTTGAATTTTTAGCAGAAGAAACATCAACGTGCTGCTATAATAAGTTTTATCTATAAACAATACGAGAATTGTTGATAATAGAAGACACTTGGCTTTCTTACAAAATTTGAACTTTTCTTTTACACTTTGATGACAGTTGGAAATGAATCATTCAACCTGTTAGTGACTTATTTCTCATTTATATCTGCCACACATAACCACAGCAAAGTTTGGCTGTGCAAAGTTCAAACAATTTCATTCTTATTTGTCTGTATCTTTTAGATGAAACTTGGTGTGAATAATTTTGATGGTTCAGACTGTTGTCTCATCTTTATCATAGTATGTATAAATGTAAAATTGTTTTTATTTGTTTGTATTTTTGAGATGGGGTTTGATGGGAATAATTTTGATGGTTTGGACTATTGTCCTCATCTTTATCATGGTATGTATAAATGTAAAATTGTTTTTATTTGTTTGTATTTTTGAGATGGGGTTTGATGTGAATAATTTTAATTTTTCGGACTGTTTTCCTCATCTTTATTGTAGTATGTATATTATTTATACTTTAATTCTAATTTTTTTTAAACTCTAAATACCTGTTCAATAATAGTTTAATTTAAATTTTCAAACCTATTTACTTTAGATTTTTCAATGGCTAGGGTTCATAGAATAATCTTAACAGGAAGTTTTAAGATATAATTACTACATTTTGGGACGTTCTTATTTCAAATTCCAAATCAGATGAAAATGGTTTGGTAAGTAATACAACATATTTTGGAATTTCTATTTTAGAATATGTCATTTTTTCTTCTATTTTATTTTATATCCTAACCACATTTCTGTGAATAAGTCTGGTGGCATCTATGCTGCTTGGGGTGCCTTGAATTAGTGGTAATTATATTTTAGCTCCAAAACCATTGTTTGGTCAGTAAAATGGTTATTCCTGTATATAGAGGTGATTGGATATACCAATCACGTGATAGCCCAGAGTTTTAGGCGCAATATCCAAAAGCCCAGGCAGATAGATTCCACCAGCGGTTCCACGAGGCAGCGATTTGAAGGGCTCCCAGAAATCACCCTAAGACCACCCAACGCGCAGGTAGGTCCCTTAAACTCAGCTTTATATACAGAAAGGACTTTATATTGTTATTTGTTGTTTCATGTACTAGCCAATAAATTTTTTGAATTAAAGGAAATATTAATTCCTTTCTTGTTGTTGTTAATCTTAGAATTGAATGCTATACTAATACAATACCATGTTTGAACTCAAGGTTATAATCTGATGACTTTATTTTAAGGTATTTAAGTAACACCTAATCAAGGTCTGAGGTTACAGCAGCCTGAACATTGTGCTTATACATACCACAATAAAGATGAGGACAACAGTCTGAAAAATGAAAATTATTCACATCAAGCCTCATCTAAAAAAATACAGACAAAATGTTGTGTTTATACATACCACAATAAAGATGAGGACAACAGTTTGAAAAATTATTCAATTTCATTCTTCAATACTAATTTTTTTTTTATTCTATACAAGAAGCACTTAAAATCCTCTAACTCAGAGAACAAAGCAATTTACAGTATAACTTGCAACAGCATTATAATTCAGTGTACTGAATGTAAAAAAAAAAATAAAATAAAAAAAACACAGCTCATAATAGCAATCTATATATTAATACTGGTGTTCTTTAATCTTACATCTGTTATCATCTTGCAACACTCTCTGGTTAAAAAATGAGACCGTCCGAATTGTCCAAGATGAAATGCAAAAATGTAAATCCTGATTATCTGATGCCGCTTATCTGCTGAATTCTTATTTCTTATGAGTGTCGTCACCTCAGCTAAATAATGGACTGTTCAGTTTTTATTATGAAAAAAGAAAGGACATGCTACACAGAAAAAATATAATAAGAAAGAAAGATAGAAGAACTTGAAAACAATAACGTTAATCTGTTTCAATCGAACATGATGAAAAGAAAGAAAAGAGTGAGAGAGAGTTAAATCAAGATTATTATAAAGTAAGTAAGTCGTCGGGGCGGCCTAATGTCGGTATCAGCCATGCAGCGAGGGAGCCTATCCCCTTTTCACTAGTGCTAGACCAAGGAGATTATTTTAGCGTCTGAGGTGGAGCGCCACACCTACCATCAGCTCTTTACTTTACCTCACAGATCCCTGTGCTACTCATACACTGAGTTGGCGAGGGCCGGTATCGAACTAGGAACCTCGTGGTTTCTAGCCGAACGCTATACCGACTGAGCTAACCCGGCCCGGATTATTATATTCTTTACATATTGAACTATTTGGCAATAGCTCTTCTTAAGTAAACATATCAAATGTTGTAATAATTAAATTATCATACTGTGGTATATCCACTGGTCCTGCTAGTATTTTTCTATTTCAACAATTCACTTACCATGTTATAAATTAGAAAATAAGCAATTTCCAGTCCAATTTGTAAGTGAATAAATAACTTTGTGATGTTTGCATTTGATGATCATTTTTTAATCATCCAAATTTTTTATATAAAAGAGATAACCATGAAATGCTAATTAAAATCTTTCACTCCTTCCTAAACAGAAGCATCATTATCATTATGGACCACAATTACAATGGATAACCAACAGGTTCAAAGGTCATCAAATCTACAATAAAACAAAAACAGAAATGCTGTTTTCTATTTCCTGATTTTGAAGATATTATTTTTTCTTTTCCTAAAATAAACCTGTGAATTTTACCCTGCATCTTTGAGACTTAAGATTACATTGCTTAAAGCCATCACCTAATTTTAGAAAAAAAAGACTTTGGTACTTTTTACCCAAAATTTAGTTGGTCAATTTATGGAGTTGCCTTGTAAATTGGTCAGTCTTTTAAGTTGTTGAGAAATACAATCCTTAAAGTGTTACCTATAGGCAATAGATTTGAGCAATACTGTGGTCCTATAAGTGCGTGTTGTGCTGCAGGTCACTTATAGGTTGATGAACCTGCTTTTTTGGACTTCCTGTGCCCAGACTGCATCTTGTT
>CM042148.1:44955850-44978350 GCA_023376005.1 Doryteuthis pealeii | reverse complement strand
GCTGGTGCTTCTGATACGTGCGAGGTATTGAAGTAAGTCAGTTAGACAGTCAACAATTGGTTTGAGCAATGTGACTGGCCAAGCCCAACTGCACCAGTGTCAAGACAACTGGTATTTATGGGAATTCAGAACAGTCCACCCATGCATTTGGGTGAGTCCATTCCCTGAGTCCTGATTGGCTGCTTGGCTTGTAGGGCCCTCTGAGGCTCCATAAATCCTGCCACTTTTCAGTGGTCTTTACGGCATCTCAGAATCATATTCAGTTATGACTGTTTGCCATCCTGTCTTGCCAATTCGACGGTAATTGGACTTAGTATTCTATACGAGGGATGTTGTCCAATATGGTGGATGCGTCCCTTGTCACTGAATCCTGGTTCAATTTTCATGAGAGCCTGTTTTCTGCAAGGGATGGAGAAATTTCTATGAAAGAAATATACTTTGTCGAAGACAGTTGGTATTCCTTTTTATGTCTGTAACCAGCAAAAACTCACAGTTACAGGAAGGATGAATTGGTACACGGCGGTCCTGAAGAAAAGCTTCAACCCAAGAAGAACTCCTTATTCATTGTTTAGCGTCGGCTGCAGCAACCTGCATTGCAGTGGTTGGTTCTGAAAAAATGTTCCCTTTGTTTGCGCTGTCAGGAAGATAGGGTTGGAGATTTGAAAGAATTTGTGCAAAAGACTCTCTTCTAAAAGAACATTCTTATCTTCTTTTCTAAGAATTTTGTTTAGTAGTTTGAAACTCCAATATTATGTGACCTCACGGAGACAGGTCAGACCGAGGAAAAAAAGGACAAAGTGTTTTATGTTTTTCTTCTTTATTTCTTATTATTGTGTCTATGTTTTGTATGTACGTAAATTTATTATTTTATTTTTTGGTACTTTATGTCCGTCAGACTTTTGCAAGCGGAATAATTCTTGCAATTTAAATAAATCTTGTTTAACGTGGCCAAGTCCATTTTCAGGATTCTCACTGGCAGCTGGTTTTAGTGTGGATACTGTAGAGATTCATGTTGTGTGATCAATATCCAGCTGTGTTGAAAGTTAAATCTGCTCTCTGAGAATCTAGACCTGGTAGGTGATTTAAATAGCAGGTTGGGATATTCCACTGTGTACCTTGGCCAAGTCCATTGCCAGGATTCTCATTAGCTGTGGACACTGTACTTGGTTATAGTCTTCTTTTTTTTTGTCTGGTGACTGGATGCTAGTAACGGCCTTCCTCTGAAGGTGAGTATGATATGCTGATTCTACAGATATATGAATCTTCTTGTATGAACTTCATTCTTCTTTCCTGAAGTTCATTAGTCAAAATGAATTCCTTTGTTACAAATGAGAGAATCGTTACTTTGAGAGGCAAATTTCAAAGAATACATTAGTATTATCGTTGTGAAATATCTTCTGACCTCAAAGTGGCACATCGTCATCATCTGTCCATTTTCTTGGGAGAGAAGAAGAAGAAGAATTATAAGTAGATTTTCCATCTTGATTTCGCATTACAAGTGCAGATTCCCTGTCATTGTCACCATCATCATCATCATCACCATGGACATCATCATAATGGTTCTTATTACCTTTTCATCACTTCCATTTCCATTATCTGGAGACTAATGGATTCCATCAATCAACAGACTCCATTCTCTTTGGCAAGTTATCCATTTGTTACCCCTACACCCCCCGCTGCCACCCCTTTCCAACCAGCCCCCACCCCTATCATCGGCTCTTCCTTCACAGCCGGGGTTCAAGGGGTGGCAAAAACAATAAGTATCTATGGACAATGGCTGGCACACATAACCCTTTTGTAAAATTAACATTTACTTATCTACTTGGTTGATCAGGATTAAATCACTTCTAATCAAACTGATCAGCTCCACTGGGGCAGCAACAACAGCAGCAGCAGCAGCAGAGTCATTAGATGTTCCCATTGTTACCCCCTCCCTTCCTTGCCCCCCTCCCCCTTCTTCAAACTGGTGACCCTGAGTCTGAACCCGAGTACCAAGTGACCTCTTCTCTATTTGATGAATGTACGGCAATTCTGCAATGATAAGTTGGCAGATATGATTGCTTCGATTGAGAGGCACACAGAGTGGAGGGGGGTCGTCGTTGAGAGAGAAGAAAGTGAGGGGTCGTCGTTGAGAGAGAAGAAAGGGAGGGGTCGTCGTTGAGAGAGAAGAAGGGGAGGCTCCAGTGTTTTCATTGACTAATCAAATTGGGAACTGATCCAACGTTAGTCAGCTGCAACGTTCATTTTCTCCGTTTATTAAAGAGAGGAGAAACGTGACAATCAAAATCGAAGCAACTAAAGGACTTCAACAAGAATTAACAAATAATAAATATCACAGTATCAATTTTTTTTTTTTTTTCTAATTTGTACTCTGGTTCATTAGTTGGATAGTTGAATTGATTATATCTTCAAAGTAACTCAAGAATAGTTTGTTCAGTCTTTATAAATCTTGGCCAGTTTGTTGTGTAAGGGAACACTTTAAAATTGAAGTCTTGATAGAGGAGGGACAGATCAGATTTAGTTTTTACTAGCAGCGGCTACCCTGCGTCACCTGGGTAGAAGGGGATTTTTTAAAGTTAGTTCCACAAATCATTATTACTGAATTGTGAGTTGAATCCTTGTGGGATGCCCCTTTTAAATCACTATGTAAAAAAAAAAAAAAAAAAAAAAAAAAAAAAAAAAAAAAAAAAGACCTTGCATTGATCCAGCTACTCTGAAAAGAAATGTTAATGTCTACTATCTAAAATATTAAAAAAAAAAATCCATGTTGTTATCATTTAAATTTTATTCTTTAATTATCTTCATGAATATAAATCAAATCTCTATATATTTACTTTGTTGTTAATTGTTTTATTATCGAAGTTTCCTCCGGACATACATATACACACAACTGCCCTTTATATATGTATAGATAAAGATAAATAATGAGTCAGATAAACCTACTAAAAGTTTCACTTAATGCTTTCAGGGCTAAGATCCGACTCTTAATTTTTGGTTGGTACGATTATCTTGGTCTTTTTTTTTTTCCAAAAATTTTTCTCTCCGGGTGATGTTTGGTAGTATGTTTTTGCAATCAAACTATTTGCTGGGTTTTTTTCTCACCGCGAGGATTTACCAACAAGTTTGGTATATTAAATTATATATGTATAGATAGATAGATAGATAACAAAATGAAAATGAGTTTGTTCTCTAAATGGAATATTTTTCTATTGACAAATGCTATTTACCATTACGTTTGGTTTCTTTGTTTAATGGTATATCATATATCAACCCTTTTCAGGTCATTTAATGCCAAATTAAGTCATTTGATAAACAAAGGACTCATGTTGATTACAGTACCTGCTTTTGCTTAAGTTGTCACCTAATTAAGTATTGAACAGGCTTATTGCTGCTTAACTTTGGTGATCTAGTGGGAATTGGTGCTTTCAGCCTGACTTGACCATAATTTGTGCAACTGGATTTTTAGAGATAAATTTCTATTGATTTTTCATCAATGAAATAACGCTTGAGAAATCATTTTTCTTGCATTTTACTTGTTTGAAATATATATTCAAAAATAGTTTTAATTTAAGAAAATCTTTGAACACAAAAGTTTTCTTGATTTAGCCAATCACAGATAAGCAGAACTTAACAGTGAGATTAACTTTGTGCAACAGGCTGGTTGGTTGATCTACGGCATATCAACTCTTTTTGGGTCGTTTAATGCCAAAAGTCATTTTGATAACCAAAGAAGTCAGATTGTAGCATATCGTGCAACGGAAGAGGATGGTTCAGCAAAAAGACAAAGAGAAAGATAATAATATATATTAAAAAAAAGGAGAACGGAAGAGAGGTCTTCCGGTCAAGAAGCAGGGAGAAGATGAAGAAATAGATAAAAGGAAAACGGAAGACTCCTCTTCTGGTGAAGAGGCGGAGAGAAAGATAAAGAAATATATAAAAAATGTCCGTTATCAGATCAAAAGATAAAAATGCGTGGGCATATTTTTTGTATATAAAGGCTAGCGGATGAAGGGTGTCAGTCAGTCCCCAGCAAGAAGCCGTGAAGGTAACCTCCCACCCCCCGTCATCAACCACCCTCATTGTGAACACTGCGCTCTTCCCCAACCTAATCAAGTTCATTGTGAACACTCGTTGCCCCTCACCACCCACACACCGACGAAAATAAAGACGGGTTCATATTTTTATATACACGTGTCTGTGGTTTTATTGAAGTCCAGTAGTTGGCTATACAACAAGATTGCTTACACTATCTGCTGTTGCTTATATTGTCACCCAATTAAGTATTGAACAGGCTCATTGCTGCTTAACTTTGCAGGAACTAGTGCTTTCATAATAGTAGACGCTTGGATAAACCACTCTCCCATGATTTTCTTACTTAGGAAATAGCTTTAAAAACCTGTAAATTGTCAGGTGGCCTATGTTGATATCAGCTGGACAGCGAGGGAGTCTATTCCCTTTTCACTAGCGCTAGACCAGGGAGATTTTTTTGTGTCTGAGGTGGAACACCACACCTACCATCAGCTCCCTACACTTCCACACAGATCTAGCAGTGCTACTCATGTGCTGAGTTGGTGAGGGCTGGTATCAAACCCAGAACCTTATGGTTCCTAGGCTGATGCTCTACTGACTGAGAAGTTGTAGACTATGGGGATTAAGATAAAAAAATTAAAAATTTTAAAAATAACAATCTCCCAGGAGCCTCAGAGAGAAAGTGTCCTCTGGGAATGTGAAGTGAAAAAGACCCCTACCTACCACCAAGAAATACCACAGCTATTCAAACTCAACCCTTGACTAGGATCAGATGCTATGACTGGACAGGAAGAAATTTCTTGGTGGATTGGATACATTTACATTTATATATATATATATATATGAGGTTAAGTAAACAAACGTGTTTATTTTTATATGGCTTTAAGCTGACAATTTTTGGAGGATATGTGCTTAATTGAAGTTGTACCTAATTTTGAAAATTAATTAGTCAATAATTAATGAATTTTAGGCGGGCATATATGTTCAAATGTAAGGCTAAACGAATCGAGAAAATGTCAATCCCTGAATAGGTCGAAATGTACATTCAGGGATTGACATTTTCTCGATTCGTTTAGCCTTACATTTGAACATATATGTCCGCCTAAAATTCATTAATTATTAACTAATTAATTTTCAAAATTAGGTATGACTTCAATTAAGCACATATCCTCCAAATATATATATATATATATATATATATATATATATATATATAGTTTAAAAAATTAATGGTAAAATGAATGAATGGATGAAATAAAAATGAATGAAATGAGGGGGATAAATGAAAAATCCTTTCCAAGGGACCCTTCTCAAAAGTATTAAAACACTTTTTGAGAGTGGGGTCCCTGAGAGAAAGTTTTTCTCATCTATTATTAGACTCCTTTGAAGCATCAAGTTAATATAATTATTCTCTAAGTTATTAGAGAAGATAAAATCCATCTCTTACCTTTGTAATATCTGTTGAGAATGGGTATGAATTTTTATATGTATATATATCTAATCTTGTCTGGTTAACTTCCGGTGAATATTGCTACATTGTAACTATCTTGAATTCAAAATAAAAACGGTCAAATAGAAGAATTTATTTACTTAGCTTTTTGTTTTCAGTTGTAAAATAAAATGAAATATATTAAATTAATTAGATAGATCAGTAAATAAATAAAAAGATTATCTTAATTATATATTAGAAAGATTGATGAATAATTTTAGAAAACTATATTTTATTAGTATTTTTAAATTTCAAATAGATTAAATATTATAAATTAAACATTTAAATTACAAAAGACAAAGTGTTATTTTTCCTTATATTAACAGCTCTAGACTGACCGTAATTTTAAGAGGGTATTACGGTTTAAAGAATTACCTATATGTAAAGATAAATATAATTATTATAGGTATATTACAATATTTAAACTTGTTACCATAAAAGTGTCCACCTTGAACTTATTCCTTTTGGAAACAAAGTAAAAATATGAACTTAGTTTATATATATATATATATATATATATATATATATATATATTGGAGGATATGTGCTTAATTGAAGTCATACTTAATTTTGAAAATTAATTAGTAATTAATTAATGAATTTAGGTGGGCATATATGTTCAAATGTAAGGCTAAACAAATTGAGAAAATGTCAATCCTGAATGTACATTTCGACCTATTAGGTCTCATCAGCAAGGTTATAGACATGGGAGACTGCTCCGTGTGTGACTCGAAACCTGACTGTCAAGCTGACAGGCGAAGTCTCTAACCGTTACACTAGCTTGCCAATTCCCACATTCTTTGTTCGTTTTGAAACTTATTTATATTCCACTTTTTATTGACTTGCTACACGACAGTATGAAGTAAACAAACAAATGTGTTTATTTTTTTATATGGCTTTAAGCCGACAATTTTTGGAGGATACGTGCTTAATTGAAGTCATACCTAATTTTGAAAATTAATTAGTTAATAATTAATGAATTTAGGCGGGCATATATGTTCAAAAAAATTAGCTTAAAGCCATATAAAAAAATAAACACATTTGTTCGTTTACTTAACTTCAATATATATATATATATATATATATATATATAATATATAGATATAGAGAGAGAGAGAAGAGAGAGAGAGAGAGAGAGAGAGAGAGAGAGAGAGAGAGAGAGAGAGAGAGAGATATAAAATGGTATGAAAAACAGATGTTGTTAAATTGAATTTATTTTACAACTTTTGCATTGCTAATATTCCCAATATTTCGATTTCTTATGAAATATTTTTGATGAAATCGAAATATTGGCAATATTAGCAATACAAAAGTTGCAAAAATAAATTCAATTTAACAACATGTGTGTTTTTCATAGCATTTTATCTATACATATACCGTCAGATTCATTTCCTTACTCTTAACTATAAATATATATATATATATATAAGATATGGATACAATAGAAACCTACTCGAGTTTCACCATAAGGATCTTCAGGGTTAAATCCACTGAATTAATCGAAGTACCGATTAATTGCAGCCGATCACACATGCGTTCACTGTATAAGATGTTACGTTACAAGGGACACTTGTATATATATATATATATATGTGTGTGAGAAAAATGGAATAAAGTCTGAATCCTAAAAATTTCTTAGTCTTTGTTCTCTTCTCTTCTCTGTAATTTTCTTTCAGCCTGATAAACCACAAGAAAGAAAATCAAGTATATTTGGGGGTTCAGAAAAGAAATTATCAACAACCAATGAAGACACACCAACAACCATAATCCCACATAAAACCATAACTATTTTACCCCATTAGACAACGGAAATGGGGAGAATCTTTTTCTTTTTTTTTTTATTGTAGTTGTTATTTTACCCAGTCATTTCTTATAGCATAAAAAAAAGAGAGAAATCCGTGTTCAAAATGATACTTATTCTCTTGAAATGTTTAAGTGAATGGCACAAATGAAGCCACAAAAATGTGTGAAGTAGTCAAATCAACCAATCAAATTAGATAAGCATCATTTTGATTTTGTTTCTATGACGACCACTAAACTAATTATGCGAAAAAGAAAAAAAAAGGATCAAGGTTTAATTGCTGCTGCTGCTGCCGCCACCATCTGTTTTGGTCTTTATTGTAATTGTTTAATCTACAGTTGCTGGTTTTGGTATACTCTTTACATTTTTACAAAATAGATTAGGTCTCCTCTTAACACTAATTCTAAAAAGAAAAAAAAATTAGTTCACTGTAAGAAAAATAAGACTATCATTTTTAAGATTCTTACCAAAACTCATATTCTGAAAATGAATGAAAATCTCTCAATATGAATCAATAGTTAGCAAACTAATAGTTAGATGCTTCATACTCATGACCTTGTGTCATACTATACTAAGTAAATAAAAGGCATCGTCGGAGCGGCCTAATGTCGGTATCAGCCAGACAGCAAGGGAGTCTATCCCCTTTTTACTAGTGCCAGATGAAGGAGATTATTTTAGCATCTTATGTGGAGCACCCCACCTATCATCAGCTCCTCATTTTACTGCACAGATTCCTGTGCTACTCATACACTGAGTTGGCAAGGGCCGGTATCAAACCAAGAACCTTGTGATTCCTAGCCAAACACTCTACCAACTGTGCTAAACCAGTAAGTAAATAATGATAATCTATAATTGATCCAACTTCCCAGGCACAAAGAGTTAAATTATTCTTTATTCAAATATCAAACATTGAATGTTATGTTAATATGGGGGTTGTTTGCTAGGCTGGCTTGGCTTGATTAGTAGAAGAAGGGGCTATGTTAAAAGAGAGCTTTATTCAAGGTAAAACATTACAGGAAGGTATGTACAAAATCAGGGGCAGATAAGCAGGCTACCATTGCGGATTAAAGGATTAGCTAAAAGGACTTTATTTATACAACATTGAATTTTACAAACAAATGAAAATGATAAAAAGAAATGTCAATTAGGTTGATGATCAATTTATTTCTTCATAAACAGAAAAATCTTAAGACTATTTACTACTATACATTTATTTGATTTATTATAAAGAATGGTTATAGAAGACTTGTTGGTTTTATGTTTGATTAATGTGGCGAGAGAAACCACGCACATAGTGGTTCAAAGCGTGCATGACTGTGTTTGGCATGCAGAATGAGATCAGGGGTGAGTGGGGAGATTGAACTCACATCCTCCTGATCATGAGTCGTGGCCTGACGCATGTGAATTACTAGACTGTGCAGAGTAACCCGGATGCAAAGTCTCATTGTGAGGATTGACGTGTGCTGATGAATGCCGAGCATGCTGCACGGGCAATTCAGAGTAAGGAGTCCGGATGAAAACAGTAATTGTGCATTTAAGGAACTGCTCTCCCAGATCGGGGATGAAAAAGATTGCTGTAGCATTTCGGCTGTCGCGATGAATGGAAGAGAAAATATATTTGGATAGTGTTGGTGAGAAGTGTAGCACTGCTGGGAGAGATTGTTCCAGACTGAAGACTTGGTCAGTTGGGAGAGCAAACGCGTCGGACTTGACTGTGCCCCCCCACCCCAGAGTTTACTTTCATTTTTATTAGAATTAAGATCAATAATCATTCATGAGAACCTTTATACAAAAGTCATTGTAGCAGCTCCTTGATACTTCTTCTGTTGATGAAAATCAAGACACAAGACTAAACTAATTTTTGAATGAACAGCGATTTTATTGCACTTGTGAAATACTGCAAGAAAGTGGTTTAAACAATAACTGATATTTATTTATATTAAGAAGGCAATTACAATGCATATAAAAAACAAAAATAATGTCCAGTGTCTAATTAATTTCAAAGAAACTTCATTTTCAGAGACTGTTTTTGAAATAGATGTGGTCTGTTTTTTGTTTTGGACGTTATAAACACGTGTCTTGTGGGTTGTTATAACGCCACGTGGAAGAGCCGTGATATCCGTTGTTCAATCAATTACAATCCTTTTATTTATTTATATTTATTATTTATTTATTATTATAATATATATTTATATATATATATATATATATATATATATATATATATATATGTGTGTGGTGTGTGTGTGTGTGTATTTATGGAATGTGTATGTTAACTAATTATATATTCAGTGTTTAATTCTAATCTACTGTTTATGGAGGGTGTAACTTAGCTATTAATAAACTTTTCTAATTCTGAGATATAACTTATAATAATGGGTCTTACAAATTCTAGAAATTTCACAGGAATGTTGGGAAAATAAATTTACCTGTGTCAAATGACTACAAAGAACAATTCTTTATAGAACAAATTTCCCTCCAAATTTTTTAACTGCTGCTAGGCGGAAGTCACGTTGCCTTAAGGGATTTCTAATAGAACCCACAAGGCTGGAAGGGAGTGGTGTTACATTGTGGGATGTCAAACAAATATTGGTCCTTATGTAGTTGTTTCCCTTACACTGTTCACGTTAAAGTGATTGATTTACAGGTCTGTCTAAAAAAGAATATTTCTGATTAGTGCACCTTAAGGTGACAACTACAGTCATAATCCTATTCTAAAAAAATGCCTTTTTTTTTTTCATTATTAAACTTGTGCTTCAGAAATAGTTCAGAGTAAATGTTTAGTAATTGGTTTTTCCTATAATCAAAGATCTTACAAATTGGATTTATAAGAAAAAACAAATAGGCCAAACTTTTATTCACTTAATTCAACAATTCTCATCAACAGGAACTATATAGCTTTCAAGGACCCCCGGGGCATTTGAAGGCGGTATTACAAATTGAAATATGTGATAAGAGAAGCCTAAATTGATAAAAATATCTTTTTGTCACAAATGATATTAATTGCTAAAGAGTTTAACCTTAGGCAAAAGAAAAAAATCATCCTTTGGATTTCATCACACACACACACACACACACACACACACACACACTTACAATGTGTTTTGCCATCCTGTAGGCTTTAAGTCCAGAGTGCTTGTCCAGTGGAATTGGATCATTGGTAAAGAGTCCTCCGATAATGAATCCTTTGGTTCTTCTCGTAAAGAGTCCTCAATTCCTTCGTCAATGGTTGTAAGTTCCTCCTCAATGATTGCAAGTGAACTGTGGCAAGTATCAGTGTTTAAGTAATGTATCAGCCATGCAATATGGCTTGCTGATTGGCCAGAGGAGCAAACTACATGACCTAGGCTAGTCTATAAATCAAGGTGGGGAATTAGAGCACACCTTATATCAAAAAATATTCCAACACACACAATTATGATTAGAATTTTACACAAAAAGTGTTTTTTGATTCTTAAAATCTTTACAGTGTTTTATGCAAGGGGAAAAAAATTAATGTGATCCATTTGTTTTTGTGTGTTTGAATTTAACAACACCATCCTCAAAAGGGTCATATATGACATAAGATTTGGTTTGGTTTGGTTTGGTTTGGTTTATGGCATATCAACCTCAGTGGGTCATTTAATGCCGATAAAGTTGTGAAAAATCAATTCTTAATGGATAATACAATTTTTTTATAAACACACTTTTCTATTTAACCCATAGATGGGACCCTAACAGGTACTACCACTCCGGGTCGGAGTGGACCAGGGAGCAATGGTGATGAAGGCATGCTCCACATTCCCCAAACCTCCAGAACTGGAACCTCACCATCAGATAAGTTTAACGTCATTCCCAGGACATGTAGACCCTCAGCCACCACCTTCTAGCACCCATATGATAAGAGTTGTGGCTTGCCATAAGGGCAATAGGGTTGGGGCAATCATATAGGTGCTAGGGCTTGACATGACCAGCCAATTGATCGGAGGGGGCCACTCCGACCTCCCATCTAGCCCAAGAAAGGGCCAAAGTGGAATATTGCAAGTCATGGACTGCTCAACCACCTGGGTTCTATCCTTAAGCATCATGGGTCGCCACCCATGGCCAACAGGTGGTCCCATTGGGGGAGTCTTACCCCTCTGCAGAGGTGCAGTCGGTGCATTCTAACACCCCAGCTGACAGGGTGGCATAAGATCAGGGATAACAGAGGAATATTCAATAATTTTAATGTACCATTTGTTTTAATTTAATTCTGATAATATTTTACTTGACTCACAAACAACCGTAAGAGTTTCAGATCCTTTTAAGCCTTTAGCTTAAATAATTCATAAAAACAATTTTGAACATTTTTCATTTGCGCACTTTTTAAAGAATCAGCATTCCTAATTATGTTGACATAGGAAACTTCCCATGGTGTAGTGGTTAATGTGCTGGACAGCAACATTGTAGCGAGTTTGAACTCCTGTTATTATGTTCACTTTCTGACTCCCTTGGGAAATCTATGAACCCCCTCCAGCTATAGATTAAATAGTACAACTACTGTTCCTCTACAAAGATGGCTTTGGCATTAAATAACTCATGAAAGTTGATATGCCACTAAACAAATGCTGGTTGATATGTCCCTAGGCACAAAAAAGCAGAGTAATATCACAATATTTTTCAAGTATAGATAAGATAATAATAATAAAACAAGATTTAAAAAATCACAAATAGAATTTCACATTGTCAATCCTCAGGTGAGCTAGTATTCAATACAACTCTCTCTCTCTCTCATATATATATATATATATATATATATATATATACACATACAAAGTGTATCATAAAAGTATCAAGATTGAAGCTGTATTTACCAAGACAAAAATGAACAATGAATGGCACATTAATTTTTTTTCAGAAAACAAGGTGTGTCATAAAAGTGGCATGTTTGAAACTGTATTTACCAAGATAGAAATGAACAATGAATGGAATGTTAATTCTTTTCAGAATACAAGGTGTGTCATAAAAGTGCCAAGCTTGAAGCTGTATTCACCAAGTTAGAAATGAAGAATGAATGGAACGTTAATTTGTTCAGAATACAAAATACGATACTTTTTTGTGAAACCACTTACAACGCATCGCATAAAATTCGTATAGAAAATGAACTTGACAAGTGTAAAGTAAAGGATGGCTCGATGTGTAGAATACCGTACAGACTGTTTCGACTTTATTAAGTCTCATCACTAAGACAGAAATCGAAAACTTCAGCAGACGCAGTGAAACACTAGTGAAACACTTTTAACAGTACAAGCTGACCAAGCGAAATTAAAGATATATGGTAGAGGCGCGTAGCATCGCTTGACAAGCTTAAGATGGTCAGCTGTGTACTAAAAGTGTTTCACTAGTGTTTCACTGCGTCTGCTGAAATTTCTGTATCGTTAGTATATACTATGAGACTTATAAAGTAGTCTGTATATACACATATACTGGGATACACTTGTAATTTTCTATAGTATATGCGATACATGCGTTGTAAGTGCCTTCAAGTAAAAATTTAATATATATGTATGTATGTATGAATATTGCAAATATAGTTTGTTATATTCATAAGTAAAGAGTGCTCTCATCATTGATAGAGCATGTAAATTTAAGTTAAGCAAAGACAAAGTCAATGGCACTTGGTAACTCAGATTTGATTTGTTTGATTTTATAGCATGCCAACCCTTGTTGGGTTATTTTATGCCGAAGACATTTGGTTCTATTCATGCTTGATGGGCATTCAAAATCTGTTAACTCTTTTTTTAAACTCATTTTTTCCTATTTAACCAATAGATGGTATCCTAACAGGTACTACCACTCTGGGTCAGGGTGGACATGGGAGTAATGGCAATAAAGAGGTACTGCACACTAAAATTTACCCACTCTTGCAACAACTTATTTTTTTTAATTGAAAGATTTATTTAACAAAATTATATAATTGATTATTAATTTAGCAATGTTATATTTTCTTTCATTTTGTTACTATCATTAAAATATTAATGCACATGATACAATTTGCCCCGCAAACAAATGACAAAAACCACATTTGCATTACTGACTTCCCTTCCATTGACCAATCAAAATGAAATAACTGCAAGGCCAAGAAAAACTATTTTGCCCTCAGGAATAAATAGAATTTTTTAAAAACAAAAAACACAAAAACTTTAATCTATTTATCAATTATTATTATCATTATTTGCAGAGAACACGCAATTATATTAAACCAAAAATTATATTTTAACCCAATTATTAACTGACAATGCTTATGGTCAATTTGGTTTGGTTTGGTTTGTTTTACGGCATATCAACCTCGGTGGGTTATTTAATGCCAACAAAGTTGTGAAATAAATTCATTCTTAATGCATAATACAATTTTGTTTATAAACTCATGTTTTTCTATTTTAGATGGGACCCTTACAGGTACTACCACACCGGGTCAGAGTGGACCAGGGAGCAATGGTGATAAAGGGGTGCTCCACATTCCCCAAACCTCCAAAACTAGAACCTCACCATCAGTCGGTGCATTCTAACGCCCCAGCCGACAGGGCGGGCTTATGGTCAAGTTCCCGCTAGATCACCAAAGTTAAGCAATGATAAGACTGTTTAATACTTAGATGAGTGACCATTTAAGCAATAGCAGGTACTGTAAGTAAAGTCGTCGGGGTGGCCCAAAGTCGGTATCAGCCAATCAGCAAAGGAGTCTATTCCCTTTTCACTAGCGCTAAACAAAGGAGATTGTTTTTGCATCTGAGGTGGAGCACCACACCTACCATCAGCTACTAACTTTACCACACAGATCCCTGTGCTACTCATACGCTGAGTTGGTGAGGGCTGGTATCGAACTAGGAACCTTATGGTTTCTAGCCAAACACTCTACCAACTGAGTGACTTGATTTGGCATTAAATGACCCAAAAAGGGTTGATATGCCATAAAACAAAACAACCAAACAACTGACAATAAATGGAATTGCTTAAAGCAGTTTTACAACCCACTGCTCAAGATCTATAACAAATAAGTAGATAGAGTGAGGGAGTCTATCCCCTTTTCACTTAGCGCTACACCAGGGAGATTGTTTTGGCATTTGAGGTCACACACCTACCTTCATTTTACTACACACATCAAAGCTTTGGTGAGGTCCGGTATCAAACACAGAACCTTGCAGTTGGTTGAATTTTACAGTATGTCAACCCCTATTGGGTTATTTTATGCCAAAGACATTTTGTTTTATTCATTCTTGATGGGTGAAGTTCCAAATCTGAAACTCTGGGGAATGTGGAGTACCTGTTCATCATCATTACTCCCAGGTCCACTCTGACTGAGTGGAAGTAGCTGTTAGGGTCACATCTATCGGTTAAATAGAAAAAAAACGAGTTGTAAAAAAATGTTTTAAAAAATTGAGTTTTAAAATAAAATTGAGTACCCTTCCAGAACAAATCATAGAACAAAATGTCTATGGCATAAAATAACCCAACAAGGGTTGACATGCCATAAAATCCAACCAACAAACCAAGAATGAATAAAACAAAATGTCTATGGCATAAAATAACCCAACAAGAGTTGGCATACCATGAAATCCAACCAACCCATTAACACTTTATTGCCAAGACAATAGCAGTAAAAAGCTGCTCCAATCATTAACAACCTTGACAGAAGTATGTCTGTATTCCTCGTATTCAAATCATATTTAAAGAAAAACAAAAAAAAACAATGAATCCATAAATATTAATTTTATGTCTTCATTTCTTCAACTTGAATTTCACACATGTCAAATCAAGTTTCCATCAACAGAAAAATTATTGATAATATTTTAACATAAGAAAATATATATATATATATACATATATATCATTTTGTATATTTTTGTATATAATTTTGTTTGATGAATGTTTTAACTTTATTGATAGATATATATATATATATATATATATATATATATATATACTTATATCAATAAAGTTAAAACATTCATCAAACAAAATTTTATACCATCTGCTTTCATTCCAATATGGCTGGATATAAACAGTTATATCGAAATGATAGCAGATGGTATACAATTTGGTTTAATCAATGTTTTTAACTTTATTGATATATTTTGAAAAACTTTCTCAAATATATATATATATAATATATATATATATATATATAGATATAGAGAGAGAGAGAGAGAGAAAGACATAGTTAAAACCTGACTCGCAAAAGACAAATTTATATTTTTTTTCATTTTGAATATCACAAGAGTTATTCAAAAGTTTTGCAATATTTTCGTAATGTGAGGAAAAATTTGGAAGCTCTCAATACTTTTTCCACCCTAAAGTCCAACCCCTCCTCACTGTGACAGGTGGTAATAACGGCTAGTGTCAGAGCTATACTGTCTGGAACTTCTGGTCTATCACCCAGTGGTATTAAGGCCACAACCCGGCTAAAGGGGTTCTGTTGAAAATATAAAGGACATCAGCACACCAACTACTACAATACTACCAACCACAGCAGAGAAGAAAAACTGAATTCAAACCAGTTGAAAATTGATCTTGAAGGGATGGATAACTAGATCTATGGTCTCAGTACCTTAGATCTTGTTACCTGACCACAATCTGGTACCTGATTGACACCAGCTGGGTCAACCAAGTGAAGGTGTATGATGTTGCAAGACCTGAAACACCTAATGATCCTGGGACAATATCACTGACATGTGATCAGGGGCACACTTAGGGTGTATTCCTTGATATCTCTTTTTTGTTGTTGTTGAAAGGGTTAAAGAAATTTTAAAAATTATGTCGCATGTGTATTGAACTGTGGGATGAATATGTGTAAACACATGTGCATATCATGGTTCTAGGTTATTCTCTTCTTTGTTAGACAAAGAACTTTCAGCACTACTTGTTTATATATATTATATAGTGTGTACAGAAATAACCTACTCGAGTTTCACCATAAGGATCTTCAGGATTAAATCCACTGAATTAATCAAGATATTGATTAATTGCAGCTAACTGCAGGAATTCATGATGTAGTTATGATCATTAAAAACAGATTTGCAGTTAACTCTTAACATCCTATACCGCCTCATTCCACCTGGCCAGAAGTCACATTCATTTTTCTAATCTACCCCAAATGATAGCCTTTGTTTAAATGTAATGTTAAACATATTTAGAAGTCTTTGATTTATGGGAAATAACAGGTAACTTTTAATGAAAAGGCCATTTTAAGCCATTTATTGATAAATCTTTATAGGAATGGGGCTCTGGACTTGAAGAAATTCTTAACAGGATGTTAATAGTTAACGTTGGTGCATTGTTTTAAAAGTTGAATGACAGATGTGAAGTTGATACGTTGCAATTTAGATGGTAACATGGAATTATTTAGAAATTTTTGTTTGAAATATATATATATATTATTTCCCCAAAAATGTCAAATATAAACATTTTGAAAAATCCTCTGACTTATCATAACGCTTACTTATCTGGGTAACACTTGTATCAATTAAATATTGAGACCAACCCAATATTTTCCCGGTAATTCATTCCTTTTTCATATATATATATATATATATATAGATAGATAATGGTTAGAGTCATAGGAAATGAACTCGTCAAATCCTGGATGAGGCTGTTTGCATTTCACAGAGATTAATACTCTTGGGAAATTAGCGTAAATAGTAGGGTAGACTGAATTCTTTAACCTTGGCTCGGTAACCATTTTAGGAGAAGGAAAACTTTGAATTCAAACCTGTTAAACTCCATTTAAGAAATTTACCTTGTGTCACATCCTACTTGAGTGGAATAGTAAATATATGTTATGGTCCTAATTTACTGTTACTGGTAAATTAATACCATATTTTATTTCAGATTTTAAATCTGCTCTGGTAATTTAGCATTGAGCATTTTCATATTTGCTATTCTCCATTATATAATATATATATATATATATATATGTATGTAAGTGAAATAAAATGGAACTTAATCCGACAGTGTGAAATTGATATGTTGAAAAAACAAATGATGTTTACAAATGCATGGGATCATCAGGAGAGAATGTGCAAACCGTTTCGGGGCCTTCCTCTCAATGGTTTTAAAAAGTGAGGGGGGGGGCCGATGTTGCTTTTTAAAACCATTGAGAGGAAGTGGGAGGTCGATGTTGCTTTTTAAAACCGTTGAGAGGAAGGCCCTGAAACGGTTTGCACATTCTCTCCTGATGATCCCATGCATTTGTAAACATCTTTTGTTTTTTCAACATATCAAATTCATATATATATATATATATATATATATATATATATATATATATATATATATATATATATCACACACACACAAGGTGAGGTAAAAAAGTATCGAGATTTTTTGTACTTTTTGACACACTTTGTATAATGTTCCCTTCATTCTTCATTTCTATCTTGGTAAATATAGCTTTAAAATCTGTACTTTTTGACACATCTTGTGTATGTATTCATATATATATATATGAAGGAATGATATACCGGTGAAAATATTGGATTGGTTCAAATATTTGGTTAGTACAAGTTTTACTTGAATAAGTCAGCATTATAACAAATATAAAGTGCTCAATATGTAAGTAGAGCGGATTTATTATATAGTGTGTACAGAAATAACCTGAATTTCACCATAAGGATCTTTAGATTCTGAAGATCCTTATGGTGAAACTCGAGTAGGTTATTTCTGTACACACTATATATATATATATATATATATATATATATATGGAAGCGTGTGGCATAATGGTTAGAGTCGTGGGAATGAACTTGCCAACCCGAGTTCAAATCCCAGACAAGGCTGTTTGCATTTCACATAGCGCTAATACCCTTGGGAAAGGTATGAATCCATATATTCTCCCTCCAGCTATAGGTAAAATAGTAGGGCAGACTGGGCTCTTTAACCTTGGGTAGGAGAGGGAAAACTCTGAATTCAAAATTCCTGAGGTCAGCCGTTGATTGGGTTTGTGGCAACCCTTGATGCACCAATTCTTGCCTATCAACTGTGCCAAAAAGTGTGGATGGTCCAACACAAGCCTTCACCACTATAAACAAAACACTGTGTGGGTTGTTCATTGTATGAACCCTCATGTCCATAATATATACATATATATATATATATATATATATATATATGAGAGAGAGAGAGAGATAAATAGATTTCATTTTATACATGTGGATTCTAATCTCATCATATTTAGCTAAAATGGAATTCTAGTGAAACCATTTGATTTTTCTTCTGGTAAGAATTGGTTTCTGTTTCTTTTTTGAAATCAAACAATTGGAGATGAAGAATAATTAAAGTTCCAATTACTGTCCAACTGGGAAGACAAGGCAGCAAACGGTTGTAACTCAAACAAACCCGAAAGCCACAAAGTCCACTGCAAAATGACAGAGTATATATAAGACTCCACAATGTCATTCAAATCAAGCAGCCAATCAGAACTCAAGGAATGGAATCACCCAGATTCATGGATGGATCATTCTTGAGTCCTATTTATACCAACTGTCTTGGACACTGCTTCAGTTACACTTAGCTGCTGTTATTCAAACCAACAGTAGGCTAACTGACTTCAATAGTTTTGTTTTTTTGGTAATGACCTGATTTTCCAGATGCCATTCCTTGTCAATTTCTTCTTTATTCTCCAATTCATTTCACTTTTGATTTTGGATTAACATAGATTCTCAAATACAATCACTTTTCTCTCTTATTGGATAAAAGAAGAAAAAATAAAACAATATATTTGTGCAAGGAATTCACACGGGTCAAGTAAATTGTTTTTTTATTATTTTGGACAACCCATGCAAGAATACAGGTAGTTACAGGTAAAACAATTCTGTTAGCTACAAGGGTTAGGTGTGTGTGGGGGAGTGAGGAGAACAACATGGGTTGTCAATTTCTCTCTGTAAGGTTGTATGAATCTCTAGTCTTTCTCATACAAGTGATTACAAGTGTAAATGAAAGGATATATAAAAGTTCAGATAGACTGTTTGGTGGTTAAGATAGTTGTGCCTTTCCCAATGGTGTCAGAGATCATTGTTCAAACCAGGTAAAAGTCAGGAACTGCACAATTTTCCTAGCACATCACTGGTAGTCTTGTGTCTTATAAAAATCTCTATAAAGGCCTAGGGCTCTGTTATTGGAGCCTAGAATATGCTTATGTCCCTTGCAGATGCAGTTAAGATCACCTTCCCCCAAAATAGGATTTCTTGGGTATAACACTAAACTTCAGGAGGAAGCACGTGGTGTAAAGTGTCCAAGACAGTTGGTATTTATAGAAATCAAGAATGATCCATTCATGAATTTGGGTGATTTGGGTGATTCCATTCCTTGAGTTCTGATTGGCTGCTTGATTTGAATGATATTGTGGAGTTTTATAAATACCCTGTCATTCTGCAGTAGACTTTGCAACTATTCGGGTTTGTATTGGGTTACAACCATTTGTTGCCATGTCTTCCCAATTCAATGGTAATTGGAACTTTGATTATTCTTCAATATGGGAGAGCTAATTCCGCTTTATTTTATTCACTTCATGCCACCACGTGCTAGCTAACCATTCTACCCCCCCCCCGTTAACTTTGTCCAGACCAATAGATAAACAGAAATTTGTAGGTGCAATCACTCAACGGACGACTTCTACGTAACCAAAATGCCAAACCCCAAAACTTGTCATATTTCAGCTAAGAAAATGTTTCTTTTTTCTCATTATTGTTTTAAATTTTCCTGCTTATGTTATTAATTTTTTTTCCTTAGCTAATTCCGCCTTATTTTATTCACTTCATGCCACCGCGTGCCAGCTAACTATTATTCTACCTTCAACATCATACCCCCAAGCTAAAGTGTCCCACCCGAGATCAATCATGTCTCAACCTGCTTTATTCTCAGCTAATAAATGCCTTCGGGTTTTGTCCTTTATACCTGTGGTCAAGTTGTGATTTGACCTGAAGGCTGTTGTCATCATTTGGGTTATATCTTCATCAAATCTTCAGCATCCTTTTTTTTTTTTTGTCAGCTGGACACCACTTGATCCGCTTGTGGGTAGATGGTGTAGCTGCTTGGAGGGATTGAGCACTGTGGGGTGATTCCTGGCTCTTCTTTTCCTTCGTCTTACCGGATAGGATATCCGTGCATTGCTGTTGTTATTTCACCAGACATTTCATTTTGCCCTGATGTATTTTTAGGCCGCACGTGTTTTTACACGCCTTTCCGCAGACACAATAGATAACTTTGAATATATATCAAAATAAAACTAACTATATATAAATCAATAAAACCAGGCATGGATTTATTAAAAATTGCTTTAATCAACAATATGAACCATTTAATGTTGCATACTTAATTTCTGAGTGTATATATAATACAAGGTTGTTCTTTATTCTAAAAATTAATGATTTTGACTATAAATTAAATGATCATTGATAAACTTACACAATTCCTGAGCGTATTGTGATGCAAGCAGTGACATAGTTTGGGTTACAGACAGACACTGAATCTCCATTATATATAGATATACAAATAGATTCTATATAAAAGTGTAATGAAATTCCAAGTATGAAAGTCATTTTGAAATGATTCCTTTCAAACAACTCCATATTAGATCAACTGATGGAACCAAATTTCGTTATTGATGTATTGAAAGAGTTTTCTACTTATAATGGCTTCATTTCTCTCTCTCTCTCTCTCTTGATCGTTGGTCATTGCCTTTTTGTCTTCTCATAACAATAAGACAAAAATACGGCTAATCTGTGAACTGAGAATCTTTTGTCTAAAGTAAACTTGATATTAACCACTTTGATCATTGTTAAGAATTGTTTTCCAATCTCCAATGATGCCAGAAACACAGCCAGACTAATTCAAACTCGAGAGGAGTGTTAGGATTGCTGGTCAATAACATCTATACAACTCACACCAAACTTTGACACGAGGAAACAATATGGTTCCGATGCAGAAATAGCCAACCGTTTAATTATTTTTTCTATACACAAAATATAAAGAAAACTTTTTTTTTGGTATTTTCCTTAACAATTTCCCTTTGTCAATCCACAAACAAAAAAACGAATACCTATTAAGACTGAAATTTAGAAAAGAAATTTGACATTGAATCAAAATGTTTTCTAACAGGTTTCATTTTCATTTCTCTTCCCTCCAGCTACCTCACTTTTTTTCGGTTCTCTCTTCCCTCCAGCTCCTCACTTTTTTTCGTTCTCTCTTCCCTCCAGCTACCTCACTTTTTTTCGGTTCTCTCTTCCCTACAGCTACCTCATTTTTTTCGGTTCTCTCTTCCCTACAGCTACCTCACTTTTTTTCGGTTCTCTCTTCCCTACAGCTACCTCACTTTTTTTCGGTTCTCTCTTCCTACAGCTACCTCACTTTTTTCGGTTCTCTCTTCCTACAGCTACCTCACTTTTTTTTTCTCTCTTCCCTCCAGCTACCTCACTTTTTTTCGGTTCTCTCTTCCCTCCAGCTACCTCACTTTTTTTCGGTTCTCTCTTCCCTACAGCTACCTCACTTTTTTCGGTTCTCTCTTCCTCCAGCTACCTCACAGCTACCTCACTTTTTTTCGGTTTCTCTCTTCCCTCCAGCTACCTCACTTTTTTTCGGTTCTCTCTTCCCTACAGCTACCTCACTTTTTTTCGGTTCTCTCTTCCCTACAGCTACCTCACCTCACTTTTTTTTCGGTTCTCTCTTCCCTACAGCTACCTCAGTTCTCTCTTCCCTCCAGCTACCTCACTTTTTTTCGGTTCTCTCTTCCCTACAGCTACCTCACTTTTTTTCGGTTCTCTTCCCTACAGCTACCTCACTTTTTTTCGGTTCTCTCTTTCCCTACAGCTACCTCACTTTTTTTCGTTCTCTCTTCCCTTAGTTCTCTCTTCCCTACAGCTACCTCACTTTTTTTCGGTTCTCTCTTCCCTACAGCTACCTCACTACAGCTACCTCACTTTTTTTTGTTCTCTCTTCCCTACAGCTACCTCACTTTTTTCGGTCTCTCTTTCCCTCCAAACTCCCGTCCTTTTTGTCCTCTCTTCCCACCAGTCCTCCATTTTTCTCTCTTCCCTTCAGTACTACCTTTTTGTCCTCTTTTCCCTCCAGCCCTCACCTTTTTTTCTCAATTCCCTCCAGCACTTCCTTATTCTCTCCTTCCTCCAGCCATCCTTTTTTTTCTCTCACTTCCTGCTTCCATTCTTATTACTGA
>CM042148.1:44883350-44950850 GCA_023376005.1 Doryteuthis pealeii | reverse complement strand
ATTACTTCTTTGTTAACTCTGATACTAGAATTACACATGAAAAAAAAAACTTTTTATTTTTTTATGTAAAAAAGTAATTTTTAGAACCCCAAAAATATAACATACACCTGGAAAAAAAATCAATGAATTAAAAACAATAAAGATGAAGATAACAGTCTTTTTCAGATTTAAATGTCACTGGGTTGTCGACTGAGGGCATAACCAAGCCAATGTCTTGCAAGAATCCATTGACCCAGTACCACGTCAGGGCAGGAAGAAATATCAAGGAGGTCAACTGAAATCCTGGCTCAAAACAGTCAAGCAAGATGCTGAGCTGATCCTGAGCCCAGGCCTTTATGGGTTCAGTGATAGAACTGTGAATAGCTGACGCTCATATGTTCAATTGCGTTGGATTGCTGCCTTCATTGAGGATACAGGGAATTTGTAGGATGGAGCTGGCTCAAACAACCCAGAGTGAATGCCGTCACAGATACAGAGATTTCAATAGAAGGACATTTCTTTAAAATAAGGATTTTTTTTTTGAATTCCAAACAATAGAAATTATATAAGTCTTCTCACAAAAGGATGAGTTTTTGGTTTTCTTTAATTTTTCTGTTCAAACGAGAAACTTGATTTACCCAACACTCATCCTTAAAAAAATAAAAAGGAAGTTGTTTAAATGAAAAAGATAAAATAACACAAAGTGGAAAGCAGGTTTCACAGAAACCAGAACATTTTTATTGCATTATCAATCTATATATCAATACTAACTTAATTAGTGTCCCTTAATTGTACGACTGTTATCATCTTGAAACACCCTCTGGTTAAAAATGAGACCGTCCAAATGTAAATCCTGATTATCTGGTGTTTCCTTATCCGCCGAATTCTTATTATGGGTGTTGTTACCTCAGCTAAATAATGGACCTTTCTGTTTTTATTATAAAGAAAGAAAGGGAAGAAAAATGACATGCTACACACAAAAAATATAATAAGAATGTTATATACACAAATATAGATATCTCCCAATTCACTAATTCAGCAAATTCAATCCGCCCACACACCACAATGAAGAGAATCCCAACCGGATGTAAATGGCCTGAGGCACTAAATCAAGTGATGAATTTTCATCTTTGCGCACCCAGGCTCGCGCATCCTAGAAATAAAAAATAATATTAGAAACAGAATTTGGATTTCCGACCAATAAAAAACGTTCCCCCAAAAATCGTGGAAAGGCCTTTTTCGAGCCTACCTCTTGCTTTAAATAAAGCAGACTTAACGTCGATAGTCAGTGGATCACAGGGTCGTGCAAGGAAGGTCGGCTCGTCCCAATCCAAGTCAAAGAAATCCCGCAGCACCAGACCATACCCGGCATCACGCAAACCAGAGATACCCGGGCGGCCTACCAGTCCACATCGCAAGGAAGCCGGCGACACAAATTCTACACATCAGATCGACCGACCTATATCTCTCACCTACCCCCTAACCTCATGACCGACCAGCACTCTTAAGGGGGCGAACGACTACGAATCCTATACCATCTTCTTAAACCAAACTACGGCAACTATCATCTGAAATCCCGACTACCAAATCGCTTTGGCTACGAAATACTAACATCGGATCTTCTGCCCACATCAACCAACTTCTGACTACTAATCACTGGGACTTCTCCATACCTCACAACCTCCATTATGGCCTTCCCGACCACCGAACACCAAGCATTCTGCAGACATTGCTACTCACACCACAACAGACTATCACTAATATCGGACATTCTTCTTAACCCATTTCCACCATTTAACCTTTGTGTTTTTAACACATTGTTAAACTTAAAATCTGTGTTTGTTTTTTCCTTGCCACCATACACTTCATACTAACACTGTTTATTACAAAAAAGAGAGTAGGGAAAAGATAGAGAGAGAGGGGGTGAATGTGTGGAAGCGATAATGCTAATCTGTTTCAATCGAAGATAATGAAAAGAAAAAAAGAAGAAAAAAAATGTGAGAAAGTGTTAAATCAAGATTATCATACTTTTTACCTATTGAAGTATTGGCAATAGCTCTTAAGTAAACATATCAAACTTTGTAATAATCAAATTATCATACTGTGGTATATCCACAGGTCCTGTTAGTATTGAACTATTTAGCAATAGCTCTTAAGTAAACATATCAAACTTTGTAATAATCAAATTATCATACTGTGGTATATCCACAGGTCCTGTTAGTATTGAACTATTTAGCAATAGCTCTTAAGTAAACATATAAATTTGTAATAATCAAATTATCATACTGTGGTATATCCACAGGTCCTGTTAGTATTGAACTATTTAGCAATAGCTCTTAAGTAAACATATCAAACTTTGTAATAATCAAATTATCATACTGTGGTATATCCACAGGTCCTGTTAGTATTGAACTATTTAGCAATAGCTCTTAAGTAAACATATCAAACTTTGTAATAATTAAATTATCATACTGTGATATATCCACAGGTCCTGTTAGTATTGAACTATTTAGCAATAGCTCTTAAGTGAACATATCTAACTTTGTAATAATCAAATTATCATACTGTGGTATATCCACAGGTCCTGCTAGTTAGATAAGAATATATTCACAAAAAAAATAAATTGTGTCCAATCCATACAGAGAACTCTTCATTATAAAGCCCAACCCCTCTCATTAGATAATATTGATAACTAAAAGAAATACAATAGAAGAGTAATCTCCCTTGAGTCAACCTGCTTACTCTTCAATTTGAAGATTGAAAACATCCAAGTTTAACTCATCAGTTTGTTGTTATAGTTACAGCAATCTGATACAAACAACCGAGCATAAAGTGTACATTTTATAAATGTATTTTGACAGCACTAATAAATCTTGTTACTAGCACACATCAACAAATGCATCTTTTCTTTGACATTCGGTTACCAATTATACGAGTGCCACTAGCCATTACTATTGACTGCAGTTCCAATCCAATTTATTCTTACAAACTGGCATCACTTTGAAAGTTTTCAAAGTAATTCATTCTAAACCGAAATCTGAACAGGTTTCATTGTTCGTTTTAAAGTTATTGCACTTGTTTATCTTTTAAATGCATTTCTATTAGATTAGATAAAAATGAAATAATTATGAAAGTTTTTTGGGGGGGTAAAATATATTAAAAACAAATACATTAATATTTTTAATCTTTTAGTAAAAATACCATTAAAAAATTAAATATAAACAAAAGTGATTGCAATTATTTGATGTTATTTGTCTGAATTTTTAATAATTTAATGGGTTTTTTTTTTAATGGGAATTTAATTTTTATTGTGGTTATCTTGTTGGTTGGTTGGATATTACGGCATGTCAACTCTTGTTGGATTATTTTATGCCAAAGATGTTTGGTTTTATTTATTCTTCATGGGTACTTAATTTTTTTAACTCATTTTTTTTTATTTAACCCATAGATGGGACCCTAGCAGGTATTACCACTTCAGGTCAGAGTGAACCTAGGAGTAATGATGATTAAGGGGTACTCTACACTCCCCAGAGTGCCAGAACTAGAATTTCACCATCAGATTTGGTTTGGTTTTACGGCATATCAACCTCAGTGGGTCATTTAATGCCGATTAAATTTTGAAATAAATCAATTCTTAATGGATAATACAATTTTTTTATAAATACATTTTTCTATTTAACCCATAGATGGGATCCTAACAGGTACTACCACTCCGGGTCAGAGTGAACCAGAGAGCAATGGTGATGAAGGGGTGCTCTACATTCCCCAAACCTCCAGAACTGGAACCTCACCATCAGATAGAGTTTGACGTCATTCCCAAGACATGTAGACCCTCAGCCACCGCCTTCTAGCACCCATATGATAAAAAGGGGTTGGGCAATAGGATTGGGGCAATCATATAGGTGCTAGGGCTTGATGTGGCCAGCCGTTTGAGTTTGATCAGAGGAGGCCTCTCCGACCGCCCATCTAGCCCAAGAAAAGCCTAAAGTGGAATATTGCAAGTCATGGACTGCTCAGACACCTGGGTTCTATCCTTAAGCATCACAGGTCGCCACCCACGGCCAACAGGTGGCCCCATTGGGGGAGTCTAACCCCTCTGCAGAGGTGCAGTCAGTTATTCTCATCTTTATTGTGGCATGCATAAACACAACGTTCAGGCCACTGTATCCTCGGGATTTGTTTAAATGTTTCTCAATTACGTTAGAATAAAGGTCATCATCAGATGATAACCTGGAGTTCAAACTTTGTTTGGGAGCCAAAATATCATTACCACAAGTTCACGGTGCTCCAAGCAGCATAGATGCCACCAAACTTATTGACAAAAATAGGATTAGATAGAGAAAAAATAAAATGGAAGAAAAATTACATATTGTAAAATATAAATTTCAAAATATGTCATAAAGACAACTATTACTTACATCTAATTTGGAATTTGAAATGAACATTATGTTTATACATACCACAATAAAAGATGAGAACAATAGTCAAAAATATAAAAATCATTCACATCAAACCTCATCTAAAAAATACAGACAAATAAACAGTTTTCTGTTATGCTATACTTTTAAGGGGGAGAGAGAGAAAGAAAGAGAGGTTGAGAGAGGGAAAGAGAGAAAGAAAGAGGAAAGAGAGAAAGAGGGAGAGAGGGAAAGAGGGAGAGAGAGAAAGAAAGAGAGGGAGAGAGAGGGAAAGAAAGAGAGGGAAAGAAAGAAAGAGAAGGAAAGAAAGAAAGAAAAAGAAAGAAAGAGAAGGAAAGAGAAGGAAAGAAAGAAGAAAGAAAGAAAGAAAGAAAAAGAAAGAAAGAGAAGGAAAGAAAGAGAAGGAAAGAAAGAGAAGGAAAGAAAGAGAAGGAAAGAAAGAGAAGGAAAGAAAGAGAGAAAGAAAGAGAAGGAAAGAAAGAGAGAAAGAAAGAGAAGGAAAGAAAGAGAGAAAGAAAGAGAAGGAAAGAAAGAGAGAGAGGGAGAGAAAGAGAGGGGAAAAGAGGGAGAGAGGGAAAGAGAAGGAAAGGAGGGTAAGAAGGAAAGATAGATAGAGAGAGAGAGAGAGAGAGAGAGAGAGAGTTCCTAAATAATAAATAATTTGATTGTGTCACTCTTTAGCAATAATCAAATAAAAAGAAGAGAAAAGGTCCGTGCCAACAAATTTCTGGTCAGTCAAATTGCCACAGGTAAATCCATGTGTTAAAAGGTTATTGGGTAATGAAATTTGAAAATAAGAATTTGGGGAAATAAATTTGGATGCATGTGAATTATGACCCCGATCAAAAGATCAATCATGTTTGAGGAATAATCTCTGGGCAAGAATTCTTACAAGACAAATAAATATATTAGACGGCCATTTGTCTGAAGAAGAAAACAAATGCCCAGAAGTACAAGACATGGAATTGGTAAGAATGCCAACATGCAACAGAACAGCTGAACCCTCAGACTATTGAAGAGTTAGATTACAATGAAGTAGTCTTACTCTGCATCATCTAGACATACTTGTGGTGTAATGGTTATCATTGTAGGAAACGGAAATAGCGACCAGAGTTCAAATCCTGCAAAAGGCTGGTTGGTTGTTTTATGGTATATCAATTCTTTTTGGATTGTTTAATGCTGAATTGGGCCTGCTCCTTTCCCTAAAATACAAAGGAAAAAAAAAGGATTTGTAATACCAACTCCACTGGTATTATGGATAGGAAGTCAAACACCAAATCATGCTGAAGAATAATCAAGCTAAGTTCCAATTACCATCGAATTGGTAAGACATGGCAACAAACGGTTGTAACTTAATACAATCCCATCCTGTTCGCAGTGCCATATTGAAGTCAATTAGTCTACTGTTGGTTTGACTAACAGCTCCCCTGTAATCGGCCAGGTCGAAAGGAACTAATTCCTCCTCAAAATCGCAGTTCCACTGGAGAATGACAGGGTATTTATAAAACTCCACAATATCATAGAAACCAAGCAGCCAATCAGAACTCAGGGAATGGAATCACCCAAATACATGGACTATTCTTGATTTCTATAAATACCAACTGTCTTGGACACTGCTTCAGTTGGGCTTAGCTAGTTGCTGTTAAACCAACAGTAGATTAACTGACTTCAATACATGCTAAAAGGGAATAGACTCCTTTGCTGTCTAGCTGATACCGACAATAGGCTACTCCACCAACTTTGTTTTTTTAGTAACCAAATTGGTTTATAAGCTCCAATTTGGTACCTAGGGTACCTCCTCCCCCAACCCGTCATATCACTCATCTAAAGAAAAAAATTTCAAAACCAGAATTTAAAGTTATTTCTTTACTTCATGTTTATCTGAGTTAGTTATTAAGAATTGCATTGTGGGATTGCCTCCTCTTTGCACAATTACACTGCCATTTTATGCTGACAGGAAAAAAGAGAAAAAAAGGAAGAGAAATACAACAAAAATAACAAAAAAAATACTTTAACTAAGTTTTTAGTTTTATTAGAAAGACATTCTTTCTTATACATCTTTCCTTTTCTATCCTTTTTTGTGTCGGGTTGATGTTCCAACAATAATACTTTGCTAACTTTCAAGAATTCTCTTTACATTTTCATCCTTCTACAAATATTAACCCTTGTAGCACCAATTTGTTCCACTTTTAAAATAAAACAAATTGGTACAATTATTTTAAATACTCAAAGGCGCTCACACACATCTACAAGAGTAAATTGTTGAATCGAGCTAAGTCTGGCACATTGTCAATATTTTGCCTTGCAAGAGAACTCTCTATCTTAAGCAAGACTTTCAGTACACCAAGGAATTAAATGTGAAGACAAAGAAACATGGACTGTATGTTTACATACAACAATCTATATATCAATACTAGTGTTCTTTAACACTTAAAGTCCTATACCGCCTCATTACATCTGGCCAGAAGTCTCCTTCGTTTTCCTAATCCACCCCAAACGATAGTGTTTGTTTAAATGTAATATTAAACATATTTAGAAGTCTTTGATTTAAGGGAAATAACAGGTAACTTTAGATGCAAAGGTCATTTTTAGCCATTTTTTTTATATATCCTTATAGGAATGCTATGGACTTAGAAAATTCTCAACAGGATGTTAAGAGTTAATTGTACAACCGTTATCATCTTGTTGTACCCTCTGGTTAAAAATGAGACCATCCAAATTGGCCAATGCAAAAATGTAAATTCTGATTATCTGGTGTTGCTTATCTGTTGAATTCTTATTTCTTATGAGTGTCGTCAGCTCAGCTAAATAATGGACTATTCTGTTTTTATGATAAAGAAAAAAGAGAAGAAAAAGGACATGCTACATAGAAAAAATATAATAAGAAAGAAAGAAAAATAGTGGAGAAAAAATATATAGAGAGGGGTGAGCGTGCAGAAGCACTAATACAAATCTCTTTCAATTGAAAAAGATGAAAAGAAAGAAAGATCACCTGATATGAAATTCTACAATTTCTCTTCAAACAAAAAACAAAATTTATATGAGAAATCAAACGTTTGAAAAACATAGAAAATTTATTCCCAAATGATTAAGATTTTTTTATTTGTTTGTAGATAATATTAAGCTAGACACAAATCATTGATTCTAAAATGAAGTGGAAACTTAGAAGAAGTGTCCTCATAAAAATAAAAATACTATGTACTTGTTGTCTTATAAGACATGAAAGGGGTGGCTCATCACCATAATGTAATACCGCGTTTCCTCGAAAATAAAACCTAGCATGAATTATAGGATGATCTTTATATAAACACTCCCCTTAAAATAAGCCCTAGTTGAGAGCGGCAGACAGACAAAAGAAATAAGCATTCTTCACAATCACATCATGTGACACAAACACTCAACATTCCCTGAAAATAAGCCCTAGGGTTATATTTTTGGAGTGAAAATTAATATAAGCCAGTCTTATTTTTTGAGGAAACACAGTAGTTATTAATCTATTTTTAGAGATCTGTATTACTGGAGAAAGTTTGATCCTTGTTAGGTGCTCAATTAGTATATTCTTGTGCCAGACTAAGTTTAGTAAATACCAATACATATTTTAGAGAGTATCTTTTTTTTTTAACTACTTTTCTCTAAATGTATTGTTTGAGGCTTTGGTATTTTATTGGTTGTTTTGTTTCCTGGCATATCAAAAGTTTTTGGGTCATTTAATACGGATTCAACTCATTTTGATAAACAAAGAACTCAGGTTGCTTCCAGTAGATACCATTGATTATGTGGTCACTCAATTAAGTATTAAACTGTCTCATCATTGCTGAACTTTGGTTTGGTTTGGTTTGTTTTACGGCATATCAACCTCAATGGGCCATTTAATGCCGAAAAAAGTTTTGAAATAAATTCATTCTTAATGGATACTCAATTTTTTTTTTAAACACATTTTTTCTATTTTACTCATAGATGGGACCCTAACAGGTACTACCACTCCGGGTCAGCGTGGACCAGGGAGCAATGGGGATGAAGGGGTACTTCACATTCTCCAAAACTGGAACCTCATAATTAGATAGAGTTTAACATCATACCCAGGACATCTGAACTTTGGTGATCTAACAGAAACTTTGGTCATAATTCCATGCTCATTATCAGACCTCTACTATATTTGCTTTGGTTTCTTTTGTTTAATGGCATATCAACCTTCATGGGTTATTTAATGCCAAAACCATCCTTTTTTAGAAGAACAGATGTGGTACTATTTAACCTATAGCTGTGGTGATGGGAGGGCTCATGCCTTTTACAAGGGCATTAGTTTGAAAGTGAATGTAAGAGTGCAACTGCTGGATTTTGCTTGGTTGGTTGTTTTATGGCACATCAACCTTTTTGGGATATTTAATGCTGAATCAAGCCATTTATGATAAACAAAAGACTCAGGTTCCTTACAATACCAGCTGTTGCTTAAGTGGTCCCCCAATTAAGTATTGAACAGGCTCATTGCTGCTTAACTTCAGTGATCTAGCAGGGAACTGGTACTTTCAGCATGAAAAAAAAAACATAATAGTAAATACTTGGGTAAACCACTCTTCCATAATTATCTTAAATATTTAGGTAGTATCAAACAAAAGCTGTAAATAAAGTCAGTGCAGTGACCTATTGTTGGTATCAGCTGGACAGTGAGGGAGTCTATTCCCTTTTAACATGATTTGGTGTTTGACTTCCTATCCATAATACCAGTGGAGTTGATATTACCAATGTTTTATTTGTTTTGTTTTTTTCATTTGTTTTTTGTTTTTTTGTATTTTAAGGAAAAGAGTAGACTACAGCTTATGAAACAAAAAATAAATCTTTTACTATTTTTGAAACACTTGTCATTATTTTTTTACTTTTTATTTATAGTTTGTTTTTTGTTTTTTTAAGAACCAGAACATTTTTTAAATGATTTAATTTCTTTGTTTTTGTAAAGAAACTTGAAGTTTGTTATTAAGGCTTAAAAAGGCTTTAAAAAAAGAAAAAAACAAATAGGGAAAAATTTCAATGCATTTGGAAGTGAAAGGGTGGGTGGAATAGTTATTGTCAGAGTGAAGAGAATTATAAAAATAGATTTTGAATCTTGGCAAAGAGTGTATGTTGTCTTTAAACTAATGCCCTCTGGAAAGGCATGAATCAATATTTCCCTATGCTCTATCCAAATGTCAGAGTTTTATCACTGGCAAGCCAAAGCAGTCAACACTCAAATTAGAGAATCTCTCCCACCCATACATGTACCATGTAACCCGGTACTATATGTTTTATGATATTAAAAGTGGAGATTGTTGCTACCAAGTAAAATTTCTCTTGCCCTAAAAATACCATGATGGAGCACATGTGTCTCTCTTGCAGTCTCTTAGTATTCAACCAACCTACCATATAACCCAATGCAATCTGCACTTTATCCATGAAATAATTCTAAGACAAAACACCTGCAAGTTATTTGTCTAAATTTTTGGACACATGGTACAATGGATATAAGTGTTGAGTTAATACCGTTCTAACTGACAATCATCTGGAGATTGCAGGTTCAATCCTAATCACAGGCGATAATAACATAGAATACTTAACACAGCTTAACACTTGTACCTGGTTATGGTTAGGAGAATTAGAACTGTTGTGTTTAAAAGGTATTACAGTTAGTTATTGTTGGTTGGTTGGCTTAGAGGCCTCCCAACGTGAGTACATATAAGTACAAACAATAATCTGATGAAGGTGTGAAATGTAACAACGAAATTTAATGAGCACGTGGAGAAAATACATATAACAGGAATACATACAGAAAGTAGGACTGCATCCTGTAGAAGTAATGGTGTATAAGGAAGATATGGAGAGTCCATAAAGTAATGTCACTTACTAAAGACATCTATCCCATCTGTGTTGGTTGGAGTCCCGGAGACAAAGAGATTTTAAACTTGTGTGGACTACTCATTAAGTAGTCCACACCTCTAGTGGTCAAAAACCTGGAAACAAGGTAAGATAACTCTTCCAGAAAAAACAATGACAGACAATCACTACAGAACAATCTACTCCAATTGATTAAATAAAGGGTTCATTTTGAAATTCAATGAAGGCCTCCAAGTTCAACAAGAAGCACCTGAAGCAGACCGGAGAGAAAAAATATAATAAGAAAGAAAGAAATAGAGTAGGGGAAAGATAGAAAGAGGGGATGAGCACATGAAAGCGATAACGCTAATCTGTTTCAATCAAACATAATAAAAAGATGAAAAGAAGGAAAGAAAAGACAAAGAGTTAAATCAAGATTATTATACTTTTTACATATTGAATATTTTGCCATAGCTTTTAAGTAAACATATCAAACGTTGTAATAATTAAATGATCATACTGTGGTACATCCACAGGTCGTGCTAGTGTTATTTAATTCCAACAATATTTGGCTCAGATATTGTCATGTAGATATGTTTTGTGAATTCTTTTCACCCACTCATCTAACTCTGTAATTAGATATTTCTTTCATGCAATTCTAAGTTATAAGGATGACATTTCTGCTCAAATTTTGTTATGGTCATTAATTAACTGAAAAAAAAACAATCAACTAATTTAAAACCAGGAATTTTTCTTTAACAGAATCATGTGAACAATATTCTTGTATCATTGCAGTAAATGGAATTGGTGAGTTCAAATACTGTTTTTCTACAAGGATGGCTTTGGCATGAAATAAAACATCAACGTTGAGATGCCAGTAAACAAAGAAACCAAACCTTCTACCTTTACAAAATCATTTTATGGTTTCAAATTTCTTGTATCAATTGTAGATGAATTGTTTGATCAGTCAGGATTTCCTAAAACATGTTCAAAAATGCTGTTGTGCAACAGTTACAGAGTTCAATATAAATGCCTTCTAAAAAGCTATAGTTTTTTTTCCACCCCTGACTTACAGTGGAACACCATGTGTAGCTTCATATTTCTTTACAAAACAAAGAAATTAAATGACTTTAAAATTTACTGGTATATAAAGTTTATATAGATACACTGTGTGCGTGTTTAGCGTAATAGCTCTCATAGAATCAGCATCCAGAGTTCAAACTCTGGACAAGGCCATTTGTGTTACATCTTATGCTAATTCTCTTGGGAAAGGCATGAGTCCATCTTTTCTCTCCCTAGTTATGCAAAAATAGTAGGGCAGACTGGGTTCGTTAGCCTTGGTTATGTAACCTGTCTAGAAGGAAAACTGCCAATTCTAACCAGTTTTACTCTGCTTAAAAAAACTGACCTTGTGTCATATCCTGCCCAATGGCAGAGGGGTTGGGTGCTGTACAGAGAAATTGAACCTCACACTGGAGTTATACAAGACTAGCTGTCTACTTGAAGTCAAATTCTGAGAGTAATGAGAAAGAAGAAAAAAAGGTAGGAACTAAAAAAATTAGTTTTTCAAAATAATTTAAAAAATGAAAGATATCATTATAAGGTAAAAAAAAAAATGATAATTTTCTTTCTACAATATTATAAAGAAACAGTTAATTTAGTCTGAATTAAGTCTGGAATAATATAACAATGTTCAGAAAATAAGAGAATAATTCTAAAAAGAAAAAAAAAAGGGTAATGACTTATTAACAAAAATTACATGTTGAAAATGCAGGGGGAGGGGCTTGCTGTGTTTATTTCTATGGAAACAGACCCAAATTTCAGCACCGAAAATAATGGAGACAAATTTTGGCCTCAGATGAAAGAATCAAAGAAATTATATGACACAGTTGATATTTAATCTCTCTTCATAGTTACCAATGAATATTCATACACAGAGAAGAAGAGAAGAAAATATCTTTTATCTACAAATATGAAAATCACCAATTAATCAGTATTCTTAAATACAAAATGGCCGACAATGCTTACTGTAAAAAGAAAGTCACTGTTAACAAATAAAGATGTTATTACTGGAAGTGGTTCTCTTTACAAAATTTAGTAAGACTGTTTCTTTATAACTTTTCTCACCTCAAGATTCCTAGGGGAATATTCTGACCAAATATCTCATCTGTAATTGGGCGAAAAGTACTTAAATCACCCAAGATTCTATTTGGATGGGCTATTTACAATGAGGGTGTGATGGAGAACGAGAACTGCCATATTCACTGAGAAAAAGAACAAGACATTGTCTTACATGCCGAATGCAGAAAAATGAGACTTGGGTGTTGCACGGATGTGAGGTTTGACTCAGGTTCCCGGTTGTTGGGGGGCTGAAGAGACTAACTGTCAGTTAGACTTCAGTTAAAACTAGTGTGAAAAGAAAAGAAAGAAAAAGACAGAAAAGAAAGGTGACAAACTTTACCAATTTGCGTCGGACTAGAGACGAGTGAGCATTTGCGGGGACTTGATTGTAGACCCCCCCCCCTCAACACAGAAATTTTTTTTTTGTTCAACAAAGAGGGCATTAAAGAAATAGTTTCAAAATTTATTTTATTAATGCCTTCTCAACAGCTACAGTTTTTCCCACCTTAATTGAAAGTGGAACACCAGGTGTAGTAGAAAGACTTAATAACAAACTGCATATGTTTCTTTACACAACACAAGGAAATTAAATAATTAAAAAAATTGTCTTAAAATTGGCATAATGGTTTTCATCGTAGGAAATAGAATCAGCGACCCAAGTTCAAATCCCGGCTGAGGCTTTTTGCATTTCATTTTATGCTAATGCCCTTAGCAAAGGCATGAATCCAACTGTTCTCCCAGCACCACCAGATATGGGCAAATAGTAAGGCAGACTGAGATCTTTAAACTTCATTAGGCAACCAATCTAGGAAAAGGTAATCTCTGAATTCAAACCAGCTTTACTCCACTTAAAAAAATTGACCTTGAGTCAATATACTACCAATAGAGAGAGGTTGTGTGCGTGTATATATATATATGTATTTACCAACCCCTCAGCATGAGCATGATGTGACACAAGGTCAATTTATCAAGTGGAGTTTAACAGGTTTGAATCAAGAGTTTTCCTTCTCCTAGACTGGTTACCTAGCCAAGGTTAAAGAAACCAGTCTGCCCTACTATTTAGCCATAGCTGGAGGGAGAATAGTTGGATGCATACCTTTCCTAAGGGTATTAGTGCTATGTGAAATGCAAACAGCCTCATCCAGGATTTGAATTTGGGTAATGAGTCCATTTCCTACAACTCTAACCATTACACCACGCGCCTATATATATATATATATATATGAATATACCATACTAATTCCTGGTGCTGAAGGCATTACATTTTTCCTAAAAAATTACCATATAGATAATACCATGTCCAAATCATCCAGAAAAAATAAAATTGTCACCCATCCCCTTCAATTTTTCTGAAATATTTTCTAGGTGTGGACTATAATTACATTAGACGATTCCCAAAATTTGAGCTTCCAATTCCAAAAATTGGCAGAGTTATGTCAATTTTTACCTCTCCAAATTTGGTGGGGTTGTTCTCACACCCCTTAAAGTAATGTTATACTAGCAGGACCTGTGGATATACTACAGTATGATAATTTAATTATTACAACGTTTGATATGTTTACTTAAGAGCTATTGCTAAATAGTTCAATATGTAAAAAGTATAATAATCTTGATTTAATTCTTTCTCACTATTGTTTTTTCTTTCTTTCCTTTTCATTATGTTCGATTGAAACAGCTTAGCGTTATCACTTCCGCACGGTCACCCTCTCTCTCTTTCTTAATATATTTTTTCTGTGTAGCATAAAAATAAGATCTCAGTGGATAAGCAATACCATATAATCAGGATCTACATATTTGCATTTCATCTTGGATAATTTGGGGTCTTATTTTTAATCAGAGGGTATTGCAAGATGATAACGGTCATAGGTTTGGTTTGGTTTGGTTTGGTTTATGGCATATCAACCTCAGTGGGTCATTTAATGCCGATTAAGTTTTGAAATAAATTAATTCTTAATGGATACCCAATTTTTTTTTTTATAAATACATTTTTCTATTTAACCCATAGATGGGACCCTAACAGGTACTACCACTCCGGGTCAGAGTGGAAGTGAGAGCAATGGTGATGAAGGGGTGCTCCACATTCCCCAAACCTCCAAAACTGGAACCTCACCATCAGATAGAGTTTAACATCATTCCCAGGACATGTAGACCCTCAGCCACCGCCTTCTAGCACCCATATGATAAAAAGGTTTGGGGCTTGCTATAAGGGCAATAGGGCTAGGGCAATCATATAGGTGCTAGGGCTTGATATGACCAGCCAATTGATTGGAGGGGACCTCTCCGACCGCCAGTCTAGCTTAAGTAATGGTCTAAGTGGAGTGTTGCCTGTCATGGACGTCATACTTTTAAGGAATATGAATATATGCATAAGAATAAAGGTGAAGGTGACTGAAACAAATTTGTATAATCAATTTTTAATTGTACATAAACAAAAATTAAACATATGGAAAAGAAGAAATATTAAAATAAACTAAAAGTTGTATAACCTACAAAAAAAGTGATCATACAGCACCCTTAATATTAACAAAAACAAAAATATCATTTTGCGCCCCTGATGTGTGAGCACTAGCACAGGTCAATTTTTCATTTTTTAAATATTAAATTACATGAAACACCAAAAGTTGTGTATTGGTCTATCAAGTACTGATACCAAAAATTCGATTTTGAACTTATACCAATTTTTGAGGAAATGGCATCCAAAATCGTAGACAAAAATGCACTGAAAATCCTCGGTTTTGCAATAATGGAGGGCATATTTTTAATTTAAACTTTAGTTATAATTTCGTCATTTAATTTCATTTTGATAAAAACATTCCCTGGTGTAAATACTGAAATTGTTATGTTTTTATCAGTTTTTGGTCAAATTTAGAAAACCAAGGATTTTTCAGTGCATGTTTCTCTACGAAATTTGATGCCATTTCTTCAAAAATTGGTTCAAGTTCAAGATTTACATGCTTTATTGGCTCAAAGAAAATTAAAAAGAAATCACTTTTCAGGAAATAAATTACACACACACACACACACACACACATTTATATACAAGGTGTGTCAAAAAATATTGAGATTTTTTGTAATTAGTGTCCCCCCCCAAAAAAAAAATAGAAGTTTTTATCTGTATCTGTACAAATGGCTGAGCAGGCCAATGTTTGAATGGCAGTCTCTGGTGCACTGACTGCTCATAAAGAGGGGTGCTTTCTGTGGTTGCTGTTGTTTCTATTAAGTATTGATACCAATAATTAGATCTTAAACTTGTACCAATCTTTAGTTTTGCAATAATAGTGGGTGGGGGGGATATTTTTAATTAAAACTTTAGTTATAATTTCATCATTTCATTTCATTTTGATAAAATAAAATGACAACATTTCCTGGTTTAAATACTGAAATTGTTAGATTTTCTGATCAATTCATTGGCCAAATTTTGCTTAACAAGGATTTTTCAATGCATTTTTATCTACAATTTTTGATTCCATTTCCATAAAAATTAGTAAAAGTTCAAAATCGAATTTTTGGTATTTGTACTTGATAGATCAATACACAACTTTTGCTGTTTCATGTAATTTAATATTTTTAAAAAGTGAAAAATCAACCTACCCTAGTGAGCACCCCTGGTTGCTGGAAACTCGGCTATAAAACTATTACATTTGGTGTGTATATTTATTTTACCAAGAGGGATGTTTTAATTAGGGACGTACCGGATATAGATTTTGATATCCAGCTGGATATCAACGGATATGAAATCTCTAGATATTTGGCCGAATATGAATACCATATATTTAGAATAATACTAACAAGTTTTTATATAAAAATCTTGAATAAATAATCTATGGAGTCCTGCTGAACATACAGCCTGCAGGCATCATGTGACCTGTGAGAGTTCTTGCTGCAGCTCTGGAGAAATTTCAAAATAAAATTTCTGTGTTCTATGAAAACAAATTTATCAATAAAAAAAATAAATAAATAAATAAAAAATAAAAAATCAATCTTAAAGAAAAAGTTTAACTTTAATGAGGCGTTGTTGGAACTACCAGTTCCCGCAAGATCACTAAAGTTAAGCGTCAATGAGACTGTACTATACTTAGATGATTAATCGCTAATAGGCCATGGGCTAAGAGAGAATAACATCCCCCCACTCATATATTAAACTACCTTGATTATTTTTTGTAACCATGGGTCCTGTGGTATTAAAAATATTTTTTTATCAGCAGTAGACTCATTTCCACTATACCAGACCTTCCCCTGCCCCACTAAATGAAAAAAAGAAAAGAAAATCTGGATTTGGGGAGAAGAATCCTTAAAGCCAATAAACTTTTTTTTGAATGTCTAATTTCAAGTAAATTTGGTATCATTTTCTAGGGTTATGATCATTCTATCCAAAAATTTTGTTAGAATTTTAAAAATAATGGAAATAATGATTTCCCTAAAGGAAGAAAAAACTAATTATTCCAAAAAATATCTTAAATTTCAAGAACAACAATTGCATAAAAATTATTTACACTTCACCAAATGCTCCTGTTTTTAATACCCCCACCCCTGAATGGTGTTACAAAAAAAAATCTTGATTTGGGGGAAAAAAAAATCTCAAACCAATAATTTCTCTTTAGATTGACCAATTTCAATAAACTTATTTTGAAGGATGATGAGAACTGTATTAAAATTTCTTATATCAATGCTCATGTTCCTTAAAAGTATGACCGTTATCTGTTGGGAATTTATTAACTTAATCCCACAGAAAAAGAGACATACCTTTTTCTTTCTGGCAAGCGCAGTTATTCATTAGACATATTCCAATTGAGATACCTTCCATTGGATTAACGAGGCAACACATTAGGACTGGTTTTCATAACAAGGTGTGTAATTTATTTTAAAACAATAACTGAAAACAAAGGTCAAAGGGAAAGTAACTCACCCGTACAATCAATGGATTAGGGCAGATAATTTCTGACCCTATTATTATTAGAGTCTGTTAGTGTTAATAGCTCTTAAGTAAACATATCAAATGTTGTAATAATTATCACACTGTGATATATCCACAGGTCCTGCTAGTAAATTTTTATCATGGTTAATAAATTAGATAACTAATGATACCATTAGATAAATATAAAATAATTGGGATCAATACAAAAAAGTCACAATTTCAAATACCACAAACTCAAGAAATTAAATTAAAAGTTTATTAGGATGAATCATCATATATGCATCTGTGCAGACACTGGATGCTGTCTAGAGGACTTGCCATAGGGATAGATGGAAAGAGAGAGAAAGAGTCATGGGAATCCATGCTGTCAGCATGCCGATGTGATGATGATAGAGATGGCGATAGGTACGCGGACTGCTTCCCCTGAAACACAAAAATCTAAAAGGACACAGTGAAATCATATCTATGCATCCCGGTGTTTTTCTTTTTTCTTCCCTCACCACTTTAAGCTAACTATAAATACATTTCAATATTTTGTTAGAAATGAATTTCACAGGATAGGTTACTAGGTAGGAGTTAGACAGCTTTAGTTAGGACTCATTCAAAGTAAATATGTGCATCCCAGGACACACTAAATGAAAAAGCTATCAGCATCACTGTGATGATGATGATGATGATGATAAGTTTAGTATTTCAAGGAATATTATAAAAGCCAATAACTGCCAGTGCCGCTCTCTAATAAAAACATTTCTAAAGTTGAATACTTTATATTTTCATCCTTTATTTTTAGAAAAGATGACAATTCCTAGAAGATCTAAAAGGTGATGGCACTGGCTTCGAGAATTTCCTTTACAAAACAGCTATAAAATATCCGAGAATATTTTGTATATTTTGGAACATACAAGTTCACAGGGTCATCAGTCTGGAAACCTTCAAAATCTCAAATCCCTTAAGGACAAATATTGATAAAACCTGAGAAGCTGAACAAACATAACTGGTTGGTTGGTTGGTTTTTACAGCATGTTAACCCTACTTAGAGAGTTCCACCTAACAAATGTAATATACTAATTTTCATGAATGTAATTACACTTCCTTTTTCATGAATGTAGTATACAATTTTTCATGAATGTAATACTAATTTTTATGGATGTAATATACTAATATTCATGAATTTGTATTATCTGCATTATTCGGACTATTGTCTTCATCTTCATTGTTATTCGTACAATGTTTCGGCTGATATGCCCTCCGGCCTTCTTCAGGTATTTGGACACATGGCCTAGTGGATAAGGTAGTTAGGTTGAGACAGTTCTAAGTGACAGTTATCTCTGGATTCCGAGTTCAATCATGAGTAGAGGCAGTTAGAAAAATAATTAACACAACCCCTACCCCAGCTATGGTTAGCGGAATGAGAACAGGATACCCCCATGGAATAAATAAAGGGTTAGGTTCAAAGTTCTGTGATGGCTCCCGATTACGAAAAGAAGGTTCCCGAGTCCGACAAGAAATATCTGAAGAAGGCCGGAGGGCATATTGGCCGAAACAGTGTACAAATAACAATGAAGATGGGGACAATAGTCCGAATAACGCAGATAATACTAATCTTCAAGTCTCATCTCAAACATTCAGAGAAATATTCATGAATTTGGTTGTAATTCTATCTATCTGTAAATAAAAAAAATAAAACATAAAAAGCAGGTACTACTATAGAACCCTTGTTGGGTTATTTTAAGCCAAAGAAGTTGGTTTTTTTTATTCATTCTTGATGGGTATTCAAACTTTTGTTAAAACTCACTTTTTCTATTTAGCCCAAAGATGGGATCCTAACTGGTACTACCACTCCGGGTCAGAGTGAACCTGGTAGCAATGGTGATGAAGGGGTACTCCACATTCCCCAGAGCTCCAAAACTGGAACTTCACCATTAGATGCAGTTTAACGTCATACCCAGGATAATAAATATAACTGGAATCCAAATTATATTTGAAAACATTAAAAATCATCTATACATCAATACTCGTGTTCCTTATTTGTTAGACAGTTATCATCTTGCAACACCCTCTGGATAAAAATGAGACTGTCCAAATCATCCAAGATGAAATGCAAAAAATATAAATCTTGATTATCTGGTGTTGCTTATCCATTGAATTCATATTTCTTAAGAGAGTTGTCACCTCAGCAAAATAATGGACCATTCTGTTTTTATTCTAAAGAAAAAAAGGGAAGAGAAAGGAATGCTACACAGAAAAATTACAATTAGAAAGATAGGAAGACAGAAAGAGAGTAGGGGAAAGATAGAGAGAGGGGGTGATCGTGCGGAAGCGATAATGCTAATTTGTTTCAATTGAATAATAATGAAAAGATAAGAAGAAGGAAGAAGGAAAGAGAGGGGGGAGAGAGGGGGAGAGGGGGGGAGAGAGTTAAATCAAAAAATGTAAATCCTCATTATCTGGTGTCATATTTCTTATGAGTGTCATCACCTCAGCTAAATAATGGACCATTCTGTTTTCATTATAAAGAAAGAAAAAGATGAAATAGGACATACTACACTGAGATATAAGAAAGAAAGAGAGAGAGTAAGGGAAAGATAGAGAGAGGGGGGGAGTGCACAGAAGCGATAACACTAATCTGTTTCAATTGAACATAATAAAAAGATAAGAAAGAAAGAAAGAAAAAAAGGAGAGAGTTAAATGAAGAGTATTATACTTTTTACATATGAACTATTTAGCAACAGCTCTTAAGTCTAAGTCTAAAGTCGTCAGGGCAGCCTATATCAGCCAGTCAGAATCTATCCCCTTTTCAAATAGTGCTAGACCAAGGAGATATTTAGCTGAGGTAGAGCCACACCTACCATCAGTACCGCACACATCTCTGTGCTACTGTTGGTGAGGGCGGTATCAAGAACCTTGTTCTAGCCGCTAAACTGGCCCTTAAAAAATAAGTGAATTATCATACTGTGGATCCACAACTCCTGCTAATTAACCATCAATACTACTAAAAACGTGTGTGTGTGTGTATAATGCAAATATTCATAAAAGGAAAAAAATAACAGAAAAGCAATAAATACGTCCATTGAAGTGAAGATAAGATTTCTGTCCCTGTTAATACAAGAAGAGAATTATAAAAGAAGCCATGAATCCAAATCCAGACTCTCTCTCTCTCTCTCTCTCTCTCTCTCTCTCTCTCTCAAGAATTCTTCTCACCTGAATTTAATACCACCATTTATTTGAGCCAATTCCAAGATTTCCCAATGTTGAAGATTCAACTAAATTTTGGAACTAAAATAAGAAAATAAGATGTGACACATCCTCCAAGACATTTTGTTGGTTGCTTCACTAAATTAGACACGTCACTTCATTTCTTGTTTAGAAAAAAAAAATTGTTCTTTCTTTTTTTTTTTTATTCAATAGTAATTTCATTTGTTCATCTGATTTTTTTCTTTAACCAAAATTCAACTCTGATATTTTTCTGATAATGATTTATTTAGTTTCGGGTTTTGTTTTTCTTTCTTTTTATTTGCTCAGTTCTTCATTCTGTGGTTATCAACAATTTTGCTGTTTGAAAATTAAAATCTTTCCTACAATGGAATCAGTGACCCACAAAATTAAGTGGAAATTTTCAAGACTTTATTCAGAAAAAAAAAAAAAAATTGTATCTTCGGTGCTGATAAATATGGAAGCTAGTCTAGTTTGGAATAAAACAAAATTTTTTCACAATTTTTTATGTTTTACAAGTTCGAACCGGTCACTAATGTTGTAGAAGTAACCAAAAACATTTGTTGTACAAATAGTTAAGATGCAGTTTATCCCAATACAATAACCAGATGGTTCAAGATATTTTGCTTGGGTTGTAAAAACCTTGATGATCAAGCAAGATCAGGTAGGCTTAGAATCCGAGTCTCTGCTCCAAGCCAGAAAGACAAATCTAGCAAGTAGCACTTGCAGAGTATCAGGCCAGTGAAGGTGCTGTTTATCAGAGTACAGGAACCAGATGGTTCAAGAAATTTTGCTTGAGTTGCAAGAACCTCAAAATCAGGCAATGTCAGGTAGGCTTAAAATCTGAGTCTCTGTTCCAAACCGGAGAGGCAAATCTAGCAAGTAGCACTTGGAGAGTATCAGGTGAGCTCAGAATCTCACAGGCCAGTGTGGTTTGTCAACTTCGTGACCTCAGCAAAAGCATCCATATCTGCTGAATTGTGCCCTGTGCTACCAAAATATTGCACAACTTTTGACTCACCCTAGTATATTTACATAAGAACTAAGGTGCCTTACTGAAAAAAAATTTTCTTTTTTTTTTCTGAAATAAATTTTTGAGGTATTTTAATTCCTGTATAATTTTGATTTTCAGACTGTTGTCCTCATCTTTATTAATGTTTTGGCTACAGTAGCCTCTGGCCTACGTCAAGTGTCAGTTATACCCGACTTTTCTGTTTCCCCTTGTACCACATAAAAAAACAGTGGCACGAGGGGAAACAGAAAAGTCAGGTATGGAAACTTGGGAAAGGCCTGAATTCATTTTGCCTTTCCCTCCCCCTAGCTATGGGTAAATAATAGAGTAGTCTGGGTTCTTTAACCTTGTTTAAGCAACCAGTCTAAGAGAAGTAAAATTGACTTTAAACCATCTTTACTCTGCTTGCATCTCATCCTACCTGTCACAGAGGGGTTTGGTAAATACATACATACCCTTAGTGGATGGACAATAAAAATATCATGTTGCACAAAATTTGTAAAAAAAAAAACCTGCAATTTTGAAGCAATCCCAACCAACAAAATACAACTTGTGTATCTTGAATCAACATATCATACTCACTTTCACATGAAGGTTATAACTAACGTCCAGTTACCAGACAAAAACAAAGGGACAGTCTGTAACCCAATAGATGCCCTGTGTTAACTACCTGAACATAGCCATGTGTTTGGTATTTATGGATTAATATGTCTGCACTGAAAACCAACAGCCAATTAGAATCCAGCTTGGCCAAAGTACATAGTGGAACTGCCCAAACCTGTATATAAACCACCTACAAACTCTCTGATGCTCAGTGCAAATCCAACTTGCAATACAGCTGAATACTCATCACCTAATATGAAATTCTACAGTAAACTTATATACCCATTTAACAACACTGAACAACTTGCTCACCATTACTCCCAAGTCCACTCTGACCCGGAGTGGTAGTACCTGTTAGGGTCCCATCTATAGGTTAAATAGAAAAAAATAGTTTAAAAGAAATGTTTTTTAAAAAATTGAGTTTGAAAAAAATGTTGAATGAATAAAACAAAACATCTTCGGCATAAAATAACCCAACAAGAGTTGACATGCCATAAAATCCAATCAATCAACCAACTGAATAAATCCTAACAACCATTCTGTATAATTAAACATGGTTTGAATTTGGATTTACATCTCTAATCAGTTGTAGACAATCTATTATGATGAATTTAGAGAATGACTTGATGGCCAAAGAATTCTTCTCCTCTGTTCCCTAATAAAATTCTGGTGTTTCATTACAAATCCCGATCCATTTATGTTTTTAAAAAATAAGTGCAGAGTTATTTACTGTTCCCATCAATTTTTCATTATTTTTCTATCATGGTGTACAACCAAAAATAAATCTATAAATGTTGTAATAAAAACAAAAACATTTCTTACTTCTAAGTTAGCTTATGCTGACAACCTAGCACTACTTGCAAATACACCTGCGCAAGCCGAATCCTTGCTACACAGCCTAGAAAAGGCAGCATGAAATGTCAGCTATTACGTAAACTCTGATAAAACTGAGTTCATGTCTTTTAAAAACAAAAGCGACATCTCAATTATCGATGGTAAACTCCTAAACTCGGTAGAACAATTTAGATACTTAGGCAGTAACATCTCCTCCACAGAAAACGATGTTAGTGCACGTATAGGAAAGGCATGGTCCGCTGTAAATAAATTATCGGCCATATGGAAATCCAATCTCACAGACAAGTTAAAGAGACAATTCTTCCAGGCCGTTGTCGTGTCAGTACTGCTGTATGGCTGCACCACCTGGACCCTAACGAAGTGACTAGAGAATAAACTAGATGGGAGCTGCACAAGAATGCTGTGTGTGATCCTGAACAAGACGTGGAAACAACACCCCAAGAGAAAACAGCTGTACGTCCACCTACCACATATCACCCAAACCATCCAAGTAAGACAGACAAGACACACAGGACACTACTGGAGAAGCAAGGACGAACTCATAAGCGACGTCCTCCTGTGGAAACCGGCACATGGACACGCCAGTGTGGGCCGACCAGCAAAGACGTACATTGACCAGCTCTGTGTGGATACAGGATGCTGCATAGAGGACCTCCCGAGAATGATGAGCGATAGGGACAGATGGAAAGAGATTGTCATGGATATCCGTGCTAACAGCGCGACATGATGATGATGATGATGAAGTTAGCTTTAATAAGTTAATTTACAGGATAGTCATATTGCCCATGTGGACACTCTCTAGCAGTTTCTTTACTCTTCTACAAGAGAGTTACCAAAAAGGGGAGACAATACCAGTTCTCCAGAAGGGAAGTAATTATGGGAAGTATTAATTATTCATTAATATTACAACTGTCAATTGGGGATGACATGTAAATAAACCGTTTTGAAACGAGCCAAACTCATTGACCTCAGGAAAAATGTGCACTCATTGACATGAAAATTTACTTTCAAGGCAAATTTCAAAAACTATGTCCAATTAGATTTTTTGGTTGATAGAGTAAATAGATTTTTGGGAAAAATATTACCTAATCTAACCAATAATGCAATAGTGTAAAAAAAAAAAATTGAATTGGATGATTTCAGAAAAAATGGTAAGAAGAAGAATCCAAGAGGACAATTTAGGGAATTATTGGATGAATTACTTAACAGAATTTTGTCTGTAAATAGATAATATATCAATATTCTATGTTCTGTGCAAAGATTCTTTTTTTTTTCTAAGGCTGACATGAGAAGATAGTTGTTGGAATATTTTTGTCGTATAAGGTATGCTGTAGTCCACCACTTAAACTTATAGACTCTGCATGGGCATGCGAATTAAAGCCGGCTAATCAACACACTCGAATACATGGTTAGTTAACTATTTAATCAACTATCTTGAAAGCTGTTGATTTGCACATATTCACCACTGACAGATGGATCAACAACTAAGGATTCTACCTAACACTAAGGAACCCAAGGGATCTCCACTGTAAAGTGCTCTCACTTAAAAATGGCCACAAAAATTGTAACAAAAAGGGTGATCCCCAAGGAGGCACAAACAAATAAATAAACAAATTGATTTCTTAATGATTTTCTTGGTATAGAAAAACTATCCATATTTACAGATTTTCAATGCTGTAGAGTTTGATAATAAATAATACCTAATAATATCCGTTTTGATTGTATAATGCTTGACTAAAAGTAGTAGTAAAGTCTGTGGAGTGATCTGTAGCCAGTAATAGCTGAACAACGATGGAGTCTATCCCCTTTTTGCTAGTACTAGTCTAAGGAAATTGTTTTTGCTGAGGTGAAGCTCCAAGATGCTTTACTACATAGATCAGATTACACAAAATGTGCTATTCATGTGCTGAATTGGCAGGGAACAATATCAAACATGGAACTTTGCAATTTTGAGACGGATGCTCTACTGACTGATGTAGCGTAATTATTAGGGTCTACCGGAATTTGAGAATGAAAATAAAGCTGTGTGCTGATTGCTAGAAGAAAGAGAGGGAGCAGGCAAGGGTTGAAGTTTGGAGGAGTAGACACACAACGAGTTGCCAGTAACTTGACCGAGGAATGACCCCGGAAGAGGAATGGAAAGCTCAAATTGGAAGTTCCGGGTTGTTGACCAGAAGCAGAAGTGACGTGGTGACAAGGAACGAGAAAGAAGAAAATCGTTCTCTTTTTGCTTTTGGCCGTAGCAGGGTTCAGACGGGGCTGCTAGTCCCTCGTGTTGGGACAGCGATATAGAAGTCGATAGCATGTTAGAAGGTAGAGTAATTTAACCGTATCCTCTCTTTTCTTTCCTTCTCTCTGAAACAGAGCCCACGACACAAGCCTGCAAATAAATAGTAAGCCCCTTGTGACTATATAACTTATGTGTCTGTTGTGCCTTCTTTATCTACTAATGACGACTGCTGCTGGGACTTGAGTTGGCTACATATATCGTTCCAGAGTTTGCCACAAATACACTTTGGTACTTTATCATATTACACTGAACTAAACTGGCCCTATGGTTTAAAAGAAAATTGACTTTTTATTTCCAAAGATTTTTTTAGGAGCGTACTTATTTATGGGTGATACCGTATATACATATCTATTTTTCATAATTCCCCATTAACTTATATTTGAAATTGTCATGTTCCCATCAATTCAAAGATTTTCACTTCTTTTTTTAATAAATTCTCTTAATGGAATTCCAATTTATTTCAATTGATCACTTCAAAATAATCTTAATTAATGAGGCTTCCTCTAACAATAATTTACAGACTGTATTTCCCATAAGTGCATAGGGGCTTTTATCATGACTAGAATATTTCAAGATATCTATATCTATCTATATATATAAAATGTTATTCTGGTTCCAACGGGAGAAAATGTAATATTTTATAAAAAAAGAAGAAGGTCCGAAAAATGTATCGTTCTCAGAAAAAATGTTTTATTCTTTTTATTTCACATACGCAACACGTGTTTCAGATATTCTGGTATCTTCTTCAGGCTTTGATCTATATATATATATACATATATACATAGGTTATGCGTGTTTCTGTAATTTTTCTGTTATGGTTGTTTATATAATATATATATATATATATATATTTAGTTGAACATTATATAGTAAAGTAAGTAAAATCGTCAGGGCGGTCTAAAGTCACTATCAACCAGACAGCGAGGGAGCCTATCCCCTTTTCACTAGCGCTAGACCAAGGAGATTGTTTTTAGGCATCTGAGGTGGAGCGCCACACCTACCATCAGCTCCTCACAGATCCCTGGGTATGATGTTAAACTATCTGATGGGGAAGTTCCAATTCTGGAGCTCTGGAGAATGTGGAGTAACCCTTCATCACCATTACTCCCAGGTCAACTCTGACCTGGAGTGGGAGTCCCATCTACGGATTAAATAGAAACAAATGAGTTTTAAAAAAAAGCATTTATAAAAAAAAGTATTGACTACCCATCAAGACTGAATAAAACAAAAATGTCTTTGGCATAAAATAATCCAACAAGGGTTGACATGCCGTAAAAGACAACTAACCAGGTGGAAAGAGTTCTGACTCCTATGAGAAATAAACATAAAACTTACTAAGTCCATTTTCTTTGCCTCCATCCGTAGTAACTATTGAATTACAATAAAAGAAGATCCTTAACCCCACCCCCCATGACCTGTGTTCAGTGTGCTTCAGCCTCTGGACCGGTTAAGTAATTAATGGCATAGATCCCAGGGGACTATCCTCCCGGGCAACACCTACCCCCTTAATTTAAAAGGGCTGGATTTATTGCCCAGTGCCTGAGGCGCCCCCCTTGAGGGGGAATGCCAATGGGATCTATGCATTTTTTGCTACCATCCCATGAGCTTCGGCTCGTGGTGATCCCACATTAAAAAGACCTGTCTCACACCTACATGTTGCATGATGCAAGGTTAACTACAATAAAAGAAGATTAGTACAATTGTAAGAGTGCTGGGCTAAATGTTTAGAGGGTGTAGGGGGACTAAATGGAGTAGTCTCCCTTGTCACTTACAATTCAGTCAAGATGAAGATTGTACATAAAAAAAAAAAAAAAAAAAGAAAATTCTAATTTCTAATTAAATCACAAGAGAGTTAAGATTAAAAAGTAAAAGACGAGGACTGGAGAGAGAGACCCCCCTTTCCAAAAAGAAACAAGATTCTTTAAAATTTATTTTTATTTAGAGAATTAGTTATAAAAAAAATTTTAAAATGTAAATTAACAGGATAATTTTTTAAAAAGTTGATTTTTTTTTTTCATAATTTTTATTTCTTTTTCATAATTCAAAATAATCTTTATCCAACTCCATCCTTTATGACTCTTAATCCTTGATTCGACAATGACAAGAGACGCCTGAAAGTACGAAGTCAATTTCTTATCCCCCCCACACACACCTCTAAACCCTCCACTTTTATTATTCTTTAAAAATTAAATTATATTGTTCGAAGCATTTTATAAATATTCTATGCCCTCAAAAAATGTATATATATATATATACGTTTTAATAACATCCAGAAGTAAATATATTTGTTTCCTTTGTAGATTTACAAGTAACTGTGATATATATATATATATGTATATAGTAAAATGGTCTAGTCAGAAAGCCTACCAAGTCTACCAATTAATTTATTCAGTTAATTATTTTATCAACGATTGAAATTGTAACTAACTCAATATTTTATCTTCTCCATTATGTCATCCCCTCTTCATATATATATATATATATATATATATGTATAGATAAAATGGTATGAAAAACACATGATAAATTGAATTTATTTTTGCAACTTTTGCATTGCTAATATTGCCAATATTTCGATTTCATCAAAAAATCTTCATTATAATTTGTATATTCATATATATATATATATATATATAAAATCTTTAATCAATAATTGAATATAATCTCTGTAGTTTCTGCTTTTTGTTTTGTATTTAATTTGCAACGTTATCATTTATCTATAGAATTTCATTTTAATTTTCAATTGTTGAAATTTCTAACAAAATTTATTAAGAAATTTTAAATCAATTCTTCTGGGAATTAATATTGAATATCAAATGTTTTCTAAGCTCCTCCTCCTCCACCACACATTCTATCTAGGCTCCTCCTCCCCACCACACATTCTATCTAGGCTCCTCCTCTCCACCACCACAAATTCTATCTAGGCTCCTCCTCCCCACCACACATTCTATCTAGGCTCCTCCTTCAACACCACACATTCTTCTAGGCTCCACCTCCACCACCACATTCTATCTAGGCTCCTCCTCAACACCACACATTCTATCTAGGCTAGGCACCTCCTCCACCACCACACATTCTATCTAGGCACCTCCTCCACCACCACACATTCTATCTAGGCCCTCCTCCACCACCACACATTCTATCTAGGCACCTCCTCCACCACCACAACTTCTATCTAGGCTCCTCCTCCACCACCACACATTCTATCTAGGCTCCTCCTCCACCACCATCACCAGAAATATACCTTATTTCAGCTACCATTCTTTAAAATTTCAACCATTAAATCTTTGTTAATATTCTGATATTTAAAACCTGAAACTTTACTTGATAGTTCATAGTATCTGGCTAAGCATTTAAAACCTGAGAGATATTCATTTAGCCATTGATAGGTTGTTAAATGTTTTTTTGTTTTCATAATACTGAATCTGAAGGTGTGTGGAGATGATTTTAATTAACTTTTTTTTTCCATAACAAAATTCAAACACCAACCAAAATTTTCAAGAACTAAAAATCTTACAAACTTTTTTTTTCATAATTGTGAAAATGAGAAAATTTCAAAAACTTTATATGATTAAGTTGTGTGGGGATTAATAAAAATAAAACAAATAAAGATAAATAAAACAAAAATAAAATTAGATTAAATTAAATAAAAAATAAATAAAAAGATAAAAAGTAACTATCTCCCAGAAGGCCTCAGACTGCAAGAGCTCTCAGGGTATGAGCAGAAAACCCCAAAATTCTTGACGCCAAAAAGAGGACTCTCAGCCCTTTTTTAGCCCAAGACTTTGAAGTGGAAACACCTATTGATTTGCTCGGGAAAATATGTCCCCTTAAAGAAATAGTGTGAATCAACAAATAAAAGTCTTACCCTAAAGTTATCCTCATCTTTGTTGCTTTCATTTCTTTTCCTAAATTCCATTTCAGCTTACCAGCCCACAAGAAGAAAGAACCAACTATATTGCGGATTAGACATGACCACAAGCCAGGTTAAACCACAGAGAACTAACCAACTGAAATCCCCATAATTGTAATAAAACCTTTAAAAATTTGATAAAAAGGGTCTGTTCAATAATATTCAGATTCTAAATTGACAGTTTAAACAATATTTTCTGGGTGATAGAAAGTTAAGACCTTAAAAAATAGATTTAAAAAAAAAGAAAAAAACATCTTTGGAGAGAAAGTAAGAAATTGCTATAAAATGAAATCATTAAATTTTCATATAAAAAAACAAACTTCAATTCAAGTTGTCATTCATTTTTCCCTAATGTAAATATATCCATATTATTTGTACTAATTCAGAATAGCGCGCAAGTGATAAAAGAATTAAGATCACATTTTACGTATAAAAACTATTAGATTGTTAAAAAAAATTATTCCTTGCATTGGGGAGACCTCATTTTGAATTTGCCTATGTGGTTTGGAGTCCAAGATTAATCAAAGACATTAAATTTATCAAAGGAATACAAAGGAGAGCTACTAAAGTAATAAATTGTTTTTAAAATCCTTTCATATGAAGAAAGATTTATGCACATTGCATTACCAAGTTTGACTTATTGATGAGCCAGAGAAGATAGAATTGAACTTATAAATGTACTCATGGTTTTTATTCAACAAATTTAATTTATTGAACATTGCTCAAAAAATCAATACCAGGGGTCATGAATTAAAACTTTCAAAAAAAATTTGGCAAAAACAAATGTAAGACAAAATTATTTCAGTTACAGGGTATTAGATTCATGGAATAAAACTACCATCATCAGTAATGAATGGCCCATCTCTGAAATGTTTTAAGGCTAAGTTGGATGAATTGTGGAAAGAATATAAATATTCAGTGGAAATAAGATAAATGTTTTGAATAAGGAACAGCTGACAGGTCTCAGACTTAATATATCTAGCTGAAAAAGATATCATTATATTATATAATAAAATAAACATTTCTCAAAAACTGATTTTTTTTGTGAAACATGGGGAAAATAACTCAAAATGAATATTAAAAAAGTTAGTATTATTATAAAGAGAAAAACAAACTTTATTTTCATTTTTTTTTTTTTTTTTTTTTGGTGACTAGAAAGCAAATTTATTTTTCTGAAATAAAACTTTTTATTCTATGAAAGGATTTGCTGAAATTTAACAAAGAAAAAAGAAAAAAACGAAAAATGACGACAAAAAAATCTAAAAGCTTTTCTGTTATAACAAAAATTTGATTCAATAATTAATTTTCAATTTTTAATTTTTTTTTTCTTGGAGCATTTAACGACACCGACCAATGATTTATTTACATAAATATTTGTTTATTCCTAAAGCAAATTTCATCGAATTATATAATTTAATTTGTTTAATCGTTTCCAATATTCATTAGCATCGAACACTTTTTAAATATACGTTTTAAAAACTGTTAAGTTATAGTTAAAAATAAATCAATTCAAAATTTGCTTCTAGCCTTTCGGAAAACACTCGAAAAAAAAAACGAACTTTAAAATGTTCTTATTGTTTCAAATTTCATCGGTATGGTAAGTATTGTAAGTTTAAAGTTTTAATGAAACGATAAAAAAATTTATAAAACTTTTTCAACATACCTTGGAATGAATTTTCAAAGAAAAACGGTCTTGTTCGTTGTGAATTTACGACGAGAACGAATTTGTTCAATAACTTTTCCTAATGCAAGGGAGATAACTCTCAAGTCTTTACTTGTGGCGAAATAAACTTCAAGATTTGATACGAGAGTTATTTACCAAGTTTAACTTAACATGGCTTAGCTTAGCTTCGCTTAATTTAATTTTTAACACAGGGGCACAAATATTTAGCACTCAGTGAGGAACGAACTCAGTACTCAGAAATACTAATATATCAGTTAGCTTGTTGTAAGTATAATTCAATTACGTGCAGTAAAATTAATAAGTTATTCATGGCATCGGGTCTGTCAATTTTGTTGTCATATATACGTATTTTACAAAATAAATTTAAACTCCGTCCCAACGATTTAATTTTTTTTTTTTTTTTGTAAGGCCACTTAAGTTTATTATTGTGCTGAAATATATTTTTGCCCATCGCAATTATCTTAGTTTTGATAGAAAAATATTATAACGTATTTCACTTTATTATTGATAAAGTGTAAAAACATTTTGGAAAGTGTTATTAAGATAACTGATGACAATTAAAAGATGTTATTTAATAAGAAATATATTAAAAGAAATATAGGAAGCGTGTGGTGTAGTGGTTAAAGTCATAGGAAATGGACTTGTCGACCCGAGTTCAAATCCTGGACGTTGCATTTCACTTAACGCTAATACCCTTGGGAAAGGTATGAATCCTACTCTCCCTCCAGCTATGGGTAAATAGTAGGGCAGACTGGGCTCTTTAACCTTGGTTAGGCAACCAGTCTAGGAGAAGGAAAACTCTGAATTCAAACCTGTTGAACTCCGCTTAAGAAATTGACCTTGTGTCATATCCAGCTCGTGCGGAGGGGTTGGTAAATATATATATGTAATAAAAGTTTTGATTTAATTTCAGTTGAGGTGAAGATTTTTTAGTATTTATTTCAGTATTTATAGAGCATTGATCTAAAAGGAGACAACTATACTTGACTTCATACTATATCTTATTATAATAGAGATTATATATCTGTCTGTCTGTAACCGAAACTACATCACAATCGATGTCACAATTTGTTTAGATAGTTACTTAATTAATATCTTATCTTTAACAATGTCTCTATTAAAGCCTATCTCAAAACAGCTCATGTTATTAATGAGTTTAGAATCATGCAAAGTTTGTTTATATTGCAAATAAATAAAGGTTTACATAGTATACAGTGTGGATCATTTTCATACTGGTTTTTAAGAAAAACAGATTTAATAAATTATTACTTGGTGTTATTGATTTCTAATATTAGTGTTTTATTTTCAAATCCTACGTATAATTCTATATAGAAATCAATTAGAATAAAACAAGAATAATTATAATCTTTTTATATGGATTCATATTCAAGTTTAAGTTAAGTTGGATTAAAACTTAAATACTCACACTCAGAGGGTTAATGATTCGCTAGTTATCGTTAAAACATATTTAAATGCGCATCAAATTTTTTTTTTTTCATTTTATATGTAGCAAATATATATATATATTAACATAAAGGTACACGGTATTAACCTACTCGTGTTTCACCATAAGGATCTTCAGGGTTAAATCTACTGGATTAATCAAGATATTGATTAATGGCAGTCGATTAACCATTTATCGCAAAAAAAACACACACGTGTAATCGACTGCCATTAATCAATATTTTGATAAATCCAGTAGATTTAACCGTGAAGATCCTTATGGTGAAACTCGAGTAGGTTAATACCGTGTACCTTTATGCTAATAAATTTGCTCTACTAACGTATTGAGCACTTTATTTATTATATCACTGTCTTATCATTGTGAAACTTGAATCAACCATTTTCAGTAGACTGTTACTTGGCCACTATTCACTTGTTCATCTACTGAGTCCTACTATTAAATAAAGTAGCACTCAGTAGATTATCTTTATATATATATATAATATATATAGGCAGCATTTTTTCTTTTATACATGTTTTGTTGAACACAACTGACATTTCATGCCTGACAATTTTTTCTGATCTTTCAAGTTTTCTGGACATTTTTTTAATGTCTGGGTGGAGTTGGTTGATAAGTCCACCAAAGGTTTCATCACTAGAACTTTTGGCATTTTGTAGGGACATCTTCAGGGGTAGATTTAGTCAAGTTGGTTCCTGGTTCTTTTTAATACACAAGGTGGTAAGACAAATCAAGTAGAGGAAGGGGTAATTAGGAGGAGGAACTCACAGGAATTATATGAAAGGTTGTGGTGAATGGGAGTGGGTAAGAGAATTGGCGGCAAATGAGTTATAGGCTTTTGAGTATGTAACTGCTATATTCAAAGTTAATATTATTTAAAATGCTTTTTTTTGTTTAATGTATAGAGCTTTGATAATTTGAAGTTTTTGTTTCTTTGTGCAGTATGTGTATGTTTTCAGTTCAAATTTTTTGATAATTACATTAAACAAAAAACAAAACAAAAATGGAATGGTCCATTTTTTAGCTGAGGTGCAGACACTCATTAAAAATAAGAATTTGGCAGATAAGCAACACCAGATAATCAGGTTTTACATTTTTGCATTTCGTCTTGAGCAATTTGGACAGTCTCATTTTTAACCAGACAGTGTTGTAAGATGATGACAGTATTATTTGGATTATTCGGACTATTGTCCTCATCTTTATTGTTATCTGTACAATGTTTCAGCTGATGTGCCCTCTGGCCTTCTTCAGGTATTTCTTGTCAGGCCCAGAAGCCTTCTTTTCAAACTCAGGAACCTTCTTGTCATAATCAGGAGCCATCATGGAACATTGAACCCAACCCTTTATTCAATCCATGGGGGTATCCTGTTCTCCTTCTGCTAACCATAGCTGGGGTACAGGTGTTAAGCTGTGTTAATTATTATTCTATGTTACTATGGTACTGGGTTCAAAAAGGCTCCAGAATCTGACAAGAAATACCCGAAGAACGCTGGAGGGTACATCAGCTGAAATGTTGTACAGATAACCATAAAGATGACAATAGTCTGAATAATCCAAATAATACTAATTATCAAGCCTCATCTCAAAAATTCAGAGATAAGATGATAACTGTTGTACAATTAAGGAACATGAGTATTAACATATAGATGGCAACATCTCCTCATTAAATGGCAAGCCTTTGAAATGAGTAAACCACTTCATATACCTCAGTAGCTATATCTCATCTACTGAAAATGATATCAACACACAGGTAAAGCATGAACTGCTATTGATAGGTTAATGACTCTTATTAAATAAACAGGAATTCTTTCAAGCTGTAGCTATGTCAGTACTACTGTATAGTTGCACCATTTAAACTCTAACAACGTATTTGGAGAAATAGCTTAATGGGAGCTACACCATGATGCTACTTACTATTTGGAAGAAATCAGGGAAGCAGTGCCCTAAAAACTGCAGCTGTATGTCCACTTACCTCCCATCTTGCAAATCATCTAAGCAAGATATGCTGGGCACTCCTGGAGAAGTAAGGATGAACTCATAAGCAAAATTCTCTGATGGACTCCTACATGTGGACACACCAGTGCTGGCTGACCAACAAAAGCTTACATTCATCAGTTCTGTGTCGACACTGGATGACATCTAAAGAACTTACCAAGAGTGATGACCAATAGGGATGGATGGCAGGAGAGAACCAAAGGAATCTATGATGTCAGAATGCCTTGATGATGATGATGATGATGATGAAATATAAAGGAGTGAAGTTTTCGTTCTGATGTTTTCTTCCTAACTCATTTGTTTTGTTTTTGTTTACATTTCACTTGGTGTATTTTCCAATCATCATCAGGCGACCAAGAACTAATATTTTTCCAACTTATTTTTTATTAGCATTATTTGGATTATTTGAATTCATCTTTATTGTTATCTGTACAAGAATTCAAATGTTATATCCATGAATTCTTGTACAGATAACAATAAAGATGAGGACAATAATCAAATAATCCAAATCTTTTTATAATGGAGATTGTGTGTTTTTCTGTCTGTAACCGAAACTATGTCACTCCTCAAGTTACAATTCCCTTTCGTCTTCTTCTCCATGATTTTATTTTTATTCATACCTCTATTATCAATAAAATTGTTTGACATTATTTATACTGCTGGCCTTATCTGCACACTAATAACATGCAATTGTATTTATATATACAAGAAAATAGCGGTTTACAGTGCGAACGGAAAGGTTAATTTGCATATTGTTATTAAAAAAATTGATTCTAATAAATATATGCTTAGTATTATTGATTTCTAATTGTTTGGTTTTATCTTAATGAATATGAACAAAAATCTCGGGAATGAATCTTAAAAGAAATTCATTAACAAGAAGAAATAAATGTAATCTTATTTTTACTTCCTATTTTAACTAAACAGTTAAATCAGGAAAATTTAGCAATGAACGACAGGATTGATGGAAGAGTAAGTTTCAGTTGTTCTATTTTTGATTATATCTCCATCTGTTTCAAATCTTTTTATCTGCATTCTTATTTAGTTTCATTAGCCTTTCTAATTTAATATAACGTCTTATTACATTAAAATTTGAATACTTGCACCCGAATTGTGCACATATTTACTAGTAATACTAATTATCAAACCTCATCTTAAAAATTCAGAGAAATAGTATTTTTTGTTAATCCTAAAAATTATAACTAAATCTCCTGACTTCCCGTTCAAATGCCACTTTTGAATTCTAATTTTCTATAAGTGACTCTATTATAAATATATTTTTCTTCTTTATGTACGTGTCACGTGAACAAATATCATGCCACGTGACAAATTCGTCACTCCATAAATACGCTTGATTAGTCATTTTTCTTTCCTATTTCCTGATTGTCTGAGTAAGAAAATGTAGGATTAAATAATTTGGATATTTTAGGTTTTAGACTCGCTATGCTATAGTAGCATTGATCATGTTTTATGCACTTTTTATTTGCATTTTAACTATATATATATATATATATATGAGGAAGAATGAATAAAGAAAAGAAAGAATAGAATGGATAATAAAAGATGAATTTAATCAATATCACTTACACATGTGTTTCGGTCAGTTCATCTGTGTGAAAATATTCCACACACAGAGAAGATTCGACCTTCATCAGAGTGAAATTTTATTTTGAATGAAAAAATTTGTCGGGGAAAAAAAATTCAACATGTTAGGGATAAATAATAACACTTTATTTTTGCAATACAAAATTGTTTCTACCATAACCCCTAGAAAAATCAAATATCCAAATTCTAACGGTCTATTTCAGCGTTCCAAAAGTGATGTGACACTGCCTGTTCTACGCTCTGTACTCTCAATGCACGATGTCTAGACCCCAAACGTTGTAACACTCTGCGCTGGCCAATTTGAGGGCATGAGTCAGAAACCGTAGTCACAAGGATTAAATAAAAACAAACAACAACTACAAGTGTTTGTAAACAAGACGTGGATAGAAGAAGGGGTGTGTGATGCTTTCGCTGTCTATCCAATTGGCTGTTGCTGGCTATCCCTACCGGCGATCTTAACACCCCAACGGCCAAATCTTCACTGGCTTAGTGCTTGAGTTTAGTTGTATTTATGTCAAATTCCCCTTCCCCAACCATCTTCTCCGGACCACACAGATAACCAGCACTTAAATAAATCGCAGACTTCTAGTCATCATTAACCCTTAAAATTAAAGTAATTAAATATTTTTTCAGACACTACGTCTTCAATATGTTGACCATTAATTTTTTCAAAAGAGATTTTCTTCTAAAAATCCCGTTTGCCTTTAATACCTGGATGTCTAAGATATTATCATCAAGTGGTCCCATTTCATGGTGGGCATACAGGTCTCTTTAAACTTTACAACCTAATCTTTGGATTTGTAAAAAGGTCAGCCACCCACCCCTTTTACTTATGCCTGGCTTTAACCTATTCTCTTTCTTATTCATTTATTTATTCTGACCATGTTCGTCTTCAACCATAGCATCACAGTGATTTTTTTAAAAAATTCTCTTCGAACATTTCTAAAAATTCACCGTTTTTTCCCCAACGAATTTTTTCATTCAAAATAAAATTTCACTCTGATGAAGGTCGAATCTTCTCTGTGTGCGGAATATTTTCACACAGATGAACTGACTGAAACACGTGTAAGTGATATTGATTAAATTCATCTTTTATTATCCATTCTTCCTCATATTGTCGGATTCATTTCCAATTTCCATTTTTACATATATATATATATATATGTGTGTGTGTGTGTGTGTGTGTGTAGAAAATGTAGAAACAAACACGGGATGTTATAATGGATGGAAATTTATAGTTGATGTTCGAACATTTCGGTTTACAAAGGAAACTTTCTTCAGGGCTATGAAATTATTTAAGAAGAAACAAGGATTCATGTGGATAAAAGATGTTTTCATTTCACTTTGTGTTTTCGAAAGGTATTAACCTATCTGTTCACCTCTGAACTAAATTGAGTTATTTAGACCTTGATTAAGCAATCACTCTAGAAAGAAAACAAACTAACTCTACTATTTACCTCATACCACATCCTGCCAGTAGCAAAGGGGTTGGGTAAACAAACACCCACCTCTCTCTCTCTCTCTGAAGACACTAAATATAATTTTCACAATAGATCAGACTTATAATTGAGTTGAATTCTGTAACATTGTCACTGGTCATTTTTTTCAGACTCAGGAACCTTCTTTTCGAACTCAGGAACCTTCTTGTCATAATCGGGAGCAATCACAGAACTTTGAACCCAACCCTTTATTCACACACGGGGGTATCCTGTTCTCATTCCGCTAACCATAGCTGGGGTACAGGTGTTAAGCTGTGCTAATTATTATATGAATGTTTTTGCTGCTGTGACTAGTCAGAAGTTTTGCTTCACTGACTTTTTGAAAGTTTATTTTAGTTTAATTTAACTTACTTCTTTGATAGGGAAACAAGTGCTAATCTCCCTGTAGACTACTTAAATAGACTGTGCCATGCATTTTATTGGTTTGTAGGGGATTATCTTCCCTTTGCCTGGAAGAGTTATCTTCTCGCTGCGTTGCCGTTTGTTCCCACTAGGGGACCTCTGGTATTTAAGCGCCTGGTTTGAACTTGTCTTCCTCTTTTGCTGGATCTTCTCAAGAACTGCTATGGGCTAGAGTCGACATTACTGTAAGTACAGCATGGACTATCTTTAGTTCCATGTCTGTAATATTTATATTTACGTACATTTGGTATCTACTAAATATTGTATATGTTATGTATTTTATTGTTTCCATGTGCTGTTATATATATTAAATGTTTTGTCTCACAACGTGTCAGAATTGTTTATTCAATTAATGACTTTGAATCTTATAGGTTGTAACAGCCAATCAGATGCACGGTAGAGTGGTCTACACTCGTACAAAATCAATAACAGTCATGTATCTTCTAGCTTTACAAAGTTAGAGGGTGTATCAAAGACTAATCTTCTCTGGTTGTCATATGATGTTGAAAAACCCAAAACTCTCCATTGACCCAAGAAAATTACATCACTGATGATACTCTATGGCACCCCAAATGTAGTAAGGAGCTTATATTTAAAGTATTATTGCGATGAATTAAACTTTCAGATCAAATTTTATTGACATGTAAATTGAAAACTTGGATTTTAAAACTGGCAAATCAGGTTCAAATCCTGGTCAGAGAAGTTGATATTGTTTTTTGTAGAAATACTCAGTAGAGCATTACTCACTTTTCTTCCACTGACTGGGATATGCATGTGGGGTCTGGAGACCACTTGTGAATTTCCATTTCCTTGTTACTACTTCTATGAATTCACGACAGGTGAATTTGTTGGTTGGAACTGACTCAACCGACCCAGATACAGGAAAACAGAAAAAGCAGAAGAAACTTCTTATTGCAATTAATTAAACTCTCAAATTGGGTTTTGCCAAAAGTCTTTTGTGTGGCACATCCAATCTGAAGCAGCCTGCCTTGTCTAGTTGCACTGATGAGCTGTGATATGGGGAACAGGATTGTATGTGGATAACTATATATAACCTAAAGAGCTAGAAACTACCTACCAAATCATCAAGATAATTCTGACATCATATATATATATATATATATATATATATATATATATATAAAATGAAAATGGAAGTGAATCCGACGGTATGTTGAAAAGAGAAATAAAGGAAAGAAAATATTGAATGGATAAAATAGGATATTTTAATTAATTTAAGTTAAATTAATTAAAATATCCTATTTTATCCATTTAATACATTCTTTCCTTTCTTTCTCTTTTCAACACACACATATATATATATATGGGTTTGTAAGTGATGTTCTCTTGTGGACACCTACAGAGTAAGGCAATCAGCAAAAACTTACACTGATCAGCTCTATGCGGATGCTTGATGTCATGAGGGGGACTTGCCAGGAGTAATGACCAAAGGCTAAGAGTGGTGAGAGAGAGTTATGGGAATCCATGTTGCCTGCATGACATTGTGTTTTTCTTTATTTTTTCAGGGACAAGCTGTTTTGATTCTTAGTGGGTGTACACAAAATGGTGAGAAAGGGAAATTGCAAAAAATTGAATCCAGAAGTCTAAGCTGAAATTGCTGAACATATCTCACTGAAATTCAAACAGAAAATAAAAGAGAAAGAAAAATGTCTGTATTCTTTTTCCTCCATAGATAATCAACAAGGAATAATTGCCTGACTATTTGCTTCTCAACAATAAAACTCATTTTTTCTGAAAAGAAAAATCCACCATTTTGAGACTTGAAACTTAGGATGAAAAATTGCACATTTTTTTCAACTACAAGACTCATCAAATAAACTTGGTATTTTTTTTTTTTTTTACCAAAATCCAATCAGTGAAAAAAAAATTTCTTGGACAATATTTTCTTATTAAAAAACTTATTAGATTTTTTATATTTAAAAAAAATTCATTTTTTAATGTCAGTCTTTTATGGCCACCATGTTTAAAAAAAAAAATCCAAACATAAAACAATATCTTTTAATATAAATCTCATATTGTCAAAATATTAAAGTGACTGGGAGATATAGATAATTACATTTAGGGACATTCAATTTGACACAAATTTACACCCCGACTATATTTAACACAATGAAACTTGCATAAAGGTTAATATTATCTTGAAAATGTTTGGACCATTCAAAAGAAGAAACATTATAAAAACTCCTGATGATTTTTAAAAAAAAATTTTCAGCTTACAGAAATAATGGAAATTATGAATGAAAACAATGTTTACATTTTCGCACCGTTAAATCAATTGAAATTTAACGTAGCCAAAAGTTATGACAACTGCCTTTTTTTAAAAATTCTATGAAAAATAAACTGTCAAATGTTTACGAAAATTTGGTAATTATTTGCCTGTTGATGAAATTATTTTTGAAATAAGTTTTTCCTAAAATATATTAGGGGAAATATTTATTTTACATGCTCTCCCCCCCCCCATTTTATTTCATGAAATCTGAAAAAATGAACTGATAAAAAACGATTTTTAATTTTTTTCTTTAAAGATAAGATTCTGAATAATTATATCAGAAGATTTTATAAATTTCTATACAGCATTTTTTGAAAAAAGAACCATGAATACAGAATTCTGCTAAAAAAAATATCAATAAAGAAACTGACCCTGTTGTCAAAAAAATACAGACTGTTTTATTTATTTTTCAAGATAACGGGGAGTATTTTTTTCCCAATCAGATAATTTGATCTTTGAATTAACTGTTTTTCTTTGTGTTTGTTTGTTGTTGTTTTTTTGCATGATTTAAAAGAAAAGTTTTAAAATATCTACGTTTCTTCCTTCAGCATTGCCTAAACTGATCATGTGATGTGGTGGTACCTGATGACATTTCTCAATCTGAGATTTTGTTGAAGAACCTTCAATGACTTGTTAGTAGTTCATCATAAAGTTGGCAAAAAGTAATATACTATCTGCAGATGTCTTTTCCCTTACCAGCCAAATAACCAATTAAAAAATTCTATAAAAATGGTTCCTCATAGTCTCATGGGTTCTATCCTGAAAATTTTTTAATTTCACAAAACTCAAATATTAAAAATGGGTGTCCTGGATACGACACTAAACTACATTTGATGCTGAGGCTACAGTTCTGAGCTTGGGGAGTGTGGAGTACCCCTTCATTGACATTACTCCCAGGTCCACTGACTCAGAGTGGTAGTACATCTTAGGGTCCTATCTATGGGCAACCCTAGCACCCTTTTTATCATATATATCTGCTAGGTGCTAGAAGTGGTGGCTGAGGGTTTTAATGTCTTGGTATGATGTTAAACTCTATCTGATGGTGAAGTTTCAATTCTGGAGCTGTGGGGAATGTGGAGAACCCTTCATCACCATTAACCCCAGGTCAACTCTGACCTGAAGTGGTAGCCCGATTAGGATCCCATCTCTGAGGTCAAATAGATCTGTTTAAAAATGATTTGCATTCAATAGAAATACTTGAAGTCATATAACTGTAAATTATTTGTATATGGGCCGGTTTAACTCTGTCGGTAGAGCATTCGCCTAGGAACCACAAGGTTCCTGGTTCAATACCAACCCTCACCAACTCAGCATATGAGTAGCACAGAGATCTGTGCAGTAAAGTGAGGAGCTGATGGTAAGTGTAGCACTCTACCCCAGATGCAAAAACAATCTCCTTGGTATAGCACTAGTGAAAAGGGGATAGACTTCCTCGCTGTCTGGCTGATATCGACATTAGCCCCTCCAATGATTTTACTTACTTTTATACAGTGCATAGAAGAATATATTTTGTTCAGTATCTATATTTAAACAACTGTTATGAAACATTCTAATTTTCTCGTTTAAATGCAAAGATATAATAAGAATAATAATCCTTTTAATGGCTTCTAAGATAACATCTTCCTTCTTGATGAACAACCCCTTTTCATAAGTAGAGCGTTTGGCTAGAAACCACAAGGTTTCTAGTTCGATACCAGTCCTCGCCAACTCAGTGTATGAGTAGCACAGGGATCTGTGTGGTAAAGTAAGGAGCTGATGGTAGGTGTGGCGCTCCACCTCAGATGCTAAAAACAATCTCCTTGGTCTAGCGCTATTGAAAAGGGGATAGACTCCCTCGCTGTCTGGCTGATACCGACTTTACTTACTTGATTTACTAAGAAGAATTATTATTAATCATTATTAGTCACTTGAAACCAGATACATAACTTTCGGAAACATTTTTTCACGCTCAGAGTTGCCGAGGCATGGAATAAACTGCCTGAATCCATTGTAGGCTGCCAAAACACTGCATCTTTCAAAGCCTCCATGCTTCCTGTAATCTGCCAATACTATACCTGATACCCCCCTCCATACACACATACTACTACGCACACATACATGTATATTATTACTGTATGCTATTCATGTTCCTGACACAAATACATTATTCTATGGACTAGACATGAGATTTTGATGAGTTGTGGTGCACCTGAGCACTGTACACAATAAATTTCATTATCATACGAATGTGTGCAAACAAGAGACTACTATTAAATAGAAATAATTCACTTGAATCTATTTAATTATTAGACAGGAATACTTGATGCCATAGAACTGTGTGCAAATTATTTGTATTGGATAGGAATACTTGATGTATAATTAAATAAACAAAAAATATAAATGTAAATGTACAATGAATGCAATTCCCTAACCTTTAGGCATAAAATAACCCTAGACAAGCTGACATGTTAAAATAAATCAGAGAGAGAGAGAGAGAGAGAGAGAGAGAGAGAGAGAGAGAGAGAATCAATAAAATTCCTTAGAAAAAAATCTCATTTTGATTATTTTAAAATAATTTCTTGTTGATATTAACTAAAAATTAAAATTAGCTAAGTGTGTCTCTAAGGCCACAAATATGGAAGACAATATGAAGAGCAAGTGAATTACAATAGAAGCTTCAATCCCTCCCATACTTATGGCCTTGAGCCAAACTAAGATAATTTTATCAAATAATTTCCTCGTGAGATTTAAATTTAACTTGTAAAATAACTGATTTTTACTTTTTATTTGATATTCATTGCAAAAAAGACAAGATAGAATATCTTTAAAGTTCTGTCATTGGTAAATGGAACTTCATTACTTCGGTAATAGAAATCAAATTATAAAGAATTCTTCGGTAAAAAAGAAAAAAAAAGATTAAGATAGACTGTTCTCGTCAAAAAATAAGAGTGTAAGAAACATTTATAAGTCTTAAAATATTAAATAATGTGGGTGTTTCAGTCCGTTAATTACTTCACACAAAGCGCTGATTTTCGTCAAATTTTTAGCAGAATTTAATTGTTTAAAATGTGAAAAATTAATTCATATGCTTTTTCTTTTTATGTTACTACTTTTCGACTTAAACAAAAATTTGACCTTGAATAATTTTAATTCGTTTTTAAAATAAAAATTAGTTCACAAATTGGCCGTACTTATGTAAATGATAAAATATCAACGATAATTCTTTAAAAAAAAAAAAAATTATATTAAAAGGTTTTTAACTAAGATTTAATTGATTTTTTTTATTTTTTAAGTAAAGAATATCATGAAAATATGTTTTTTCAGAGCAAGAAATAGAAATCCAGATGATAACTGATGTCTAATTAAAACTAAATTTCTTTTCGTAAAATCGTTATTTCCCCACTTGAACCTTTTGGTGAAAGTAGCGAAAAACTGTTACCAGGGGAGATAACCTTTATTCATTGCTAGTTATCTGCCCATTAGTATCATTTTTTTTTTTTAAGGTAGGAAATCCATTTTTGAGTATGTCTTAACCCCTGGTGTGTTTTAGCACACACATTTTGTTTTTAAAATGCTTATAATCCTAGCAGCCAACTTGATTATTAATCTTCTTCCAATATTCTCCTGATGAAGTGAAGGCCTTTGTCATGTAGAGTGGTAGAGTCCTGGCTCAGCTGTAGTGAAATATTTTTCCATTTTTTTGTTGTGCATTACATAACTTTAAATTGAAATAGATCACTAAGAAGGCCTGGGCCTATTCTAATAGTGAATAGGTTTGAATTCAGTGTTTTCCTTCTCCCAGACTGGTTGCCTAATCAAGATTAAAGAGCCCAGTCTGCCCTACTATTTACCCATACCTTTCCCAAGGGTATTAGCGCTATGTGAACTGTAGCTTCGTCCAGGAATTTAACTTGGGTTGATAAGTCCATTTCCTACAACTCTAATCAGTACACCACCGTGCTTTGTTATACAACATAGGTTTGTGTAACATATTTATACGAATTATCATTTAAATTAATGATAATAGTTTTAGTTCAAGTATTGATTTATATCATACTAGAAAAAATATGCTGTTGAGCTCTGGGTAGATAATTTTGATCAGGAAGAAAGGAATTAAATTTAAAAAAATACAACCAGAGAATAAAAAAAAAAAAAACAACAACATTAAAATCATTTTGCTAAAATTTGCAATCTAGTTAAAAACTGACCCGTCTTATATATAAGCCAGCCGTTTGCTCCTGAAAATTAACATACAAATAAAGTGGGAAGTTCTATGTACTGCTCACACTCTCCAATCTCTCACTGAGAAAACTAAGGAGTAGTTATTCAATATATATATATATATATATATATATATATATATATATATAGATAGATAGAGAGAGAGAGAGAGAGAGAGAGAGAGAGGGGAGGGGGAAGTGACAAGCAGAATGTGAAGTAAGAGACAGGTGAGTTTTTGACTTAATTGCAAATTACGACTATTTAGAAAAAAATAAAATGGAATTCTTTCAAACATAATGAACTGGAATATTTAATAATAATAATAATAATAATAATAATAATAATAATAATAATAAAATGGTATTTTTTAAATGGAATTTATATTGATAATTTTTTTAATGTAATTTATGATAATAAATGGAATTTATTTTTAATAATAATAAGAATAATTGATAGTAAAATGGAATTTTTTTGCTAAAGTAACTTAATGCCAAAACTAAGGAATATTTTGGGATGTATTATGTCATTAAACTAAATAGGAAAAAAGCCTTTAGCAAACAATCATTATTTAGTCAGCTTTAGTATAATAATACATTGTAGCAGATGTTATTCTTCATATTGATAATCATACATATAAAAAAAAAAAATCATATAATGAAGTATCGTGTTGGTATTTTCCAAATGTAATTTGAATCTCTATTTTTTGCTTTTTTATAATTCATTTTATTGTATTATATCAAATGAATAAGAATCGTCTACAAGGCAATCAATCTGTTTATTGGTGACTGCAGAGATACGGAAACAGGAATAGGGGTAGATTTGACATAGTAGTAACACTTGTGCGGATTAAAAAAAAAAAAAAAAAAAATGACAATCTCCCATGAGCCCTCAAACAGGAAGAACCCTCTGGGCATGCGCAGAGAAAAGGACCCCCTTTCTACCACCAAGAAAAATCTCTCGGCCATTTGGGACTCAGGCCTTAAGTGGGGTCAGGTCTGGAGAGGAGGAAATTTCTTCCTCTCCAAGAGGTAGTTATGACCTACGAATAAAGTCTGAAACCTAAATATTACTTCTCGTCTTTGTCTCTTCCTTTCCCTTCTTTTAATTCCTTTTCAGCTTGACGACCACAAAAAGAAAGAACCACCAACTATGATGGGGTTAAAAAGAGAAAACCTGTGAACACGCACCAGAAATGACCAATGATTTTAAACCAACATAAAAATCAGTAAAACCCCCATACACTATATACATTTTTGCCTCACTAGACCAACCATGTTTGAATGACACATCAGACTAATAATGACACAGGGTTAAAAGTCCTTACAAGTTAAGACGATGCTCCTGAATCTCAGAAATATTGTCACTCAACCCCCCACCCCAGAAGATTGGGGCAGAAATCTTTTTAAATTTTTTTAAAAAACAATTCCCCTCTTTGTATTATTTGTTTTATTGTCCTCATCTTTATTGTTATACATACAATATTTCAGCCGGTATGCCCTCTGGCCTTCTTCAGGTGTTTTCGTGTCGAACTCAGGTACTCAGGTTGCAGGTTCAATCATGGCCGAGGGTAATAACATAGAATAGTTTAACATTTGTACCTGGTCATGATTAATGAAATGAGAACAGTCTACCCCCATGGATTGAATAAAGGGTTCAGTTTGAAGTTCTGTGAGAACACCTGATTACAGCATGAAGACTCTTGAGTATATATATATATATATATATATATAATAGACCGACCAACCATAAAACAAAAGGGTCTCAAAGATTTATTTCCTGTGATACTTTTATTTTTTCCCTCAAACTAACGAAAGCCCTGATGAAGATCTATTGAAACAGATCGAAACACTTGCAGTGTAGGCGAAATAAACATTACTCGTTTATGAACTTGTGTTTTTCAATTTTTTCATAATATTACACACCACACACACATATATATATATATATATATATATATATATATATATATACAGTTGTAAATTGATTTTGAGTCTATCCCATCAAATAAAGAGCGGGGTCAATCTTTCCTTTCTTAAATTTAAAAAAAGAAAAAGAATGTCTTAATTTATACTTTAATAAGGTTAAAATTTAATATTAACAATAATTTATTATTCAATAAGAATAATGATAATTAATAATTAATAATAATAATAATAATAATTTAGTCATAATGATGATAATGATAATTTATCATAATTATACTTTAATAAGGTTAAAATTAAGGTTAAAATATAAAAATAAGGTTAAAATTAATTTTGAATTAACCCCATTAAATAATCATCTTATCAAGGGGTGTATGGGGGGGGATTCGAATCTTTCCTTTCTTAAATTGTAAAAAAGAAAAGAATGTCTTACTTTACAATATGTCATGGCAGTGTTGGTCTTTGGAGGAATTTCATTTTTTTTTCTTTTCTTTTTTTTTCCTTTTTTTAAATAGAGAGAATTTTATAGAAAAAAAATAACAACAAAATGATCTGAGCTGGTTTATTTAATGTATCCTATCTTTATTTCACATTGACATATCCAATTACAATTGAGATCGAGAACAGAGGAGAGGCTTGATGGCTTAGAAATAGCCAGTGTCATGTTGTTGTTGTTGTTGGAGTTATAGTAGTAGTAGTAGTAGTAGTAGTAGTAATAGAAGTAGTTGTTGTTCATGTAGTTGCTGCTGCTGCTGCTGCTGTTGTTTTTATAAAAAGTTTAGGAGGGGGCAGGGGTGCCAGATGGGAGGGGGGCAATAGCAGATTGCTATGCTAGTCAATAGAGGGAGACAATTTTTTTTATACTCATGCAATAATTTTGTTTGATAGAACAATAAATCAAAACTAAGAGAGAAATTGGCTTTTCTGGGTTTTTTTTTTTTAAATAGAGAGAAAGAAATCGGGAAACTGGCCAAAAAAAAAAAAAAAACATGTTTGGAGAGACTCGTCTAAGAGATATCAGGTTCTGCTTGGAATCTGTTTCTAAGCCAGGTTCTCAGAAGTGAGCACAGCGCAACATAGGAACAAATATAACAAACTAGAAATGAGACAGCCTTCCAAACAGATATGGCTACCTTTTTCAATAATTTTGATCTTTGCTCGTCCCGGCCTCCTACCCTAATTTAGACTAGGTTTTAGCGTGCCGGCATCAGGTGAATTTCCGGCCCAACTTAGATATTTTTCACGTCGAGATTTTGCCTCTTTTTGTCTGCAAATTAATGTAGACACTTTACACCGCCTCCCCCCACCCCAGATTTTTATCGACAAATCAATGTAGATATTTTACAGCTCCCACCTTTAAAAAAAAAATGTTTGTTTGTTTTTTTGATTGAATTTGTACAAAATCTGAACCTCAAATTGTATGCTGAAAGACAGCCACTATGAAAACTGTTTTGAAATTTGAGTGAATTTTGTATAAATTCAATTGAAAAAAAATTTTTCTTTTTTAAAACGGGGGTTGTAAAAGATTGATTTGTCTATAAAAATTGTGTGTGTGTGTGTGTGTGTGTGTGTGTGTGTGTGTGTGTAAAATATCTACATTAATTTGCCAACTAAAAATAACAAAAACATAACTTGGAAAATATCTAAGTAGGGCCAGAAATTCAACTTGACACCGGTATGCTAAAACATAGCGTAAATTAAGACAGGAGGTCGGGATGACAAAAAAAAAAATCAAAATTACCCCTTTTTCTTTTTTAACTCACTATATTTCCTAATTTAATTCCTTAATAATATTTAATAATCTGGACTGTCATGTGAGTATTTTAAAAATTTTAAAAAAAAAAAAAAAAAAAAAAAAGAAGCTAAACAAATTTTGGATATTTGTGTGATGTGTTCGTAGTGTTTGCAGTGGTGAGAGCTTTGTATTTTTTTTTTATCTTTAAAAAAATTTTTTTTAAGTAGTTTTACGATTTAGAACTACCAACAACAATCTACATAGCCATGGCCATTTCAAGTCAATCAAAATTGGCAAAATATATTTTTAGCCTTTTTTATTGTACAGAGAAAATATGAATGGAGCTAAAAATATCCAGAATGAATCCTTTAACACTATATTATCAAAACTGGCAGAATTGAAATGAGAGAGTCAACAGTATTACTGGAAAAACACATAAATATGTGCATAGGTACTAGCATTATATATATATATATATATATATATATATATATATATATATATATATATATGCATGTATTTAAAAAGATGTTATGAATTTAAATTAGCTTAAGTCAAAATTTGTTGTGGCTATGTTTGCTTCCTTTTAAAATACAAGAAAAATAAATCAAATATTGTAAAAATTTCTGGTGAATCCTAATGGATAAACAGATAAGTGTTGTAATACTTGAAAAAATGACAAAAGTTATTGATGAGAAATACAGAATCAATCTGTCTCAATTGTAATAAGCTGGGTTTTAAAGGGAAGCTGGAAGTAGGGAAGATACACCAAAGAGTTTTAAAGCAACAAGGTGCAAAAATAGAGTTGCCCCAAAATAAGACAACAAAAACCTACAAAACTGGGTTTCCTCTTTTTAATATTGAAGAGGAAAGAACCAACCAAACATTAAAAAAAACAAAAAAACAAATTGTAATTTATATGAACAAGTTTCCTTGCTTGATTTCATAGGGGAGACAAGTGTAGAAAGTGTCACGGAGACACATAAGTAGGGGTGGGAAAGTGATTTTGGCTTTGGTAAAGAAGCAATCACTGAAAGAGACAGAGAGAGAGAGAGAGAGAGAGAGAGAGAGAGAGAGAGAGAGAGAGCAGTGGGAGCACTGAGAGAGAGAGAGAGAGAGAGCAGTGGGGAGCACTGTGTGAGTGAGAAAGAGAGAGAGGGGGAGAGAGAGAGAGGGGGAGAGAGAGAGAGGGGGGAGAGAGAGAGAGAGAGAGAGAGAGAGAGAGTTAAGGGAGTGTGCACACCCGAGAGAGAGTGAGAAACAAAGAAGAAGGCTTTTTAGGGAAACATTGTCAGAAATCAGAGTTATTCATCCATGATAGTCGAAAAGACTAACACTACACAAGCACAACAATGATAGGAATGGCAGGTTGGTGTCCGAGGGTTTTTTTTTGGGGGGGAGGGGGATTGACTGATAGCTGCAAAATAGAATGGGGGCAAAAATGAAAATGGGGGGTGTGTGGATAGGAGGGAAAGAAAAAAAAAAAAAACGGCAGCAGAATTGGGATTAAAGATAATATTCTTCTTAAGATTCCATTCAGGAGGACAGTGGTTGTTTTGGCACAAGGTGGAATAGCTTTGAGCATTGTACCACCAACTACTGATTCCTGAAGACATCAGCAACATTCATCCATTATACAAGTCTGAATGTTGGGAAAGGGAAAAAGTGGCCAGCACTTACCCCCACTGATAGACACATACATACATTATATATATATATATATATATATATATATATATAGTTACAACACACACGCACACATACATACAGACAATCTCTCTCCCCACCACCAACAACAGGTACATACCCACATAAATGCATAGATATATAAGTGAATCTATATATGTGTGTACATTGGTGGGGAGATCTAGATAGGGAATATAAAAATTTCTTTAGATATTTATAAATTAATTTAATTCTTTCAAATTCCAATTGCTACTTTTGACTCAAATTTTTTTTAATAATTAAAAAAAAAAAGAAGAAAAAAAAAAGTTAATATTTTGTTTGTTTATACACAGTGTGCATAGAGTTGGATTTATCCATTGAGCACACACAATCTTGATTACTGTAAAGTTTATTTATCTGTACATTAATAGCGATATGTTGTCACAACCATAGCAGGTCCAGGGAACCAGTCGAACAACAGTGTCACATGACCGACTCACAATTGGAGTAAATGTTATGGTCAGACAAAAATTAACCAAATTACTGAAAACGTGGACAAAAAAAAAACAAAAACACAATCAACTGAAAAATGTTATTGTAGCCATCACTGAGTGGGACATGGATAGACAGTTTGCTCAACAAACTGATATTCAATTCAAATTCATTTAATTTGGACAACTTGAGCTAAGAAAACCGACACTGATTGCTTAAAATTATGGAAATAGGAAGTTCGAAACAGAAGAAGCGGATATTTAGGAACATTTTTTTTCTTTTTCTTTCAAAGTTCTTTTCTGTCCTGCTTTTTAACACTCTAATCATTCAGCTACTAAATGCAGTGCAGATGCCTTAGGAGTCAAGCAATCAAAGTGTCATAAATATTACAAGGATCAGTTTTGCACTCAAACCAATTACTGTAGTGCCTTCAGTTACAGTCCCTACCTTAGGGTTGCCACAAACCCCAGTGCGAACAGGTGAGGAAACCAGCTGCACCTGCAGGTAGTTCCAAAAAAAAAGGGGGACTAAATTGAAGCACACAGACGCACACACCTTTTGTCATTGAAAAATTCAGCTTCAAGTTTGTTGCCAAGAAAGGTATCGAGAAGAAGAGTCAAAAAAAAAAAAAAAAAAAAAAAAAAAAAGTTAAGAAATGTTTATCATATTCTAATATGTAGGGACCTCAGCTTCACAAGAAAAAAAAAATAGAAAAAGAAAAAAAAAAAAAAAGGAAAATAAAGCCCTTCCACCCTCCCAAACATTGTGCATCTTTTCAATGGAAAAGCCACGTAAAACAATAAATGTTAGTAAGAACTGTTCACTTTTTAGATTATATGATAAAAGAACAATACCACCTGCAGCAGTCAAGGGGAGATAATTAATATCATTAAAAGTGTCCAAACAGAATTTTTCTCATCTGTTGAAATATAAAATTAAATAGAATTTATATTTATAAACACTGAATTCAAAGTGGACAAAGTGAGCTGCATAGATTCACATTTAAAAAAAAAAGAAAAAAAAAAAGAACTAATTTAATAGGAATGACAAAGAGAGCAAAATATGTTGCAAAAGTCAAATTCTATTTCTACATGTGAATATTCTGCAGGATCACTAGGAGGTTGGTTTTTCCGTAGGAGACACTCAGTCTAGGACAGGAAAGAGCGATAGGGTTTGTTTTTTTTTTTGATTGGATGGTGTGCTGAATAATGATGAAGGAGGGAGAAGAGATGATCAGGGTACGGGTGTGGGGGGATGTGTTTTACATGGCCCTGCAGTTGAGTGCTGAGATAGGCAGAAGAAGAAATAAAAAGAAATTCTGATCAATCGAAAGAGGAGAGAAGTTTTCATTTGGGTCGTCTAAAATGTTACAGTGAAATATTTATTTATAGCGGAATTTAAGATTATTCTTTTGTATTGTTTCAACTTTGAATTTATGCAAATTGGTAAGCATTGGTGATGGATACATGAAGACAAAGATTAAGGAATTTAAAAAAAAAAAAAAGAAAAAAACAGACAGAAAGAGAGAGAGAGAGAAAGAAGAAAAGAGAGGAAGTAGCAGAATTTAACTCTTCTGCTAATTGAAAAATGGGACCATATTACCTTTAGGCACCCCTTTTTGATCTCGATTCAGAAAGGACATGTTTTTCATTTACACCGTCAATATCCGGTTGTTTGTTAGGAGTTAGGTTTAGGGGATAGTTTTATAATTTAAAAAAAATATCTAAAAATGGTCTGTTAAAACAACCGGATATTGATGGTGTAAATGAAAAACATGTCCTTTCTTAATCAAGATCAAAAAGGGGTGCCTAAAGGTCATATGGTCCGAAAAATGTATAACTTCCTCCACTAGATATTGTCACAGAGTTATCATCTCAATTGCAGGAACACAGTAGAAATATCCATTGATATATAATGAAGTTAATACAATGACACAATATGAGCCCAAGATAGAGGAACTCCAGTGCCAGGAACTGTGAAAGTTATGGCACAAGAAATCAAAATAGACAGAAATTTTGTAGGGGACACATTGTTTCATGACCATAAAAAATAAATAAAATTTTTGGCTTAGAATTTCCAGCCCTTTTTTTTTTTTTTTTTTTTTAAACTGGACATCACTATCTCTGATCTGATTATCTCCGCTTCTTGTCAATGAATGACGTTAAGAGTCTCGGAGTAAAGTTGCCATATCTCGTTCTTCATAGAAATGGCATAATCGTCTGAACGCACAAGAAAAATAAGGAAATAACTTTTCTTTTTTTTTTCATGACAAAGTAAATCCAATTTTTAGTCTTTGTCGATAAAAACATGATCTATTGTGAAAACACACACACAAAAAGAAAAAAAAAAAAGGTGAATCCTCCCCCACATCTCTACTGGCCTGTAAGCCCCACTGGCTGAAATCCGAGTTGAAAGAGTAACACACACACACACACGTGCACTTTATGTTTAACAATTGATTTATAGGCAAACAAATACTTTGTAGGATAGTGAGAAAAGACAATGAATGGAAAGAAGTCCTTTCCACAGAAATTGGGAGTCACGTTCTTTTCTTCAAATAATACGATAAGTGAGATAAATATTCAAATGTAAACCTAATAATCCAATGGTGGAATGTTTTACAGATTATCTAAGTGTATCCATTTCTTTATGTTTTAGATGAGGACAATAGTCCGATTAATCCAAATTATCAAGCCTCATCTCATAAATTCAGAGAAATGTTTTTTGTTCTAAAAAAAAGTTTTTTTAATATATATATATAAGAAAAATTGATAAATAATTTTCTTTAAATAACACTTCAAATACAATTTTTTTAAAAAGAGGTTAATATAAATATTTTAACAAGAGAGATAGAGAGAGAGATAGATAGAGGGAGAGATATGGGGGAAGAGGAAGTGGAAGAAGAAGGGAGGATAATGTGCAGCAAGTGAGATGTGTCTAATAATAATAATAATTTTGTTCACATGATCTTTAAATGAAAGCAACTGTAACTATATACAAAATAATATAAGATATGGGGGGGAGGGGGATAGGCAAAATAAGTCACAATTATTAATGGGGAAGGGGTAATAGTTTTTTGGCGCAAGAGAAAATAGAATTATTATAATTTTTTTTATTTAAATTTTTTTTTTATTTTTATAGTTTTCCCTTTTTGAAATAATTTATATTAGTTATCACAGAACAGTAAAGTTAAAGTGCAAACCTTTTTTTTTGGCTTGCTAAACTTTCATGATTATATAGGAGGAACAGTTTTTGATGGTGGGGTTAATGGGTGGACATCACACATTATTTTAAAACCAATTTTAATCATCCCAGTATTTCATCATGTCGAAAGGAGGGAATTATTCTTTCTTACTCTCCTTCAATGATGTTATCTGGAAAACATTTGTTTTTATATATATAAAACTGATAATTTTTATTTCACATATATATATATATATATATATATATAGGTTGTTGTAGATCCAATGAAAGAAAAGTAAACATTTTATAATAAAGAAGGTCCGCAAAATGGTTTGAATTTGTTTTTAAAACTTTATTTTATTGGATATGATACGTGTTTCAGACTGTTTGAAATCAACAGTCTGAAACAAGAGTTGCGCCTAACAAAATAAATTCTAAAAAACAAAATTCAAACCATTTTGTGGACCGTCTTTATTATGATTATATATATATATATATATATATATATATATATATACACACACACGTTTGTGTTTATGTGTGCATATAATAAAAATAACCAGTGTTCTTTATTATATATAAGTGTTTTATGTATGCATTTTTTAAATATATTACAAAGACATATTAAACATTTTCAAATAATTTCCATTTGGCTCTCTATAAAGTTAAACTAAATATAGAGAATCTAATTTGGAGTCACAGCACTATTTCTTAATTTTCTTTCTTTTTTTTCTCTTTTTTTTTTTGTCTTCTAGATTTTTCCTTGCAGTCTGTTGATTTGAATGGTTCCCTATCACAATCTTCAGCTGCCCTTTTCGTGGCACAGGAGATTTTTGTTTAGACATTCTGGAAAAGAAAAATTCGGTTTGAAAGAGCAGATAGTATGTAAAACAAAACAAAAAAAAAAAAAAGTAAAATACTGGCTTGATATGTTATCACAGTAGCCACGAGTGCATGCTGAGAAAAGCCCACCTATCAAACAAATTTGTCATCTTGTTTTTATAAAACGCACTCTACATAGCAAATAGAAATACGGGAGGAGTTTGTAGATTCTAGAAAAAAAAAAAAATAATAAATAAAAATCAAGCAGCACCATTATTTACTTTGTTCTATTGCAGATGAGATCACTAAGCCCCACTCCCTTTTTTTAAAATTTTCTTTATGTAAAACACTAAAAAGATTCCAACATTTTGTTAGTCTTTAGTATCTGTTAGTCTCATGAGCTTCGTGGTTGTGCACACATGGATTCTGGTGCCAGCATAGGTGAGACTATATAAAAGACTGGCAGTTGCAGTCCTTCCCTAGCCATGATACTGATTTTGCCCAATTTGACACAAGTGTCATCGCAGAATTTGCCAGAATGAGGTTGAAGACAATATATAAATTTCAAGACTTCTTCCAGAACAACTGGCAACTAAGGCTAAAAAGTTCATTTTGCCAATTTTTTTTTACCTAAGACTATAGGGAAGGGTTAATAGATTCATGCCTTTTCCATGGGCATTAGCACAAAGTGAATGCAAATAAACTTATTTGGAATTTGAGTTTGGCTCACAGATTACATTACATCACATGCACCCCCCATCCCCCCCAAAAAAAAGGTGCAGCATTAAAAATTAAGTTTTTATGGCAAACAAATTATGACAAATCTGGAAGTGCATTAATATTAAGTAAAAATAAATTGTCAGCATCAGCCAGATAGTGAGGGAGTCTATCCCCTTTTTTGCTAACTCTAGACCAAGGAGATTTTTTTTGCTGAAGTGGAGTGCCACACCCACCTACCATCACTCCTCCACTTTACCGCACAGATCAAATTACCCAATCTGAGCCACTCATATGCTGAGTTGGTGGGGACTGGTATTGAACCCAGAACCTTATGATTCCTAAGCAGATACTCTACTGATTGAGCTAAACCGGACTTTGAAATCTCAGGAAAAAAAAAAAAATGAATATCAGCGATAAGAACATTCTAATGGCAATTAAATAACTTTTTGTTTCTATCACAGGAAAAATCTTTTCAAAAAATTGCCATAGATGTTATATTGAAAGGGTTTTATGTGGAGTGTTATTTATTTAAATATCAATTGCTGAGTTAAACTAACAAAAGATCTTTTTTTTTTTTTTAAAATCAGAGAAAGTTGACAATTTGTATTTATAATTGTTGTGTGAGAAACAAGGGAAGAAAGCTTCAGTTTAATATCAAGATGTTTTATTTGCTTGAGTGCTAATCATTTTTGACCTCTTTTGGCCATTGATAACAACCATTAAACCAATATCTGGCTATATATATATATATATATATATATATATATATATATATACAGTTCACCAACAGACTTGAAATTAGTATCAACAATTAAGCTAGTTGAAGAAGTATACCAAATAAAAAAGCAATCACCATTCAAATAAAATGCATCAATTTTTTTTTTAAAGCCAGAAATCCTTTTTTGTACACTAAGCTGATTACACCCAGATAAACAATACAACCTGTATAATAATAATAATAATAATAATAATAATAATAAAGCATTCTTTTGATATGTTTTTGTAATTCTATCACATAAAAATAAATATATTTTGAATACAAGCCAACCTCCATTACTGCCTACATATCACTGTTATATATGTTAAAGAAGTATTGTATTGATTTAATTATAAAAAATAAAGAATCTTTACAAAAAAAAAAAATTAATTCTAAACCTTTAGGCAACTAACTTGCCCAATATCTAATGCAGCTTATACATAGTTATCTCCCTTAGATTTTTTTTTTAAATCATGGCAATTCTACTCACAAGAGAATTTGCATTGAGAATTGGATCCTGTCAATTAACGTGAGCAAGTTTTCTTTTCAATAGGAGAAACTAATGGTCTTATTCTTCAGTTTGGGATTTATATATATATATATGTGTATATATATATCTTTGCATATATAAACTGCCTACACAATAAACATCTAAACTATTCACAAATAGTAATAAAATTATAATAAATATATATTTAAGAAATGACAAATGGAATAAGTATACACAGCAAAATTAATACAAACATTGGCCAGCTGGATTGAGATTTAGAAATGAGAGTTGCAAGTTTTAAAGTAGATGGTAAAAGATGATGTGAGGCTGTAATTGAAGTTGTTTCTAGAAAGTTTGTGAGAAAAAAGGGGATTTCAAAAAAAAAAAAAAAAAAAAAAAGGGGGACCTGAATATATAATTGCATGGCAGATAAAAGATCAATTTACAATGGGCTCTTTTTTTCTTCTTCTTTTTTTAAATCCTTTTTTTTTTTTTTAAAGAGTTGATTTTTAGGAGACGAATGTAGAAACAGTGCTGCCATGTAAGAAAGAAGCATTATCACATAATGGATTCACACGCACATATAAAAGGGTTTAAAAAAAAAAAAAAAAGAAAAAAAGAATAATTTAAAAAAAAAAAATTAAAAGAATAAGCAGGATGCAATGCGGAGATCCTTGAAAAGTTTAACAGCAAATCGCAAATAGACATTCAAATTTTTATTACATGAAAACACAGAGCAAAAACATAAATAGAGATTTTTAGATATTCCAGGAATAAAATATGAGAATTAACAAAATAAATTATCTCTTCTTAAAACAGCTCAGTATGCCATATACATATATATGTATATATATATATATATTTGTGTAAATATGAGTTTTAATCTGTTTGTATATATTTTGACACGTATGTGTATGAGTGTGTGCACGTGTGTGTGGTGTGTGTGTATATATATATATATATATATATATACATACATACATACACTCTCACTCATATACACTCACACATGTACATATATGTATGTATAGATAATTATTATCTAATATATGTGTAGTTGCGTGTATTTTAAATAATATTTACTTCTTGAAGCAAATTGTATTACAGAAAGACATATTGTCTTCCTAAGTGTAAATTTGAACTGAAATAATTAAGTGGAAATATACATATATATATATATCATTTTATTATTGTTATTTTTGTTTTAAACTGTTAATTTCTGAGCAAATAACTTCTTTAGACCCCACCCCCCACACGAAAAAAAAAATCTGCTGATACAATGTTTTGAGTGAAAGATCCCAAAATGTAATGCTAGGGTCACTAACCAATTTATCATGTTACTAGTGTCACTCGGCACCTTTGCTGCTTAAAACAAAGGACTGCGTTCTCCATCTGTCTACAAAAACAACCATTGGCGGCAGCAGCAGCGATGGTATTACCTGGTTGTATCATCAAACATACTAGTACAGCTACTGTACCGAAAAGAGTAAAGATGGTCCAAAAGCTGTCTACCGAAACCAAAACCACTAGCAACTTCATAAAAGAGGAGACTGAATGTGCCAGGAACAATATTTATCCTTTTTTCTTTCTTTTTTTTTTTTTTTTTTTTTTTTTTTCTCTCAGACTCCTAGTTTTGTAACTTTTTTTTATTTTTTATTTTACAGAAAGCATTCAATTATTTCGTTTCAGAGCAGCATTTTTGGTTGATAATTCTTCAAATCCAATAAATTAAAAAGAGAGGGAGGAAAAAAAAGAAAAAAAAAGAAAAAAAAAGAAAAGACATCCCAGCACTATTATTTCTTTTTTAAAAATTTTCTTTATCATTCCAGTCCATCAACACAAGCTGAGAGAGAAAGAGAGAAAAAGAGAGAAGAGAGATAAGAGAATAGTGTATATTAAAAGAGATAAGGATAGAACTGTTATAATATTCCTACAAAGGCAATGGTTGTATTGGCAACCATTGCCTCAGTTGAGAGCCTAAAGAGCTGTTTTAATTGGGATGAGAACAACGATGTCATACCAACGAGCGATCAGAATAACATTTGCTCGTTAACAAAAAAAGTTCTGTGAATCAGCAATGTAAAAGTTTGTTGCTTTTTTTTTTTTTTGCTTTTTGCTTTTTTTTTTTTTTTTTTAATCTTCAAAAAAGGAAAAAATATATTTTGAAAAAAAAAATTATATATATTTATATATCAAAGAACAGTAAGAAAGAAAAGAAAAAAAAAAAAAAAAAAAAAAAAAAAAAAAAAAAAAAATTTTTAAATTAAAAAAAAATAACAAAAAAAATAGAAAAAATAAATAATTGAATAAAATAAAATGATTAAATGAAATTTTTAAAAAATAAAAAAATTTAAAAAAAAAAAAAAAATAACAAAAAAAACATGAAGATAAAACCAAAAATCAAAATAAAATGTAATAATAATAATAATAATAATAATAATAATAATAATGACAATTTTCAAAATAATTCAAGAATTTGATAATCAAATAAATGTTCACAAAAAGATTGTGTATTGGTGAACTCTTATTTTTCAAATTTTAAAGCAAAGTTATTAATGGATGAACATGTGAAGGAGAAATAGCATAAATTTATTTCAAGAGAACAACAGTTTGTTTTTTGTTTTTGTTTTTTTGGTTGAGCTGAGCCCTGAAAATCAGCATGTAATTAGTAACCCCCTGTGTACAACAAACACTGTGATAGCAAATAGCCAAATAGATGAAGCTTTGTTTTGAAACTACAAAACTAGTCTATTTTTTTTATTTTATTTTTACCTTTAGATCTTACAGGAACTCTAAAAATACTACAAGTTTCAGTATTCTTATTAAATAATTAACAATTCAAATACTATTATTATCGTCATCGGTATTACCAAGAGTAGTTTTAGATTCTGTCTTTTAGTAAGTAAAGAATTTAAAAATTTTTTAAAAAAAAGAGAAAAAGAAATTTTTTTTTTAAGGAATATCCCTCCCCCAATTCTCTTATGAGAAGAAATAACCCCAAAAACGCAAAATATTTATTCAGCAGTTTTCTAATTTATAGATTACAATTTTGAGAAATTCATTTTTTTTTTTTTAATGAGTAAGTATTGTATGCCTTTTTTTTTTTTTTTTCTTAGCTTACTTTAAAAAATTTAAGAAATCAAAATTTTCTAAGGTATCCAATGGAGAAATTTCATTTAATAACATGGGAGGTAGCATATCTATGTAGAAAGGGATTTTTTATCATTTTGTTTTTTTTTCTTTCTTACTACTACTACTAAAACTACCAGTACTACTACAACTACTACAACAACTACTTCAAGTTGTCCTCCTTAAATGTTACTGGTGCTACCCCAAATGTTGGATGCATGCATTTTGGTCCATTTCTCCTCCACTGTTGTGAACCATAGATTGCATATATATATAGCTGGAACAAGTGTGTTGTTGTTGTTGTTGTTGGAGAAAGATAGATAGATAGATAGATAGATAGAGTAGACATGAGTAAGTAGAGAGAGAGAGGTGGCAAAGCTACCAGCCGAGTGTTATGCTGGGGAAGACTGACATACTGTAGTTTTTGGGCATTTGAGGGCCAGACGTTTAATACCTGGCAGCTTATGGCACTAACTTACAAAAAAAAAAAAAAAAAAAAAAAAAGAGAAAAAAAAGAGAGAAAAAAAAAGAGAAAAAAAAAAGAAGAAAAGAAAAAGAGGGACAAAAACCTCACAAAGTTGAACATGCACACTGAGTTTTGGATGCAAATACTCAAAAGTAGCATACAACACGGAAAATACACTAGAAACCATTGAAGACTAAACAACTTTTTTCTTTTTTTCGGTCATTTTAGGTTATTAATAAAGAAACATTAAATTTTTGTATCTCTTTTTGCCATGCAACTAGAAGAAGGTCATGAATTGTTGTTTTTTTTTTTTTTATTTAGTTTTTTTTTTTTTTTTTTTTAGCACTTTCTGTTCACAATCACCCGTTTTTCAAACAAGCACACACACAGAACTTTCAAAGGAAATAAATAAATCAATCTGAAAGTTTTCAAAGATCCGATTCACTGGTTCCAGTTCTGCAGACACTATCATCATCATCATCATCATCATCAACAACAGATGTATCTTATGTTGGTACATCAACTCCTCCTCTTCCTCCTCCTCATTATTGTCCTCCCAGGTAATAAAAAAAAAAAAAAATTGAGAGAGAGTCACACCCAGGGACATTGTCTAAAGCTTGGGCTACTAGTGTTTACGTGCAGTGCAACACAAGTACGCACAACATTAATGCATGGGTTTGCATTGAGATGTTCATCTGGATTAAAATGTTTAAGAAAGATTTAGAAAAATTATCATTATCATCATCATCATCATCATTGTCATAATGCAAGACAAATTACCTCCACTTCACCTTCCTCCCCCCCTCCAGTCAATTTTCTGTGTATGTATATATATGTAAATAGATGGTAATTATTTTCCTAAATATGACAGAAAGAAAGAAAGAAAGAAAGAAAGAAAGACAGGGTAAATAATTATCATGTCCACAGACAGGATTATTAGGAGGGAAAGAGAAAAGAAAGGTTTGGATTTTTTCTACCCCAAACCTTTGAATATTGATTCGGTGAATGAAATCTCAAACTGACCGTCGCCACAGAGAAAAAGAAAAAAAATAACTACTAAATGCAACTTTCTAAAAATGTTATAATCGTGTTTATAAAGAAAGCTGTTTGAATAAATAGAAGGATCAAAGGGGAAAATTAAATTTAAAAAAAAAAAATTTTTTTTAAATTCTTGAAACCATTCATACATTCTACCTTTCGTTATTTCCTTTTGACAATTTAAAAATAAAATCAAAACAATTTTTTTTTTTTTTTTTTTGGTATAAAAAGAAAAATCTCTTAGATAAGCCTAAATAATTTAAAATTGTGATTTAGTGTTGAGGGTAAAAAGTAGAGAAGATTTAAGAAGAATAGTATTATCATCATCACCGTTAATGATGATGATAATAATAATAATAATAATAATAATAATAGTTATAAGAACAAAGATACCGAGAACTTTCTTCTATTCAAGACAAATTTAAAAGGAGTAGTAGTAGTAGGAGGATGGAGGAGGAGCCTTCTGCAGAAATGATCCAAGTTTCACAGAATATATTTAGATATGTTTATATTTGGAACGAGAACAACAACAATAGTATTATTATCACCAGTATTATTATCATTATTATTAGTAATAATAATAATAATGATAATGATAATATGATGATAATGATGATGATGATGATGATGATAATAATAAAGAGTCAATAGTCTAATCATTGTGTGTAATATTGTGTTTTTTTTGTGTTTTTTTTTTTTTAAATAATGAATGTATGGAATTTTGTTAACCATTTTTTTTTTTTTAAAGAGTGTCTGTAGTAAAAAGTAAATCAATTCACGTATACCATCCACACTACAGCAACACGTATCCAAAATCAACCAGATAAATTAATGATCAAAGTTGCCTTCATGTACGTACGCCAATAAAAGAGATGTTCAAACAAAATGTGTGTGTGTATTGGGGATGATGTTTTAGACTTTGGAATATTAAGTGACAAGGACAATAATTCACTGCTATGGACAGTTCAAACATGAGGGAGCAGTCAGCAGACACACACAAGTTTGCAATTGCTTCCTGGGGGAGAGTCAGGGTGGGTGGGGGTGTTATTTGTTTGTTTTTTTTTCTTGTTTTATTTTTTTAAATTTTATTTTACAAATTTCTCACTCATGTCAAAAGTCCAGTTTTTTTTCCTTTTTTTGTTTTGTTTTTCAGCCAGTCAGCAGCAGCAGCTGATACAAATACTAAGATAACATTTCAACCAAACTACCCCAAAAAATATTCATTTTGGCTACACCAATTTCTCAGTAGTCAATGTCTCTGATAACAGAATATACTGCATTAAAAAAAGGCCTCACATAAGTAACGTGCTGTTGTTTTTTTTTTTTTGGTAAGATTTTTTTTTTCTAAAGAGAAATACTTTTTCCATGTTTCCTTTCTTTTCTTTTTTTTTTTTTTTTCACATTTATTAGCCCACAGCAATTTTAGTGAGAGACCTTTTGTTCATTTCTCAAAAGCTGTAATACACTCTTTTTTATTTTTATTTATTTTAATAGAGTAAATAGTTGAATAGGGTACTTGGAATATAAACCAGTATTATTCTCTTCTGCCAAGAGTAAAAAGTCAAATGTATGAAAAGGTACATTAAATCATGCCTGGTTGAAATTCAAGATAATACACGAGCTCTATAGTGGAGTAAAGACTATTTGTTTATCTCATCATAAAGAAAGAATAAAGATAGGGAAACGGAGAAAGATATCTTAAAAATATATTTTTAAATTGTTTTTTTTTTTGTTTTGTTTTGTTTTGAGAGCTGAATAAGCAGTAAAAAGCAATCAAGAAATCTGACAGAGAGAGAGAGAGAGAGAGGAGAGAGAGAGAGAGAGAGAGAGAAGAGAGAAATGAAGAGGAAATCCAATGAGAAAAATCCTTAACAATGTGTGAGAGAAGTCCGATAAAAAATATTAACACAGCGAACTGTAAAAGGGGGGAGGGGTTCAAAGGTTATTTAGTTGATCCCATTCGAAAGAGAAAGGTCATTATGTTGGATTGGATGTTGAAGTGAGAGTTTGGGGTTTTGGGGATTTTTTTTTTATATAAATGATTAGATCCAAAGATTTGCTGGCTGAGTTTTAGGGTTAGGAACAAAAATGCAAACGAGGTGGGTGGTTTTGGTTGGGAGGTTGTTTTTTGTTTTGTTTTTGTTTTGCTTGTTTTGTTTTTTGTTGTTGTTTTTTTGTTTTTTTGGATGACTGATGAGAAAATGTCAACATTTAAGACAGTATGAGGTCAAATAATTTTCCATTTTTAATGTTATCACAAGTGGCAGTTCACATATAGAATGTGTGATTGTGTTAAATAAAAGAGATTTACCACAAACATCTTTTTTTTGTTTTTGTTTTTGTTTCTAAAAGAATGAACAATGATGTGAAGTTCTCATAAATATCATTAAAATGATAGGTTGGAGGAGGAGGAGGAGAAGAGGAGGAGGAAGAGGAGGGGGAGACTAAGTGAACCAGAAAAAGAGAAGTCCACAAAAGTAATGAAATTGATTGTATGATGAAAAAAAAAAAAAAAAAAAAAAAGAGGGGGGTCAAATTAAAATTATATGTGAAAATGACTCCAAACAATAATTTATTTCAGAAGGTAAAGTGTATGTGTGTGTGTGTGTTGTGTATGCAAATGGAGGAGAGGAGACAGATGGAAAATAATGGGTGGGTGGGGGTGAGGAGACCTGCAATCATCTTCTTCTAATTGTCCATACCAACCCTCCCCCTCCCACCACCTTAACTATAATTACTGCCTGCCTCCCCCCCATCAACTCCCAAATACACTGAAATCAGAACTGTACAGTGACAACATACAAAAAATTTAAAGTCTGCAAAGAAAAGCTGTAATTCTTAAATATATGTCATCAATGCTGGAAAAAGTAACCTTGGGGGAAAGGAGGTGGGATGGATGTACACAGTGTGTGTGTGTATGTGTGTGTGTGTGTGTGTGTGTGTATATATATATATATATATATATATATACATATATATATATAGGGCATGTAGATTGATTTTGAAGACTCGTCGCAATGCGAAGGAAGGAGTTGTTAATTTAACTGTTTTTTTCATTTTTTTGGATGTTCCTTTATATTTTGGGATTAATATCCCATCGTCAGAAGACCTCGAACTTAGTATGGAGGTAGTAACTTCTGTGTTCCTGTATTTGTTTTTAGTGTTTTGAATGTATCAATATTCTAACGTGCAGCGTCATATCGTGCTCAAAAATGGACGCTTTGTTTAAATGTTGTTGTGACAAAATTCAAACGTATGAATTTTATTTTCAATTGTTTTTAATGTTTGAATCTATTAATATTTACCTTTTCTTCTTTTGCACCGTGATAAGCCTTCAGAATCAATCTACAAACCAAATATACACAATGCTTCAAGCAAACTATAAAACTATATATATAATATATATATATATATATATATATATATATAATATATATATATATATACTTACTTTCTTTTACCTGTTTGTTGTTATTTCCTATGAATTACAACATTCTGATAAAGATTATTATCAATGTACCCCCTTGATTCCTATTAATTTGGCAATGTCAGAAAACAAAGAAGGAAGGAAAGTACTTTTTTGTTAGACCATTCACAATTTGTACATATAATAGTTGATGTCAAAGAAATAGACACTTAAATGTGATTTCCGAACCAGATTCATTTAAACTGGTCAGTTTAAATAGCAAGATTAAGAGAAAGAAGAAAGAATGTTAAAATTTATAGATAGATTATTGAGTTTTAAAGTTTCTAAAAGAGATAGACTTAACTTTTATTATCTTCAGGGTTTTTTGTTTTTTTTCTTTTCATTCATTTAATTTGATTTGTTTAGAAAAAAGAAAAATGTGATAAGATAATGTAGTTCTTGTTGGTTTTTTGTTTTGTTGAATTGTTTTAATCATTGTATAAATAGGATGGCTCAAGACTAATCTGAATCCACTCACATATAGCGCCATCGCCACTGTTGCTGCCGCCATCCATTTGATTGGCAGACTAACAAAGTTCAATATGTTCACTGAAAGATCAGAGCTTCAGTGTAGAGATCAAAAGAAAATACCAAGAACATACAGGTGCAAGCACAGGATGTGACACATCACATGAGAAAGAGAGAGAGAGGGGGAGGAGGGGGAGGGAAGGAAGAAGCAAATACCCCCTCAGAGAGAGAAAGAAAGACATTACAGAACAGAATGAACATCCAGGGTAGGCTGGTAAAACATGGTGATAAAATAAAACCAGAAATGCAAAAAAATAAATAGATAAATAGATAAATAAATAAATAAAAATAGTCCAATTTAATCTACATACAAACAATGTTCTTCCTTATTTGAACATTGAGTTCATACTGAATATTTAAATAAAATTCCCTCCAGCTATGGGTTAAATAGTAACACTACTGTTCTTCTACAAGGATGGCATGGCATTAAATAACCATGGAGGTTGATATGCCATTAAGCCAAAGAAACCAAACCAAACCTTAAATAAAGATGTAATTAATATCATTATGGAAATTCTTTTAAGTCCAGCTAAACTAATCAGTTTTGACCAATTGTTTATATTGCTATAACAAAACAGCAATTAATACCTAGATTTTATATAAGTTTTTTTTTTTGTCCACATAAAGAGAAAAAAAAAAAGAGAGAAAGAAAAAAATATACAGGATTCCAAATAATTGATAAAAAATATTTGAAAAGTAAAAATGAATAAAACTGACATATTTGTTAAGACATTCATTTTTTTGGGATGATTGTCTTTAAGAAGAAAATGTTTCTGTTAAATAAAATGATCTCTTTTCATAATAATGAAGGAATTCTTATCATTCCATTGTTTTGTTCATCTCATCATTTCTAAACTGTAAATTTAGTTTATGGTCCTTTCATAGAATTGTTTTCTTTTTTTTACAGATTGGATAATGATAAGATTTAATACTGACAATTTTTTTCTTGATTTTTTTTGGGTTTTTTTCCACAAAAGAAATTGAATGAATACTTACGCATTGTCCCTATTGACCTTAGATGAAAAATCAAAAGAGGTAATTTGGTTGAAAGAAACTCTCAGTATGAATCTTAATTAAATACATTTCTAGAGAAATAATAACTTTTTGTTTTCAATGATATGTAGTTTATTAGAATAGGTAACAGTTGGCTTTAGAAGATTATCTATCAACTTGAAAGATGTCTTCTGGGGATTATGCCACACATACAAATATACCTTATATATACATCACTCAGATTAAGAAAGGACTATTAGAAAGAATAAATCTATTAAAAAAGAAAAAAAAAAAAGAATTTGTAATAATCCTTAAAATTGAGTACAATGATATAATTTGCAATTAGCAGATGTGTTAACTGCATGAACTATCAAAAAAGAAGACAAAAAAAAAAAAAATGGAAAAAAAAAAAAAACAAACAAAAAAACAATGAAAACAAGGAAAAACAATTTGTAAAATAAGAGACAATGCCTCTTTCTTTCTTTTCTTTCTTTTCTTTTAAATCTAGTCAGAAAACAAAACTTATTACAAATACACATGATATATTAGTAGATTGCTTAAATTTGTTATTAACTTCTGTTAAAAACTATGAGTAATAAAGCTGTTAAATATCTAGAGCAGTTCTTGCAACAGTAAAAAATATCCACCATCAATGTCCAAATTATTTAGGGATTTTTTTTTATTCATTCACAAATTGTATGAAGAACTTTTTTTTTTTACTCTTCTATTGTTAATATTGTATAATTAAAATTATTAAGGAAATAAAATTAAATAAAATGACCAAGTAAGAAAACCTTTAAAAGAAAATGACCAAATAAACCAACATTGATAATTAAATAATTGTTTTGTCTTATCAATTCCTGACTTATTCAGAAAGACAAAGATGCAATTTTAGCAACATAAAGATAAAAAGGTTGTAGACATAAGAGAAGGAGGAGGAAGAATTATCAACATATGGTCCATTGAAACTCTTGGAATAAATTTAGTGTTGGATGATTAAAGAATTATTATCAGGGTTATTAGAATACTGCAGCATCTGAAAAGCAGGAGTTAGTGGAATATGAAAGGACCAAACACAATAGCCATGTCTGTCAGAGAGGAAAAATATACAAGATAAAAGTAGGAGAAGAGCCCATTTTTTTTTTTTTTTTTAGAATTGTGTATGAGAGAAAGAGAGAGAGAAAGAGAGAGAGAAAGAGAGAGAGAGAAAGAGAGAGAGAATAGATATGTTCAAAGAAGCTGATAAGTCTGAATTTGAATAATATAAAAATGGCATTTATTTTAAATTTCTTTAATAAGGAAAAAGGAGACAAGTAATGAGAAACAAAGGGAGCTAATTCTGTCATAACTAGTCGAAAAGTCGACCCCCCAAATAAAATGAAAACAAAGCAACAATTTTAAAAAAATGAATAAACAAATAATCAAATAAATAAATAAAATGAAATAATCAAATTTAACTATGATTGCAATCTGCTATATGGAATGAATGATACAGGGGAGGTAACCCCTTTCATTGTCATTTCTTTATGTATATAATTATTGAAAAAAAGAAAACTGAATACTGGTTTTTTGGTGTGATCTTCACAGATTAGGAGAAATAAATAAGAGGGATAGTCTCCAATTTCACAGAATATTGAATATGAAATAAATAAATTTAAAAAAATAAACAGCAATAATACCAGCCATACAAAAGGACATCAAACAGGAGAAAGAGGAGGAGGGGGAGGAGGAGAGCATAAGTGTTGAAAATAAATATAGAGAAATCATTAAAAGATGTCATCAAAATTAAGAGGA
>CM042148.1:44830850-44880850 GCA_023376005.1 Doryteuthis pealeii | reverse complement strand
AGAATTGTTTCTTTTGCTAGAAAAGATCAACAACAAAAATATCTTATAACCAAAACAATTATTATAATAAATAATAGCAAAATATTAACAACATTATAGTGGATTTAGTATCTTTTTTCTTTCTTTTTTTTTTTTCCTGATACCATTGTTTTAACAAAAAAACAATGCTGAAATATCTTGGAAAATTATAACCATTATTTCCAAAATCAGCATCTAAAAAAATCTATAAGTCAGATAGAATTAAACATTTTTTGTACGATATCGGTTTCTTTTTTTCTAAAAACAAATAAATAAAAAGAAAAAAATATAATGATAAAATAAAATAAAATAAATATTTGTATTTGTGTATATGCATATATATATATATGTGTATATATATATATATATATATATATATATTATATATATATATATATATATATATGTACACACACACACACATATATATATATTCCTGTATGTGTATATATGCATATTGAAATGAAATTAAATAAGTGAGAATATCCTCAATTAAAATTTGTGGTAATTGGTTGTAGGGGGGGAGGTATTGGGGATGGAAAAGGTAGGGTTTGTTTTGGGGTTTTTTTTTTTGTTTTTTAAGGAGAAAAACCGGAGAGCCAATGTTGAATGTGGTAGAATTCGTGCAAATGTTTTCAAAGCGTCAATGCAGACGATTATAACTGAATGCTGATGAACTCTTTCTTCTTCACAGAGAAAGAAATCAGATCACAGATATAGTGATAACACATTTTCCCTCTACAAGATAATATTATTAAATACGCTGGACATGATAAAATAGAACATGAGGACATGATCGGTTAAGTTTAGTTTCTTTCACTTTTTTTTTCTTCTTTTTTTTTTAGTTTTTTTTTTTTTTTTAGTTTTTTTTGTTTGTTTTTTGTTTTTTTAAATTTTAATTTAATTTTTTTTTTAAAATTTGATTTTTTTTTTTTAAAGTTTTTGTCATATATATTTTTTTTATTTTTTTGGTTGGATTCTTTTGTTTGTCCCATCTATGGTGCTACCTGGGTGGTAGTCTAAATTCAGTAGTATAATAGAGTGGTGTTGGTGGTGTTGGTGGTGTTGGTGGTTGGTGATGGTAGTAACAGTCACCAATGATCCAATACCAGCTAAACGACAACTGGCAGAAACATCCGCTTCTTTTCTTTATCACCCGAAAGGATTTTTCTTTTTTGTCAATTCATTAATCCTTATTTTGTTTTTTTTTTTTTCAATGCTGTCCACTGATTTCATACATTTTTTTCTTTTTTAAATCATTTCAAAACTTTTTTTTTTTTTTTTTTTGGTGCATATAAAATTGTTTGCAAGACAAGACAGCCACCAATATGTTTAAAGTGTTTTTTTGGTTTAAATTTCTTTTTTTCTTTTTTCATGTTGTAATAATAATAATATTAATAATAATAATGATAAACTGTTTTCATATTTGTAGTCTTCATTGCTTGCTTGTCTTTTCTTTTTTTTTTTTAAATATAATTTTTTATTTTATCATTTTCAAATTCTAGTTTCCGGTTTTCCTGTATTGTGTAGCCATCTGTATGGTATGCCTTTTGGTGTATCAAGTTTGTTCATATGTTCATATGTCCAAATGTCCACTAGTTGTCAGGCCACTGTCCAGCCGTATACAGCAGGTAGTAATCACTCAAGTTTCATAGGGAGCGCGTGTGTGGGTGGGTGTGTGTTTAATAACATTGAAAGTATCATCTGTCTCACCCACAAACCAACAAAAAAAAAAAAAAAGAAAAAAAATCCATTCATACATACATACATACACACACACACACACACACCTATACAAGTGTAATCATTTATATTTGTATACTGGTGCGTTATATTGTGTACCTGGTGTAATGGCTGCAGTCATGTGGGCATAGGGTGATGCTTGTGACCCCCAACTGACAACTGTGGAATATGTGGCAAGGATCTAAGGTGACTGATTCACTAACCAACAGCATTTATTTACATGCTACATTTACAGTGGGAAATGTGGCAAACAATTGCCACTTACGTAGAAGCTGAAAGAAAAAAAGAAACGTTTAAATATATTTAATCGTGACTTTCCAATTATTAAAATCAATGGACAACTGTTTAATTTCAATTACTAGGGCGAGTCAAAAGTTTTGCAATATTTTAGAAACATGAAGCACAATTTGACAGATCCAGATGCTTTTGTCAAGGTGATAAACATTGGTTGGTTGGATTTTATGGCATGTCAACCTTTGTTGGGTTATTTTATGCTGAAGATGTTTTGTTTTATTCATTCTTGATGATTGGTTGGTTGGATTTTATGGCATGTCAACCCTTGTTGGGTTATTTTATGCTGAAGATGTTTTGTTTTATTCATTCTTGATGATTGGTTGGTTGGATTTTATGGCATGTCAACCTTGTTGGGTTATTTTATGCTGAAGATGTTTTGTTTTTTATTCATCTTGACAGGTACTCAATTCTTTTTTAAAACATATTTTCAAACTCATTTTTTCTATTTACCCCATAGATTGGACCCTAACAGGTACTACCTCTCCAGGTCAGAGTGGACCTGGGAGTAATGGTGATGAAGGGTTACTCCACACTCCTCAGAGCTCCAGAATTGGAACTTCACCATCAGATAGAGTTTAACGTCATAACCAAGATACTAAGAACCTCAGCCACTGCCTTCTAGCACCCATATAATAAAAAGGGTTGGGGAGCTTGCCATAAGGGCAATAAGATTGGGATAATCACATAGCTGCTAGGGAGATCATGAACCACACTGGACTGAAAGATGCAGAGCTTGCCTGATACTCTCCAAGTGTTACTCATTGGATTTGCCTCTAAGTGCAGCCTTGGGATTCATAGTTTTAGGCCTACCTAACCTTGCTTGATTGTTGAAGTTCTAGCAACTAGAGCAAACTTTCTCAAACCATCTGGTTATTGTATTGTGATAAACTGCACTTCTACTTAACTTTTTGCTCAACAATTGTTGCTTCCCCTTTGGATATCAGGTGTGCTACAATACACCACAGACTAAGTGAGTCACGTGGTTTAAACCTCAGCCAATCCTACTTAATCACGGATACTGAGAGGTGTCCATTTGTTATCATTGACAAAGGACTTGAAGGAGCACCAAGGAACAACCAAAGGATTCTTTACCAAGGATTTCCGCTGGACAAGCATTCTTGCTTGAAGCCTAAAGGATGGCCAATAAAATCTTAACAACTGTTGCTTCTGTGACATTATGGCCCAGTTTGAACTTGTAAAGCATACATTCCTGAATTAGACTGAATGTAGCACATTCATCTGTGCTGCTTTCAAATCACAAATGGAGTAAAAGCAAAGGAAAAAATGTCAGCATTATTGACTACCATGATTCTACCAATCACAGTGGGTACCTTCCATGGTGTGAACTGCTATAGTCATGTGATATACACACTTCAACCTCTCGTCTCATCATCATCTTGTTGCACTAGAAGCACGGATATCCATGACAATCTCTCACCAACTGTCACTATCATTCATTGCTCTCAGTAGGTCCTTTGTGCATCATCCAGTATCCATGCAGAGCTGGTCAATGTAGGTCTTTTCTAGGTGGCCCACACTGGCGTGCCCATGTGCTAGTTTCCACAGGAGAACGTCACTTATGAGTTTGTCCCCACTTCACCAGCAGTACCAGCAGATTTTATTCATCTCACTCAGATGGTCTGCATGATAGGGGGTAAGTGGCTGTACATATGCTTTCTTGTAGGCTGTTGTTTCTATGACTTGTTTAATATTGCATCAACTAATATGCACCAAAATAGTGCAAAACTTTTGACTCACCCTAATATTTACAGAAAAATAATAACATTTATGTTTATTGAATTTAATTTTGCTTACAGAAAAAGTATTAATAAATTATGACAAATTGAAGAAAATTATTTTTGCTTGAATTAATTCTTACAAAGATTTCACAAATGTATTTCTTTAAGAAGAGAAGAAAGTTATATGACTAATTTAATGACCAAGATTTTAATGCTTATTTCTTATAACTCCAACCTAAAAAAAGGGGAACCACTCTGAATGAATTTTATAAATTATTTAGTTATTTATTGATCTACTAGGAAGAAAGAAGATGGGGTTAGGGTTTAGGGTTTAGGGTTAGTTTAATGGGAAAATAATGGGCAGATTAATTAGGAGATAAAATTCATTCAGAGTGGTTCCCCTTTTTTGGGTTGGAGTTATAAGAAATAACCATTAAAATAACCTTTTTTTTTTAGAAATAGGTTGCATTATGAGACCCAAACCAAACAATAAGAATTAACCATATCTTTTCTGTTGGTTTTGGTTCAATCATAAAAAAAAATCTTTATTTGCAAAATAGTTTTAAAAATAAATTAAAAAAAAGAAGACAATTCTAGTTTATATTTAAAAGTGTCATTTCTTTTTGTAATGAAAAATTAAAAGTTGAATTGAATTTGTAAAAAAAAAAAAAAACAATAAAAAAAGAATTTGTTTTCCTTACATTAGAATGCAGTTTAAGTGCAGAATTATGGGACACTGTGTAGCAGGAGAAAGATAACAGGTGGTATTGACGGTCCTTCAAAGAGTGGAACACAAATGGCGACAGGAATTGGCAGTCAGGGTGTACACTAGCCTGAAATGGAGGTAGAAAGACATTTTAAGATTTTAAAATCATCACACAAATATACAGGCTGTCTATAAAAGTCCTGCAACAGATTTAAAATCTAATAACAAAAATGGCAGTCTTGTTGAAATGCAATAAGCAAAATGTACATAAAAAATAAAATTAAAAGAATTTAACTTTTCATATGGCTTTTACTAAATGATTTTATCATTTATACAATGCGAGTTATTAAGTTTTTAATTTTAAAGCTGCTGCAAGACTTTGTGAATACCCTGTATATAAAAGTAAATATTTACTGTTGAATACTTATTATGTAGATATAATAATACAACTTGGTTTCTACTTAATTCAAAAGTCAAGACATTTTATTAAACCAAATTTTCAGTTAACTATTAGTACTACCCCCCACTATATTTGATACAATTTCTATTTCCATTCAAATTTATTTATTAATACAAAACATTGATGTCTTGATCAGAATATATGAAGGGGTTGGCTATTAGGATATTATTGAGGAAATGCTTAAATTTAATAGAAGGCTTAAAAAAAAAAAAAAAAAAAAAAAAAAAAGTAGTTAAATTTGAGACATAGTTTAAATATAAAATCCTAATTCTAGTTAAATTAAAGATTTAATTATACAATAACTTAGCATAAAAAAATACTTACAGAATTAAAAATGAATTTGTATAAAAAATTGAAGGTGAGAGTAAATAGATTAAAACATTGAAAGAAAACTGGAATGATATGGTGTCAAGAAAGCTAAAGTATGTTATTCAATAATTGATTTTTAACTTGAAATTTTATAAAATCTATCCTTCAGATTTTACTGAAGTAAGATATGAGGGTGAGTCAAAAAGTAATGCCATTTGGTTTAGGACAAGTATAATTACCAACATAGGAACATGTATCATACATCAAAAGCTGGTCCTCTGTGGATCACATCCCTGTTTCTCCACATAATCACCATTTCTCTCAATAGCAATGTTCCACCTTTGAATGAGAGCATGTATCCCTGCCCCGTAAAATTCTGTTGACTATTCACTTCTTTACTACAGATTTTACTTCCTCGTCACTGGAATAATGTTTGCCTCTCAAACCCTCTTTCATGGGGTCGAAGAGATGATAGTATGAATGCACTAAATCTGGTGAGTAATCTGGAGTGAAGAAGTGGCTCAAAGAACAGTCAACAGAATTTTTTCGAAGGTGGAACATTGCTATTGAGAGAAAAGTGGACTATGTGTTGAAGTAAGGATATGATCTACAGAGGACCAGCTTCATTTTGATGTATGATACAAGTTCTTGTGTTGGTAGTTATACCTGATCTAAACAAAATGGCATTACTTTTTGACACACCCTCGTATTTCAAAATTAAATTTTACATAGTAATAGCATTGAATTCTACTGTACAGTCAACAGCTTCATTTATATCTTATTTCTAAAAAATTGTAAATTATTGAAAAATTAAAAATTTCTTACTATATTGTTATTTGTGATGTCATTCCCTCTACCCAGGTGACACCAGGTAGCCCCTTCTAGTTTCACATAAAGAAATTGAAAGAACTATAATTATCTAAGTAGGGTAAGAAATACAAGAATCTCAAATAACATTTGACTGAGATTTTTGAAGAGCTGAGAAATGAAAAGGGAAATAAAAAAAAAAAAAGTTTGATCTCTTTGGTCTGTTGTGAATATTTTTCTCTAAATTTCGATTAAGTCATAAAACTTTTCTTTGTGTTTGCTTTAAAGTTGTTTTGAGTAAATAAATTCTATGAAAATGTTTTTTTTTTTACTTTGTTAAAGTGGCTTGTTCTCCTCATTAGGAGACTGGGTAGTTTTAGCCTGTTCATTATCGGGGAAGAAAATGCTTGGTTCTGTGTTACGACGCTTGATTTTATTTTTACTTTTCTTCAGCATTGTAGCCTAAAAAAAGAAAAAAAAGAAACAATATATTAACAGAGGAATTTAGAAAATTAATTAAACAGCACAAATTATAAGAGCAATGAATGATCTACGAGGGGAATCCCAAAAGGTAAGGTCTCCAAAATATTTAGAAATCACAGAAATGTTTATTGTCAATTATGTTTGCATCATTTTAAAGTTTGAACATGTATCTATTTTTCTGCATAATCATCATTTCAGTCGATGCATTCTTGTAAGCACTGTGGCAGCACATGTCATACCAGCTCACTGCAATATCGTTGAGGAAGTGTGGAATCTCATCATCATTGCAAACTCTCTATATCACTTGCGGATGTTATTGTGGCCAATAGCCGCACAAAGTTTCCCTGTGTCCCCAAGCGCTTTGGTGACATTACTTTTGGGATTACCCATGTATTTTCCATAATCCTAACACAATAAACCAGAGCAAACATCAGGATGAAATGTTTTAAAGAAATATTTTAGTATAAATTATAAAGCTAACAACATTCCCATCACAATATTTAATCTTTTCAGCATAAATGAATGTTTCTCGGAATTTTGAGATGAGGCTTGATAATTAATATTATTTGTATTATTCGGACTATTGTCCCCATCTTCATTGTTATTTGTACAACGTTTCAGCCAATGTGCCTTCCGGCCTTCTTCAGGTATTTCTTGTCGGACTCAGGAACCTTCTTGAACTTGGGAACCTTCTTGTCGTAATCAGGAGCAATCATGGAACTTTGAAACTGACTGAATAAAGGTTAGGTTCAAAGTTCCGTGATGGCTCCCGATTCCGAAAAGATGGTTGCAGAGTCCAACAAGAAATACCTGAAGAAGGCTGGAGGGCACATCGGCGGAAATGTTCTACAGATAACAATGAAGATGAGGACAATAGTCCGAAAAATACAAATAATACTAAATTAATGTTTATTGACATCCATTATCTTTACCAGTAAAAATCATCATCATCAACAAATAATAATAATAATCATCAATTTTGAGATAAAGACCGATCACCTTATCCCAGCCAGGAGACCAGACCTAGTATTGATTAACAAGAAAAAGAAAACTTGTCAACTGCTCCAGCAGATCACAGGATGAAGATGAAGGAAAACGAAAAAGATAGACAAATGCATGGACCTTGCTTGGGAATTGAAAAAAAAAACTCACAAGGAGTGAAATGATAATGAAATGCATATTGCTCAGATTCACTTCAACTCATGAAAAGTGAATAATGTAGAAATGTCAGGAAAATGAACAGTGTATGAGTTGTGTTGTATATAAGTATGGAGGGGGGATACAAGGTATAGTGCTGGCGAATTTCAGGAAGCATGGAGATTTTGAAGGATGCAGTGTCTTAGCAGCTAATAACTGATGCAGACAGGTTTCATCAACTCTAAACATGAAATATTTACTATTTCTCTGAATGTTTGAGATGAGGCTTGAAGATTAGTATTATCTGCGTTATTCAGACTATTGTCCCCATCTTCATTGTTATTTGTACAACGTTTCGGCTGATATGCCTTCCAGCCTTCTTCAGGTATTTCTTGTCGGACTCGGAAACCTTCTCGGACTCAGGAACCTTCTTTTCGAACTCAGGAACTTTCTTGTCGTAATCGGGAGTCATCATGGTTAGGTTCAAAGTTCCGTGATGGCTCCCGATTACGACAAGAAAGTTCCAGAGTTCGAAAAGAAGGTTCCCGAGTCCGAGAAGGTTCCTGAGTCCGACAAGAAATACCTGAAGAAGGCCGGAAGGCATATCAGCCGAAACGTTGTACAAATAACAATGAAGATGGGGACAATAGTCTGAATAACGCAGATAATACTAATGAAATATTTATATTTACATACTTTAAAGATTCTTAATTTCAAAGAACTGAAGTTTTAAAGTCAAATTTTATATGATTTAACAAGATGACCATTATAAGATTTAAAAAAAAAAAAATTTCTTTCAAAGAAGATGGGAAACCCCTGTGGGTAAAACAGATCCTCTGACTTCTAAACTTTTATAACTTGGAAGATGTACAACCTTCTTGATAGTCAAGAGAAAGCAAAAATGTTATCAAACCTACCTTAAGGGCTGAACGTAATACCATAACTTGTCCAGCTGGCTGAATCCAAGGTTCCCCATCAACCTGCACAGGTAGGTCTGTTAAAAGTGTGATTCGTAACTGAAAAATAAATATTTTAATTAGTCTGACATAGTTTTTTTCTCTCTTTTTTTTAAATAAAAAAGTTAAAGAAAAAAAGAGAAGAGAGGAAAAAAAGAAAGAGAGGAAAAGAAGAGAGAGAGAGGAAAAAAAGAGAGAGAGGAAAAAAAAAGCTCAGATAAATAAAAGACCCTTACATGTCCACCCTGAGCAATCCTGATGCCATTGCGTAGTCCACTCTGTATCTGGCCCATGTGCACCACACCAGTGACACCCACTACTTCTAGCATACCATCATAATGTGTAGGTTTGTTAAATGAGTCCTCTTTTTCTGGACCCCAAGGGTTGGCCCCAGAGCCCCAACTATAATAAATACAAAATAAAAGCATTCTTTAAACAAAACGTTACAATAGGATTTAAAAAAATTATTCATTCAAAATTTGAGGAGAATTGACTTGATATACCAACATTCAAAAGTTGACCTTTTATAAAAACCCTTTTTATCAATTTACAAATTTTAGTTCATAATCCAAAAATATTGTTACTATGTCTGATAATTGACTAAATTACAATTTCTATTGTAATTCAGTTCATGATAATCTAGCAACAATACCTGTTTTTTTAGTGGAAAAGTTATGGTTATTTTCTATAATTCCAACCTAAAAAGGGGAAATTATTTATCTATTTATTGATCTACTAGGGGAAAAAAAGATGGGGTTAGGGTTAGTTTAATTGGAAAATAAATAATTTATCAGTCAATCAGAGTGGTTCCCCTTTTTTAGCTTGGAGTTATAGAAAATAACCTAAGTTACTTTTAAATCAGAGTTGATAATTATGATTGAATAAATAAATTGAACTATACACATTTCATTGGCATCTATCCGTCTACTAGAGGCGATGGCGTAGTGTCCCCAAAATGTGGAACCACATAGCAGGCAGGTTGATATGGAGGAAGAGCTGTCGCCCAAGCAGCAGGTCCCCCTCTCCTCACTGCTGTTGTAGAAAGGAAAAGAAACAAAAAACAATGCAGTTTGGCAACGATAGTGTTGCAGGAGTTGGAACTAAACATGCACTCCTATCAGTCATGCCTTGGCTTGTCTGGTGAGGTGGGTATGTGGACAATCATCATTACTAAACACAAGAGCTGTTAAAGGGCAGATGAACTCCAGGGGAGGTAACGGTAATCACCGATAGTAGTAGGATTAGGGTACTTACTATTCATATAAATCCCCAAAGGGGTTAGATGGGACTCCTTAGCCTTGGGGGCAATTCATCTAGACAAGGAAAAGTCTGTTAGAAAACATCTGCTGCCTAGCGGCTATACTTCAATCCAAGTAAAGTCTAAGGGAGTAAACCCTGAAATCAAATCCAGAGCTGGAGTCCTTAAAGTGGTGTGATGCTGAACTATACACATTTACTTTATTTCAGATCAAAATCAGTGAAAAATTGATAAATTATGGATTTTATTTTCATGAGTGCGAGTCAAAAGTTTTGCAATATTTTGGTACATGCTAATTTGTGGCAAGTATATCCCATGACCGAAGCAGTTGAAGACATGGGAGAAACCTGCTACAGTTGGTAGTATTGTGGTAGTTGGTGTGCTGACACGTTATGCATTGCTTCATTACATGATTTACGAGTTCAAACTGGGCAATAAATAATACTTCAGAAGCAACCAAAAACATTTGTTGTGTGAAAGGTAAAGGTGAAGATAAAAGTACAGTAACCAGATGGTTAAAAAAATTCCACTTGGGTTACAAAAATCTCGATGATCAGGCAAGGTCGGATTGGTTTGGTTTGTTTACAGCATATCAATCTCGGTGGGTCATTTAATGCTGACAAAGTTTTGAACTAAATTCATTCTAAATTCAATTTTTTTTTATAAACACATTTTTCTATTTAACCCATAGATAGGACCCTAATAGGTATAACCACTCTGGGTCAGAGTGGACCAGGGAACAATGATGATGAAAGGGTGCTCCACATTCTCCAGACCTCCAGAACTGGAACCTCACCATCAGATAGAGTTTAATGTCATTCACAGGACATGAAGACCCTCAGCCACTGCCTTCTAGCACCCATATGATAAAAAGGGTTGGGGCTTGCCATAAGGGCAAGAGAGTTTGAGTAATCATATAGGTGCTTGGGCTTGATCGTGACCAGCCGATTGATATGTTTCATAATTATTCCTGCAATGTAAAAAGAAAAAAAAAAAAAAAAAAAAAAAAGGTACCTACCTAAGAATGTTCAAAATGATAATTCCTTCCACTTGAGGGAGGTCAATCAATTTGCCGTCCACTTCTAATTTGATACAACGATGCAGGTCTTTACATGCTTTTTTGTTTACCATTTTCCGAAGACCCATCTTGAAATAAACTCCTTTGTTATGTAGACTAAAAAGAAAAGAGAAAAATTCAGAGAAAATCTTTGAATGATAAAAAAGAAAGGATTAATTTTAGTCATTTTAAGGAAATCTTCTATACAGAAATAAAGGGTAGCTGTGTGTACGTATGTCCGTCTATTCTATACATATATAAAGGGCAGTTGTGTGTATGTATGTCAGTCTATTCTATACATATATAAAGGGCAGTTCTGTGTATGTATATCCGTCTATTCTATACATATATAAAGGGCAGTTGTGTGTATGTATTTCCGTCTATTCTATACATATATAAAGGGCAGTTGTGTGTATGTATGTCCGGCTATTCTATACATATATATAAAGGGCGGTTGTGTATCTTTATGTCTGGAGGAAACGTCGAAAATAAAACAATTAAAGACAAAGTAAATATATATACACATTAAATATCACCAGGGCTTGGTTTTTGAGCAAAAATAAGAGAGATTTGAAGATATATTTGTGAAGATATTTAAAAAATAAAATTTAAATGATAACAGAATGGATTTTTTTTTTCATTTAATATTTTAGATAGTAGACATTAACATTTCTTTTCAGAGTAGCTGGATCAATGCAAGATCTATTTTTTTACATAGGATTTAAATGGGGCATCCGATGAGGATTCCACTCACGATTCAATAATAATGCTGATGGATGAGGATTTTAAGAGCCAAAGTCGTGTTTAATATTACATAGTTTCAAATCTGGCATGACTGAATGAATTAAATAATCATTTTGAATAATACTTCTTTTTTTGAAAAAACATTCTAAGATATTTACTGTGAGGAAAAAGACCCAATGAGGATAGCAGATGAGAAAGAAAAAAAATACTAAATATTTCGATCAACAGATTTGAGGTGAAAACTTTAAAAAATATCTTTGTTATAAACTGAAGAAAATCAAGCCTTACCGACTATTGAATTTGTCAGGTTTTTCTTCACGTGCCATGTGAAAGTCTAAGCAGAGATCGGCATCTATACCGATACCAAAATAATTGTTCATCACAAACATTGTCGTATTATCTTCATTTGTATTAGCTGAATTCGTATCATTTGCTATTGCCACTTTGGTTTCATCAGGCATTTCTTTTTCATTGGGGTGAAATATTACAGTCCACCTGTCTAGCTTGATTTCCTCAGCATCTATGACATCTCTTAATAAATTCAGGGGATCTTCACCCCCTGTATAACCAGGGCCCCAGCGTAAAACTCGAGCTAAATCATTTCCTGAAAGCAAAAAGAAAAAAAAAGGAAAAATGTTTTAAAAAGAGGAAATGAATAAATAAATAAACAAATACAAATCCTTACTTCTATTTGTTTGTTTTTTTATTTCTTAATAACATATTCCATTAGATCAAATAAATCTGATAAAAGAAATTTTTATGTATCGTAAATTTAGTAGAATGTATCACCAGGTAAATTTGAAATGTGTCCATTCTTAGCTTGCAATACAGCACCCCCTACCTCCGATAAACAATAGAGGTTAGAAAATTAGTGTTATGACCATACAGATGGAATATATGGAGGATAGGAATGATAATGCAAGACCAGATTATTATAAAATTAGTGTTATGTTTTAACATACAGATGGAATTATATGGAGGATAGGAATGATAATGCAAGACCAGATTATTATAAAATTAGTGTTATGTTTTTAACATACAGATGGAATTATATGGAGGATAGGAATGATAATGCAAGACCAGATTATTATAAAATTAGTGTTATGTTTTTAACATACAGATGGAATTATATGGAGGATAGGAATGATAATGCAAGACCAGATTATTATAAAATTAGTGTTATGTTTTTAACATACAGATGGAATTATATGGAGGATAGGAATGATAATGCAAGACCAGATTATTATAAAATTAAAAAAAGATTTTATTTAAACACAGAGTAGAAAATGCTTCTAACTCTCAAGCGACTTAACCAGGATCTGAACACTGCGTTCAAATGTAAACAAAACGCCTTTGACTGATCAAAGGGAAGCAACTCTAAGTCTATTTTTGTTAGGCGTACCTAACACATAGTTACAAAGTGAGAAGAAAGTTGAATAAATTCAAGCAATAATAAACATGGAGACAAAGTTGAAAATGAAAATACAAATTCAATCTTTATAGTACTGGGTTACATAGTACCAGTAGCACATTAAATGACCTGACACGGCTATGAAATATGAAAAGGTTTTTGTGATGTCGGTCCTTACCTGTTCCCAAAGGAATGATGGCTAATGGTGGAGACTGACACACGGCATCTTGGCATACATTGTCTAAGCAGGAAAGAACCCAGCCAACAGTACCATCTCCACCACAAACTAAGATTTTATAATAGGATACATTTCGGAAAACATACAATCTGAAATTAAAAGACAAAAATAATTAATATCAAAAAAGACATTTAAATAGAAGATCTGAGTAATTCCATGTCAAATCATCCAGGCCATGTCACCCACCCCCTTCAATCTTTCTGAAATTTTGTTCAAGTGTGGAGTATGTTAAAGTTAGACAATCCCCAAAAATGCTATCAAAAAGTCTTAAAGATGTCTGATTTGCAAAATGTTAACTGATGTTGTAGCTTCGGTTCTGAGCAAAAACCAAACTATCTTTTTTGTACAAATAATTTCAATATATGTGAAATAATAATAGAAAAATTTTTTGTCATAGATGCAGGGCCACATTGGGATGTTGATCTTGCTATGAAAAAAATCAGAAATCATCAATAACTTAAAATTGGTTGACTTTAAGACTTTTTTGATAGCATTTTTAGATTCCTTGGGCCAAAATGTTTTTAAAAACCAATTATTAAGGAGTAGGGAAGCTCTAGAAATCATTTTACAAACAAAAATAGGTTACAAAAAGTCGCCATTTTTCACAACCCCCCTCAAATTTGGAGAGCTAAAAATTGTCATAACTCCGCCAATTTTTGGAATTGGAAGCTGAAATTTTGGAGATTGTCTAACTTAAACCTAGTCCATAGCTGTACAAAATTTCAGAAAGATTGAAAGGGGTGGGTGACAATTTTACTTTTTTTTCTGGATGATTTGACATGAAATTACACATTTATCAACAAATGTTGGCAAAGGTTATTGAAAGAAAATAACTTTTTTATTTCTATTTGAAATGACAATCTTCATAAAAGATTAAAGATTAAGTGGTAATTTATTCATATCTAATTTATGTTAAATCATGGAATGAAAAACAAAGTTGAATGAAATGGGGGGGGGGGATTTTTTATAGCAAATGATCTAATAAAATATAATTACAACACTGTTTCAATTTATTCAAGATTAGATATATAGGTAATATAGCTGGATTACAGTTAATTATGAGGTAATCTGAACATTAGCTACATAAATGAGAGTAACCTCCCCTTTGTTTCTTTCACTTTGAGGAAGCCTTATGTTTTAGTCGGCCATTTTCATTTCACTATAAATCTACATTGAAAATATGAATTTGTTCATATCAATACAACTGCATGTTTTAACACAAAAATATCATAAAATGTGTTCTTAATAACAATTAAGTTCATTTCAAATAATGTGCAAGCACAATTAAGAACACATTTTAAGATATTTTTGTGTTAAAACATGCAGTTGCATTGATTCGAACAAATTCGTATTTCCAGTGTAGATTTATGGTGAAATGAAAATGGTTAACCAAAACAAACGGCTTCCTCAAAGTGAAAGAAACAAAGGAAGGTCGCTCTCATTTATGTAGTTAATATTCAGATTACCAATTATGACATATACAGATTAATGTGAACAGGTTGTAAAATAAAGGATGTGACAACTTTATGCACATATGGTATGCAGGTCAAAATCTGCATTTTCCTTCAGAGTGTTGAAATTTTATTTGAAATCAATATATAGAAAATTAAATAAAATTATTACATTAAAAAAAATATAAAAATATCATTTAAAAAAATTGTAAACTATAGTAAGAGTGATCAGTAATAAATCAAATTATGCAGACATTGCTACATTTTTAAAATTTTTTTTATTAAGAATTAAAAGTATAGTGAGATCCAAATGTCTTGCCCCCCTACATATTTTTTAGAGGTAAAATAATTATATAATACAATCTATAAAATAATTTAATTTTTAAAGATTTTTTTTTGGGTGGTGCGGGTGAGTAAAATAATTACATAACTTATATATCATATAATTAAAACAAAAAATAATGAAAATTAAAATAATACGTATAGGTGACAAGACTTTTGGACCATCCTGTACATTTTCTTTTGTAAAAATGGAAGATAAAAATTATGATTCTGTTTATAAAGAACTATATATATATATATATATATATATAAAATAAATAAGATTTGATGAAGAGATTAACAGTTTTAATTTGGATAATTCTAAAGTGAAATGGATATAATTAACTTACCCAGGTAGAGGGCCACCCGCCTCCAAGTTAAAGACCTGATGTGGGTTTAAAAGTTTACGGAAAGAAGTGATGAGTTCTGTACCTTGGCAACCACCACTCTTCACATTGACAAATACTAATAATGGCTGCACTCCATTATCAGGGATCATATGTGGCTAAAATAGACAAACAAATACAAATTAGAGAAATTAGGGAATATAAAAAAGGAAATTATTTCAATTATACATTTTTTTTAATTAGCATTATTTGTTTTTGTTTTTTTTGCTCTCATATTTTGTACCATTTTTTACAGATTAAAACTTTCTTACTTTAACAAATTGAAAGATCTATAAACTATCTTTATTTTAGCAAGTGTTTAATATCAAAGTATTTTCATTTTATAAATGTTTATTTGATTTGAAATAAAAAGAAAACTTTTTTGCTATGATTCGTGATAAAAGAACATATTCTACTTAGTATAAAATGGTAAATTCTCTTAAAATTTTCCATAGAGAAACAAAAAACAGAATAATAAAGAATGTAACATTGATAAAATCTTATTATGGAGATTATGTAACTCTCTGTAACCAAAACTATGTCATCACTGATGTCACAATTTCCTTAGTTATTTAAGTTATAGTCTCAATGATTATGAAACAGTCATAATTTAATCTTGATTAGCATCTTATTCATTAACAATGTCTCTATTAAAGTCTGGCTGAGTTAGGCTTGTTGCAAAACAGCCGTATTATTAACACATTTAAAATCCTGAAATGTATGTTATATATCTCTAAGAAATAAAGATTTCCATAGTATATGGTGGGAATAATTTGCCAAATGATTTTAACAAAACTGGGTTTAATAAATAATTATTTGCTGTTACTGATTTCTAATACAATCATGTCATTCTCAAACATATTAAAAGTAATCCTATATATAATCTTATATAGAAATCAATTAAAATAACAATAAAATAGGTGTAATATTTTTATATTGATTCTTATTTTGTTAGTTAGTTTTTCTAATTTAACATAATATTTTATTACATAAAAAGTTGAATACTTGCGCCCCCTTGGCACATATTTTTTCTAGTATGAATAATAATTTTGAAGAAAAAAAGGTCACATGATTAATCCTACCTGAATATTTGGCAGTAACATTGCCAACAGCTGTTTATCGTCAAAGATAGTATCCCTTAAAATGTGGAATGAACGGCTAGCTTTCTCTGCTGTGTTATAAATGAGAACCAGGGCACCATATTCATAGTAAATCACATCAAATGAATGCCACTTGTTTTCTGAAGAAAAATAAAACAAGAATTAGAAAATACATAAAACCATCAAAAAGATTTTTAAAAATTCTTTTTTAAATTTTGAACACATACTTATTCAAATGACAGAAAAAAAAAATGTATTTATATAAGTATAAATCCAATACAAAATTTAAGAATGATGTGAAGACATATTTATGGAAAAGTTATGGCTGACTTGACTAAGAATGAAAATAACAAAGTTATTTACCTGGGCCTATGATATCAAGAAGAATTTTCTCGTATTGGCGTTGAGACAGACTGCTTGGTAAATTACCAACAAACAAGGAAATACTAGGACCATGGGGATCTTCAATTTGTTGAATGTAGAATCGAGTCATCCGATTCTGCCGAAGTGAATCCTGGAACATAGTAATAAATAAAAGATAAGTTGGGTGGGTATTTATATAAATGTCTATGATGTAGAATATTTAAGAATGAAAAACTTAGGATAAAATAGAGTTTCTCCTAAAATTGAAACAAAAGTGAAATTTAAACAGCTTTTTCAAAATTAATGAAAAGAAAAAGAAAAATTGAGAGAAAGAATTTTATTAAAAACCATTTATCTTAAAAGAAAATTTATCTCAACATTTTGAAGCAAAAAATCTTCTCAATATCCAGAAAATTAAATAATCTTAATCATTATTACTTTTTTTTTTATTAGCAAAAAATGATCATTTCTGGAATTTGAATACAACAATACCAAATGCAAACTGTTTTATCGATTAATTATGAACTTATATATTTAATAATTTGCAATGGAAATTCTATAAAACCATTTTTATTCTCATATAACATCATCACTTTGGGTTAGATAGTCTCATTCATAATTTCAGTAAAAACAAAAGAGATTTTTGATTGGTTGTATTTTACAGCATGTCAACCCTTGTTGGGTCATTTTATGCCAAAGACGTTTTTGTTTCATTCATTCTTGATGGGTACTCAATTTTTTTTAAACACAATTCTTTTAGAGCATATTTTGTTCTATTTGATGCATAGATGGGACCCTAACAGGTACTATCACTCCAGGTCAGAGTGGACCTAGGAGCAATGGTGATGAAGGGGTACTCCACATTCACCAGACCTCCAGAGATTTTTGGAGAAAGAAAATATCCAAAATATAATTGAACTACTTAACACCATAAACAGAAAATGTAATGCTTAATGCAGTACAAAAACTATAAGAAGAGAATTAGCATGATTAAAATTAAAACATTTTTATTTTAATTTTGAAACAATCCCAATTCTTTCAACCAAATTTGGTTATATATTAAAACAATATTGTTTGTTGAGATTTTTATGTTTCCTTATTACATTTTTTTTTTCTTTTAAAGGATTCTTGCAATAGAAATTTTCCAAAATTTCTTATTTGAAAAATTGGAAAGAAATGGAAGCAAAGTTTTAGAAAATAAAATTAACATTTATAAAAAATACATTCATTTTTATGTCACAATTAATCAATTACTATTTTTGAATAAATATTTTGAAAAACATTTAATCCATTTTTTTAATCCAAATTGTTGAAAAATTAGCTCGAATATATTATCAAATTAATTCTATCAAAAATATTTAATTCAGAAGATCTAATTATCTTTTGCTGAATACAAGCAGGGGTAAAATGTATAACTACTTACCTAAATACATATTTATAATAAATAAAAACATTTTTTTTAAAAACAATAAGAGAAAAATTATAAACCTATATATATATATATATATATAAAAGGAAAAAAAATCAACTTACTTTGCGGGCTTGCTGAATTAGTTCCCAAGGACGTTCTTCTCGATCTAACATTCTTTCTGCCACTCCTTTGTCAAGCAAAACTTCAATTAAATTATATTTTTCTGGATTTTTCTGGTTAAAAGAAATAAAAAAAATCAGTTTGAAGGAAGTAAATTTGTATAATAGGAAAATAAAAAAGCATTTCTATCTTTTTAGGTAAAACTCAAAATTTATTATCTTTACTAGAATCATCAGAACTATAATTCTCACTAATCCCATAACCTAATTTTTGTTGGGGAGGGGGTGAACGCTACACATGTCGAGTCTTGGTCATGAATAACATGACAGAGTCCATTTTTCTCCAGGTCTATCATTGGTTTAAATTCTCTTTTTCCTTCTCCTAGACCGGTTGCCATACCAAGATTAAAGAGCCTAGTCTGACCTACTATTTACTCATAGCTGGATGGAGAATAATAAGGACATTAAAACTATATGAAATGAAAATAACTTTGTCCAGGATTTGAACTTGTGTAGCAGAATTCACTTCCCCTGATGATAAGCATTATGCATAGAGTGCCTCCTTATAATAATGATAACAATAATGATAATAATAATGAAATTATTGTGTACAGTTGAACACTGTACACAATAATGCACCAAAACTCATCAAAGGCTCATGTATAGTACATAGAATAATGTACTAATATCAGGAAAAAGAATAACATACAGTTATATATGTATAATGTGTGTGTGTATATATATATATTTACCAACCCCTCCGCCCGAGCAGGATGCGACACAAGGTCAATTTCTTAAGTGGAGTTTAACAGGTTTGAATTCAGAGTTTTCCTTCTCCTAGACTGGTTACCTAGCCATGGTTAAAGAGTCCAGTCTGCCCTGCTATTTACCCATAGCTGGAGGGAGAATTGGATTCATACCTTTCCCAAGGGTATTAGCGCCATGTGAAATGCCAACAGCTTCGTCCAGGAATTGAACTCGCGTTGATGAGTCCATTTCCTATGACTCTAACCATTAGACCACGTGCCTCCATAATGTGTGTGTATATATATATGTGTGTGTGTGTGTGTGTGTGTGTGCGTGTGCACCCGCGCATGTGTATGGAGGAGGATATCAGGTATAGTATTGTCAAATTACAGGAAGCATGAAGATTTTGAAAAGTGTAGTGTTTTGGCAGCCAACAACTGATGCAGGCAGTTTGTTCCAAGCCTCACCAACTCTGAAAGTGAAAAAATGTTTCCGAAAGTCATATGAGCTATGTTGTTTTCTGACTTTGTAGGCATGCCCACGTGTGTTAGACACATGGAAATCAAAAAGGTGCTCAAGGTTGTAGTTGACAAAATGGTTAATAACCGTGATTGTTTACCAAGTCATTTGCCAGACACCAGAGTTTGAACATATCCATGCCCAGGGCCAAAAGACATTCAGAAGAATATGGTAGATGCCTGATACTTACCTCTAAGCCAAATTTCCTAAGTGCTGTCCTTATCACCATGTCTGTTGTTGTATCTTTGTTTATAGGAACAAACTTGCTTCCTACAGACACTCTGCAATAAGAGGGAATATTTTGGACATTTATTCTGTTCATACAAGTTTTATAACGATAATCACACTAAAAAGTATTACTAAAATATACAAATGGATTCCTCCCTACATAGGTATTTACATTTTTATATCCTATTCAAAAAAGAATCTCAAGTAGATATACAAGGTGTATCAAAAAAGTATTGAGATTTTTTGTACTTTTTGATACACCTTGTATCTCTGAAAAAAATAAATAAATAAAATAACACTCCATTCATTCTTCATTTCTATCTTGGTAAATACAGCTTTAAACTTGGTACTTTTTTGACACACCTTGTATTCTGAAAAAAAAAATTAATGAATGGAACGTTATTTTGTTTTCAGAATACAAGGTGTGTCAAAAAGTACAAAATATCTTGATACTTTTTTGACACACCTTGTATATATCCTATGAGTCAAATTTTGATATAGATAACATAACATTTATTTTACATATAGGCATCCCTTCATAGAGTAAAGGTTAGCATACTAAATTTATCTGGATTAATTTTAATTAATATATTCAATTAATGTAAAACAATATTTTTCATTACATTCTGGTATTAACAAATCAATTGGAAATTATGTAAAGATCAAATATAGAAATAAATAAATAAAAAAAAAACAGAGACTGTTCAGCGTATGTGAAAAAAAAAAGTTTTTTTGTTTTTTTTTTAAAAATATCCTCTATGAATTGATCTTTGGTCAGTTTATTACCAAGTGCCACTATTAATAAATAAATAGAGATTTTAATTCTCACTGGGTGCCTCATAACTTTTAGCCTTGTGACAAATTCTAAACTTAAATGATAAAATTAATTTCTAGATGAGCTAGTAAATTAAAAAGAAGAAAAAAAAACATCATTTATTGATTTTGGCCTGAAAATTCGAATGAATATTTCTTAATATTTATCCGGATTTTTACATATACACAATTTTCAAAAAGAGGTAATCTAAATTTAATTTTGGAATATTATAAAGAAATACAAATTCATAAAAAAAATGCTATTTCAGTGGATGTGATGTAGATGGTTACATGAGCTTTAACAAGGGAAACAATTATATTAATTACCTCCCTTAGAAAAACAAAACCAGCTCAAAGAAAATACAGAAATATTTAAGTAGTGAAAAAATTCAATATAAAGTTTTTTAAATATACACAAAAAAAGAAAAAAAAATTTCTAGTATATACTAATTATAGACAATAACTCCCAGATTTTTTGTGGGGTGGGTGGGGGATAGAATTTAGATTATTTCTCAAAAGATTTCTAAATATATCCAATCAAATATAAAAAAATAGGAAATTTCTTAAAATTTTCTTTTCCTTGATTTTGTGATTAGTCCTTTAATAATGGCTTGTGAGCAGTTGTCTGAATTTGAAAAAGGTCAAATTGTGAAATACAAGGATTGCAGACTGTCAGCCATTATTTAATGTAAATTATTTTTGTGTATTTCATTTCTAAAAGAGTTTGAAATGAAGAATAGTTTCTTCTTTTACATTTCCTCAGGTATAAATATGATATTGATTATTTAGCAGATATTGATATCTAATTCCAAAATTGACATTTACAAATAAACAGATTTAAAAATAAACCATTTAGAATAATCAGTTTAAATCTAAAATTAACCTGAGTAATAGAAAGTAACAAAAACAAATTGCTTACATATATCTATGATTGAGAAGAAAGTAACAAATTCATAGACAGCATCTTAATATATTCAATTAATGTAAAACAATATTTTCCATCACATTCTGGTATTAATAATTCAATTGGAAATTATGTAAAGATCAAATATAGAAATCAATAAATAATTTAAAAAACAGAAACTGTTCAGGTTATGTGAGAAGAAAATGTTTTTTTCAAAAATATCTTCTATGATTTGACCTTTGGTTAGTTTATTTCCAAGTGCCACTTAATCTTTTAGCATCATTCGCTCAAATTTAGCAATCCTCCATTTTCCTTTTCAAACAAAATTTTAGCTCCATCTTATATCTGCTGAATGTATAAGGAAAAAAAACCCCCCAAAAAACAAGGTTTTTTCCTAGAAAATGAATACCAAATTTCAGTACTTACTTTAAGCCCCCTGAGTAGACTTTTATGTATCCCTTGTCTGGGTCTTTGTCTTTATAACGGAGAAATATGGACGGTCGCTTTCCGTCTGGAGTTCTGAGCTGAAGTCTAAATGGGCTATTCTCATCAAGTTCTTTCTCACCTACAAAAAAATTTGGAAAAAGGATTGACTAAAATTTCATCATAAAAACAATTTGGAAAAAGGATTGACTAAAATTTCATCATAAAAACAATTTGGAAAAAGGATTGACTAAAATTTCATCATAAAAACAATTTGGAAAAAGGATTGACTAAAATTTCATCATAAAAAAAATCTTGCTTCTTTTAATTATTAACAAAACATTTTTCAAACTATAAGGAGTTTAGAAACAGATCAATATAAACTTGGAAATTAGAAATAAAAAGAATTTTAATTATTTCACTAATTTGAGAGAAACGTAAAAAAAAAGGATAACACATTAAAATTTAGAACATATTACTTATAACTAACATAGAAGACATTTTTTGTCTTAGATTTAAATAATATTGACAATAATAACTAATTGACTATAAATTATATGAGTACCAATGAATGAATTTGCATTATTTGGACTATTGTCCTCATACTAATTATCAAGCCACATCCCAAAAATTCAGAGAAATAGAAAGAATTTGGTTCTTCAAAAATATACATTTTGAAGAGCATCAAATTTATACCCCCCCCTCAAGGTAATGAAATCTGACACAAGGTAAGCATCTGAGGAGAGAGAGGATGCAAAATAATTCAGCTTCATTTGAGTGCCTCAGGCACCGAGCAATATACCCAGCCCTTACTCCTTTGGTTGGTTTGTTTTGGTTTCTTTGTTTAATGGCATATCAACCTTCATGGGTTATTTAATGCCAAAGCCATCCTTGTAGAAGAACAGTAGTGGTACTATTCAACCCATCACTGGAGGGATGATGGGATTCATACCTTTCCCAAGAGTATTAGTCTGAAAGTGGAAGTGATATAGCATGACTGGAGTTTGAACTCACTCACTACAATATCACAGTCCAGTGTTTTAGCTACTACGCCACAGACACTACCCCCCCCCCTTTATATGATGGTTAGAGTCATAGGAAATGCACTCATCGACCCTCGTTCAAATACTGGATGATGCTATTTGCATTTCACATATAGTGCTAATACCCTTGATAAAGATATACATCCAACTACTCTTCCTCCAGCTATGGGTAAATAGTAGGGCAGACTGGATTCTTTAACCTGGGCTAGGTAATCAGTTTAGGAGAAAGAAAACTCAAACTTGTTAAACTCTGCTTAAGAAATTGATCTTGTGTCACATCCTGCTCGTGCAGAGGGATTGTTAGATATATATATGAGAGGGCAGGTTCTGCATGACAAGAGGACCTCCTGAAGCAGTGTTGATTTATTTTTACATTACCTAACCAAGGCCCTCTAAGATATCAGAAGGCCTGTTCATAGGAGGTGTGACATCACAAAAGTAGGCCTTCTTCGAGCCTTCGAAATAGATATCGTTGTCAAACTCGTAAAGACAGTAAATAAACAAAACAATATGTTACGTTTCATTAAACTTTAATAACTGAAATTCGTTCATAATTTTATTTATTTCAAATTTGAAAACAATTTTTATAAATTATAACAAACATTGTTTTGATTTGCATGCTTTTTATTTTAATTTTAAAAAACCTGTAAAGGTAGCGTTGAGGTACACAAAAAACACATACCGTTACATTAAACTTTAATAACTGAAATTCGTTGATATTATTATTTTTTTTAAATTGAAAACAATCTTTTATAAATGATAATCAGCATTGTTTTGATTTACATGTTTTTTTTTATTTTAATTTAAAAAAACTGTAAACTGAAATATGAATAAATGAACAATCAATTATTAGATAAACAGATAAACAAATTACAATAAATGTAAATAAATATATATTAAATATAAATTTGATAAAGTTGAGATAAATTATAATCAGCATTGTTTTGATTTGCTTTTTTTTCAATTTTAATGATTATTCTGTAAATTTACAATGTTGTAATTATCAAGTGATTACAGGAACAACTAAATTATGAATAAAAGAACAATCAATTATTATATAAACTGATAAACAAATTACAAGTAAATGGTGAATAAATATTGTTGATTAAATGGTAAGCTCAATTTTAAAACTGATAGCATTCTAATTTTTTGTTCACACTCAAGCACTTGCCATATTGAGATATTATACTGATCACCACTAAGTCGCCAATATTGACCAAACCTTGCCTCAATGTGATCAGTTTGAAATTTGCCAGGTAATATGGATAGCATTTCCAATTCTTCCATGCAATACTTAGTCAGTTCTAGAAATGCATAGGTTGTATGATGCAAAGCAGTGAAAATTTCCTTGTTAATTTGCCATTTTTTCTAGAAATGCTATTCCAAGATTCTAACCAGTCACAGAATACAGAGAGAAATCTAAAACTTTCTTCATTTACTCTAAGTGAATTACAGTATTTATGTCTAAGCCGACAACCTTTATATGGTGTTTTTACATTCATTATTGTCTACCAAATATAAAATATGTTTATATATTCTGCAACTTCTGCAAAATTAGGCAAACATTCCTGTTTTCCTAATGTCAATCATCCCTGAATAGTGTACTCATTGAAAATTTGCAGAACTAAATTAACAAGCCTTTCAAGACTAGTAGGAGAAAGAGCTTCTGAGATCAATTTATAACAATATTTCAAAATTGACAGAGATTCCAGGGCATGAAGTTGCTGTAATGTAACAAAATTGGGCACTTTGGATACTATTTAATTCATGATTTCCATTTTGACAACATTTTGGAAACAGCATGCATTTAGTTGCATCTTTTTGACTAAGCCAATTGTTTTTAATGCATTTTAATATATGTAGTCGAATAGGAAAAAGAGGCTGAGACATAACAAATGCGTGTGGATATACAATGAAAAGCTTTTTTTTTATAAGAATTTATTTCATTTTATTGTTATTAGAATCATTATTATTACTATTATTATTAGAATAATTTCATTATTATTAGAAGCATTATTATTGCTATTAGAATCATTATTATTATTATTAGAATCATTATTATTACTATTATTATTATTAGAATAATTATTATTACTATTATTATTATTAGAATTATTTCATTATTATTAGAATCATTATCATTATTATTGTAATTAGAATTTTTTCATTTTCATTATTATTAGAATCATTATTATTACTATTAGAATGATTTCCTTATTATTATAATCATTATTATTATTATTATTAGAATCATTATTATTATTATTATTATTATTCCTTTTGAGTTTTCACACCAGTGTTAGCTGATGGTCTTTCACTGGAGTCTGAGTGACAGCAAGTCTCCTCAGGTCTCCAGGACTCTTCTGAGTATTCTGGCAGATTGCAGCAGTGCAGTGTTCTGAATGGTTTCAATCCTTCCTCTGATATCCAAACTTTCCAAACCCTTTTCTAATACTTTTGGGACTGTTCCAAGTGCACCAACTACAATTGGTATAACTTTCACTTTCATATTCCATAACTTTTTCAGTTCTCTGGCAAGGTCCAGATATTTGTCAATTTTTTCATTTTCCTTTAACTTCACCCTGTGATCCGCTGGCACTGCAAAATCCACCAGTTGACAAGTTCTTTCTTTTTTGTTAATCAACACTAGGTCTGGTCTTCTTGCTGGGATAAGGTGATCCGTTTTAATTTCAAAGTCCCAGAGAATTTTGTGCGTTTCGTTCTCAAGAACAGATTCTGGTTTATGCATATACCATTTTGTTGTGTGGTCAAAATTTAATTTCTTGCATAATTCCCAGTGGATCACCTTCCCAACCCAGTCGTGTCTAGTTTTGTATTCTCGTTGTGCTAGTTTGCTACATTCGCAGAGTATATGGTTAACAGTCTCATCTCTATTACCGCAAAGTCTACATTTACTATTCTGTTGGGTCTTATCAATTTTCGCTTTGATGTAGTTTGTCCTTATGGCATTATTTTGTGCAGCAATTATAAGTGATTCTGTTTCTCTTTTGAGGTTTCCCTTTCTTAACCATGTCCAAGTCTTTCCATGTGCAACCTCATCTATTTGTCGTTTGAAGCGTCCATATAATTGTTTTTCTTCCCATTTTTGTTTTCTAGTCTTTGTCGTTTTTCTGTTTGTCCATCTGCCGTTTCTACTATTGTTGGCCGCCATAAGTAATTATTATTATTATTATTATTAGAATCATTATTATTATTACTACTATTATTATAATAATCTTAATATTACTTTTATTATAATTATCTTATTACTATTATTGCTACTATTACTATTATCAGAATTATTCTATAAGAATAATAATGATGATAATAAAGATAACAATAATAATAATGTTAACAATAACAATAATAATAACAACAACAAAACGATGATGATGATGATGATGATAATGATAATAATAATAATAATAATTGTTTTATTCATAAATAAAAAAAAATCTTTTCTATTTTTTCAATTTATTTATTTACTTTTTTTATTTCATCGTTATTATTTTTTTTTCAGTCAGGTTCTGGGGTTAGTAGTTATTTTATTTTCTAAACTGCACATAAATATTTTAGTTCAGAAAATATTTCAAGATTCGTTAAATAAATGAAAACAATTACCAAAAAAAAAAGTCAAGTATTTTGAATCAGATTTTTAAAACTAATTTTAATTTCAAAATTTAGTTTGATGTGTTGCAAATCGTTGTCAAAATTTTCTGTTTTAATTTTGACGACAATTTGCAAGTTTAGCACAATAACAATAATATCCCTTTCTTATTTGAATGAATTTATCGATATAAATTCATTCAAATAATAAAAAAAATAACCTGTGCTTATTAGACATCAGACAAATATTAATTTTCTCGCTTTTAAGAGTAATCAAAACAATTGGGGTCAATTTTATTTTAAAGACTCATTTATTTATGAATGAAACTATTCAAAAATATTGTTATGAATATCAGAATTATTTTTTATGTTTATAAAAAATATTTCTTTAGGAATTTAATGAATTAATATCGAGAATTTCTTTATAGTTTATTTTTTAAATATGAGTTTTAAACACGCTGTCTTATAAATGTAAAAACATTTTATCTTTATAAGACAGCGCGTTCATTATCTTAAACACGATTTTGTGAATTACAAAGACTTGAAAATATTTTAATTATTAAAGTTTCAATCAAATTTACTTAGTTTTAATACAAAAAAATAACTTACCTACTATTTTTAAAAGTTTTGTCTTCATAGTATAGATCCATTTTTCATATAATTCTTCTCTTTTGTGAACGAAAAAACAAACACTAAACTGTGTGGCATCTATATAAATTCCATTAAAAAAGGACCAAATACTTAAAAAGGCATTTTTGTTTATAAAAAAAATTAATTAATTGAATATTTAAAAGAAAAAGTCGTTGAATATTTAAAAACACTTCGGTGAACTCGCGGACATTTAGATGGTAATGAATCGGCCGGCGCCTTCTTCCTTGGGACTACTTATACTGACGTCACACGTGAGTTGGACTTCAGTGAATAGGCCTGTGTATATCTTAGAAGGCACTGACCTAACACATAGATATGTCTGATGGAATAAGTGGTCTGTATGTTTTTTTTTTTAAAGAAAAGTTCTTAGTAAAACCATGCATTATCTCAATATTCTAACACAGGAATCACCAAACTTTTTTCACGGTGGGCTGGGTAATTGTAAAAATAACGAGCGTGGGCCACATTATTATTGTGTTCAATACTTGCTAGCCAGAACGGAAGCTCTGAGAAGCTGTAAGATGTAAAACAAAATTTATCTATCCAGGTTATATTCATGGATTAGTGGCGTAAGATGTACAAAACCAAATTTAACCAACATATTTATTTTTGAAACATTATCAATGTACGCAACATCAGCAGAAAGGTTTAGTGAGATTTTATGAAATTGAATTCAAGTACTATCGGCAGGCCTGACAAAATGCCTTTGTGGGCCACGGCTATAGTTTGGTAACCCCTGTTCCAACAGAAGAGGATTAGGAAAAAGAAAGAAAGATGGACAAAAACAGCATCGTAGCTGAGATTGTTGCGTATTTAACCACCAGAGCAAATGGTTGGCTTTCAAACCCAGCTAAAAGCAAGGACTTCGAATGCTGATTTTCAAGGTTTTATTATCACCAATTATTACCTTTCGTAGAGAGTGAATACACTGGTCCAGGACATCAGAGTGATTGCCTTTGCCTGCTTCAGAGCGCTTCGGCCTCTGGATTGGCTAGGTAATAAAATTAACAGCGTCGATCCCAGGGGGCTATCCCCCCAGGAAATACCCGCCCCTTTGATTTAAAGGGACAGGGCTGTGTTTATTGCCCAGCACCTCGAGGGGGTATGCCGACGGGATCAACGCATTTTTTGTGCCTACCACTCATAAGCTTCGGCTTGTGGGTGGTCCCACGTTAATAGGGCCTTGTGCCTAACCCATACAAGTGGGGTACGAGGTAAATAAACTTGAGCATGCTTCAGAGTGCTTGACAATGGACCCAAGGGAAGTTTGTCATATTATCAAAAACAAAACCAAAATGAATAAACAGCTATTGCCATTATTAGAAAAACTTGTATTTTTTTTTTTTTTTACCATTTTTCTTTCTCTGGTGTAGAAAGAATAAAAACATACACATATCTAGTAGATTTTATATATTATAAGATTTTACTAAAAAATACTAAATGCAATTTCTATCAATTATCTCAAATATTACTCACCATACTCTGAGGCCTCAGTTACATAGTAATTTTTGGGATCATCAGATATGTGGAATGTTTTAAGGGCTGCCTCCTGTAAAGAAAATCAAATGAAACGGCATTAAATCCTTTGTCGCATGATGTGATTGTGAAGAATGCTTATTTTTTCGTCTGCCTGCAGCTCTCAACTAGGGCTTAGTTTAAAGGTAAGGGCTTATATTAAAATCATACTGAAATATCATGCTAGGTCTTATTTAGCAGGTAGATCTTATTTTGGGGAAACATGGTAGATGATAGGATAGAAGATGAACAAAAAAAAAAAAATTAAATTTTTAAAAATTTTATTTTCAATCATGATTATCTCTTCAACTAAAAAAACAAAAACAAAACTAAATTTACTTTAGGGATAAATTGTGTTGTATCAATTTAAAAAAAAGAAAAAAAAAAAAAAGAGGGTAGTCGCTATTTGCCTTGAAAATCCTAATCATCATTGATAAGAAATGTGTAATCACAAAGCAAAACCATAAACTATTATAAATGAATTATAAAGTAAAAAAGGTTTCATGCCTTATGAAAACGATAATGATAAAACAAAAAAACAGTGTCCCTTTCAAAATAAAACTTTACAGAAAATATTTTTTTACATCAACAATTCAAAATCTTATTATCTTCTAATAAAATCATTAATCACCTCTGATGAACAAAAATTGGATAATATTCATATAAATATAATTTATGTTAATTGGTTGGAGTTTACGGCATGTCAACCCTTATTGGGTCATTTTATGCTGAAGATTTTGTTTTATTCATTCTTGTTGGGTAGTCAATTTTTATTTTTAACTCATTTTTTAAAACTCATGATCTAATTAACCCATAGATGGGACCCTAACAGGTACTACCGCTCCGGGTCAGAATGGACCAGGGAGTAATGGTGATGAAGGGGTACTCCACACTCCCTAGGGCTCCAGAATTGGAATGTCATACCCAGGATACTAAATTTGATTTATTCTAGGATTTCAGTAAAATGAAATATATGCTTTGCTGGGGTTTTTGTTTTAATTCATCAGTAAAACGTTTCTTAGTTAAAGAAATTAATAAATTTTATTTTCAATTTTTAAATTAAAAATAATCGGATAATCTTAAAAAAAAGAAAAAGAAAAAAAAAAGGACATTTTATTGAATTTTGAACCAAATTTTATTTATTGCAAATCTGATGCATTCTTATGTTTTGACTGTTATTTTATCAGGTAAAAAAAAAAAAAAAAAGATATTTATTTTTACTTACCAGGATGATTTGTGCAGGGGCATTTTTATTCACTGAAATTGTTCGATACAATCGTCGTTTCATTGTGTTATTGCCATCAAAGACACGGATAATCTCAGCTGAAATTAGAAGTCAAGAAAAAAGAAATGGATGAGATCTTCATTCTTTTTATTTGTATCTTGTTAGGTTCAGACCTAACAATATTTAGAGTTGCTCCCCTTGATCAGTAGGGGGCTGATAGGAACCCAGAAGTAGGGTTTTCACCATGACACTTTTGGATTGGGGTTTGTACCAATTGGACGCACATGCACAGCACGGTTGAGCTAGTTAAGTCCCTTTTAAGATAGAAGCATTCTCTACCCCCATGTTAAATAAAACCTTGTTAATTTTCCAACAACCTGGTCTGGCATTTTCATTCAGTGTTCCATATTTTTATCTGTATGTAAAAACATAACATATCCACATACTACTAAAATCCTCATTATAGTTTCTGTGTAACTATAATCCAATAGAAACAGCAGATTATAGCAAGAACCTTATTAAAATAACACACTTAAAATACTCTAGAAAATAAAGCAATTTCCAGTATAATTTGCAATTGAATAATATTTTTCAGGGGTCTCCTCCATTCACACTGAATATCATTTTTAAATCATCCAATTCCTAGAAATAACAGATAGGTTGGTTGGTTGGATTTTACAGCATGTCAACCCTTGGGTTATTTTATGCTGAAAACATTTTGTTTTATTCATTCTTGATGGGTAATCAATTTTTTTTAAAAACACATTCTTTTTAAACTCATTTTTTTTCTATTTAACCTATAGATGGGACCCTAACAGGTACAACCATTCTGGGTCAGAGTGGACCTGGGCATAATGATGATCAAGAGGTACTCCACATTCCCTAAAGCTCCAGAATTGGAACTTTACCACTAGATACAGTTTAATGTCATGCCCAGGACATTAAGAACCTCAGCCACTGCATTTTAGCAGATATATGTTAAAAAGGGTTGGGAATTTGCTATAAGGCAATAGGATCAAGACAATCATATAGGTGCTAGGGCTTGATGTGACCAGCTGATTGATCAGAAGGGACCTCTCCAAACACCTGTCCAAAGTGGAGTGTTGCAGGTCATAGTCTGCTCAGCCACCAAGATTCCTTCCTTAAGCATCACAGGTCGCCACCTATGGCCAACAGGTGGCTCCATTGAAGGGGGGGGTCTTACCTCTCTGTAGAGGTGTATTCTAAAGCTCCAGCCAGCAGGGTTCGATATAACAGAGATCACTACGGAATACAATTTATAATTCTTCACACCTTCCTAAATAGAAGCATCAATATAATTATGGACCAATGTTAAAATAAGAACCTAATGCATCTAAAAGTTTGTCTAGTTTATTAGAATATTCTAATCATAAAGAATTCGAGAATTTCCAATAAAAGAAAATCCTTGTTTTAAATTTGAAGAATTTGAAAACAGATTCCCATATTTTAAAAAAAATGATTCATCAAATCATTTTAAGTTTCATCAACTTTTGTTAAAAGTAAATGAATAGGTTGAAGGAAAATGTTTAGAACTTTAGAAAACAATTAATACATAAGTAAGATTAGAATTTGTTTGATTGACAAAAACAAAGGAACTGTTATTTAAATTCTTTTAAATATAAGATTTGAAGAAAAAAAAAAACAATAGAAAATTAAATTAATCCAATAAGATGTGCTTATATGTTATTCCTTAATTTGGTTTTACAAATTGTTGCTTTGATTCTTTTAATTCACAATTTCAATTTCTCAAGTGTGGGTCAATTCACAAGATAGAATGTACTTTGCAAAAGCAGGGCAGATATTCTTATATCAAAATACAAATTAGTAGCAATTTTGGGGAAATAACATGTAAAATAGAAGTATTTGACTAAATAGTAAACAATAGTAAAATAACTGTAATCTAAAATTTAATGTAAAATAGTAATATTTGACTAAATAGTAAACAATTTTAAAATAGTAGTATTTGATTAAATAGTATAATAATGTAAAATAGTAATATTTGACTAAACTTTATATTGAAAACTTTATATATTTCCAAAGTAGACACATTGTTATAGACTTAGTAAATTATTATTAAAGCAGAATTTTTATTTCTATTTTAAAAATCATTCATCTTGATAAGATATAAATAAACAAGATAACAATTCTACTGACCATCACTGTCCTTGTCTTTGTCCTTTCCATCCTTTTCCCGAGGTGATCGTCTCTCTCGTTCCTCATCATCTTTGGAGTCACCACTGGACGACCATTCTTCAGATACTGTTCGTGCTAAAAAATTAAAAAAAATTATACATTAACACTTAATTGTTTCTTAAATAAGTTTTGTCCCACCTTGAAAGATGGCTGGATAGATATACCCATGCAATGACTACAGCACATTGTATTACATAATTGATATTTAGCCTATTAATTATATACAGTAGGTGTAGTATAGATCAAAATAATGGTTAGTGAAAAGATACAGAGAATGTGAGTGACATGATATAACCCTGTATTGACCTCTCTTCCGGGTTTGCCAGTGTGAGCTGTGTGAAAGTAGCTAGAAAAGTCAGATTTTGCTGAGTGCTGGGACGAGTAAGATGTATGGTGTCTCTCAGCGCAAGAGCCAAAATCTCCACACATTGTTGTTCTGGGATTCATAAAAATAAAATATGAGCTCGAAACAAAAAAGAAAGTCTTGTGTCATTAGTTAAGAACTTATATAAGAACACAAGACGTCCCAGATCAGATCCAGAATAACAGAAGATCTAACTAAGGCCACCAACCCAGAGATAGATAGATCCACCCTAAGCTAAGATAGAAGTTGAGGTAACAGTCATAACAGAGCTACTCAGAACTATCAAAGAAATACAAGAGGAGTGTTGTATACAACACTTGTAAGTCCTTTTTGTACTGAAATGTAGGGAAGATATCTAATAGAGTATAAACTCATCTATACATACAAGAAAATTTAACATTTAATATACATAACAGTGATATTATAAGAAATAATATACAAATGTGTTCCAATAGATACAAATATACACATATTGTTCCAGGAACAAGCAGTATGTGAAAGGGGGAACAACAACGGGAAAAGGCTACACTGTTCACTGGCAGGGTTAGAGACAATGTCACTACTGTTCAAACAACAGAGGCAAATAGAGATCAAGAAGGGGCTTCTAGGACTGCCATGTGACATCCTAACAGACATGCAAAATCTCAAAGGGAGATAATTATTTGTGTATCCCTGCATAGGCTTTATATGACATTACATAATCACCATTATTTAACTCTTAACATCCTATACCGCCTCATTCCACCCGCCTGGAAGTCACATTCGTTTTCCTAATCCGCCTCAAATGATAGCCTTTGTTTAAATGTAATATTAAACATATTTTGAAGTCTTTATTTTTAGGGAAATAACAGGTAAGTTTAAATGAAAATGAAATTTTTAGCCATTTTTTGATGAATGGGGCTCTGGACTAAGAAAATTCTCAACAGGATGTTATGTTGAATTAAAAACAAATTCTGATGCAGGGTCGTCCACAAAGTGTTTCTTCACTGACTGCAGTCTCGCATAGGCCAACTACTTCTGCCCAGCGCTCCACTCACTTCAGTTATTTATGGGCATAGTCCCCCAACATCCGGGCACATCAGTCGAACCTCGTGCCCGTGCAACACACAATTCTCATGCATTCAGATGGACGTGTGTAGGCCCCCAACATCCGGGCAGCTGAATTGAACCCCGCGTCCATGCAGCACCTAAATCACATTTTCTTTTTGCATGCGGGAGGACGCGGGTTTGACTCTGGCAGGCAAGACAATGTTTTACTCTTTTTCTAAATGAGTACGGTAGTACTCGTTCTCCGTGACAGAGTTAAAAGAAGACAATTACAACATGTTATTAGATAGCTGTTTATAATCATATGACACTTCAGTTTATACATAGAACTTTTAACTTGATGTGAATAAAAGGTTCTTTGATGAAATTTGAATAAATCATCCTTAATGCTAAGATGGCTTAGCAAAAGAAATACAAATATTATTTACATTATTAATGTCAAATGGTAGGTGTTTTATTTATCATTTACTGTCACAACACTAGTTGCTAATTATATTACTTATGATTAACTGATATTTCAAATAGTTATCTACTAAGCTTAGCTTAGTTGTAGCACAAGGCCAAGTGATATTTCAAATAATTTTTACAGTTTAATGTAACATTCTTTTTTCTTTTCTTATCTATAGATTAATACTCTTGTTCCTTAATTGTATGACTGTTATCTTTCAATACCCTCAGGTTAAAAATGAGACAGTCTAAATCGTTAAAGATGAAATGCAAAAATGTAAATCCTGATTATCTGGATTTGGAAAAATGTGTTCACAAAAAAACGTCTGCATGTTTCCTGATTAAAGAACAAAGAGGGAAACTACATAGAGACACTCACAGAACCAGAGAGACACCCCACCCCCTCAGAACCAGAAAGACACCCCCCAGGACCAGAGAGACACCCCCCTCCCGAACCAGAGATACACTCACAGAACCACAGAGACCCCCCCCCCCAAACCAGAGAGACACTCACTGAACCACAGAGAGGCCTCCAGAACCAGAGAGACACCCTCCAGAACCAGAGAGACATTTGGCCCAAAAGGGAAGAGGAAACCCAGATGTGGCCGATGAAAGATAGAACAGAAACACGATAGAATCTAATCTAAGAGCATTATTCAACAATCCGACCATTACTAATGTAAGGAACTTAAATCTCTAAAAAGAAACACGTAGAATGGAAAGTAGTGTTTTCAAGATTTATTATCAATAACTAACGAAATATGACATAATGATTTCTTAGCTGAGAATATAGAAAGAAAAGATCAATAGAAGATTATACAGAGAAAATCAATTATAATTATAGTTATTGAATTGAGTGAACCAGAAATGATAAATTAATAAGCTCTGTTCTTCTTCTCTATAATATCCTAATATTCAACCCCTCCCCCCCCTCCACGTCATCCTTCCGTTACTATTGATTTGGCAATTAACACCATTGAGAGGGAGGGAGAGAGAAATGAAGTTATTTCTACATTGGGCAAATGCAATTGTTACCAATCTCATTTCCTTTTAATTGAGGTAAATTATATATATATATATATATATATTATATGTGTGTGTGTGTGTGTGGAGAAATGTAGACAAACACGGGATGTTACAATGGATGGAAATTTATTAGTCGCAATGTCAATGTTTGAACATTTCGGTTTATAAAGAAACCTTCTTCAGGACAATATAAAACAAGTAAAAGAGAAAAAAGATTTATGTTGTTAAAAAGATGATGGATGTTTTGAATGAATTGAGTTTGGAAAATGTGTGCGTGTGTGTGTGTATATATATATATATATATATATATATATATATATATATAAAAGAGTCTTATAATTTACTTGAAGCATTGTGTGTATATTTGGTCTGGAGATTAGTTTTGAAGGCTATTGTTATAGGTGATATAACCTATGTACATAAATGGAATGCGCCGACGACTACTATAAGTAGCAGGAACAATTGTGGCTTGAAAACGAAGCAACGCGAGTCAGCTCACAACTGTATGATCGGATGCAATCTCCACTTTCTTTTCTGTAATTTCTACTCTTTTTTGTTCAATACATTTGTATCCATTGTTACCAGTCGTTTGTCTTATTTTTAACCCTTAAAAACCCCACAACTGCTATCCCAATGCAAAGGAAGAGAGGGCAACGAGGATGTTGTACATTTACATGTGTTATTTAATATTTTGTTGATATATTACAGTGTGACCCTGCACGTAAGACTATTAATGCATTTAAACACTAAGACAAACACACACGTTACAACCACCACCACACAAATCTTATTATAATGGAGATTGTGTGTTTTTCTGTCTGTAACCGAAACTAAATCACTACTCAAGTCACAATTCCCTTAGTTATTGTCGTCACATTCACCATGAATTTATCCTTATTTTTACCTCAATTATTAATAAAATTGTTTCACATTATTAATACTGTTAACTATGTCTACATACTGACAACATGCAATTATATTTATATATACAACAAAATAGCGGTTTACAATGTGAATGGGAAGGCTAATTTGCATATTAATATTAAAAAATCGAATTTAATAAATATGTGCTTAGTATTATTGATTCTAACTGTTTGATTTTATTTTAATGAATATAAGCAAAAATCTCTTCAATGAATCTTAAATGAAATCCATTAACAAGAAAAAATAACTGTCATTTTATTCTTTACTTCCTCTTATAACTAAATACTTAAATTAGAAAAAATAACAATGAAAGACGAGAGTGATGGAAGAGTAAGTTTCAGTTGTTCCATTTTTTATTATACTCCCTCTGTTTCAAATCTTTTTATCTGTATTCTTATTTAGTTTCATTAGCCTTTCTAATTTAATACAATATTTTATTACATTAAAACTTAAATACTTGCACCCTGAGGGTGCATATATTTGCTAGTATGGATTAATAAAAGCAGCCATGAACATCCCATCATGGGGGCTTCAAAGGTTTTGGATGAAGGGATATTTCATCCCAAAATATTAAGGAAATATTAAATAACACAGGTAAATGAACATCCTTGTTGCAGCCATAGACACTGTTTCGACATTTACGTCTCATCAGTGTCGCTAGACTTAGTAGCTACTTCTGGCAAGGGTATTAGTGCTATGTGAAATGCAAATAGCTTTGTAAGGAATTGAACACTGGTCAACGGCATCATTTTTTACAACTCTAACCATTAGACCACGCACCTCCAATATATATATATATATATATATAACAAGGCTGTTTGTATTTCACATAGCACTAATACCCTTGGGAAAGGTATGTATCCAACTACTCTCCCTCTAGCTATGGATAAATAGTAGGGCAGACTGGTCTCTTTAACCATGGCTAGGTAAATAGTCTAGAAGATGGAAACCTCTGAATTAAAACCTGTTAAACTCCACTTAAAAAATTGATTTTGAGTTGCACCCTGCTTATGCAGAGGGGTTGGTGTGTGTGTGTATATATATATATATAATTGAGTATAGCAAATATGAAAAGTGTTTGCATAGAAAAGTGCTCAAAGAGTAGATTTTAAATTTAAAATAAAATATTATAATACCAATTTACTGTTACTATAATTTCATGCGTATTATGCAATCCTCAGATGATTAAATATTGTAAAGGTGGCTACACTTTTTCAATATTTAATGGTCTGATGATACATAATGTGCATGAAATTATAAACGGTAAATTGGTATCATAATATTTATTCTCTCTCTCTCTATATATATATATATATATATATATATATATATATATATATATATATATATATATATATATATATAAGTTAACAAGGGGTTCCAGAACAGGATGAAAATATTTCAATTTGTAAATAACAGAGGATTAAAGGTAGATCAGGGATCACCAAACTTTTTTCATGGTGGGCCAGATAGTTGAAAAAATAATGAGTGCAGGCCACATAATTATTGTGTTCAATACTTGCTAGCCAGAAGGAAAGCTCTGAGAAAAAGATGTAAAACAAAATTTATCTTTCCATATTATATTCATGGATGAGTGGTGTAAGATGCACAAAAACAAATTTAACATATTTATTTTCAAAACATTATCAAAGAACGTAACACTAGCAGAAAAGTTTAGTGAGATTTGCGATCGCATAAGTAACAAGTGAAATGCTCATATGCACAAAATTTTTAATCTACCTACAGTAGTTAAGTCCATGAAGATTTAGTAAGCTTAACATGATAGTTAAATTTAAATGGTATCAGAATGTCTAGCGTTCCATACGTTTTAACAAACAAATTCAAATACCATTGGCAGGCCTGATAAAATGCTTTCGCAGGCCGGATCTGGCCGCAGGCCGTAGTTTGGTGACCCCTGGTTTATAGGGAAAAAACAAAATGTCTATATCTGCAGAGATTTATCCTTAGAAATTTATTGGAAAGAGAGTAGTTAATTAGAAGAGAAAAAAAATGTATTGCCTTTGCCTAAATCTTAAAGACACTAATTAGACTGAACTTGTTGTTGAGAAGAGGGGGGGCGGTGGAGAAGAGGGGGGGGAGAAAAGAATGTGCCAATTTTTGCTGGCTCAGATTTTTTATTTTGATTTTTTTTATTATTAATAAATCATGGCAGTGTATTTCCCTCAACGATGAAGAATTACTTTTAGGAATAGAAAGAAAAAAGAAAAAGAAAAAAGAAAAAGAAAAAGACGTTGAACGACTGGTGGAGGTCATAGAAGAGTTCAATAAATACTGGCAAACTATCTCTATCCACTGATGAATGAACCAATCGAAAAAAAAAATTGACTTTACTGAATTGATCTAAAAAAGCAATTGAAAACATAAATCCAGATATTTACTGGCAATTAAATCAACAACAAGCAGAAAGCAAACACCTACAGATTTTACACTTGGACAAAAAAAAAAATATTACTCCTTTTTCTTTATTTTTGATTTGTTCAAGTTCAACACCTTCATTTTTTGTATACTCATTTGTATCACTGTAGCAACCAACAGGTTATCACATGGCAAAAAAAAACGTTATAAATTTATTATATTTGATTGAAAAGAGTTAACACATTGGAGACCATTATCAAATATCATCTTTTGAATTATACATTAGATATATTCACATTGCAAGTCAGCAAGATATTCCCTGAATATTTTGCGCTACTGCGAGAAACTTAAGTTGGTAGTTTTTAAACCATTTGATTTTAATCATATATTTAGCTCTTTATATTGAGCATTTTTTAATCGGTTTTAGAAAAAAATCCAGAAGTAAATAAGATTTTAGACTTATTTGCTTGGTGGATTTAATGGTAACTGTGATTATATAAGGGCCAGGTTAGCTCAGTCGGTAGAGCATTCGGCTAGAAACCACAAGGTTCCTAGTTCGATACCGGTCCTCGCCAACTCAGCGTATGAGTAGCACAGGGATCTGTGCGGTAAAGTAAGGAGCTGATGGTAGGTGTGGCGCTCCACCTCAGATGCTAAAAGCAATCTCCTTGGTCTAGCGTTATTGAAAAGGGGATAGACTCCCTCGCTGACTGGCTGATACCGACTTTAGGCCACCCCGTCAACTTTACTTATATATATATATATATATATATATATATATATATATAAATTACCAACACTTCTGCACAGACAGGATGCAAAACATGGTCAATATTTAAGTAGACTTTAACAAGTTTGAATTCAGAGTTTTCCTTCTCCTAGACTGGTTGGCTTAACAAGATTAGAGAGTTCAGTCTGCCCTACTATTTACCCATAGATAGAGGGGAAATAGTTAGATGTATACCTTTCCAACGTCTATAGGGGTTGAATTAATATAACTCTAAGTGACAATAATCTGTAGGTTACAGGTTCAATCCTGACTATTGGTGATAATAATATAGAATGTTTTAACATAATTCAATACTTGTACACAGACAAGATTAATGGAATGAGAACAGTCTACCCTCAAAATAGAGAGTTCTGTTCAAAGTTCGATGAAGGTTCCCAATTACAACATTAAAGCTCCCAAGTTTGATGAGAAGGTTACTGAGTTTGACTAGAAACACCCGAAAAAGGTCAAAGGGCACATCGGCTAAAACATCGTCTATATAACACTTAAGATGAGGACCAAAAAAATCCAAATCGTACAAATTATCAAGCCTCATCTCAAAAAATCTTATAGGAAAAAAGACAACATCAGTAATGACCAATGATTTTAAAAAAAAAAAAAAATAATCAAAACCTAAATGTGTGTATTAAAACAATTCAATTTTCATTTTTTTTCTTGTTAAATAAATAATTGCTATTTTCTATGGGAAGTAAATCAACTTAGTGAATAAAAAGGAAATAATTATAATTAAAAAATAAAGTAAGTCTATCTCTTGTGAAGGGATTTTGATACTAATATACACTAATGAATGAGGTTGAGAATAGAGGAAAGTGTGGATATAACAACACATACAATGTAAATTCAATTGAATTTACGCTGTATGTGTTGTTATATACACACCTTCCTCTATTCTCAACCACATTTTGTTGGATTTATTCAAATCCTTCACTCCTCACTAATGAATGAATAGGAACAGTGAATGTTATAAAGAACTTGGTCATTATTAGATAATTGGAGAATCAAATGTGGACGTGAGGTAGGTGTGCAATGATTACCCTGAAAAATACTCTTCATCAGAAAGAGGAAAAGTTACTCTGGAATATACATAGACAACATACACCTGAAATAACACAACATTGATTCAAATGAATGTTTTGTTCGGCTAACATTGACTTGTTTTGACATTTAAACTGACATTCAGTTAACAGTATATCAATGCACTGTTTTTTTGTTTATATATATATATATATATATATATATATATATATATATATATATATATATATATATTGCTGTTTTTTTTTCTTTTTTTAAACTTTAGCTAACTGTGACTTTGGTTGGTTGGTTGGATTTTATGGCATGTCAACAATTGTTGGGTTATTTTATGCCAAAGATGTTTTGTTTTATTCATTCTTGATGGGTACTTAATTTTTTAAAACATTATTTGAAAACCCATTTTTTTATTTATTTCACCCATAGCTGGGACTCTTACAGGTCAGAGTGGACCTGGGAGTAATGGTGATGAAAGGGTACATTCCCAAGAGCTCTAGAATTGGAACTTCACCATCAGATAGAGTTTAACGTCATACCCAGGACACTAAGACCCTCAGCCACTGCCTTCTAGCACATATATAATAAAAAGGGTTGGAGCTTGCTATAACAGCAATAGGGTTAGGACAATCATATAGATACTAGACTTAATGTGACCAGCCAATTGATTGGAGTGGGGCCCCTCCGACTGCCTGTTTAGCCTAAGTAAGGACCAAAGTGGAGTTTTCCATGTCATGGACTGCTCAACCACATGGTTCCATTTTTAAGCATCATGGGTTGCCACCCATGTTCAAAAGGTAAGTCTATTCGGGGGGGTGAGGTTAGCCCTGTGCAGAGGTGCAGTCGGCACATATTCTACAGTCCCAGTGGACAGGGTGGCTGTGATTTAGGAAGGTTTAGATTTGGTTTTGTTAGTTATTGAGTAGCTGGGAACAAATGTAAATCTTAATGTGTGTATGTTAAATGTCACAAAAAAGGATAGTCTATATGAAATTACATTTCCATATAGTCAGTTTGTTGTAAAGGGAAGTAACTGGATAATCCCTCACGTATGCAAATGAATACGTATAAAAGAACAACAGAAGATTAGCTCAGTAAGTGATGCGAGTTGATCTCCAACCATGAACGTTGTTTCGTATTCTCGGATGTAAACACACGTGCTACACTCTTCAGAAGATAAGTAATCTTTACCAATCCTTCTTTTACGCGCAGAGACTTTTTACCTTGCCGGCCGGGAGCCATTTTTGTTATTTGTATTTATTGTAATAATAAACTATTATTACAATCACTCGCAATCTTCTCGTTAATGTATTTCTAATACATAACACAGTTTTCTAAGTCAAATCTACCAGTAAAAGTTTTAGCAGATTTAGAGCAAATAAAAACAGTTTCCATATTAGGAAACAATCAATTCTTCCAGATTTTTTTATAAATCTTGATGTAACCAAATTAATTCAGATCTAAAAATTAAAAAAAAAAATATATAAAAAAATAAAAAAATTGAAAAATAAAAATAAAAAACACATTTTCTATTCTGCACAAAAAATATTTATACCTGATGCGTTTAAATAATTGTAGATCATTAATTAAAAAGAAAAGATAATCTCATCGAGCTTATAGATAAATTCTGATAACATTGAAAAGGATAATGTTTTTTGTTTTTGTTTTTAAATCAGATAATTGCCTCCAATGAAGTATGTAGAGAAACAGTGATCATCATCATCATCATTGTTGTCTTTGATTTAACAAGAAGTAGGCAATGTAATAAAAACATGAAATCAATATTAAAATGTGTCCAATAATATTTAGCACACAAAATGTGTTTTTCTTTTTCTGGTTGAAAGAAAACACCCACACAGGATGATGTTGTTTTCAAAATAGAAAAATCTTTAACATAAATATTTCAAAAGGGCATAATTGCTGCCCTCAAAGAATTATGGTAAAATGCTTTGTCTTATTTATGTCGACACAAAAATCTAAACTTATGATAAAACAGAAAAATAATCATAAGACAGATGACTGAGGACAGACAAAATACTTATCTATACATACAAGGTGTGTCAAAAAAGTATTGAGATCTTTTGTACTTTTTGACTCACCTTGTTTTCTGAGGGGGGGGGAACATTCCATTCATTATTATTCCAGATTTGGCTCGCTCTCTAAGCATGTTTTTTTTTGTTTACTAACAGGACCATCTGATCCCTTTTTTAAAATTTTTTATTTTATTTTTTTTATTAATATATATCTGAGATTAACATTCCAGATATAGTTTGATTGTTTATGGATGATGTCAAAAAGTACAAAAAATCTCTATACTTTTTTGACATACATTATATATATATATATATATATATATATGAGAGTAAACAAACAGTTTGTTTGAGCCGACAATTTTTGGGAGAATGTGCTTAATTAAAGTCATACCTAATTTGAAAATTAATTAGTTTTGTGTGAAGCGAACCCTAACTGCCAGGCGGGGATTCTAACCATTACACTAGCTGGTTTTTACCAGATTTCTCGTTTGTTTTTAAACTGATATATCCTACATTTTTTGGAGACTTACTCCACGACAGTATGAGAGTAAATAAACAGTTTGTTTGAGATGGCGATAGCCGACAATTTTTGGGAAAATGTGCTTAATTGAAGTCATACCTAATTTGAAAATTAATTAGTTGATAATTAATGAATTAGGCAAATATATCTGTTCAAATGTAAGGCGTAAACAAATCAAGTTAGGGTTCGAATTACACACAAAGCAGTTTCCTGTCTCTAACTCTGCTGATGAGGCCTAATAGGCTGAAATGTACATACAGAGATCGACTTTTTCTCAATTTGTTTACACTTTACATTTGAACAGATATATTCGTCTAATTCATTAATTATCAACTAATTAATTTTCAAATTAGGTATGACTTCAATAAAGCACATTCTCCCAATATATATATATATATATATATATATATATATGTATATCCAGATGAAACATCTGCAGACTGATATATCATATGAGTGAAGTAGGGGATAATAGTTAAATGGACTACTGGTTACAGTGTGCTAATGATATTGGCTGACTATTTTAGCGGTCAAGAAACAAATACAAAAACAACAATAACCATCTATACATATATATAAAGGGCAGTTGGTGAGTATGTCCAGATAAAACTACGAAAATAAAACAATTACCGACAAAGTAATATATATATATATATATATATATATATATATATATATAAATAAATATATATATATATATATATACACACACACACACATTAAATATCACTAATTCCTGCTTTTTGTGCAAAAATTATAAAGATTTGATATATTCAGATATTTAAAAATAAAAATATACATAGAAATAGCATTGAAATTTTACTTAAAAATGTCAGCCTTTGTATATCTCAAAAGTAAACAAATCAATTAATCAGGGTTTTTTGCCCCCTCTACCCAGGCAATGCTGGGTTGCCACTTCTAGTATGGAGCTAAAGTGTATTTTGCGGAATCTACCAAATATATTTCATTTCTTTTATTGGATTAAGGAATCATAATTTTGCAATAGTTATTTATTGATTTAATCTAAAATATTACCAAGTTGTAAAAGAACAAACAATGATTTTTTATGTTGCGATTATTCTTTTAGTTATTATTGGGTTTCTTTATATATCACCGTTCATTTAGGAAGAAATCTTGCAAGTTTTATATGCAATATGATAAGTACATTTAACTACTTGTAAAATTCGCACTTAAATTACCAAAGCTTTTTTTAAGAAGAAAATGAAATGGTTACTTTTTGGATACAGTTAACAACCCAGATATCACCAAACAGAAACAAAGACTAATCTCAAATGGGATTTATTTATAGACTGTTTCCTTTTGATTTTATTTGTCAGATAAAAGGTAACCCTGAAACATATCTTTTATGATGCTTCATCCTCTATGGCCTTCAATAGTAAGTACATTTCATTTTTTTAAACACTATTTCTTTCATTTACATTAGGTAAATTCATAGGCCATTCAATTGTTTATATTATATATATATATATATATATATATATATAATATATATATATATATGAAGAAAAGGAAGTGAATCCAACGGTATGTAGTATATTAAGAAAGAATGAAACCTGTGTTTTTTCATTCTTTCTTAATATATATATATATATATATATAATCCAAAAGTCCAGAGAAGAAATCTTCCTTATGACATAAGAGTTTTTTTAAAAAAACCTGTCGCAGAGCTCAATGTGTGCTCTTATTGTTAGAGTCACAGAGCAAATTTATGAGTAAAAACATAACAAAAGACTTAGAGTTTTTGCATTATAGTCTAAGCTTCCTGAAATAGACTATAATGCAAACACTCTAAGTCTTTTGTTATATTTTTACTTATGTGTGTGCATGTGTGTGCGTGTCAATAGTAAATTCCTGAAATACTTAATGTCAATGACTATAAATGAAACAAGATAGAAAAAATGTTTTCTTTTGTTAATGTTTCTATAATAAATGTTAAAGCAAAATATTAAAACTATGAGATTAAAAAGATTCTTTTACAATTTCAGTAAGTTCAGTTATTTCTATTTTTAGAAAATTTTACAAAAGAAAATAAAAATAGAAACAAGAATTTTATGAAATTATTTTTCTTTCTTTGCTCATCATTAAAAACATCAAAGAATGGTATTTTTCTTTTCTTTTTTTTTTCTTTTTTACAAACAAATCTAGACTAGTTATTATCATGCTTACTAATTGTATATCTAGTCAATGTTGTATTAATGAATAAAAAAAGGGAGAATCAGAATTGTGCATCAGGTAGTCAAGTATATGTGGTAAAGTGGGGAGCTGCAGGTAGGTGTGGTGTTCCACCTCAGCAAAAACAATCACCCTGATCTAGTGCTAGTGACAAAGGGATAAGACTCCCTTGCCACTCTGCCAACTTAACTTTTATTCAACTAAAACATGTATACTTTTTTTTTTTTAAGAAGAGTAGGCAAGAGGATAAAAAGTTTTGGTTGGAAGTTTTGATTTCAATTCTTGTGCTTTCTGGGGTGAGAGTGGGGGTATCAAATGATCTAATGAATTTTATTGAAAACATAGAATCTGCTGCCTATTCTCAAAGTTTCTATTGTATAATTGCCAAAAATTAAATTGTTTCTTATTTTATTTGTCCATATCAGTAAACAATTGCTTCATCCTGTCTGATTTTTCATACATATACTAGGCGTGCCAAAGAAGTATCAAGATTTTTTGTAATTTTGACACACCTTGTATTCTGAAAAAAAAAAAAAAAAAAAAAAAAAATAATGAATGGAACATTAATTTTTTTCAGAATACAAGGTGTATCGATACATTTTTGACACACCTTGTAAAACACATTTTCCCCCCTTCAGAATTAACTTATAGTGCACAAACATACCCACATTTTAAATGTTGAATTATCAAATGGTCTACTTTGTTCAAAACTGGTGTGTTTTAGATTCTAATCTTCAAATAGGACAAATATGTAAATATAGAGGTACATTGACTTACATATATATATATATATATATATATATATATATATATATATATATATATATATATATAAGTAAAGTCGTTGGGGTGGCCTGAAGTTGGTATCAGCCAATCAGCAAGGGAGTCTATCCCCTTTTTACTAGTGCTAGACGAAGGAGATTATTTTGGTGTCTGAGGTGGAGCACAACACCTACCATCAGCTCCTTACTCTCGAGGGCCGGTATCGAACTAGGATCCTTGTGGTTTCTAGCTGAACGCTCTACCAACTGAGCTAATCCAGCCCTTTATATATATATATATATATATATATATATATATATATATATTCTTTATAGGATTTGTGTAAGTAGTGAATATTCTTAAAATGTTGAAGTTTTTAGTCCTTTTTATAGTATAACTAAAATGACTAAGTAACTTACACAATCCACTGAGTTTAATTGGTGGTATATTGCTGCTACAACAAAACTATTTTCAAGATGTGTGCGTGTGTGTGTGTGTGTGTGTGTGATAGTAAAAGAAATATTTCTTCAAGATATTGATTAAGTAAACAAATTTATATTTACAGTGGGTGTGAATGGTAGGAATGATCAACAAGTTAATAATCTACCTCTCATTCTCCTAAGTAGATTATTAACTGGTAATTATTTCTAACAAGTGGAAAATTCCTTTGTAAGACTTGAAATAAATGTTCAAGTAGAAAGTAAACAAAATAATATTGAAATCTTTTTGTTTGTTTTTTTGGGACTAACTTTGTTTTGGTTGTTAAAATTTACAGGACCTTTTAAATATTATATTTAAGTTCTCATTTGATAAATTATTTAAAACTAGAAGCAGCTACTTTGCATCGCCTGGGTAGAAGGGAGGAGGGGACAAAAATGTTAGTCTCACAGATCCATTATTACTGAATCGTGAATTGGATCTCGCAGGATGCCCCATTAAAATCCCTATGTAAAAAAGACCTTGCATTGATCCAGCCTGGTGGGGCATCAGAAAAAAAAAAGTATACAGACACTCGGAAAAGAAATATTAATGTTTCCTATTTAAAATATGTAAATAAATAAATAAATTCCATGTTGTTACTATTTAAATTTTATTTTTAATTATCTTCATGAATATAAATCAAATCTTCGTTATTTTTTATCAAAAGGCAAGATCTGCTGATAGTGAATGTGTATATATTTACTTTGTTGTTAATGGTTTTATTTTCGTAGTTTCAGCTAGATATACACACACACATACATACACACACACACACACACACACACACATACAACTGCCTTTTATATATGTATAGATAGATAGATAAAATAGGATGAGGTCTTTTGTTGTTTTCATATAAACCTATTTTAATAATTCAAAGACTGTGGATATACCAGAGTATGATAATTTAATTATTACATTTGATATGTGGACTTAAGATCTACTACAAATACTTCAATATGTAATAAAAAGTATAATAATCTTGATTTAACTATCTCACTCTTTTTTAAAAAATGATCATACTGTAGTCTATCCACAGGTCCTGCTAGTGAATTTCAAAATCAACCAATCCTTAGTTATTTTTTTTTTGTGTGTGTGTGTGTGTGTGTGTGTTGTTGTGTGTGTGTGTGTGTGTAAGGGGGGTAATTAGGAGATAAATATTGAGCAATATTGAATATAATCATAAAAACACACTAGAATATTAAAATATCAACAAGCTTGTATATATATTTACCAAGCCCTCCACACAAGCAGGATGTGAAATAAGGTCAATTTCTTAAGTGGAGTTTAACAGGTTTTTCTTCTCTTAGACTGGTTACCTAGCCAAAGTTAAAGAGCCTAGTCTGCCCTACTATTTAGCCATAGCTGGAGGGAGAGTAGTTGAATGCATACCTTTCTTAAGGGTATTAGGGCTATCTGAAATGCAAACAACCTCATCCAGGATTTGAATTCGGGTCAACGAGTCCATTTCTTACAACTCTAACCATGGGCATATATATATATATGAAGGTGCGTGGGCTAGTGGTTAGAGTCGTGGAAAATGGACTCATCGGTTAGAGTTCAATACCTAGACGAAGCTGTTGGCATTTCACATAGAGCTAATACCCTTGGGAAAGGTATGAATCCATATATTCTCCCTCCAGCTATGGGTTAAATAGTAGGACAGACTGGGCCCTTCAGCCTTGGGTAGGTAACCAGTCTAGGAGAGGGATAACTCTGAATTCAAAAATCCTGAGGTCAGTCATTGATTGGGTTCGTGGCAACCCTTGATGCACCAATTCTTTCCTATTGACTTTGCCAAAAAGTGTGGAATGGTCCTACACAAGCCTTCACCACTATAAACAAATCACTGTGTTGGTTGTTCACTAGATGAACACTCATGTGTCGAAAATTGACGAGAGAGTCCATTTTTTTAAAATTTTTTATATATATATATATATATATATATATATATATGTGTGTGTGTGTGTGAATACACCATACTATTTCCAGGTGCTGAAGGCATTACATTTTTCCTAAAAAAAATTACCATATGGATAATTCCATGTCAAATCAAAGATGATAGTTCTTCAAGTCTATAAAAAATTTTTAAAAATAAATAGAGGGAAATTAAAAGCGACTCAAATTTCTTTCTATCAATACAAAGTTCATGGCTAAAAATTAAAGATGAAGTATTTTCAGATTGAAACAAAATGTATGGCTTTTAGTATTTTCTTTTCTTTCAAGGGCAGATAACTCTGCTATAACAAAATGCTGATTAACAAATCCAGAAAGATCCGATTTTCTTTCCAATGGTGTTTATTATAAATTAGAATGAATAATCAATCAAATTCTATTTTTAAAATTGAATCATATATTCTTTATTTTTGACAACCCTAATACAGTGTATATATATATATATATATATATATATATATATATATATATATAGTTAGAATATATGTCAGCTTGGCAGTTGAGGTTTCAAGTCACACACGGAGCAGTCTCCCATGTCTATAACTTTGCTGATGAGACCTAATAGGTCGAAATGTACATTCAGGGATTGACATTTTCTCGATTTGTTTAGCCTTACATTTGAACATATATGCCTGCCTAAATTTCATTAATTATTACCTAATTAATTTTCAAAATTAGGTATGACTTCAATTAAGCACATATCCTCCAAAAATTGTTGGCTAAAAGCCATATCAAATAAAAACATTGTTTATTTACTTACTCTCATATATATATATAGGTAAAAGTATCCAATTGAGTGGTATGTTGGAGATGATACTATTTGGGATCATCAATATCCTCTGTATATCCACAATACATACCCATGGTGATGCACACCTATATTTTTGCCAATAAGGCCTTATTTACATAAACTAAATTACATTTATGAAATGATAAAACTGAAAAAGGATGAATGGACATTTTAGCTTTGATGTAAGAATGAGGCAAAGAAAAATCCACTTAGACAATTATTTTAAAAACAATTAAAATAGAAATTATTTTTAGGCCCAATTTTCTATGCGGGTATCTCAAAGAATATTTCTGGTGAATAAGCATATCTTTTTGATAAGAGTATTTGAAAAGAAAGAAAAAAAGAAAAAGGTAAATAAATATTCAAAGAAATAAAATAATACCGGATATGGATTGAATAATGGGTAGGGTTTAAAGTTTTGTGATGGCTCCCGAATTTGAAAAGAAAGTTTGTGATTTGGAAAAGAAGATTCCCCAGTTCAAAAAGAAGATTCCCCAGTTTGTAAAGAAATACCAGAAGAAAGTTGGGGGGCACATTGGCCGAAACGTTGTACAGATAACAATAAAGATTAGGAAAATAGTCTGAATAATCCAAATAATACTAAATGAAAAAGTGTTTCAAGAAACTCATTATTTTGTGTCTATAAAGCTGATTCATCTATCATATTTCATTTAAATTTTCTTAGTCCAAAAACTAAGAAACCTTGATGCAACTCTTATGAGTGTGCTGTGAGAGTGCAGTAGATGCCAATGATACAATAAATCAAGCACTTGTATGTTGAGTAGCAAAGATCATCTTAGCAAAATCCAAATGGCCAACACAGTGATCCTTCAGGATCCATTAAAAAATCGAAGGAATTATATT
>CM042148.1:44733350-44825850 GCA_023376005.1 Doryteuthis pealeii | reverse complement strand
AACGAAAACACACACACACATATATATATATATATATATATATGTGTGTGTGTGTGTGCGTGTGTGTGTGTAAATAACAGATTGGGTAAAGCCCAACAAAATGTAATTAAAAATTGAGGAATAGAAGCAGACTAATATTTCACCTCAGTGTATTAACGAGGCTTCATCAGAAAAATTATGATGAAGCCTCGTTAATACACCGAGGTGAAATATTAATTGAATGAAGTTGTTTGTGTTTTATCCGCTTCTATTCCTCAACTTTTAATTACATTACACACACACAGTGATGCTGATAGCTTTTTGATTTAGTGCGACCTGGGACACACATATATGCTTTGAATGAGTCCCCGGGAAAATTTATGGTCCCAACTAAAGTTTTTTTAATAAATTGTAGGGTTTTTATTTATGATCTGGGGAAACAACTGAAGCTTAACTCCTACCTTGTACCCTATCCTGTGTAATTCATTTCTAAAAAACCTATTGAAATGTATTTACAGTTACCTTGAAATGGCGAGGGAAGAAAAAAGAAAAACACTGGAGTTCATGGATATGATTTTACTGCTTCCTTTTAGATTTTTGTGCGTCAGGGATGCATACCTATCAGCCTCTGTCTCTCTCTCTCTCATATATATATATATATACACTCCTGAAGAAGGTGTATCTTGAACATTGAAACCGTGGTAGAGAGAAAAACTTTTGTTTACAACTGTAAACATCTATATTTTACAAAATATATTGAATATTGAATACTTTTTGTATTAACTACTAATGCTACTACTGCAATTGAAGAATATATATATATATATATATATATATATATATATATATATATATATATATATATATATAACTAATTTTTTTTATAACTTGTAAAATGTATCTTTTCCAACAAACTTGGTTGGTTTCATGCTAGATATGTTTCAAATAAAATAAAAGTAATTACAATTTTCTGCCTTTAATTTTAATGAGCAATGAAAATTAATTTTTTTTTTTCAGTATTACTTTAAAAGAACTAGTTTTTTTTCTCGGGTGAAGGTCAGGGCAGAGACATGTTTTTTAAACTTTCTCTTTATTCTGATTGGTTAAAAATTTCCATAGCCAAAATGACAGTAAATTGGAAAGACAAATTACAACATTAAAAATCCCTAAATAGATATTATAACATCCTGGTATTAAATTACTCATACAAGTATCGATATCAAAATGTTTTAGCTTTTCTACATAGGATTTACTCAACTTGATTTTTGTTTAGAACTTTCTGTAAAAACTATTCATTAAATTCTTAAAAGTAACAATAATCAATTGTTGACACTACCAAAAATATTCACCCTCCTAACGTAAGCATTTAATTTGTTGGTTGGTTTTGAAGGCTATCACAATGCAAGTGTAAAGAAAAAGAAGGTAACTATGGTGTTATTTGTTAACCTGTGATTTATTCTTAATATTTCGATAAATATCCCTATATATAGATAAATATCCCTATATATATATATATATATATATATATATATTATTCTAATTATATTTCTGAAAACCGTCTCTGAAGATAAAGTTTACTTTGAAATCGATAAGACTAAAAACATCTTTTTTGTTTTTATTTTATATGCATTGTAATTGCTTTCCTATCATTATTATATAATAACATACTTAATGCTTCAAGCAAATTACCAATTACTATTATATATATATATATATATATATATATATATATATATATGATCTTTCTTTGTATTATGATTTCGTTTGATTCAAACCTATCTTTCATTATATTATAATTATATGTGATTTAAAAAATGTTATGGATAAATTTAGGATTTGTGGAGATTTTGTATAAACTCTAAATACCAAAAGTTAATGGAAGACTTTGTTGATATAAACATCAAAAGCTTGATGCAGGGTAATCAACACCCCTAAATGAGAATTTCATTTGTAACCATGGATCAACAACAACTGGATCTCACACCAAGGTAAGGTTGTATAGAAGACTAAGAGTTACCCATCCAATAAACCTCGCCATCCTCTTCACAACACTGATATTGTCTACAGGAAAGGGAAATGGTCCATAAAACTTTTTGTAACTGTTGTTGGACTATCATTGGTATAAAAAGTATTGAGAAGTCACCACTTTTATTTATAAACTTTCCCAAAACAGCAGCAGGCACTGGCATATAAAAAAAGATATAGAATGCATTTAAGGTTGTTGGTAATTGTCATGAAATCAATTGCTAACTGGACATAATACCAAAAGGACTACAACTGGTTTCTCTGCTACAACAAGAACACTCTTATTCTACCAAAAATTTCAACGAATGCAACAGACTTTCTACTACTAAGACTCCACCCTTTTCTACCATTGGATTTACCAATAGGAGACCTAAACAACTAAAATCATAACATAAGATTTTAGTTCCTTTCAAAAAGACATTGTTTTTTTCTTTGCAATGCCAGTAATTATACACAAAAAGCATCATTGCACTTATATGAACTCAAGCAGAGGGACCATATTTGTTGTGTATGCATCTGCTGTTGGACAACATGTGGTATAAGACCTATATCAAATCATCACTTTTATTTATAGACTTTCCCAAATAACTGCAGCAGGCACTTCCAGTAAAATTGGCCAATCAGAAATGAGCTCAGAAAAGCATTTGAGCATTTAAGATCTTTTTGCAATTGTCCTTGAATCAGTTGTTAATTGGATTCTCTGTTACAAGGATATACACTCTTGTCTTACCAAGACTTCAAGGAATACAACAGACTTTCTACTACTGAGACTCCACCCTTTTCTACCATTGGATTTACCAATAGGAGACCTAAATTCCTAAAATGATAAACAGAATCCTAACACGTGTATCATTGCAGGAGTTGCCAGAACAAGGTTAAAGAACACTGGACAGCCATATTAACTTCAACTCCAAGTCTTAAATTCAGAGTTGTCCTTCTCCTAGACTGAGTTCCCACTAAGGCTAGAAAGCCTAGTCTACTAGACTAGTTTAGCCATAATTAGAAGGTAGAAGAAATGTATTCATGTATTTCACCAAGGGTAATAGTGGGAAGTCAATACAAACAGCTTCAAATAGAATTTGAATTTTGCTTGTCAATGCCAATCTCTGCACCTTTATACCCCCCACACACCTCCACCACCAAAGGCATCCCCTCATGGTTAGCAAGCTATTTCTCATAGATCCATCCTTTCTGGACCTTTAAACTCCCCACACACATCCACACACCTCCAAAGGTGTCCCATCATGGTGTAATGGTTAGCAAGATAGTTCTTACAGATCTACCCTTGCTGGATGCCCCATAATTGCAGCATTGTGTCACATCCTACCCATGGCAAACAGATTGCGTAAATTCCTACCACACACACATACGCACATCCATATCAGAAATGAAAACAACACTTTTCTTTTAACCTAACTCTTATCAACTTAGATTAAAGATTGGCAAGTCTAATTGAGAAAGAAGTCTGTCTAATCTGAAATGAAAATAAGTAAACACTTGAAAAGATATTTTGTTTATGTTTCTTGTATTGATCAATGGACAATTGATTGATAAAGAAGAGAAACATTTCATGTTATGATTATTTAGAGATTAAGCTCATCTCAAATTATCTTCTTAGCTTAAGTCACTTTTTCTATCGTTAATATCGGTAATTAAACAGATTAACACAAATGGATGCCATTAACATTTTAAATCCTCATTAAACTGTTTCTATTAGTAATCAAAGAGTGAAAATAAACATTTATCTAAGAGGGAGAGTCAAAATTTATCCACACTTTTGCCATGATATATCTTATGAGATCACGGTATACACTGCTAACGAGAGCTAGTAGGCTGAAACAGCTGTCCAGTGTTTCCGTATGTCACATGTGGTGTATACACTGCTGATGAGAGCTAGTAGGCTGAAACAGCTGTCCAGTGTTTCCGTATGTCACATGTGGTGTATAAACTGCTGATGGGAGCTAGTAGCTGAAACAGCTGTACAGTGTTTCCGTATGTCACATGTGGTGTATACACTGCTGAAGAAAGCTAATATGCTGAAATAGCTGTTCAGTGTTTCCGTATGTCGCATGTGGTGTTTGCTGTATTTTCTGGTCCTAGTAATTAAATAATATATCTTTATTATTGTCACACTGTATTCTGCACATATGTGCTTATAGTTGGCACTGTTGTGGTCAGGAGATAAAATTTTGAACCTGATCATGCCATTTTGCTTGCTGTCTTTACTGTGTAGATATAGCCACTCCACTAGCAGTATGCACCAAGGAAGAATAAAGTTAGTGTCAGGTTACTCAATACGTTACTGGTACTAAGTAACCCAGAACTATCTGGTTCATAGTTGGATCATCAGCAACTAAACCAGTAACCCCACAGATTTTGTCTGGTGAGAGGGTGGCTAGACACCCTGCAGAACAAAAAACAAGACATGTAAAAGGGAGGAGGATTTTTCTAAAATCCAACCCCTCCTCATCAGCAGGTTTGGGTTAAGTTCCTGGTAAGATCCCCCAAGGTGGACAGGTCTGTCACCCAGTAGTATAAGGGCCACAAACCAGCCAAAGAGGCTCTGTCAAAAATCCAACAGGTATCTCCATCATTAGGAATCAACGTTTTTTGGCGTACGTCAGTGTGTCTGTGGAAAATCTGCGGCAAACAAGGGCATCTCCTTCCCCTCACCGAGATATGCATGTGGGGTTTGGAGACCGTTTGTGAATTTCCTATTCCGTTGTTATTCCTTCCATGAGTTCACAACAGGAAAATTTGTTGGATAGAGCCGATTCAAACGACCTAGGGTGAATGTCGTAACAGTGACAGAAGCATAATAGTTATCTGAATTCATTTTTATTTTTCATTTAAAATGGAATAATAAATTTGAAAACGGCTGAACTAACTTGATATATCCGGGTTAAGGATATATTATGCAGTTGGTATTTAGTATATTATCACAGTAGTAGCTGGTGTGTCGCATAGCAGTATGTCTTCCGAGCAGTTGTGGTGTAGTCTGGCGAGTAAATTTAGGCTTAGGCGCTTAAACTACCAGTGTCGAATATTTATACATGACACTGTCCAATCAGATTATAGTGAGGGGGTACCAAGGTATTTACATATTCATTACATCATAACTCAAAAAATTAACTAATCAATCTATAATTTATTTAACAGTACAAAGAAATAAATTTCATTTAGATCCTACATTTAGCAGTACGTCTTCCGAGCAGTCGTGGTGTAGTCGGCAAGTAAGTTTAGGCTTAGACTTAGGCGCTTGTACTACCAGTGTCGAAAATTTATACATGACACTGTCCAATCAGAATATAGTGAGGGGTACTTACATATTCATTACATCATAACTCAAAAAATAAACTAATCAGTCTATAATTTATCTAACAGTACAAAGAAATACATTTCATTTAGATCCTACATTTAAAGACAAGAAGGGCATTGTTCTAAAACTATTATTTACTTTAATAACTAACAGGTAATTTTAGTATATAGTCTAATTACTGGTTTGATAATGATCAACTGGAAAGGATTTGATGCATGCTTACAATATCTTATTAGTAGTTGACAAATATTTGTTTTTTATGGGGGAAAATATTAAAAAGAAGAAAAATGATGCAATATAAATTGTCAGTTGATATCAATAATAATACTTAATACTTACTTGGTACATCTTGCAAACACAATAGAAGAGGAGAATATGAAAAAGAAAAAAAAAGAACAATTTTTTTTACTCAAGTGTAAAAATAAAACAAGTCTTCAAAAACAATAAAATCATGGGTATCTTTTTCTTTTTTTTTTAAATAGCACATCATTTGATTTTAAAAAACAAAATCAATAGACAGAAATTTTAATGAGGTAGATATTTTCTCAAATCAAACTTTTCCATTTTTCAAATTTGATGGATGAATAAAATTGGTAATTTATACATATGACAATATAGCAGAAAAAATTAAGGCTGAAACTTTCTTGCAAGGAAATTATATTCATCTTGTAGGAATTTTCTTTTATTTAAAAATGAACAGCAAATGAACCAAAAACTTCACAATATGTGTCTGAAAAGTCTCCAGTAATTTTTAACTCTTAACATCATTTTGAGAATTTTCTTAAGTCCAGAGCCCATTCCTATAAAGATTTATCAAAAAATGGCTAAAAATGGCCTTTTCATTTAAAGTTACCTGTTATTTCTCTTAAATCAAAGACTTGTAAATATGTTTAATATTACGTTTAAACAAAGGCTATCATTTGGGGTAGATTAGGAAAATTAATGTGACTTACGGACAGGTGGAATGAGGTGATATAGGACGTTAAGAGTTAACTATTTTGAGAGTAAATCACACAGCATTAAGGTACCTGACAATCAAGTAAAGTGAAAATTTCAACATAAACAGATACTCTCCAGTGAGGTTATGCATTCAGCAGTGAGGAACCATTGATTGTTTCTGCCCATTCTTCATGTTCCATGTAAGTTATCTTATAGTCTTTAAAATAACGGTGTGGTTTCCATGGGTACAGATATTACATTAGTCCTAGGAAGAGTGCACAGATACTACTCTGATCCTATACAAAAGTTGATCACCACATAAATAATAACATTATTTAAAAAAAATTATTTTTATAGAAACTTTGCTGTGCTGTGTGTGTGTAATTATTAGTAAATTCATAGAGCACCAGCCAAGGGACCACAAGGTTCTGGTTCAATACTGGCCCTCGCAACTCAGTGTATGAGTAGCACAGGGATCTGTGCGGTAAAGTAAGGAGCTGGTAGGTGTGGCGTTCCACCTCAGATGCAAAAAACAATCTCCTTGGTCTAGTGCTAGTGAAAAGGGATAGACTCCCTCGCTGTCTGGCTGATGATGACTTTACTTATTTATGGAAGTAAGTCTGACAGTATGCAAAAAAAATTTATAAAAAAAATTCCCAAAAAGATAAATTTATCAAAGATGGTGAGGAAAAAAACTGTCTGAACAGTGATGGACATTCTTTCAAAATAAAATGTGAGATGAGAAAGTTCCGTTTTATTTTGAAAAGATTTCCATCACTGTTCAGACAGCAGTTTTTCCATCTTGATGTCCTGATGAAGGTTTAATAAAAACCGAAACATTTTAGCATAGACTTCACCATCTTTAATAAATTCATCTTTTTGGAGATAATTTGTTTTTCTATTTTTTACATAACTAGTAATTAGATTCTTTTTAATCCATTTTTTTCATTTTTAAATTAAATACATGACATATAGTTTTGATTTTTCAGACTGTTGTCCTCATCTTTATTGTGGTATGTGAAATCACAAAGTTTTGGCCGCTGTATATTCTGGCCTTCCTCGGGTGTTTCCTGTGTATCCAAGCATAGTAATGATTTTACAATTTATGGAGTTATAAATTGTTAGTAGATTCTGTAGATGAGAATAAGGGCTATTAACTTGGAGATCAGGGGAGCCAGTGGAAATTTACCACTGACTGTTAATAACCCTTGACCTCTAAGGCACGAATCTCATGTGCCATGAAAAACACAGGATTTAGAGTTTTAGTTTAGATACAACCTTGCTTTGGAGCAGAGCAGACGTGTTTGTCTCTCTTGCTTGGGTCATCTCTCCTACGGTGATATGGACTAATAAACTTGATCAAGAAGCTAACATAACTCTTGTTAGTTGTTTTAATTACAATGAACAAAATCAGCACAGGAAAAAGAAGCCCTTAAATAGAAGAAGTAGTAGTTAGAAGAATCAACACATGACCAGGGAAATGAAGATCAACAACATCATCTCTAAAGTAAGTCTCTGTGGCAGAGAAATCACATGTGGTAGCTCAAAGCGAGCATGAACATGTCTGGCGTGCAAAATGAGATCAGAGAGGGGTGTAGCAGGCGATTAGGGAGATTGAACTCGTATCCTCCTGATCATGAGTCGTGTCTTGACGTCGGACTATCTCGTTGGCGCGCATGCAAATTACTACACTGCGCGATTGACCCAGATGTGGGATTTTAGTCAGGGTAGTGAATAATATTTAAGGCCTGCCTTACCACACCAAGACAGTTGCGTTCTGATCTTGCTGGCGAGGGCACTGATGTATGACGAGGAAGAAGAGGTGAGTGAGCTTTGGTGGAGGACTGCTAGAAAAGATTGAAGGCAGCAAGGACTTGGTCAAGGGACTTTGGTAGCTGGGAAAGCGTCTTTTTTCTGTGGAGAGATCTGGCTGTTCAACCCAACGAATTTTCTGTTAATTCATTATAGTCTCTAATCTGTCTCTCTCTATCACCCAAGAACATTCTCACACTCTCATTTATATACCCGACGTGAGTATATAACAATGACACAACTTGGAAAAATCATTTTGAATAGTTTGACTGTTGCTCAAACAAGATGTCAAAGAACTTTTGAAGATCTCATACAAATAATAACGTTATTGTTTTTGCAGGCCTATCATTTCGACATGTGTCACGAGGAGCATCACAATCATTAAAGAAAAAAAAAATTCTTTGTCATTTCCTGCACAACTCGTGGCATGAATTCCAGTAACATAAGTTATTTTCAATATATTTATTATATGTACCACAATAAAGATGAGGACAACAATCATAAAAAAAAAAAAAAAATCAAAATTATGCACATCAAGCCTCATCTAAAAAAAAAAAATTCAGACTTATCTGCCTCATCAACATATTTTTATTAAAACATAAATGGAAAGTTTCCATATTCTTATTTATCAGTCTTTTATTTATTTATTTTATTTGGTTTAATGGCATGTTAACCCCTGTGGGTTATTTATGCCGATTTTATTTTGTATATATCATTGGTCAGAGTGGACCTGGGAGTAATGGCTATGAAGCTCCAGAATTGGAACTTCATGTAGTTTAACATTTGCAGTTTAACATTTTGTTTTATTTATTCTTGATGGGTATTCAATTTTTCTTTTGAAAATTCAATTTTTAAAAAATACATTTTCTTAAACTCATTTTCTCCTGTTTATGGAACATCAGTTTTTTATTTGTTTTACTCGGACTATTGTCCTCATCTTTATTATTTTCTACACAACGTTTCAGCCGATGTGCCCTCTGGCCTTCTTCAGGTGTTTCTTGTTGAACTTGGGAACCTTCATGTCATAATTGGGAGCTTTCATGGAAGTTCAAATCAAATCCTTTATTCAATCTATGGAGGTAGACAGTCATCATTCTGTTAACCATGACCAGATACAAGTGTTAAACTGTGTTAAGTATTCTATGTTATCATCGCCCTTGGCCAGGATTGAACCTGCAACCTACAGATGATTCTCACTTAGAACTGTATTAACTCAACTCTTATATCCATTGCACCATGTGTCTAACTGGACAACTAGATAATAACATAGAATACTTAACACAGCTTAACACTTGTACCCTGTTATGGTTAACAGAATGAGAACATCTATACCAATGGATTGAATAAAGGGTTGGGTTTGAAGTTCTGTGAAAAGCTCCAGAGTTAGACAAGAAGGTTCCTAAGTTTGAGAAGGATCCAGAGTTCGACAAGAAACACCTGAAGAAGGCCGGAGGGTACATTGGCTGAAACATTGTATATATAACAATAAAGATGAGGACAATAGTTCCGAATGATACAAATAATACAAATTATCAACGTTCATCTCATAAATCAAGAGAAATAGTATCAGCTTTTTAATCATCCTATGTTTCTTTTTAATAAAAATGAGATTCAAATTGAAAAATGATGCAATCGAAAAGTGATGCCTGCTGTAAAATATATGTCAGATTTGAATTGAGAAAATATCAATGGTTGAAAATCAACAGAATTTTGTTCAGATGACTTCATTTCAAGGATTTACTGGATACACGGATCTAACACAATTCAAAACTCATGAAAAGGTCAATTCTCTCAAATAAGTAAACAACAAAAATAAAAAAATAAATAAATAAATAAAAATAAAAATATCAAAAATATTCCACAAATTTGTCAAAATAATCTATGTGCAAGCTTTCATATATGAAAATATTTTTAATAAAAAACTTGAAATATTTCTTTTTTTCTAATTCATCCATTTTTAAGGACTTAACACATTTAGTGTCACATGTGCATCTTGTGACGTGTTGCGTATTTGCGCGTCTGATGCACATCTGAATCCATTCTGCAGTTTTATTTCAGGAAATATAAATAGATAGAAAAAAGAATTAAAGTAGACAGAGTGGCCTATTGAAAGTATCAGCTAGACAGCGAGGGAGTCTATCCCCTTTCTGCTAGCGCTAGACCAGGGAGATTGTTTTTGAATCTGAGATGGAGTGTCACATCTACCATCAGCTTCCCACTTTACTGCACAGAGTTGGCAAGGGTTGTTATTGAACGTGGAACCTTAGGGTTCCGAGCCGGATGCACTACTGACTAAGCTAAACAAAAGTAGTTATCTAAGATCTTTTTTTTTAAATTTTTTTATCTTTAGTAAAGCTGCTTCCACAAAAAAAAAAAGATAACACACAAATGTGTCCTATGGAATTATGGAGATAAAAAAATGTACATTAAAACCATTCTATTTATTAAATTATAAATAAAATTTATACATTAATACTCGTTTTCCTTAATTGTATGACCGTTATCATCTGCAACATCCTTTGGTTAAAATTGAGACTGTCCAAATCGTTCAAGATAAAATGAAAAAAATGTAAATCTTGATTATCTGGTGTTGCTTATTCACCAACCTATCTAATTTTGATCCTTTCAGCAGGAAATAAACATGTTTAGGGAATTCATACATTTTTGAAAAAAATGTAAATCTTGATTATCTGGTGTTGCTTATTCACCAACCTATCTAATTTTGATCCTTTCAGCAGGAAATAAACATTACTAGAGAATTCATACATTTTCGCCATTACCATCTTTGGCCTTTTGTCAGGATTATATTATTATTTAAGTCTTTAAAAGTTGTTTCTTCTTTTTAGATTTTCTTCTTCCTTTTTATCCTTTAAAACAGAAGAAGATATATGACCAAAGCTTAGGATACCCAGAAGATTCATTCAGTTATTCTCATTAGGTAGAATGAGAGAGAAGTTTAGCTCTAGGTAATGTCATTTGAAAAGGTTAATTTTTGATACAATTGTAGCAGCTCTCATATCCGAATGAATAAAAAATAAAAAAAAAATTTTTTTCCAAAATTGGTATATTTTTGTTTACTGAGTCAAACATGAAAGATAGAAAGAATATTTTAGGGATATTATTTTTATTTTAAGAAAGGTCAAAATCGAACTAAAATGGAAAAAAAAAAAAAAAAAAAAAAAAAAAAAAAAAAGGAAAGATTAAAACGTATTGTAAATGGCTGAACATGTTAAAAGTATATTTCTCTGGTATATATCTAGTGAATAAAGGAGTTAGGTTAATACAGTTCTAAGTGACAGTTATCTCTAGATTGCAGATTCAATCCTGGTCAGGAGCAGCAGGAACATAGAATAATAATTAACACAGCTTAACAACTGTACCCCCAGATATGGTTAGCGGAATGAGAACAGGATACCCCCGTGGATTGAATAAAGGGTTAGGTTCAAAGTTCTGTGATGGCTCCTGATTACGACAAGAAGGTTCCCAAGTTTGAAAAGAAGGGGCCCGAGTCCAAAAAGAAATACCTGAAGAAGGCCGGAGGGCACATCAGCCAAAATGTTATACAGATAACAATGAAGATGAGGACAATAGTCCGAATAATACAAATAATACTAATGTTAAAAGTCATTTGTGAAGTTTCATATTGGATATACCTCAGTGAACAATTCGCCATTACTGATATATAATAATAATAATAGCTAACAGATTTATTGAAAAAAATGTTTTTATAGGTCAGTTTAGCTCAGTTAGTAGAGCATCAGATTAGGAATCACAAGGTTTGATACCAATCCTTGCCAACTCAGTGCATGAGTAGCACAGCTGATATGTGCAATAAATCATCTGGGTGCTGATGGTGTGACACTCTACCTTGGCAAAATTAACCTCCCTGGCCTAGCGCTAGTAATAAGGGGATAGAAACCCTTGCGGTTTGGGTAATACTGACAATAGGTAACACCACCAACTTTACTTCTGTATTGTTTTAAACTCATTGTCTTATTTATAAGCATCATTAAATTATTTGAAAACTTTTATATAATAAATAAAGACTATAAAAATTTAAGATCAATTAATAAAACCTTATCTTTCAAATGATATCGATCCAATTGCCTTTCAAACATCTGTGCAATACCGAGACATTTATACAAGTTTGCATTATTTTTGAAAAGCGTAAATGGAAAATAACACTGAAAGAGTATTATTTGTATTATTCGGACTATTGTCCTCATCTTCATTGTTATCTGTAAACTGTTTCAGCCTATGTGCCCTCCGGCCTTTTCAGATATTTATTGTTGGACTCGGGAACCTTCTTGTCATAATTGGAAACGACCACGGAACTTTGAATGTATCAGCCAGACAGCGAGGGTGTCTATCCCCTTTCTGCTAGCGCTAGACCAGGGAGATTGTTTTTGTATCTGAGATGAAGTGCCACATCTACCATGGAACTTTGAACCTAACCCTTTATTCAATCCACGGGGGTATCCTGTTCTCATTCCGGTGTTAAGCTTGTGGTAATTATTATTCTATGTTACTGCTGCCCCCTGACCAGGATTGAACCTGCAGTCTAGAGATAACTGTCACTTAGAACTGTCTTAACCTAACTCTTTTATCCACTAGGCTATGTGTGTCCAATTGGACAATCCGGTGTGAATTGGGAACTTATAAACCTAATGTCTTGTTTTGACTAGAATATCTACCTATTTACTTATGTATGATTTTTTACCTAGACTCATATTGGGGGTTGAGGTTGTGTGTTTTTTTTATTTAAAAAAAATCTAATCTAGCCTTTTTAATTAATTCAGAAATAACACTGAAAGATTTCCTTTTTTATATAACAATTTTAAAGTGACCAATGTAGAAATTTACATAAAGAACAGGAATTTTATTTTAGTTGGACACATGGCACAACAGATATAAGGGTTGAGTTAATACAGTTCTAAGGGATAATCATCAGTAGGTTGCAGGTTCAATCCTGGCTAAGAGTGGTAATAACATAAAATACTTAACATAGCTTAACACTTGTACTCAGTCATGGTTAATAGAATCAGAACAGTCTCCCCTGTGGATTGAATAAAGGGTTTGGTTCGAAGTTCCAAGAAGGCTCTTGAATTCAAAGAGAAGCTTCCAGAGTTTGACAAGAAACACCTTAAGAAGGCCGGAGAACACATCGGCCAAAACATTGTGTATATAACAATAAATATGAGGACAACAGTCAGAAAAATCCAAATAGTATGAGAACACTTGTCATTTTCTATATCTTCTATTAATGAAAATGGTGACTTATAAACTAAAGATGGTTATTTCCTATAAGTCTAACATAAACAAAGGGGAACAACTCTGGACTGATAAATTATTTATTTATTCACTGATCTACTAGGAAAAAAGAAGACGGGGTTAGGGTTAGGGTTTAGAGTTAGGGGTAGGGTTTAGGGTTAGTTTAATGGGAAAATAAATAAACAATTTATCAGTCAAGAGTGGTTCCCCTTTGTTTATGTTAGAATTATAAGAAATAACCCTAAAGATTATACTGTCTGTAAGAAAACAGACTATTTTTTTAAAGATCAATTGATAATTTATGCATTTTTAATATACAAATATTATTTTCTTATGAAATAAACAATAGCTTGACACATAAATCTGCCTGAGATTTAATGTTTATTTCATTAAAAGTATTGATTATTTTTTTTATAGAAAAATATTTCTGAAACTGCTCATTTTGTTTCCTTCAATCGAAGGAACATGTCAAGTTAATAGAAATAATTATTTCCCAACCACCAAAACAGTTTAAATCTAAGAGTCTGAATTTGTCTATATCTGACAATATAATTATAACAATTTAGGTCAGGACACATTTGGCTATAAATAACAATTTGCATTCCAAATTTTCTTTAGACAATTCTACTCCTTTTTGTTCTTGGTGTTATTAACAGAATATTTTGACCAATTTATTCCTCAGTATTTGTCAGTATATAATCTACAAGAAAAAAGAAGAAAAAAACTTATCTCTTCAGAAAATGGTAAAAGGGAAAAAAAAAAAAAATTGTTAACACACCAACCAGATCAATCCATTTCAGCAGATTTTTCTGAAGAAATAAGATTTTTCTTATAGATTATAAAATGCCTGACAATGGCTGGAGAAATTGATCAGCTGAAATGTTATCAAAAGATGGAGTCAAATATCCAAACAAAATTCGGAATAATTTTGATGTTTCAAACTATTGTCCTCATCTTTATTGTGGTATGTATAAACACAAAGTTCAGGACACTGTATCATCAGGCCTTGTTCAAGTGTTTCCTGTTTAACTTAGACTAAAGTCAACATCAGATGATAACCCTGAGGGTTTTTTTTTCATTGTGTAAAAATAAAAATTATATAGGAAAATCATTGAATCACTGCATATATTCTAAAATTAATTTTGAAGTGAATAATTTCGATGTTTCAGACTGTTGTCCTCATCTTTATTGTAGTATATATAAACACAATGTTTCAGACACTGTATCCTCCCTCCGGCCTCCTTCAGTGTTCCCTTGTGTATCCAAGCATAGTAATGACCCAACCTGGGAAATCATTTTTAATAGTTCAGGTTGGTTCATTATTATACTCGGATACACAGGGAATGGCCGGAGGATAGAGAAGTCAAAACATTGTGTTTATACATATTACAATAAAGATGAGGACAACAGTCCAAAGTTTCAAAATTATTCATATGAAGCCTCATCTCAAAAATACAGACAAATAAAAATTGGAATATTAATAATTCTTCTCAGGATACTAGAAATATAGTAACTCAAACATCCAAACATTATTTAAAAAAAAAAAAAAAAAAAAAAAGAATTAATGTCTTCTTATAATGGAGATTGTGTGTTTGTCTGTCTGTAACCGAAACTATATATCGCTACTCAAGTCACAATTCCCTTTGTTATTTACATCTCATTCTCCATGATTTTATTTTTATTTGAACCTCAATTATTAATAAAATTGTTTTACATCATTAATACTGTTGGCCATATCTACATTCTAATAACATGCAATTGTATTTATATATACAACAAAATAATGGTTTACAGTGGGAACAGGAATGCTAATTTGCATATTGATATTAAAAATTTGATTTTAATAAATATGTGCTTAGTATTATTGATTTCTAATGGCTTGGTTTTATCTTAATGAATATGAGCAAAAATCTCGAGATAAATCTTAAAAGAAATCCATTAACAAGAAGAAATAACTTTAATTTTATTATTTACTTCCTATTTTAACTAAACTGATGGAAGAGTAAGTTTCAGTTGTTCTAATTTTCGATTATATCCCCCCTCAGTTTTAAATCTTTTTATCTGCATTCTTATTTAGTTTCATTAGTCTTTCTAATTTAATATATATCTTATTACATTAAAACTTAAATACCTGCACCTGGAGGGTGCATATATTTGCTATTATAGATAATTTTCTTAACTAAAAGCATAAAAATTATTCTTAAAAGAAGGATTAGTAAAATAAAAAAAGATCCATGAAGAAATTCAAAGCTAAAAAAACTATCTTCAGAAGAAAAAAAAACAACAAAAAAACATATACTAGAATATATTCAGTCAAAGATTGTTTGAGACCAGCATATGTTTACCTGGCCTTCCGCCTTGTGTCCAGTGGATTGGGCCATTGGACCAGTAACATATATTACTGGCATGTAGTCTAATGGTTAGAGTCGTAGGAAATGAACTTGTTGACCCAAGTTCAATTCCTGGACGAAGCTGTTTCCATTTCCCATGGTGCTAATACCATTGGGATAGGTATGAATCCAATTCTCCCTCCAGCTATGGGCAAATAGTAGGGTGGATTGGGCTCTTTAACTATGGCTAGGTAACCAGTCCAGGAGAAGGAAAATTCTGAATTTGAACCTGTTAAACTCTGCTTAAGAAATTGACCTTGTGTCGCATCCTGCTCGTGTGGAGGGGTTGGTAAATAAATATATTACTGGCATGAATCCCAGAGAGCCAGTGTACTCAATGCATGAAGTGTTATTGTTGGGCTAAAATTCCAATCAAAAGCCCTCCACAAAAGCTAGATTAATTGCTGTCCAATTGCTAGTATTAACTATATATTGGAAATATCAATTATATAGGAAAGTTTACTATACTAGCTACTTGTGCGCGCGCGTGTGTGTGTGTGTAAGCTTGCTACAGGTTTTTTTTATATATAGATTTTTTTTTCATTGAATTCAAATAAGGTAGTCATAAAAATCTGTGAACTGTGAAACATGACTTAATTATTCATTAGAATATTGACTTATACAAGGGTGGGCTAAAAAGTTTTTATTTTTTAAGGCAAACAGTTGCCTTGGTGACATAGGTAAGTTTCAGATTTAGAAAACTGCAATTATTATTGGAAGACTAGCAGGACTTGTGGATATACCACAGTATGATAATTTAATTATTACAATGTTTGATAGGTTTACTTAAGAACTATTGCAAAATAATTTAATACGTAAAAAGTATAATGATATCGATTTAAATTTCCACTCTTTTTTTTCTTTCTTTCCTTCCTTCCTTCTTTTCATCTTTTCATTATGTTTTTGATTGAAACAGATTAGCATTACCACTTCTGCATGCTCACCCCCTCTCTCTATCTTTCTCCTATTCTTTTTTTTTTCTTTCTTATATTTTTTCTGTGTAGCATGTCCTTTTTTCTCCTTTCTTTCTTTATGATACAAATGGAATGGTCTATTATTTAACTGAGGTGGCGACACTCATAAGAAATAAGAATTCGGTGGATAAGCAAAACCAGATCACCATCCTCATCATGTTGTGCTAGTAACATGGATATCCATGACAATCTCTCACCAACCATCCCTATCATTCATTGCCCTCGGGAAGTTCTCTACGCAGCATCCAGTATCCGCACCAAGAGGAAATGAATAAATCGCCAGATAAACAATATTTACATTTTTACATTTCATCTTGGATGATTTGAATGATCTCATTCTTAACCAGAGGGTATTGCCAAATGATAACAGTCAACAATTAAGGAACATGAGTATTAATATCTAGATTGTATTTCATCTTGGATGATTTGGACAGTCTCATTTTTAACCAGAGGGTATTGCCAAATGATAACAGTCATACAATTAAGGAACATGAGTATTAATATCTAGATTGTATTTTCATCTTGGATGATTTGGACAGTCTCATTTTTAACCAGAGGGTATTGCCAAATGATAACAGTCATACAATTAAGGAACATGAATTTATATATATAATATATATATATATATATATATATTTACCTACCCCTCTGCATGAGCAGGATGCGACACAAGGTCAATTAATTAAGCAGAGTTTAACAGGTTTGAATTCAGAGGTTTCCTTCTCCTAGACTGGTTACCTAGCCATAGTTAAAGAGCCCAGTCTGCCCTGCTATTTACCCATAGCTGGAAGGAGAATTGGATTCATACCTTTCCCAAGGGTATTAGCGCCATGTGAAATGCAAACAGCCTTTGTCCAGGAATTGAACTCGGATCGACGAGTCCATTTCCTATGACTCTAACCATTAGACCACGCGCCACAAGTATTACTATATAGATTGTAAGTTTATTTGCAATTCTGTAAAGACATTAAATTGAGTCGAAAAGTAAATAAGAAGAACAAGTGTTCATGTACCTGTTGGATATGGCAAACAAAGCCACCAATGTTGCATTAGAGAAGAAGTGTTTATTTCTGTTAAGAAAATGCTGTCATCCTTTCCCAACTCTTTCCTTCTGAAAAGCCAAGCCAGGAACGCAACAGTCCCTCTGTTTAATGTTGCTAGTAGCATATAATAAAAAGAACACACTGTGTATTGGTCCTAGTAAACGTCAAAAGGCCAAGACAACCCATCCTCAAGTGGAAAACTGGCTACGCTTAAACTTAACATACTGTATTATTATTCTTTGTTTATAATTTAAAAAAAAAAAAAACCCATGTGCAAACAAAGGAAATCTTTTCTCAGGAGGTAAAATATACACAAACATTGTGGCAATTATAATCTTTCAAAAAAGAAAAAAAAAAAAAAAAAAAATCTATGGCTATTTCCCATAAGTCTAACATAAACAAAGGGGGACCACTCTTGACTGATAAATTATTTATTTATTCATTGATCTACTTGGAAAAAAGAAGACAGGGTTAGGGTTTAGGTTAGTTTAATGGGAAAATAAATAAATAATCAGTCAAGAGTGGTTCCCCTTTGTTTATGTTAGACTCATAGGAAATAACCAACTCTACATTCTTTACAGCTATCAATTTTTTTTAATGTTAACTTTAACATAGTTAATATCTATATATTAATACTTGTATTCCTTAATTGTGCGACCGTTATCATCTAGCAACACGCTCTGGTTAAAAATGAGATCATACAAATCATTCAAGATGAAGTACAAAAATGTAAATCCTGATTATCTGGTATTGCTTATCTGTCGAATTCTTATTTCTTATGAGTGTTGTCATAGACCATTCTGTTTTTATCATAAAGAAAGAAAAGAAAGAAAAAGGACATGCTACACAGAAAAAAATATAATAAGAATGAAAGAAAGAAAGAGAGAGGATTTGAGTGTGCAGAAGTGATAACGTTATTCTGTTTCAATCAAACATAATGAAAAGATGAAAAGGAAAGAAGAAAAAAAAGTGAGAGAGTTAAATCAAGATTATTATCCTTTTTATATATTGAAGTATTTGCAATAGCTCTTAAGTAAACATATCAAACTTTGTAATAATCAAATTATCATACTGTAGTATATCCACAAGTCCTGCTAGTATAAACTTTTTTTTTTTATCCACCCAGAACTAGAGATAAACTTGATCATCAAAATGAGATTATTTTTCATTTAACTCTAAAAAAGATTTCATGTTGGTAAAGACGTTAAAAAATTATTTTCTTACATATCTTCATTATTTGGTCGTTTTGATTTAGAAGAATTTAAAAAGGTTTATTTGATGGATTAAGCTAATCTATAAATCTACTCTTATTAATCCAGGTTAAAGGTGTTGTCAAACGAATCCGAAACCAAACTTTTTTTAGCCCTTTCCCCCCCCCCCCTGATGCAGGGAAATAAGAAAAGTTTTGGTAAATGGGCCAAAACCTGTTCTGTTTACCAAAACTTCTCTTGTTCCCCAATGATACCTGCATTGGAAAAATAAGGTCTAAAAAAAAATTTAAAAAAAAAAAAATTAGTCATACCATCCTTTAAACCTGGTGTTGCAAGATGGGTATATTACCCTGACTTTTGTGAGCTAGGACTACTAATGGAAAGGGGAGGAAGAAATAAATAAATAAGAGATGATAAAGGTTTAAAACATTGTGATGAGCCAAAACAGGATGAACGATGATTTGACCGTAGCGTCTGAGAATTGAGTGTAAAGCTCCGGGTGTTGACCGGAACTGGATGTCACGTGGTGACGTGGAACAATGGATCGCTCTCTTTTTGCCTTCGGCCATCGTAGGTACGGATCGTGCCTCTAGTGGCTTGTGGGGTCACAATAATCAAGTAGTGTTCTCTCTCTCTTTCCTCTCTGGTATGAGCCCACTAGATGAGCACGATAATAAAGAAAACTACATATTTCTCGTGTTATAATTTCTATCAACACCATTTTAGCAAATTTTGGACGAGACCCGCTATATAATATATACGCTGCCGCCACCTTACCGTTATCATAGTAGCGCTCGAAAAAAAGGACAACGTTACTTATATCATTTTGGTACCGTGAAAATATACCACAATGGTACACTGGACTATATATTCTCGGTTTGATTGTTTTAAAATGTGATTTAAATTTGTGTGTCTAAAAGGATAACTATTTAACATAATTTGAATTCCAATCCCATCACTTTGATAAGAGATCGTATAAAATTTGGAATGAGTTTTATTTTCAATTTACATTTATAAGGTAACATTCAGAAGAATTTCATTATTAAAATTATTCTATAAAACTTATTTTCCCAATTTTACACTTTGTTTTTAATATTTTTAAAAACAAGGAACTTTTCAGTATTATCTGCATTATTCGGACTATTGTCCCCATCTTCATTGTTATTTGTACAACGTTTCGGCTGATATACCCTCCGGCCTTCTTCAGGTATTTCTAAGTGACAGTTATCTCTGGTACCCGAGGAGTGAAAGCAGTTAGAAAAATAATTAATTAACACAACTCCTACCCCAGCTATGGTTAGCAGAATGAGAACAGGATACCCCTGAGGAATGAATAAAGGGTAGGTTCAAAGTTCCATGATGGCTCCCGAATACGACAAGAAAGTTCCTGAGTTCGAAAAGAAGGTTCCTGAGTCCGAGAAGGTTCCCGAGTCCGACAAGAAATACCTGAAGAAGGCCGGAGGGTATATCGGCCGAAACATTGTACAAATAACAATGAAGATGGGGACAATAGTCCGAATAACGCAGATAATACTAATCTTCAAGCCTCATCTCAAACATTCAGAGAAAAAGGAACTTTTCTACAACAATATTCCAAGTGATCAGCCTAAAAAATTTGAATTGATATACCTCTATTTGTGATGTCTTTTGCCTTAGTGAAAACTTTAAGATATTTTGGTAATACAAAAATAACTACTATTCATGAAATTCTAGTACAATTATTTTCTGACATCAAGTCCGATTTATGTGGGAGCCACACACAAACCGAAGCTCATGCGGCGGCCAGTGTTAAAAATTGCATATATCCTCTCAGCATTCCTCTTTTGATGTACCTCAAGCACTGGGCAATAAACCCAGCTCTGCCCCTTTTAGATGAGGGGGCAGGTATTGCCTGAGAGATTATGTTGAAAATAGTCATAGTAATTAAAACTTGGAAATCCAAAATTTCAGGATTGCGCGTCTGGATTTGGCCAGGATTGTTTTTAATTTTCTCATATGGGGTCGGTTTGTTTTCAAAATTGTATATGTTGGGATATGGCTTCTAGGAGTAAAGTTGAAAAAATGTGACACACTGAAATTCACATTTATTACTAGAGATGAATCTGGATTTGGCCGGGAATATTTAAAATTTTTGAATGGAGTCAGCATGATTCCAAAATGGTATGATATGTTGGGCTACTGCCTCTAGGAGTAAAGTTGAAAAAATGTGACACACTGACATTCGCATTTATAACTAGATATTAATATGCTAGCCAAGGGCCAGGTTAGCTCAGTCGGTAGAGCATTCGGCTAGAAACCACAAGGTTCTAGTTCGATACCGGTCCTCGATAACTCAGCGTATGAATAGCACAGGAATCTGTGTGGTAAATTAAGGAGCTGGTGGTAGGTGTGGCGCTCCACCTCAGACGCAAAAACAATCTCCTTGGTCTAGTCCTAGTGAAAAGGGGATAGACTCCCTCATTGATTGGCTGGTACTGACTTCAGGCAACCCTAACAACGAATATGCCAGCCATGTATCTAAACTGAAGGTTAACAGTAGTCGAGAAAGAAAAAAAGAAAGATAAACCAACTAAGTTGAGAGAACTTTTGAATTGTATTTAAAAGTTAGTGTGAAAAAGAGAGAAAGAAGAGAGAGAGAGAAAAAAAGAGAGAAAAAGAGAAAGAAAGAGAGAAAGAGAAAGAAAGAGAAAGAGAGAAGAGAGAGAAAAGAAAGAAAGAGAAAGAGAAAGAAGAGAAAGAAAGAGAAAGAGAAAGAGAGAAAGAGAAAGAGAAAGAGAGAGAAGAGAAAGAGAGAAGAGAAAGAAGAGAAAGAAGAGAAGAAAGAGAGAAAGAAAGAGAGAGAGAAAGAAAAAGAGAGAGAGAAAGAAAGAGAGAGAAAAGAAAGAGAGAGAAAGAGAGAGAAGAGAAGAGAAAGAAGAGAAAGAAGAGAGAGAGAAAGAGAAAGAGAGAGATATAAGAAAAATGTTAAATAAAAAACTTTTGTACTTACTTGTTTTCTTATTATTGAGTCCCAGCAGTGTTTCCATACTCACATCCATTCTAGGAATAGTGAGACAACTCGAGGGCAGCATTATCTCCCGTAAACTACCAAAATTGCACTCCTCTGGCAAATGTTTATAGCAGGTGGCATGAGCCTAACCAGAAATGGAAAGAGCAAATAAATTTCAATAAAAAAACAAAACCTAACTGCCATTTGATTTAATCATTCTTTAGAATTAGGATAAGATACAGTGAAAGAGCTGTATTTATTGAATTTAGGATACAATAAACTTATGGGTCGATTGTTACCATTGGTTTCAAATCAGCATACTAGCCACTTATCATCAAGGCCACGCGCCTTTGAAAATACCCCTTTTCCTAGGCATGTTGTCTTCATATGTGACAAGTACACTGCTTTGAAACCAATAAACTTATGGGTCGATTGTTACCATTGGTTTCAAATCAGCATACTAGCCACTTATCATCAAGACCACGCACCTTTGTAAAGGCCCCTTTTCCTAGGCATGTTGTCTTCATATGTGGCAAGTACACTGCTTTGAAACCAATGGCCAGTTTTTAAAGACTTTAAAAATGTCACTTTAATAAACTTTAAAACATAAGTCAATATGAAATTGGGGGAGGGGGTAAAAGACTACTTGTTTTTTTGGATTTTTTTAGAAAGGACTTCATACAATTAAAGAAATTACAATTTGTAGATAAAGGAATTATCTATTAATCAAATTAAATTACTATGACCAGAAAATTTGGCAAACGCCATGTACAACATGCTGAACACTGAACAGCTGTTTCAACCTTATTAGGTCTCATCATTAGCGTATACCACAATCTCCACCACTTGAGATCGAACCAGTGACCACTGCATGCAGAGCCAAAACTACCTCTACCCACCCCACACACAGAGATCGCGAAATCATCTAGTCAGGGTGATTGCACAGTCACCTATCCTTAAAGACCTAATAAGGTCGAAACAGCTGTCCAGTGTTCCGCATGTTGCACACAGTGTTTGCCAAATTTTCTGGTCATAGTAATTTAATTTGATTAATAGATAATTCCTTTATCTACAAATTGTCATTTCTGTAAATGTATGAAGTCCTTTCTAAATAAAAAAGTAATTTAATTTAAGAAATTACAATTAAAAAGGTCAATTGCGATCATTAATTAAAAATTAAGTCAGTTTAATTGGTTAACTAAAACATAAAAATGAAAAGAATTATTTATCACTTGGAAATATACACTAATAAAAAAAAAAGATTCTTAAAAGATGTAGAAGATCAAAGTGATGAGAAAACTTACCGTGACCCCACACCACTCACACCGCATGCCTGCCAGGCACTCAGATGACCAACATGTCTTCTTGCAGGACACGCATTTTGAGTTGGCTGGTAAATTTCCTTCTCTCCAATGGTGGAAATGGACAACAGTTAACTAGAGAAAGGAAACAAAATTATTAAAATCAATTCTCATCACTGTTAGGAATTTTTTTAGTTGAAGTATTCACAACTTTTGACTGGCATTTTTCTTTCATTTTAATTGCATTTGCTTTTTACAACAACTTCCCAGATTATCTATATTTTCAATCCACAGTGCTTGCTTAAACAATCATAGAATGGTGATCTACAAGTTGAGATGAAAAGCAATAAAAATTAAGATGAAAGAAATTCTAATAAAAAAATTAGGCTAAACTTGAAAATCAGTCGGAAAATTAAAACATATTATAAGGTGGCCCAGAAAAAACAGAACCCAAATTATTTATTTATTTTCCCATTGAGCTAACCCTAAACCCCAACCCTAACCCCTAGTTAAAATTAATAGTTTTATTACAAAATTTGTGGGTTCTATTTTTTCTGGGTTACCCTAATTTTCCGACCAATTTGCAAGTTTAGCCAAAAATTATTATAGGTATTTTGTATTATTTGGATTTTTCAGACTGTTGCCCTCATCTTTACTGTTATATACATAATGTTTCAGCCAATGTGGTCTCCAGCCTTCAGATGTTTATTGCCAAATTCAGGAAACCGGGTACAACTGTTAAGTTATGTTAAGTATTCTATGTTGTTATCACCCTTGTCCAGGATTGAACCTGCAACCTACAGATGATTGTCACTTAGAACTGTTCTAACTGAACCCTCATATCCGTTGTGTCATGTGTCCAAAATGTGTATATAACAATAAAGATGAGGACAACAGTCTGAAAAATCCAAATTATCAAGCCTCATCTCAAAAATTCAGACAAATAATAGGTATTTGTATTTCAAATTATTTTTAATTAATTCAAATAAATTAGAATTTCATAAAGAATTTCTTTTTAATTCAAATTAATAAAAAGTTACTGTTGAAAATAATCTTAGTACCATTGTATACTTTTCTAATTTAAAAAACAAATACTAGGATTATTTGTATTATTCGGACTATTGTCCTCATCTTCATTGTTATCTGTACAATGTTTCGGCCTATATGCCCTCATCTTCATTGTTATCTGTACAATGTTTCGGCCTATATGCCCTCATCTTCATTGTTATCTGTACAATGTTTCGGCCTATATGCCCTCCGGCCTTCTTCAGGTATTTCTTGTCGGACTCTGGAACCTTCTTGGCTCCCGATTATGACAAGAAGGTTTCTGAGTCTGAGAAGGTTCCCGAGTCCGACAAGAAATACCTAAAGAAGGCTGGATGGCACATCGGCCAAAACGTTGTACAGATAACTATGAAGATGAGGACTAGTTCAAATAATACTAATTATCAAGCCTCATCTCAAAAATTCAGAAAAATAGAAATACTAGGAGTTGGGCTAAAGATGCTCAAATCTGTAGAAATGATAAATTTTAACCTTGAAGCAGTTAAATACTTCACAAATAAAAAGAAGGGGGGACTCATTGGTTATAAATTACAATGACTGTATACAGATTTTGAGTCAATATTTTTGCATCTTTTTTAATTGATTCAAATCTGATTCTACCATTTTTGTGTCTTTAATCTTATTGATAAAATGCCAATAATATTTAATATGATAAAACTGAATAGAAATTAACAATAATCTATTATACAATCATTTTGATTTCCATTTTTCAATCAATCTTATCAACCCAAGAGAAGAAGGAAGTTGAACAACAAAACTTTATTTTACATACAATCAGGAATAATTAAATCCATGGAACGATAAAAAAAAAAATCACAAAAAGGTTATCATATAGCTCTGATCTTTCAGGAAATTCTACAGCAAAGAAAATGATTAAAAAACAAACTAAAAAAAAAAAAAAAAAAAAAAAAAACACCCTTAGTCTTTCTAATCTATTTCATTACTTTAAAACTTAAATACTTACACCCAGAGGGTGCATATTCTTGTTAGTTTCATTAATAGATTTGGATTTAAAATCCCTTTTAAGATATGTTGTCTTTTACATGCAAAGGCATTTGGGTTGAAAATAAACCTCAATAAGACTGAGGTTATGTATCAGCCCCGTTTTGACATCACATGACACTGGATAAGAAATACTGATAGATGATTAGGTTCTAGCTCAGGTAAATACCTTCAGACACCTGGGCTTCACAGTTGCCACCAACAACAGACTCAATGCAGAGCTTTATCTCTGATTGTCAAATGCTTCCAAGGTCTTTGACCAACTAAAGAGGTGAGTCTGGTTCAACAGAGACATCTCCTTGAGAATTAAATGTATGGTGTTGTAGCCTGAACGGTATACAAAGTGGATGCCCACAGACTACATGTCTACATGATGCATCACTTGCGCAGGATATTAAATGTCAAATGGTGGCAGCTTGTTTCCAACAGGACCATCCTGGAGAGAACTGGACTCACTGGCATGTACAACATACTTGTCCAGTGCAACCTGAGATGCGCTGGTCACTTGAATGGACTTTGGGATGACAGACTGCCAAGCAAGTTCTGTACTCTCAATGTGGAATCGGTAGACCAAAGCTCAGTTACAAAGACAACATCAAGAGAAACCTGAAGAACTTGAACCTCCCCATAGGCAGTTGGCAAGATGCAACCAGGCATCAATCAAATGGAAAAAAAAAACAGACTTGCATGGTGTTATTATTGGATACAATGGACAGCTATGAGAGTTTGTCACACCAGTGTTAGCTGATGGTATTTCACTGGAGACTGAATGACAGCAAGTCTCCTCAGATCTCCAGGACACTTCTGAGTATTCTGGCCGATTGTAGCGATACAGTGGTCTGGATGGTCTCAATTCTTCCTCTGATTTCCAGTTCCTACAGTCTTTTTTTTTCTTTTCCTTCTTTATTATTATTATCATTATCATTATAGATTATATTTATTTCAAGCTGAAATTATATTATAATCTGTTTCTAATATATTTTCTATATTACTTATTATTATATAAGCTTTTAGAAATCTAGGTCATAGTATAAATGATAGTATCACAAAAGATATATAAATCTGTGTGCATGTGTGTCTGTAAACAGTTAAACATAATAAACAAAAGTGGTGTGTTCATTTAACCAAATAGTAGACATATGTTGAACTTTAGTATATTTGATAATATAAGATGATTGCATGCAAGAACTCAGAGTTATCAAATGTTGCATAAACAAGAAAAACACAAACCCTGCACTTATTCGTCCAGACTAAATAAACAATTCTATTTATTGTTTGGGAGAAAAAAGATTATATCTTTAGAATACCTAAATTATTTTATTTTAGTTTTTTTTGTTTTTTTATGGCAATTTTGTACTGAACTCTTTATTCAGTTCATAGGAATTGGTCTGATTCTGCGAAATAATTATCTCATATCAGTTAATTCTTCAGAGTTAATTTGTCTATTTCTTCAAGCAGATAAAATTGTTCAGATACCAAACATCACTGGACCCGGATAAAAATAAAAAAACCTAGAAGATCTGGATAAGTCCTACAATCAGGAATTTAAAAAAAGGGGTCAGTGTATGGTAACACTACTAAGTTTGAAAGATGAATGAAATCAAAAGTTTAGCATCAAACTATAAAAGTCATTGTCAACATCAGTAAAGTCTTGTTAAGTAAGACCTGAGGAATCAGTGTTAAACAAAATGGTCTCAACTTTGAAACAACCAAGTGAATTCAATACTCAGATGGAATGGTAGCTACAAAAATCTCTGAGACATGTATGTAAGCCAAGCTTGGTCGTTTTGCAATTAGTACCAATGATTTACCATAGATCCATTATTAATGAACAGTGAGTTTGATCCTTACTGGATGCCCCATACTTGCGACCATAGGTCAAATCCTATCTGTGGTGAACGGGTTGGATAAATACCTACTATAATCATTATTATGGGAAGCGCGTGGTGTAATGGTTAAAGTCATAGGAAATGGACTCGTCGCCCCGAGTTCAAATCCTGGATGAGGTAATTGCATTTCACTTAGCGCTAATACCTTTGGGAAAGGTATGAATCCTACTCTCCCTCCAGCTATGGATAAATAGTAGGGTGGACTGGACTCTTTTACCTTGGTTAGGCAACCGGTCTAGGAGAAGGAAAACTCTGAATTCAAACCTGTTGAACTCCGCTTAAGAAATTGACCTTGTGTCACATCCTGCTCGTGCAGAGGGGTTGGTAAATACATATAATCATTATTATGTGGGGAAAATTAAACTGAATTATATTTTCCTTCTCTGAATTTTTGAGTTGAGGCTTGATAATTTGTATTGTTTAGATTTTTCTGACTGCTGTCCTCAACTGATACACCATGTTTTGACTGATATACCCTCCAGCCTTCTTCAGGTTTTTCTTGTCATAATCGGGAACTATCAAGGAACTTCAAACCGAACCCTTTATTTAATCCATAGAGGTAGATTGTTCTCATTCTGTTAAACATGAGTACAAGTGTTAAGCTATGTTAAGTATTCTATGTTATTATTGCCCATAGTCAGGATTGAACCTGAAACCTCCAGATTATTGTCACTTAGAACTGTATTAACTCAACCCTTATATGTGCCATGTGTCCAACTGGAGAGCACATCATCTGTAACATTGTGTATATTACAATAAAGATGAGGACAACAGCCTGAAAAATCTAAATAATACAAATTATATTTTCTTGTTGGAATGTTATGTAATGTATATGATAGATGATTTTCTGTGTTTGATAAAACATTTGCATACTAAAATACACAAACAGGAAGTCAAATACATTTAAAGCTGGTTATTTCCTATAAGTCCAACATAAACAAAGGGGAACCACTCTTGACTGATAAATTATTTATTTATTTTCCCATTAAACTAACCCTAAACCCAAACCCTAAACCCTGTCTTCTTTTTTTCTAATAGATCAATAAATCAACAAATAATTTATCAGTCAAGAGTGGTTCCCCTTTATTTATGTTGGACTTATAGGAAATAACCTTTAAAGCTTTTATATCTTACTCATTAAAAAACAAAATTTCAAATAGTTCTTTTTCTATCAATCTAATATTTCTTAAAATGGTGATGATCCATAAAACTTATTTTGGGGATTTGTTCTTTTTTTTATCTATTAATAATGGAGATTTGCATCTGGTTTTTGTCTGTAACAAAAACTACGTCACTGCTTACATCACATTACCCAAAATCGTCATAACATAGAATAAATACACTCAAAATTTGAACATGCAACATTAGACAGTCCTCATTGTTTTTTAAAACAATTTTTAATAAATACATGACTGGTATTATATATCTATATATAGTTTGTTTTATTCTAATACATATTTAAAGTTTACATTTCAAATTGTTTTATTTTTTTAAATCCTTTAATGAATTTGATGATTTTACTTACTTAGGGTACAAACTCGCTGACATTGAATTTTTAACTCCCACCCCTCAGGCAATATGTTTCAAAAATCTATTTTCACATTTTTTATTTTGCTAGTATAAAGAATTAATAGAATAATCTTAAAAAAAAGAACTTACCAGATCTCTCTGTGGGATATACGTTGCACATTCTTTACAATCACTCACAACAAAATCTTGACAGTCAATATGTGCATAATATTCACAAACTGCAGAAGAAGAAAAACAAAGAAGATATTTTCCATAAAATAATATCTGTATAAGACACATATTCATGTGTTAAATATAATTAAAATACTTTGACAAAAACATAGAAAACATTAATCAAAATAATTCAATAAAAAATTAGGATGAGGATATATACACAGCGATTGTAAAGTAACTCCCTATTTTAAAAATCTTATAATTCATTTCTCAATCATCATTATTACAAAAAATAAATATGATAAGAACACACATAATATGAAGTTTTATTTAAAATTCTATATGGGCACCAGTAGTCACCTCCAGCCTCTCAGGAATCACATCAACTGATCTTCCCAGGAACTCTTATGGAATGGCAGAAATAAATTCTTGTATTCATCCTTCAAGTTCTTCCAAAGTCGTTGGTTTCATAGAATAGACTTTCTCCTTGATCCCCACTCCTAAAAAAAAATAAATTTGCAGGGTGTTGAACTGGAGCCTCTGGCCGGCCACTCATGCGGACGATATCTACCCATTCATCTCGCAGGAAAATGGTGATTCAGTGATTCACGGACAACAACAGTAGCAAAATGTGGAGGAGCACCATCTTGCATAAAAATCAAGTCTTAAATATTCTCCCAAATATTAACAACTGGCCAGATCTTGCAACATGTTTAAAATAGGGGGTTACTTTTTCAATCACCCTGTATATGAAAATATCACCAAATGTTTAACTAATACAACACAATAAAATAGACTTTCTGGGAGAATTTTGGACCATATGATCTTAAGGCACCCCTATCACGATCTCGACTTGTGGGGACACTTTTCTCATTTATACCGTAAAAATCTGGTTGTTTGTTAGGGTTAGGGTTTAGTTTTATAATTTAAAAAAAAAAACTCTAAAAATCATCTGTAAACAATTAACCGAATTTTGCCGGTGTAAATGGAAAAAATGTCCCCACGAATTGAAATCGCAAAAGTGGGACACTTTTCTCATTTATACTGTAAAAATCTGGTTGTTTGTTAGGGGTTATGGTTATAATTTTTTTTAAATTAAAAAAAAAAACTCTAAAAATCGTCTTAAGGTCATATGGTCCAGAATTTTAGACTAATATTTATGGTCTTGATATATATTAAGACAACAGAGTCATATAAAGCCATTTGAGTTTAGAATATTTGATAGAGAAAAAAGCTTATTGATGCAACTTTATGATATTTACCATGTACCCCATGTGTACGGGTTAGGCACAAGGCCCTATTAATGTGGGACTAGCCACAAGCCGTGACTCATGGGTGGCGGGTGCAAAAAATGCATTGATCTCATTGGCATTCCCCCTGAAGAGGGGCGCCTCAGGCACTGGGCAATAAACCTCGCCCTGCCCCTTTAAATCGAGGGGGCAGGTGTTGCCTGGGGAGGATGGCCCCCTGGGATCATTGATATAAGCTTGTAAATATCCAGGGCCGAAGCCACTGCAACAAGATGAGCTGAGAGCACAGATTCCTTTGAGTCTCTCTTGCCATCTGTCCCTATCAGCCATTACTCTTGGGAAATCCTCTAGACAGCATCCAGTGTCTACACAGAGTTGGTGTATGTAAGTTTTTACTGGTCAGCCAATACTGGTATGTCCATGTGTAGTAGTCCATTATGTAGCTATAATATTCTGTATCTTGTATCAAATGATATAGATTTCAGACTTTAGAAGTATACTTTTTTTTCTTTTTTAAAAATTTTCTTTAGACAAATGTAATTCTTCTTTGTGTCTTTATTGTCAGTGATATATTTTAACTGATCCATTGTATGGCCTTTTTTTTTTAAAAGTCTGTATAAAAATGGAAAAATGATTCAACTCAAAATTCAAATATAACTTAGTATGTGTGTAGAATCAGCAGTTTATATTCACCTTCATGGGAAGGCTGTAATTCACATCCAGTTACCAGACAAAAAAAAAACGGGACATGCTGTAACTGAATACAGGCCTTGTACTAACTACCAGAGACATGGATTAAGGTGTCTACCCTGAAAAACAGCAGCCAATCAGAATCCAGAGAATGATTTTGGCCAATATACATGGTGGAACAGCCCAAATCTGTATATAAATCACCTACCAACACTGATGCTCAGTGCAGATTCAACTTGCAATAAAGCTGAATACTGATCACCTAACATGTTGAATGGAGCCAGCTCAACCAAACCGGAGTGAATGCCATCACAGAAACAGAATCATATCAAGGAAATTCCAAACAGGAAATAACAAAAAAAAATTTAAAAATAAAAAAAACTCATCCATATGTTGAGTAAATATTCTAATAAAAATGTCGATTGGATTGTAGGGACTAGAACTCTCCTGTGCCTTCAGGGACAGGAAGTAGAAAAGGTAACGTCCCTTGTCAGGTTGGGGGAAGAAGCTTTTTACGGTTTTGGTACCAACGTGTGAGCCTCGTAGAAACGAGCTCTTGTCTCAGTCTCTTGTGACTGAAGGAACTTTCCCCTCGGTGAGGGAGTAACAACTCAGACCCAACCTGACACCCCCCTCAATGAGGGAGATATATGAACTGTAAGTACTGCCCCTAAGTACTTTGTTATATTGACTGTTGTTGAGTTTATATGTGAATAAATAAGGTTAAGAGTACATGTGCCTTCCCTTTCGTCTTTACATTCTGTGAACTTATCTTTTGTTCCTCATAGACTGTAGGCAGCTATTCCTACAGGATTCTACTTACATTGTGAATAGTTATTTATATTATAAATTAATGAATACCATGAGATTATCAAAAGTTAATAAAATTTAAAAAAAAAAAATGATTTCCCTTTTTTAAATAAAAGGGCTGGTTTAGTTCAGTCAGTAGAGCACCTGGCCAGGAATTGCAAGGTTCCTGGTTCGATGCCAGTCCCCGCCAACTCAGCGCATGAGTAACACAGATTGAGTAATCTGATCGTGCTATCGAAAAGGAGATAGACTCCCTCACTGTCTAGCTGATACCGACAATAGGCCACTCCACCAACTTTACTTTTTTTTTTTTTTTTTTTGAAATAAAGATTATACTTACTTTCACAACGTATTGCAAGACTATCTTCTAGCCTTTTCCGGCACACACTGCAAAATTTTCTTTTAAAGTGCCCAGGTTCTGACCAGCAGTGGGCAACGGGGTTCTAAAAGAAGAAAAAAAGAAAAAACATAAAAATCATCATTCACATAAAATAACACAAAATTATATAGGCATATCTTACAATAAACATTTATCAATGTCTTTAATGTTTTCATAAACATCTCATTACACACACGCACACAAGGTGTGTCAAAAAAGTATGGAGATTTTTTGTACTTTTTGACCACTTCTGTTCTGAAGAAAAATAACATTCTATTCATTAATTTTTTTTCAGAATACAAGGCGTGTCAAAAAAGTATCAAGTTTATAACTTTATTTACCAAGATAGAAATTAAGAATGAATGGAACGTTCCCCCCCCCCGAATACAAGGTATGTCAAAAAGTGCAAAAAATCTCAAAACTTTTTTGACATACCTTGTATGTATGTGTATATATATATATATATATATATATATATATATATATATATATATATATATATATATCCCTTGGTGTATGTCACATCAACCATCATATTTATATATTTATATTTTTAATAAATGTAATATTTACATAAACATAATATTTCATAATCTCCCACCACCTTTGCAATGGAGAACAATTGTTCAACAATTCCTTGTGTTTACATTTTCCCTTTAATTTATTAACCCTTAAAAAAATCTAAAAAATGACACCAATTAGAGAATAATCAAAGAAATGATTACAACCCATATTAAACATCAGTCCAAAATCCGAGAGATGGAATGATGGATATCTGGTATATGCATCGGGGGAACATCACAATTGCAAATTTGTGCAATATCAAAAGCAGTATTTATATTGTTTTCCAAACTATCATATTCATTCTTTTACAGTTGCACAAGAATTTGTGTTATTGATACATTGAATTAAAAATATCTACATTCATTTATAGTAATGTTTATAAAAAGTAAAATATCCTTTGTTGCAAATTATATTTGGTGACACTGAATATATCTCTCCAGGCAGAAGAGCTTAAATAGGATATATAAGTTACTTTGTTAGAAAAACCATTAACTTAAACTTAGAAAAGGCTAGACAAACAGAAATACAACATTTGCACACCTGTGCCCCATTTTCTTCTTATTTTTATTTTTTTTATTCAATGTGAATCCAAGTTTTTTTTTTTTTTTGTTTCTTTTGTTTCTTTCTTCAGAACTTCCATGAAAATCAAAGAAATTGAAAAGAGTTTGAAAAAAGAAAAAAAAGATGATTTTATAAATCATTAAAAAAAATAATATAGGAATAAAATAAATTTTTTGATAAATCCTGAGTTTTTAACTGCTTCCTAAAATAAACAAGGCAGCATTATATCTTATTATAGTGTCTGTTTGTAATTGAAACTAAGTCACTGCTTATGTCACAATATGCTCAGGAATTGTGTAAACAGTATTTAATTTATATCCAAAATCATTAATACATAATAAATCTTATTAACGATGTCTATGAAAATCTAAGTTAGATTTGCTCCAAAACAGACCATGTTATAAGTTCATTTAAAATCCTGCAATGTATCTTCTATATCACTAAGAAATAAAGGTTTACATAATATATGGTGTGACTAATTTTCATACTGGTTTTACCAAAACCAGGTTTAATAAATGATTACTTGGTGTTAATGATCTTTAACATTGTTTTATTCTCCAATGTATTAAAATCAATCCTAAGAATGATTTTATATAGAAACCAATTATGATATAATTAAAATAAGTGTAATCTTTTTATGTGTTCTTATTTAATTTTGTAAGTCTTTCTAATCTATTTCATTACTTAAATACTTACACCCGTAGATGGGTTACCAGGTAAGTTGGTATTAGGATGATTCTAAGTTGGACCTTTCTTCCAATGGTGGAATGTTAGAGTAGGTAATGCAGGTCCATTTTGAAAGGTTGATGTTCAATTAATTGAACAGAGCAATATAATTAGTAAAGAAAGAGGCTCAAAAATTGGCCATTTTGTGGTTATAGATCTATTTCTGCCCATAGGTACTTGCGTATACCTATGAGTTCCATCAGACCACTAACTTTATTGAAAATGGTACACAGATAATTCATGAGGCTTTACATATTTTTTCTGATGATTCCTGTAATATATATATATATATATATATATATAATATATATAGAGGCGCGTAGGCTTGTGGTTAGAGTCATGGAAAATGGACTCGTCTATTCGAGTTCAATTCCTAGACGAAGCTTTTGGCATTTCACATAGCGCTAATACCCTTGGGAAAGGTATGAATCCATATATTCTCCCTCCAGCTATGGGTTAAATAGTAGGGCAGACTGGGCACTTCAGCCTTGGGTAGGTAATCAGTCTAGGAGAGGGATAACTCTGAATTCAAAATTCCTGAGGTCGGTCGTTGATTGGGTTTGTGGCAACCCTTGATGCACCAATTCTTTCCTATCGACTGTGCCAAAAAGTGTGGATGGTCCAACACAAGCCTTCACCACTATAAACAAATCCCTATGTGGGTGTTTATTGTGTGTATGAACCCTCATACGTCGAAAATTGACGGGAGAGTCCATAATAGACTTAATAATATATGTGTGTGTGTGTGTGTGTGCCTTTTTATTCAATTTCATTAGTCTTTCTTATTTTAATATATTTCATTATATTAAAACTTAAATATTTACACCCGGAGGGCGCACATTCTTGTTAGTTAATATAAAATCCTAGTCTTGCATGCAGATGTCACTGTTTTTTTGTTTTTTTAATATTCTGATAAAGGGACCATCTGCAAAAACAGTGCTACAATTCTCAAATATGATAGCAAAAATGTTAACAAGTTAAAGAAATATAACCACATGTAACAGTCAATGAAAAGAGATGACAAAAATGAAATAAGAAAATAAATAAATAAAAATCCGTCTTTTAAAAGATCTAATGCATTTATCTAATTAAATATACATAGCTTGCTTGAGATTTTTTGATCAAGACAAACAGTTAGACATTACATCAAAATATCAGCTACATGTGTATTAAAAGGTTTATTTACTATGAATACAAGCCAAGATCAAACACCTCATCTACATCACCAGGAGGTTGTTTCTAGCATCTTATTTATATTACTTTGTTTTTATTACAAGCTCCATCCAAACCAAGTGGGACTATCACCTGTTAATTAGATTATCATTTAGATTCTTTTTTCCTACAGCTAAAGTAAATGTCTCTGCCATTTCTATCTAAAGAGTAGTGTAGTTTACCTTTAGACTTGCAACAACTTAACTCATTAACATTCGGGGGGTTTACAGAGTTGAAATTTTCTTCATTTTAATCTCCAAAAATTCCATAAGTGACATTCTTTTAGAAATAAAAACAAGATATGAATCCAAGATTTAAAAAAAAACCTAAACTCAGAATTCTCACTGGGTTTTAGTTTTCAGGTATATTCAAGGAGTTCCGTCCCGGCCTCTTGCCTCAAAAACCGCTAGCTGGTGGCTGTTGAAAAAAAACACCAGCTACGATTGAAGTCTGTAGTCGAAGCAGTGTCACTTGAAAAAAAAAACTAGGATTAGGGTTAGGGTTGGGGTTAGTTTAATGGGAAAATAAATAAATAATTTGGGCTCTGTTTTTTCCAGAAAAATCAGAACCTACAAATTTTGTAATAAAACTGTTAATTTTAACTAGGGGGGGGGGGTGGGTTCAGGAAAAACGCCCTAAATTGGTTGTTTGTTGTTTTTTTTTTCAAGTGACACCACTTTGGCTACAGACTTCAATCATAGCTGGTGTTTGTTTTTTTAGCAGCCAACGGCTAGCGGTTTTTGAGGCAGGAGGCCGGGACGGAACTCCGCGAAGAGTACCTAGTTTTCATTTGAAATTATCAACCTCAAAGAAAAAAACAGTTTATTGGTTTTGTTTGGTTTGTTTTACGGCATATGAACCACAGTGGGTCATTTAATGCCGACAAAGTTTTCAAATAAATTCATTCTTAATGGATGCTCAATTTTTTTTTTCTAAAAACACATTTTTCTATTTAACCCATAGATGGAACCCTAACAGGTACTACCACTCCAAAAACAGTTTATGCTAAAAAAAATAAATAAAAAAAGATATACAATTATGAACTACTAGTGGGACATGTGAATATACCACAGTATAATTTAATTATTACATTTGATATGTTTAATTAAAAGCTATTGCAATTGTTCAGTATGTAAAAAGTATGGTAATCTTAATTTAACTCTCTCTCACTCTTTTTTTTCTTCTTCTTTTCATTATGTTCGATTAAAACAGATTAATGTTATCACTTCTACGTGCTCACCCCTATATATTTCCCCTACTCTCTTTCTTTCTTATTATATATTTCTATGTAGCATGTCCTTTTTCTTCCCTTTCTTTTTTATGATAAAAAGAGAATGGTCCATTATTTAGCTGAGGTGAGAACACTCATAAGAAATAAGAATTTGACAGATAAGCTACACCAGACAATCAGGATTTACATTTTTGCATTTCATCTTGGGTGATAGTCTCATTTTTAACTGGAGGGTGTTACAAGATGATAGCAGTCATATCTTTTAGGAACACCAGTATTATTATAAATTGAAATATGAGGGAGTGAAAAAGTAAATGTTTATGGCTAAATGCAAGATGCACAATGTTCTAATTGATCAGATAAGAAGAATGATTTTGTAGATAGAGAGAAAAAGAATTATGAAAGTGAAATTAATAATGAACTCTCCAAATTTGAGAGGGGTCACAAAAAATAGTGACTTTTTTAAACTTATTTTTGTCTATAAAATGGGTTCTAGAGCTTCCCTACTCTTAAAACTTGGTTTATAAAAGCAAATATCAAACTATCTTTTTGGTACAAATAATGTTCAATATATGTGAAATAACAGAAAAAAAATTATCATAAATGCAGTGCTACATCAGGATATTGATCTTGCTAGGAAAAAAACAGAAATCATCAATAACTTAAAATTGGTTGATTTTAAAACTTTTTTGATAGCATTTTTGAATTTCATGGGCAAAAATGCTTTTAAAAAACAATTTTTAGTAGTAGGGAAGCTCTAGAACTCATTCTACAGATAAAAATAGATTACAAAAAGTCACCATTTTTCACCAACCACATCAAATCTGGAGAGTTAAAAATCGGCATAACTCCACCAATTTCTGGAATTGGAAGCTCAAATTTTAGGGATCATCTAATATTAAGATAGTCCACACATGTAGAAAATTTCAGAAAAATTGAAGGGGTTGGGTAACAATTTTACTTTTTTCTGGATGATTATCTTCATGAATATATGGGTAATTCCATGTCAATGGAATTACCCATATATTCATGAAGATAATTTAAAAAAAAACAAAAAAATTTACATGATAACAGCATGGAATATTTTTTGGCATTTAATATTTCAAATAGTAGGCATTAATTTTTCTTTTCAGATTGGCTGGATCAACACAAGGTATTTTAATGGGGCATCCTGCAAGGGTCCAATCTGCGATTCAATATTAATGGATCTGCAGGACCAACTTTTTACTCCCCTGGTGTGAGATTTGAATTAGCAAGCAATAAGAGAAATAAAGAAACAGTGCTCAATATCGGTGATAAAGTATATGTAGATCTAAGTTTTAATAGTGTTGACACAAGAGATTGATTGGCGTTGACACAAGAGATTTGTGGTTTAACTGAAAAAAACAAAAACAAAAAAAAACAATTTTATTCAGTTTCATCTGCACCACTGGAAACCAGACAGAGATTATTTTATGAAACCAAAACTGTTTGGTGTTTTGTTATTACTACTGAGTGACCATATCTAAGGAAACACGGTTGAAAAAGACTTTCAGATTTTAATAAAATTATATTCTGGGATTTTTACTATTGTAAGAGGAAAAGATTGAACAAAAATATAATAAAAACATTTAATTGACTATGTTTTAGGAAATAAATGTGAAATCTATTTGTTTACAAAAGAAATGGAAAAAATTAAAAATTAAAAAAAAGGAAATACGACAGATATGACACTTTGGAAATCTATTTTATATTTTAGCTAGAATTTTTTCAAATGGGAAAAAAGAAATAAGAGATGATATCTGAAATCTTTTTGTTTCGGTTATTAAAGTTAAATATTTAAAAAAACCTTGTGGTAAAAGTAAATAAATAATTTGTCCCCCTAAGTATCTAATCATAATTACACAAGAGAAAGAATGGTTTCCTTAGACAAAGTACTAAATTTGAATCAGAAACCGAGGAATCAAGGAAAATTATACTATTAAAAATTATATATTATCTCTCTCATATATATATATATATATATATATATATATATATATACTAAAGATGCTTTCATAAATATATTGATAAAGAATAAGAATATTTTTATTAATGGCAATAATATCTACAGAAAAAAGAACACGAGGTATTTAAACAAGTTTATAAGATTATGAATGTTGATGTTGTTCACTGTAATTTCATATTAATGATTTTGTTCTACAATCCTGTTGTTGCTCAGATTGAATGATAGAGAAATGAAAGTAGAAATATTTTTTACCTTTGAAAGAAATACGATTTCTTTTTCCAAAACACATAATATAAACAACCTATAGAAACACTAGACAAAAAGAAAAAGGCAGAAATTGCAAACTTAATCTCTGCTCTTTTTAACAACTTAAAGATTAATTTCAATACATCATTTTACATTTTAGAAAAAGTTTATTAATTTATTATAATCAAAGAAGCATCATGATGAAAGGATTGAATAACTTTTAGACTACAGCTTAGCAAATAACAGTTTGGGAAGAATGGATATGACTAAAACAAATTCAGTGTGAAATGTTTCAGGTATTTAAAAAAAAGAAATTTGAACTCTAACCAGATATCAGATTTTTAATAACTTTAATTAAAATTCATCTAAACAGATTTAACTTTTTTTTTTTTTAAGTCAGAGGTATTTTTTATTTTAATGAAAATTTGATAAGCTTATTTTCTAAATATTTTTATTGATCTGAATTTTATTTTTTTAAATTCTAAATTAATTAAAAAACTTTCTTTTTAAATAAGAAATTATAGTTTTTGGGATATACTCTTTTCATCCAGGAATATAACCTGTAAGATTATCTAAACAAATATTTTATGGCATTCTCCACACATATTCATAAAATACATGACATTAAACTGGATCTGATGGTGAGGCTCAAGTTCTAGAGTTCTGAGGAGTGTGTAGTACCCTTTAATTGGCACTACTTCCAAGTCCAATCTGACCAAGTGTGGTAGTGCCTTGTTAGGGTCCCATCTATAGGTCCAACAGATCTATTTCTCTGAATTTTTGTGTCCAATTGGACACAGTCTAGTGGATAAAGGAATTAGGTTAAGACAGTTCTAAGTGATAGTTTTCTCTAGACTGCAGGTTCAATCCTGGTCAGGGGCAGCAGTAACATAGAATAATAATTAGCACAGCTTAACACCTGTACCCCAGCTATGGTTAGCGGAATGAGAACAGGATAGCCCCGTGGACTAAATAAAGGGTTAGGTTCAAAGTTGTGTGATGACTCCCGATTATGAAAAGAAAGGTTCCAGAGTCCAACAAGAGATACATGAGGAGGGCCGGAGAACACATCGGCCAAAACATTGTACAGGTAACAATGAAGATGAGGACAATAGTCCGAATAATCCAAATAATTTTTATAGATCTGTTTTTTTTAAACAGATCTATAAAAATTATTTGGATTATTCGGACTATTGTCCTCATATTATCTATATTCAATAGGGCAGTATGAAAAAAAATAATTCAGAAACAACTACACAAAAACTTAAATATAAACATACAATGAATCTGGGAACATATTACCTTAAGGCACCCCTTTTCAATTTTGTGTCAGGCCATTTTTTTCATTTACACCCTCAATATCCGGTTAGGGTTAGGGTTAGGGGTTCTAACCCTAACCCCTAACAAACAACCAGATATTGACGGTGTAAATGAAAAAAAATCACCTAATGACACAAAATTGAAAAGGAGTGCCTTAAGGTAATATGATCCTGAATCTGTATATAAAATAACCCTAGATGGATTGACATGCCATTAAAATCAATCAATTATAAAATATGCAGTTTAAGTCAGTAATAATCTGAAGATTTTTCTTTTTAAAATCTAATTAAATCAAACGTAATATTTTGTGTAGTTATTGGGAAAATTCATTTTCTTCAAATAAATGAATGAAATAAAATTGCTGTATGAAGACTCCACTGATTATCCAGAAACTCAAGTCTTGAAAATCTAAACACCATATTGGTTGCTTTAAGTATAAGATGTACTCTAAATAACCCAATATGAGCAGCATGAACTTCCTGTAAAAATTGGCCAATGAGAAACGTATGCAGAACACATTTAAGATTGTTGGTAATTGTCCTGAAATCAATTACAAATGGAACTTTCTGTGATCAAGACCTATAGAGGAGGATTTCAAGGAATACTACAGACTTTCTGCCACAAAGGAACTGAACTCTGGATTTACCAAAACTAAACGCCTAAAATGGCAACCAGAACTCTTTTCTATCTAGGATTTCAAGGAATACAATAGACTTTCTGCCACAAAGAGTATCTACTGAGACTACACTCGTTTCTACTTAGGATTTCAAGGAATACTACAAGACTAAGATTACAAGAATTAACCAGCTGAACCCAAACTCAATATCAACTTTGGATTTACCAAAATAAGAACTAAAAATCTAAAATGGCGACGAGAATTTTAATATATCATTAATAGATCAATAAGGTTTGTATGATCACATTAATTTTATTTTTTTAAATAAAATAAAATAAACCATGTTGGATTTGTTTTTTATTGTTTTTTTTTTTTATCAGGGTTGTCTATTTAAATATATTTTAATTTCAATGTCCATTTAAATGATAACCAGATTTCTGTCTGATTTATTAACTGATAATATATTGATTATAAGAATATTAAAAAGATAAATCAACACAAATATCATTATTTTATTCAAAATATCCAACAAGATTGACACCAGTATTTTCTGATAAACATTTAATCTGCCTACAAATATGATAGACCAAACAATATATTCTAAATCAATTGGATAAATTAAAATATTATGATTTTTTTGTTAAATAAATCTTATAGCATGTCACAGGTTACAGAATTGTTCAAATAGTAAAATATTGAAATAATGTTAAACAACCATACAAACTGTAACCTGAAGAAATTGCAGATTTGAAATTTACCTACATCAAAATTATAGATTTAAAATTTGCCTACATCAAAATTATAGATTTAAAAACCCTACATCAAAATTACAGATTTAAAATTTACCTACATCAAAATTATCTACACCAGAATTACAGATTCAAAATTTACCTACATCAAAATTACCTACACCAGAATTACAGATTCAAAATTTACTCACATCAAAATTACAGATTTAAAATTTACCTACATCAAAATTATCTACACCAGAATTACAGATTCAAAATTTACCTACATCAAAATTACCTACACCAGAATTACAGATTCAAAATTTACTCACATCAAAATTACAGATTTAAAATGTATCTACATCAAAATTTTACATAAATGAACATCAAAAACAAACAACAATCTATTATTAAATTAAAGAGTTATTTTATGCATTATAATGATTTTGTAGTTCAGCTAGGATACTAAGAAGAGTCCTGGAAACTTGAGTAGACTTGCTGTCACTTAGTCTTCAGTGAAAAACTATCAGTTAAAAGTGGTGTGAAGAACTCAGAGTGAAAATAACACAACTAATAATAATCTTTATAGTTCAGATATATTTGTTATATAATAAATTTCCTAGGTATAAACTTATATAAAAAAACAGCTTTATATTTCATAAATTGTCCACTGCAAGAATGGAAGAGCTAAAAATGAATATCACAGTTTTCAAGAACACATTTTAAGATATCTTATTTACAAAAGATGTTCATTAGATCTTCATTCATTCAATAAATTCAAGTTTTCCTATTTTCTACTTGTATTCTTACACATATTCATAAAGAGAGGATTCAATTGTATCTATTATAAACTATAGACTATAACCAATGCATAGGAACATAATCAGCGATTATTAAATAGAGTTAATAAAATATTTAATAACATGAGAAAAGATAAAATATCAAATGATCATATGATAGGGACAAAATGTTAAAGTTGATATAATTATTGTAGTAAATGATATCATTTACAGTTTTAGATTAAATATCATATGAGGATTTTTTTTTTTTAGGCTTCTGAATAAAAATTATTTGTAAGAGAAACTGTAAAAAGGTTCCATTTATAATTTATACGGGATTATTAATAAATGTTAAAAGTTGGCTAAACTATCCAAATACAATGCTATATCGATTTTTTTCAAATCCTGGACGTGGTAATTGCATTTTCACTTAGCGCTAATACCCTTGGGAAAGGTATGAATCCTACTCTTCCCCCAGCTATGGGTAAATAGCAGGGCGGACTGGGTTCTTTAACTATGGCTAGGTAACCAGTCTAGGAGAAGGAAAACTCTGAATTCAAACCTGTTGAACTCCGCTTAAGAAATTGACCTTGTGTCGTATCCTGTTCATGCGGAGGAGTTGGTAGATATATATATATATCAATTTTTTGTCTCATCACTTTTGATAGTGTGTGTGAGTGAGCGTTGGTTGGTTGGTATGGTTGGTATGGTTTGTACGGCATGTCAAACCTTGTTGGGTAATTTTATGCCAAAGACGTTTTGCTTTATTTATTCTTGGTGGGTATTCAACATTTATTTCAAACTCATTTTTTTTTAAACTCATTTTTTTCTATTTAACCTATACATGGGACCCTAACAGGTACTACCACTCCGGGTCAGAGTGAACCTAGGAGTAATGGTGATGAAGGGGTATTCCACATTCTCCAGAAATCCAGAATTGGAAATTCACTACTAGATACAGTTTAATGTTATACTAAAATGTTAAAGACCCTCAGCCACCGCCTTCTAGCACATAAATGATAAAAAGGGTTGGGGCTTGCCATAAGGGCAATAGGATTGGGACTATCATATAGGTGCTAGGACTTAACGTGACCAGCCAACTGATCAAAGGGCTTCTCTGACCGCCCTTCTAGTCTAAGTAAGGACCAAAGTGGAGTGTTGCATGTCATGGACTGCTCAACCACCAGGGTTCCATCCTCAAGCATCAGAGGTCGCGACCCACGGCCCACAGGTGGTCTCATTGGAGGGATGGGGGTCTTACTACTCTGCAGAGGTGCATTCTGTGTATTCTAAAACCGCAGCCAACAGGGCTGGAGTGAGTGAGAAAATTGGAAATTATGGATTGTCATTCAATTTGTTTAATGAAAGATTTTCTTATCTTTTCTGAAGGGATTTGGCCCAGTAGTTAATATCACACTTATGACCAAAGAGAAGGATGTTAACAAGGCAGACTATATCACATTGGTCCCATGACCAAAGTGAATGAAACAAGTTGGTCCGACAGGCAATACCATCCTGGTCAAATGATGGACAGGCAGACCACACCGCATAACCAAAGTGTGTTGGCCAAGCAGACTGTCACATTGATACCATGACCAAAGAGGCTGATGGAAGTTGACCAGGCAGACAATATCATATTGGAGGTGCTGGTGGTGTAATGGTTATCTTGATAGGAAATGGACACAGTTACCCAAGTTCAAATCCTGGACAAGGCTGTTTGCATTTCACATAGCGCTAGTAGCCTTGGGAAAGCTGTGTATATAACTATTCTCTCTCCAGCTATAAGTAAACACTGGGCTCTTTAACTTTGGTATGGCAACCAGTATAGGAGAAGGAAAACTCTGAATTCAAAACTGTTAACCTCCACTTAAAGATTTACCTTATGTTGCATCCTGCTTGTGGCGGAGGTGTTGGGTAAATACATATATCATAATACAATAGGAAGCCCGTGGTGTAATGGTTAAAGTTATAGGAAATGGACTCGTCGCCCCGAGTTCAAATCCTGGACGTGGTAATTGCATTTCACTTAGCGCTAATACCCTTGGAAAAGGTATGAATTCTACTCTCCCTCCAGCTATGGGTAAATAGTAGGGCAGACTTGGCTCTTTAACCTTGGTTAGGCAACCGGTCTAGGAGAAGGAAAACTCTGAATTCAAACCTGTTAAATTCCGCTTAAGAAATTGACCTTGTGTCACATCCTGCTCGTGCGGAGGGGTTGGTAAATATACATATCATAATACAATAACTAAAGAGGATGAAGGGAGTTAACTAGGCCAGCAATATCACATTGGTCCCATGAAGAAAGAGGATGAACAGTGTTTGTCAAGCAGACCATATCACATGGGTCCCTTGACCAAAGAGGCTTAAGGGAGTTGACCAGCTAAGCAATATCCCATAGATCTCTTGTCCAAAGAGGCTGATGCGTTTTTGTCCACGCAGACTATATCACGAAGATTACCAGTGATCAAGATAATCTGGTTACCTTGATGACAAATCTATAGTCAATATATCATATTTAGACAACTCAACGTATTGTTTGTGCTGCTTTTGTTGTTTTTACATGTCAACTAATCCATACTGTTACTTTTTCCAGATGTTCAGTTCATAAAGAAAGAAAAAGTGTCTCTTTCCCATAGAAATATATGGAAGACAATTGGTGACTAATATTCCACTTGGATTCATTTGTTCCTAGCAATTTGTATAACACTATCTCAGCAATCTGTGTAATGTGGGTGTTCCCATATTTATATTTAAAATCTTCTGCAATTCCCTCACTCCTTAATCCTGGCTTTTCAGGTTAATGTATATGGCTTCCTACAATTCTCTCTCTCTCTCTCTCTCTCTCTCTCTCTCTCTCTCTCTCTCTCTCTCTTCTTGATGGTCCCTGTCTATGATTTGGACCTCATCCAACATATAGAGTAATATGAATCTTTCCCTTTGCATATTAATTTTTTTCACCTAGTTTATGGATATGGCTTTTATATATTTTATTGGGGTAGACTTTCAGGGGGAGGGTGGGATTAGTTTCTCCTTTATATCTGCCCTTTTCCACAATTGTATCGTAGGTTATAAAAATACAGTCTTCGGTCAAACCCTTTTTCTATGAGGGACCAAGTTTAATAAAGTGTAGTAGTGCTAGTGAAAACCACTATGACACTGTAATATTTACAAATCATTTGCATTTAATCAACTGCTTTCTCATATATGGTCTAATATTTCAAGAAGGGCATGAAGACATGCCACATCAACCACAACATATGGGAGGTTGGTGCAGAAAACCAAGCAGCCTGGTGCCTCCTTAACAAACAAAGGATAAAAAGAGTGAAAAAGAGAGGAAAGAAGCCGCCACAGAAAAGAGAGCCAGAAGGAAAGGGAGACAACAGCAACTCCAACAAGAATCACTATTTGTTTGCAGTCACTGCACCAGAGATTGCCATTCAAAAATTGGCCAGCTCAGCAACCCGCACAGATGCAGTTAAAAAGAAAAAGAAATTGTGGACACTATGCCATCGTCTTTAGCAGATGGAAGGATGCCAACAGATTGTCATACAGAGGTTGAATATCTGGTTCTGGAATTCATCTTACTATTTCTCATCTTAAAAAAACAATATAGGATGGCTCGTTGGTACTTTGGATGTTGCTACATATGTAAAATAATGAGATGTAGAAAAACCCTAAATTTTTTATGGTTAGGTAATGGTAGAAATTAACTAGATTAAGGATGACATGTGAATGGCTGACCTGTTAGCTGCTGATTGGTTGAAAAGTGCCAATAGGTGAAGAATGAAAGAGTGATCGTGAGAGGAGAGACTTGGTTCAAAGGTTTCAAAGTAAACGCATGGTCAGAGTCTAGGAGATGCAGACTGCCCTCCAAGGCATTTTTACTTGGGAAAAAATAAAATATACAAACTCTGAGAAACACAACAGTGTCTTGTGTTTGTTATAAAGAACTGCCAATGGACGCAAGTAAATCCCAAAAAAGATCCCAAGTAATTTCCAGACTCAAAGAACAAAGAAAATGCCAGCCTGACAAACAGATCCAGAATACCAGATACTCCTGGGTAATTTAAAAGTGCCAACAAGATGAGGAGTAAAAGGTTGATAGTGAGAGGATGTAGATGGATGAGAGAGTCTATTAGACTTGTTCCAAGGAGATACATCACAATGGCAGTGTGTCTGATTTTATTCAATTTGATTTCTAATGACTTTTACAATTTCCAACTCATTTTAATTTATCCAATCATGTTACACATATACTCCTTAATTCATCCATTAGTTTCCGAGGATGATTGTTTGAAACTAAGTGTCAGTTACTGAACAACAATATAGTCTACTGAATTATTGAGTGTTTTAAAAGAATATCAAAAGTAAAATTAATATAAATCATTTTTAAAAAAGGATAAATGTTAAAAGGAAAAGAAGGGTGACATCAATAATCATGGGATTTGTTTTGGAAAGTTCAAACATCAAAAATTGTTGAGATTCAAACATATGGCCAAAACAAAACAAAACAAAAAAAAAAAAAGAAAAGAAAAGTGGGATTTGTTATCTAAATCCTAAATGTGGGGCAAATTTTTGGTTTGTTGGATTTTTGAGCATATCAGCCCCTGTTGGGTTATTCATTCTTGATGGGTATTGAAAAAAAAAAAATTTTTTTTTTTTAAACTCAATTTTTGTTTAAAAAAATGTTTAACTCATTTTTTTCTATTTAACTGATAGATGGGACCCTAACAGGTACTACCACTCCGGGTCAGAGTAATGGTAATGAAGGGGTACTCCACATTCCACAGAGTTCTAGAATTGGAACTTCACCATCAGAGTTTAACATCATACATAGAACATTAAGACCCTCAGCCACCACCTTCTAGCACATATATGATAAAAAGGGTTGGAGTTTGCCATAATGGCAATAGGGTTGGGACTATCATATAGGTGCTAGGGCTTGACATGACCAGCTGATTGACCAGAGGAGGCCTCTCAAACTGTAAACGCCTAAATAAGCGCCAAAGTGGAGTGTTACATGTCATAGACAGCTCAGCCATTAAGATTCCATCCAGAAGTATCACAATTTGCCACCCACGCCCAACAGGTAGCCACATTCTTACAGCTCTGCAGAGGTGCAGTCGATTTATTCTAAAGCCCCAGCTGATGGGCAACTTTTTAAGTTGAAATTCTAAATGCTAGATGCAACAAGTGATTTGTTGTTTCTTTGAAAAATCAAAAGTTCACATTCTGACAGAGATTTGGAGGTTTTTTATCAGAACATCAAAATCTTAGACAACTTGATTTCCAAATTATAACTAAAATCTGTTTCCTCAGATAAGGTAACAATTTTAGAAATTCAGGAACATTGTATCATTTGGATTATTCAGATTACTCTCCTCATTTTTACTGTCATATACACAACGTTTCAGCCGATAGACCTTCTGGCCTTCTTCAAGTGTTGCTTCTTGAACTCGGAAACCTTCTTGTCATAATCGGGAGCCTTCATGGAAGTTTGAACCAAACCCTCTATTCATGGAAGTTTGAACCAAACCCTCTATTCATGGAAGTTTGAACCAAACCCTCTATTCAATCCACTTGAGTAGACTGTTCTTATTCTGTTGACCATGACTGAGTACAAGTGTTAAGCTGCGTTAAGTATTATATGTTATCATTACCCTTGGCCAGGATTGAACCTGCAACCTAGAGATGATTCTCACTTAGAACGGTATTAACTCACACCCTTATATCTGTTGTGCCATGTGTCCAACTGGACAATAATCCAAATAATCCAAAGCCTCATCTCACAAATTAATTAACTCTGTTATTTAAATTATCTCTTTGCCTATTTCTTGTGCAAAAACAAAACATTTGACCCTCGGAATTCAAAAGAGAAATAAAAGAGTTTTTACGCAAAGATTAACTTCAAGAGAATTCAAACAAAAAACAAACTTATCCGTAAGTTGCTTCACTGGTACTTTTAATGAATGTATGTTAACTAGTAAGTAAAAGCAGAAAAAAAATCATGTGTAGTAGTACTTTTACCTCCTCCTCCTTCTCCTCCTCCTTCAACTGATCTGATAGTCATCTGGAAGTCCATCAAGGTCATCTGGGACGACTTGACTAATGCATTCTATTCTTATTATCTGTAAGTCTCTATTTTTTTTTTTTTTTTTTTTTTTTTTTTTTCTACATACAGACATTCCTTAATAGCAAGGAAGTAGCTTGAGGAATGAGATGCAATTTCTTCTATAAATAGCAATATAATCCATTCAGCAGAAGTTAGATGTTGACAGTATGTGACAATCTGGTCTTGCATCATCATCATCATCATCATCATCATTACCATCATCTAGAGCTAGCCTTGCTTACAAATCAGTACACAGCTGGTTTTTTGTAGATAGATCTAAATCAGGAAAGAATTTTTTCTTTTTTAAATAAATCGAGAAAGAATTTATTATCAAGAATTGTTCGATGATTCTTCTAATTTTAGAATGTATGGATGTGCGATGGAGACAAAAAAAAAAGAAGAAATAATGGACACTTACTTTGATCAAATTTGTGGCAATGCTTGAGCAGGCTGACACCACTGTTTTTAGACATCTATCGTGGACCACAAAATTGCACACTGCAAAAGAAAAGAATATAGACAGGATTAGAAATGGGGAAATGTTAAACAAAAACAGCAGAGATAATAGAACAACATTTTTTTAACACTGGTTTGGTTTGTTTTGTTTTACGGCATATCAACCTCAGTGGGTCATTTAATGCCGATAAAGTTTTGAAATAAATCAATTCTTAATGGATAATACAATTTTTTTTTATTAATACATTTTTCTATTTAACTCATAGATGGGACCCTAACAGGTACTACCACACCGGGTAAGAGTGGACCAGGGAGCAATGGTGATGAAGGGATGCTCCACATTCCCCAAACCTCCAAAACTGGAACCTCACCATCAGATAGAGTTTAACGTCATTCCCAGGACATGTAGACCCGCAGCCACCGCCTTCTAGCACCCATATGATAAAAAGGGGTTGGGGCTTGCCATAAGGGCAATAGGGTTGGGAAAATCATATAGGTGCTAGGGCTTGACGTGACCAGCCGATTGATCGGAGGGGGCCTCTCTGACCGCCCGTCTAGCCCAAGATAGGGCCAAAGTTTTTAACACTGGATACAAAAATAAATAAAATAGAATTAGAAACAGTTTAAAAAATACCAAATCAAAATGATAAAATTGCTACATTAAAACAATGTTAACCCTTTTGCAGGGAGAGCAAATTTTTTTGTTTTTTTTTTAGTAGTAGCTCAATGTAAGGCATTTTCCTATTGGCTGCTTGTTGACCATGTTGATGTAGAGAAACATTGCTAGAGTAGGAGGTCCCACTGTAATGTACGATTGTGTAATGATTGTTTTGTAAAATATCAATGTAAGGCCCTTTCTCGTCGGGTACATAACCAGAGTTCTTATGTGATGGAGAGAGAGAGAGCATCAGAGAGATATTTAGACAGATACATATCTTACTTGGTTCTTCATCTAGTCGTCATGTGGAATGGTCACTTCTGCTTCTTTCTACATTCGTCGTGATGTCTACATACTTGTTGCTTCTTTCTTTTGTCTGGCTGTTTCTTCGTTTTCTAAGTAAGGCATGCTTATTAATCAATAACGCTTGTTACTTTTCAAAGCTTTATTTGCCTTTTGTAACTAACTCATCACGTGGAGATGACAGCCGGCTGAAACACGTCTGTTTCACCCGGTATCTGGCTGTCAACTGAGGACCTAACTAGTTCTCTCGTGACTTGTGGGTTTCCCGCCTCTGAGGTCAAAGTTTCCCAACAGTCTGTAATTTTCCATTTGGGCTCTTTGTATTCTCGCTACACGGTGTTGTCAATAATATATACCACATATATTATGCAACACTATTGGCTGCTCATTGACCAATTAAATATTAATGTATGTGTGTGTGTGTGTGTGTGTGTATATATATATATATATTATCAACACCTCCACACGAGCAGGATGTGACACAAGGTCAATTTCTTAAGAGGAGTTTAACAGGCTTGAATTCAGAGTTTTCCTTCTCCTAAGCTGGTTACCTAGCCATGATTAAAGAGCCCAGTCTGTCCTGCTATTTACCCATAACTGGAGGGAGAATTGAATTCATACCTTTCCCAAGGGTATTAGTGCTATGTAAAATGCAAACAGCTTCCTCCAGGAATTGAAATCGTGTTGACGAGTCCATTTCCTATAACTTTAAACATTAAACAATAAACATCCATTTTGTACAACATCCCGTGTTTGTCTACCTTTCTCCACATACCACAATAAAGATGAAGACAGCAGTCCGAAAAATCAAAATTATTCATATCAAGCCTCATCTAAAAAAATACAGATGAATTTGCTTTTTGATTGAAAGCTTTTTTTTTTTTTTAAACCTAGAATTTCATGAGGAAGAATAATTCTTCTGTAATTCTGAACGACGAAAATAGTTTTATACATTTTAGTTTCAATCGACTCAGCAATTCTCAGTTATTTTCAGAGTTATTTTTCAATATTATCTCACTCCGGTTTCATGATGAATAGTTGAAATGTAAATATTTCAACTATAATGGGAGGAGGGGGAATCATTGCTGGTTGGTTGGATTTAATGGCATGTCATGCATTGTTGGGTTATTTTATGCTGAAAATGTTTTCTTTTATTCATTCTTGATTGGTATTAAAAAAAAAATTTTTTTTAAACTCAATTTTATAAAAAATTTCTTTAAACTCTTTTTTTTTTCTATTTAACCATAGATGAGACCCTAACATATACTACTACTCTGGGTCAGAGTAGATCTGGGAGTAATGGCAATGAAGAGGTACTCCACACTCCCCAGAGCTCCAAAATTGGAACTTCACCATTAGATGCAGTTTAACGTCTTAACCAGGACTTGTTTTTTGTATATATTTAACAAAAATGCACACCTTATTAATTGACTTGTAATGTTAGAAGACATTTGGAACTCTCCACTAAAAATTTTCTGAGGTTTCTTCTTTAATTCCCGAAATATCACCAAGAACTTTTCTAAACTTTAAGCAATTAAGTTTCCCCAAATTCTCACCTGACATCTATTCTTATTTTTACCTGGTCCATTTATTCTTTATATTAACTACAAAATAAATATTTTTCTCTCTAATTCTTCCCTCTCTTTTTCTCAAGGATAAAAAAACACTTTCTCCATTTTTTTTTCACTTTCTCTGGCTAAAATCTTAATACTTTTTTGGTTTAAAAAAGTTAAGATTTTTAATTAATGTAGCAAATATATTTAAAAAATTGGGGAAATAAAAATCAATCAAACAAAACAGACAGAAAAAAAAAAGAAAACATTTTTATTATTATTGCCATTTCAATGAAATATCAATAGCTTAGACACACATAGGAAGTGATTATTTCCTTGATTATTGTTGACAAAGTTTCCTTAGTTTTAGCAAAAATTTATTAATGAAGAACTAATCACAAATTAGATTGGTTGGTTTGTTGGATTTTATGGCATGTCAACCCTTGTTGGGTTATTTTATGCCAAAGATGTTTTGCTTTATTCATTTTGATGGGTATTCAAATTTTTTTTAAATTTAAACACAATTAGAAATGAACAATGAATGGAACTTTCATTTTTTTTCAGAATACAAGGTGTGTCAAAAAGTTTTTTTAAAATATTGATACTTTTTTGACACACCTTGTATATGTATAGTTTATTTTTCTAGATCAATTAATATCAGATATAAATATTGATACAAGATAATTGTCATTTTAAAAATTCTTGTTTTAACTTAGCAAAAATGAACGTTGCATTTCCAAATTTGAACCAATCAATTTTCCATTGCCATAAACAATTTTCATGGGAAAATCTTTTCAGATTTTTTTTAATCTCTAACTTTAATTTGTAAATGCACACAAATAAAAATTTGTTCAATTCATTTTTTTCTTTTTCTTTTTCCAAATGATAATGAATTCCATAAAGTGATAGTCATAATTCTATTACAATAAGAACAAAAAAAAAAATCCTAAAGAAATTACTGAAATCATTTTTTTTTAACTTTTTTCTTTTTTCTTTGAGGAGAAAAAAAAGTAATGCTGAATAAATTGATTCAAATTATTTCTATAGATAACGAAACAAAACAGTGATAGCAGTGTTTAAGTGTAAGGAAGATAAGAAGTGTGTATCCCCCCACCCCCCGCTGAAAGGGGAATGACTATTTTGACTGTCACCTGATTTAACCTTTAAACATGTAACCTTAGGGGTGTTTATAGACTCAGAAGCAGAGTGAGGGTCAGGGTGGTTGGTTCCTTGATAGTTAAACAAATATTGGAATATTAAAAAAAAAAAAAAAAAAAAGGAGGGGGGGCATAAGCAGAAAGTGACAGGGGTGAGAGAAAGAAAGAAAAAAAGAAGCTGTCTTCTCAAACTCCACCCCAAAATGGGCACTGCAAATGCTTCCGGATTTAGTTTCAACAGAAAGTATAAATGAAGTGTGTGTGTGGGGGGGGGGGGCATTAATGATGAATCATAATTTCAATTGAAAATTTTGGATAGTGTTTTTTTTTTTGGGGGGGGGTCAACCACCCACCCACTTTCTTGAGATTAAAAAAAAAAAAACTATTCAAAAGGTTTGTTTGAATATGATCAAGCAGTGAAGTATTTTTCTGCACATAAAGCCGAGAAGTGTAGCGCTGCTAATTCCAGCACACTGCAGAGACAGTGGTGGGTGGGTGGGTGTTGAGGTGGAGTGCAAGCTAAGACAATGAAAATGGCAGCAGCAGCAACAGCATCCTCTTCAATTGCTGATGCTGCCGACGCCGCGCTACCCATAGGAATGTCTGAGTGTGACCTTTGTGCACCGGTTCCTTCCAGCTGATAGCAAGCCTAGGCCATCAACAACAACAACAACAACAAACAAAACAAACAAAAAAACCTGCTTTCCAAATTACAATGTACCATTCTTACAAAATTCCTATCTTGGTTTTATGCCTATTTGGACGATGGAGTGTTGTCTGTCAAAAATGACATCACATATTCAGTCAAGCCATGAAGAAAGCAAAAATAAAATTATCTCTTTTTTTTTTACAACAAGAATAAAATTATTTTATTAACAAAAAGGTAGACACAGGGATTCTGTTAAACAAAATATTTAAGAAAGAGGATTTTCTAGAACATCAGGCATCTATAGTATTTATTTAAAAAAAATAAAATTAAAAAAAAAGGTTCAATTTTTAAATACACCTTATTATAATGGAGATTATGTGCATCTGTAACCTAAACTACGTCACCACCAACATTACAATTCCCTTAGTTATTTATGTTATATTCTCAATGGTTATCAAATAATCATTATTCAATCTTAATTAGCATCTTATTTATTAATAATATCTCTATAAAGGTCTAGCTGAGATAGATTTGCATCAAAACAGCCCAAGTTATTTGTGTTTAAAATCCTGCAATGTGTGTCATATATCAATCATTAAGAAATAAATGATTACATTGTATATGGTGTGAATAATTTGCATACTGGTTTTAACAAAACCGTGTTTAATAGATAATTACTTCGGATTATTGATTTCTAATATTATTGTTTTATTCTTAATGTATAAAAAGCAATCCTATGTATAATTTTATATTGAAATCAATTAGAATAAAGTAAAAATAAATGTAATTTTTTTGTGTTCTTATTTAATTTCATTAGTCTTTCTAATTCAGTATGATATTTAATTATATTAAAACTTAGATACTTGTGTTTAGAGTGCACATATTTGTGATAGTGATGAATATACACTTGACCTCCAAGTATTTTGTTACTATCAAGTGTCGTATTAAAAACAGGTTTTTATTATATAATCTCAAGAAAACAAAGCAAATTAAACAGATTTGATACTTTCACGAATTTTAATGTAATTCTTTTTTTTATTGATCTTTCAATTTAACAATCCACCTCAAATTTGTAATAAATACCTAAATATTAATAAAGAGAATGTAAACAAAACTATGTTAAGGAATAAAGACAAATATTCTCTATTCAACATATTATCACATCATAGAACCATTTACTAAAATAAACATTTCAAATAAACAAAATCCCATGTGGTTTATGAAGAATCAGTTTTGTCTTGTGAAACAATTTTAGAAATCTCAATTTGAATGATGTCCAACTGAATTGAAAAATTTAAATCCTAATGGGTTATATTTCAAATGCCTTATCCTTAAACTAACAGATATCTCTAACATTTTTTAAGTCAATTTCAATGCATCAAATAAGATATTTAAAATTCATGACACTTAAATGAAGCATAATAATAAAATCTTGATTCAATTTAAAGTTATTGATTTTTTTTTGTATGATAATGTTGAATATCAACTATGTCGATAAAGCTACAACAAATGTTTATGTGAAATATCTTGTGGGTAAATTTCCACTCTTCTAGAAAAAAAAGAAAAAAGAAAAGAAAAAGGCTGTCCAATAAGAATGTCACTAAATAATAAAGTACTAAGTCTTTTTGAAACAAAAATACCAAGAATCAATCATATATATATATATATATATATTATATATATATAATATATATATATATATATATATATAATACTCTTGTTCCTTAAAAGTATGACTTATCATTTGATACACTATCATCTTTGGTTAAAAATGATACTGTCCAAATCCTTCAAGATAAAATGCAAAAATGTAAATCCTGATTATCTGGTATTGGTTATCCATCGAATTCTTATTTCTCATGAGTGTCGTCACCTAAGCTAAATAATGGACCATCCATTTTATTATAAAAAAAGAAAGGACAGAAAAAGGATATGCTATACAAAAAAATATAACAAGAAGAAAAAAAGAGAGTACAGGAAAGATAGAGAGAGGGGGTGAGCACACAGAAGCAATAATGCTAATCTGTTTCAATTGAACATAATAAAAAGATGGAAAGAAAGAAAAAAAAGAGAGAGAGTTAAATCAAGATTATCATACATTTTACATATTGAACTAATTGTAATAGCTCTTCAGTAAACATACCAAATGTTGTAATGATTAAATTATCATACTGTGGTATATCCACAGGTCCTGCTAGTATTGAACTATTTAGCAATAGCTCTTCAGTAAACTAATTAACAACAGAAATGTAAAGAAGATTGTATGCTTTACACTAGAAATGAAAAAAAAAAATGTCTCCTAATATCAACGATACCAACATATAAAATATATCCTACTACATATGGATATGTACATAGTAATAGCATAATCTTTACAGATCACCCGTCCTCACAATTCTATAACCCCACCACCAGAACCTTTCCTCTCATGAGCCTAAAATGACTCATCAAACCCGCTGCAGATCTACAAAATGTTGATGCAAATATGACATAGGAAGACGTCCTTCTCGTTGTATCAGATGATAAAATTTTATGCTTATACACCACCATATGTCTCTTAAGACCAGAAACTGACTTACAGATTTTGTTACAGATTGCACAAGATACATTGTTTGTTCCTGGAGTTTGCATGAATTGTCACTGATGATTGACATAGCCAGCCTTAGAAAGTAGAATTCAACCACATGGTTGACATTTCCAGCCCTCCATGTTCTCTCCTATATGACAGGTGTATCCCTTTCGAAGTTGACACTTGAGGTTTTCATGCTCAATTCTTTCATGAAAACCTCAAGTGTCAACTTTGAAAGGGATGTGTGCATTGTGTAATGATTACCTTCATAGGAAATAAAACTGATGAGCCGAGTTCAAATCCTGGATGAGGCTGTTTGTATTTTACTTCATACTAATTGTTGGTTGTTTTATTTTACGGCATATCAACCATTTTTGGGTCCTTTCATGCTTAACCAAATCATTTTGATATCTGGTTGCTTACAGTACCTGATGTTGCTTAAACAGTCACCCATCTAAATATTGAACAGGCTCTACCACTTAACTTAGATCTAGCAGGAACCGGTGCTTTCAACATAACTTGCCCATAAACAGTATTCTTCTTAAAAAAACAAATTGATCTTGTATCTCATCCCAGCTGTGGTGAAAGTGTTTGGTAAATACTAGGCCGAGTCAAAAATTTTGTATTATTTGTATATGTGTTAGTTTCTAGAATAAACTCCAGGAAATTGGTTTGGTTTGGTTTTACAGCATATCAACCTCAGTGGGTCATTTAATGCCGATAAAGTTTTGAAATAAATCAATTTTTAATGGATAATACACTTTTTTTATAAATACATTTTTCTATTTAACTCATAGATGGGACCCTAACAGGTACTACCACTCCGGGTCAGAGTGGACCAGGGAGCAATGGTGATGAAGGGGTGCTCCACATTTCCCAAACCTCCAGAACTGGAACCTCACCATCAGATAGAGTTTAACATCATTCCCAGGACATGTAGACCCTTAGTCACCACATTCTAGCACCCATGATAAAAAAGGGTTGGGGCTTGCCATAAGGGCAATAGGGTTGGGAAAATCATATCGGTGCTAGGGCTCGACTTGACCAGCCGATTGATCAGAGGGGGCCTCTCCGACCACCAGTCTAGCCCAAGAAAGGGCCAAAGTGGGGTATTGCAAGTCATGAACTGCTCATCCACCTGGGTTCTATCCTTAAGCATCACGGGTCGCCACCCACGGCCAACAGGTAGCCCCATTGGGGGAATCTTACCCCTCTGCAGAAGTGCAGTCGGTGCATTCTAACGCCCCAGCTGACAGGGCGGTCTAGGAAATTGATGGAATCAAAATGATGACACACCCAGCATATAGTCTGGACCTAACTGGACCTTGGAATATTATTTATTCTGATCCATATCTCACATCCTTACAACACTTTAACAACAAAGAGGTGGAAGCTTCAGTGAAGGAGTTCTTCATCTTGAAGGACAAGAACTGGTATTAGTGTGGGATCAAAGAACTGGCAGAAAGTTAGCTTCATCCACCATATAGTCTGGATCTATCTCCCTTGGATTACTGATTGTTCTGATCCATGGCTCACTTCCTGCACATGCAACAATTTTTTGACAATTGGAAAATTAAAAAGAAACTATATTTTTCTTAATATATCATACCAAATTCTATTTCATTCGACTCATTAGGAATCTGTAAGTAGTAAAGTCAGTAGAGTGGCCTATTGTCAATATCAACCAAACAGCAAGGGAATCTATCCCCTTTTTGCTAGAGGTTGTTTTTGCTGAAGTGGGGTGCTACACCTAGCATCAGCTCCTTGATGCTTTACTACACATGGCTTACTTCCTGCGTTTGTAATGCTTCTACAACCAAGTGGAGATGTATGTTTCAGTAAAAGAGTTTGCCTTGAAGGACAAGAACTTCTATCAGTGTAGGATTAAAGTAATGGCACAAAGGTGGTGCAACAAGATGGCCTCTGAATGCTAGGCTGCTTTTGTTGTAACTTAAAGAATAAAACAAATAAGTTACCAACATATTGTAAAACTTTTGACTCAAAACCCTACTACATACATGTATAAGTACTAAAAATCCTACATATTCCCAGCAATTATTGCTCAATCTGCAGATTCCGTTTTGTTTGAAATGACATTAATTTAAGTTTAAATTATAGCAAATAAATATTAACTGGTTTTAAAATTAATGATTGAAGTTATGGGAAGTGAGCCATGCCGTTGGGAACTTAAGTTCCTGGTAGGGTCACCGAAGGCGGACAGGTCTGGCACCAAGTGATATTAGGGTCACAACCCAGCTAAAGGGGTCTGCAAAGGGTGCCTCTAATCATCATCAGGAATCAACGGCTTGTGGCGTACTTGTCACTGCGTCTGTGGAAAATCTGCAGCAAACAAGGGCATCTCCTTCTCCTGACCAGGATATGTATGTGGGATTTGGAGACCACTTGTGAATTTCCTATTCCATTTTTACTCCTTCCATGAATTTACTACAGGTGAATTTGTTGGATGGAGCCAGCTCAACTGATCGAGGGTGAATGCCATCACAGAAAAAGAAACTGGATTCTGTGCTTCTTTTACAAGAAGAAGAAACAAGAAAATAGTTTAAAGTAGTTAAAAAAAAGTAGTTTAAAGAAAGAAAAAAAAAAGTTTAAAGAAAGAAAAAAAAAAGTAATGCTTGGAAGATTAAAAACATGAAGTACAGATGATAATCATAATTAAGAGAGAATACCTTAATAGAGAACACAGTTATAATGGCAGTAAATAACTGATATAAACAGACAAAATAGATGAAAACTTATGACATTAATTGAATGATGGAAGAAATAAAACTAAATCATCATGACCAGAAAATTCAGCAAACACCACATGTGATATATGGAAACACTGGACAACCGTTTCAACCTATTAGGTCTCCACAGTGTATACCATGATCTTCCCCACTGGAGATCGAACCAGAGATCACAGAATGCAGAGCCAAAACTCAACCACTGGACCACCAGCTTACGCCAAACACGAGGATCACCAAATCAACTAGTCATGTTAAACACGCAACTACTTAACCTTAATGTATCTTGTAGCTACATCTGTAATAATACAGAGGACAAGGTCACTTCTAGAGCCATGTCTTCCCAACTTGGTAGCACACTTCCATGTGATCTCAACATCACAGGTAAGGAAATAGAGATATACAGATAGAAGAGTGACACTTCCCCTTCCTTTCTTGCTCTTTTTCCTCACACCCTCCAATGCATCCACCATCCCCCTCCTTTTCTTACCTACCCTTTACCTTTTAAATATATAAACACACTGTAGTTCTTCTCAAATTTCTGACAAAGCTTCCTTAATATACCATGGCAAAATATCAATTGAAGGAAATTGTGTTTTATCCGTTATTCCTAAATTTTTAATTACATAATTAAATTACCATAATAAAACATGAATTATAACTTCCTTAAAATGACCAAGCAAGAATATAATAAAGGTGAAAACTGCGATATTAAATTGAATTAAAGTGAAATAGATAACTAATTAGGACTGAGCCTATTCTAATCGTGATCACCCCAAGCCGAGTTTAACAGGTTTGAATTCAGTTTTCCTTCTCCTAGACTGATCCTAACCAAGGTTAAAGAGCCCAGTCTGCCCTACTATTTACTCATAACTGGAGGGAGAGTAGTTGGATTCATACTTTTCCCAAGGTTATTAGTAATATGTAGCTTCGTCCAGGATTTTGAACTCTGGTCGAAGAGTCCATTTCCTACGACTCTAACCATTAGACCAGATGCCTCCAACTAGCCAATAAGTAATTTGAATATGATGATCATCAAAACGTGTATTGAGGAATAAGTAATACAAAAGGTGTAAATTGGACAAACAAATAGATAACCTTTTTGGTGATAGTAATCATCATCATCTTCAAAGAGAAACATGTCAGAAAGGGGACATAATAATACTAACAACAAACAATAGGATATACGCTGGAATAACAACATCCACAAAAAACTCTTCCTAATCAAACCCACTTTCGGAGATTGGAGACTAACTTTAAGAAAGTCTAGAAAAGAATAAGTCATTGTGTCCTGATTACACATTGGTCACACAATACTAACACACTCCTCTCCTATATACTCAAACAAGAACAACAACCACAATGTGAAATATGTTAAACACCTTTGACTGTTAAATACTTATTCATGGAATATAGGTTTTTTGCTCACATCAGAAACCGTTATTTTAATGCAAACAATATGAAAGATCTATTTGAAAACGACAGCATGGAGGACATTCTGTCCTTTTTAAAGGAAATAAAATTATACCATAGAATATAGACATGAACTTAATCAATACCATACAACATGATTCCCAATGGTGCTAACACGTTAAAACCAATTACTAAAAAGTATAAATATAAATACACAACATGTATTACTTCCTAACTGTTAGGCATGACATAACCCCAGATGGGTTGATATGCCATTAAAATCAATAAACCAACCAACTAGGATATACTTAAAATAATGTTTAATCACAGAATAATATCAAGAACTTGCCAAATTGTGGAATATAAAAGGAGATACTTCTGCCCATTGACTGACATGCTGAGAATTGTCCAAAAGTTCCTGGAACACATACAATTTCCAAGTAAAATATAAACTATTCAAAACTATATCCTTAATGATGAAGAGAATGAGACTATAAAATATTATCAACACTGAAATCTTGAGTGTTTTTTTATAAGGCTTGTTGTTTTAATGTTAATGACTAGCAGGACCTGTGGATATACCATAGTAGGATAATTTAATCATTACAACATTTAATATATTTCACTTAAGAGCTATTGTAAAATAGTTCAATTTGTAAAAAATTATAACAATCTTGATTTAACTATCTCTCACTGTTTTATCTTTCCATTATATTTGATTGAAACAGAGCAGTGCTGTCGTTTCCGCATGCTCACCCCTCTCTCTTTTTTCTACTCTTTCTTATTATATTTTTATGTGTAGCACGTTCTATTTTTTCCCTTTCTTTATAATAAAAACGGAATGGTTTATCATTTCGCTGAGATAACAGCACTCATAAAAAATAATTTGGCGGATAAGCAACATAAGATAATCAGTATTTACGTTTTTGCATTTTATCTTGGATTATTTGGACAGTCTCATTTTTAACTGGAGTGTGTTGCAAGATGAGAACATATTTCTCTGAATTTTTGAGATGAGGCTTGATAATTATTATTATTCACTGATGTATGATTTTTTACCTTGACTCATATTGGGCGTTTTTTTTTTTTTTTTTTTTTTTAATCTAATTTAGTCTTTAATTTTAAGACTAGTTTCCAAGTCTGAGAAAGTTCCAGAGTCTGACAAGAAATACCTGAAAAGGCAGGAGGGCACATCGGCTGAAACGTTGTACAAATAACAATGAAGATGAGGACAATAGTCCGAATAATCCAAATAATACTAAGATGATAACGGTCGTACAATTAAGGAACTTGAGTATTAATATATAGATAGGCCATTCTATAGTGTCAAAACGTCAAGAGACTTTGACCAAAATATCTCATGCTGGAAATTAACAAATCTGTTATGAATAGGATGAATATGAAACAACAAAGTAAGAATGATATTGTCAAGAATCAGGCTCATTTTTTTTCTATTTCAAGATTATTCACAAAACTTTGAACAATAAATTCAAACCTTAAAAATATCAACAAATATCTGAGTGATTTAATATTTCAATCTGCATTATGCAAAAGATTTGCTTATGTATTTCAAGCAAATAATGAAATATCCTTGAAAATTTGTCTTTTTAGCAGATGCATCTTTGAGAGATTTTAGCATATTTCTATTATTTTACAAAGACAAAAAAAAAGCACAAAGAAAGTGGGAAAGTCATAACATTCCATTTTCATTGATAAAATGATTGTAAAAATATTTTGAAATCAAATCAATCTTATAAAGAATGATGATATTCTTATGCAAACAGCAAATAACAAAAAGTTCACATAAAAGATACAGGCCAAATATAAATAATAATAATAATAATAGTTTATATTTCATCTAACATTCTACTTTGAATATCATTGTAAAAAATGGACACAATGACAGGAGTTAAAGATGGGGCTGTTTGCATTTGACATAGCACTAATCCCCTTGAGAAAGGTATGAATCCAACTATTCTACCTCCAGCTATGGGTAAACAGCAGGGCAAACTGGGCTCTTTAACTGGTTTCAGAGAAGAAAACTCTAAATTCAAACCTGTTAAACTCGGCTCAAAAATTGAGCTTCTTATTCTTTTTGTCTATAAGTTTAAGATGATGATATAAGTCCTGATGGTATAAATCCTAATGGTATTAGTCATGTTGGTGAGCTGAGAACACAGGGGCATCAGTCAACTGAAATCCTTTATGTCTATAATTAATATATTCTTTTTGTCTAAAGTTTAAGATGATGACATTAGTCATGTTGGGGAGTTGAGAACACAGGAGCATGAGTCAACTGAAATCCTTTAAAATCAATCAAGTAAACAGAAGAAAGAACAATAAATTGAAAGAGAAATTGAAAAGAGAGAAAGAATATAAAGTGACACAGGGAGGGAAACTAAAGTATTAAAAGTTATAGTGAGAGAAGAAAAAAAGAAATGAGAGAGACAGAAAGAGAGATTTAGCACTCACTCACACTCTCTCTCTCTCTCTCTCTCTTCGCCCTGTCTCTCTCCTTTATGTAATCATACAGAATCTCTTATTACTATGTAGTGAGAACAGGTTGTGTAGTATATTTTATGAGAATGTTTTGTAATCAATGTATCAAGACATGCTACCTAAATTATTATCATGATTGCATAAAAATGTCTGGAATAAATTATGGAAAGAACTATTATTTAACTATCCTCAAGCAATAAACTATTTTAAAGTGTAAACTTTGCTCAACTGATTTGTTGTTAATGGTTTTGTTTTCCATGTTTATTCTTGGTTATTTTAAACTGTCAAATTTAAGTGATTTTATTGTACGAGTTGAGAGTGGAATATAAAACACCAGTAAAACTGCTCTCAATATCAACATATATATATATATATATATATATATATATATATATATTGTGTGTGTGTGTGTGTGTGTGTGTGTGTGTGTCTGTCTGTCTGTCTGTCTGTCTTTCATCTTTCAAGTATTGTGGTGTCTGGTGTAAATGACAACCATTCTATCCGTAAAATCCTGCAAAGGCAATTCTGATGGAATCTCTAGAGTGTCCCGAGATGTTGTTTGTAAACAACCCAAGTCTCACAAGCATACAAAAGGGCAGTGAGCACACAGACTCTGTATACACTCAGTTTGGTGGAGATCTTAATGCCACGTTGGTTCCAAACCCTCTTCTCAAGCAAACCAAAGGATATCGTTGCTTTCTGCAACCTCAGGGAAATTTCTCTATCTAAAGAGTTGTCCTGTGATATTGTGCTCCCAAGATAGACAAAATGATGGACAACTTTGAAAGATGTCACCTGCCTAGTATTGATAGTTTAATCCTTAGATCACGTCTTCGCTGGTCTGGTCATCTAGTTCGCATGAATGATTGCCGAACCCCAAAACAACTATTTTATGGAGAAATCTCAACTGGCAAACGTCGTCAGTGCAAACCCAAATTGAGGTTTAAGGACTGCCTCAAGGACACTCTGAAGAACACTGCTATTGCTGTGGAGGACTGGGAGAAGCTAGATCGTAATAGATCTGGCTGGGGAGCCACCACCTACCTGTCTGTGGAAGAATTTGAGTCCAACTGAATTAAACACCAAAAATTGAAGCAGGCTATTAGAAAGGGCAATTTTCAGCCCAGCAAAATTCAAAGTGGAGAAGTTCCAACATGTAGTTTATGTGGAAGAGTATGTCTCTCCAGGGCTGGCCTGGTGAGTCATCTGAGAAAACACAAGGATAGAGTGTCAAATGATACTGGCACCTAACTATGATGTAAAAAAAAAAAACCAAAAACAGAAAATGGTCTTACTCGAACACAAGTTGACAGCCATTATTATATATGACAGGGATATATATATATATATATATATTATTATATATATAATATATATATATATATATATATATATATATTGACAGGGAAATGTCAACAAATGTACAGCTCAATGAGAGTTCAAAATTTTCTAACAGAGATGACAGCATTGAAGATCAGATTTGTCAGGTTTAATTCTGCCATTGACAATAACCAATTCAGTACTATCATTGAATTGGTTGATTGGATTTTATGGCATGTCAACCCTTGTTGGGTTATTTTATGCTGAAGAAATTTTGTTCTATTCATGCTAGATGGGTATTCAAAAAAATTTTAAGCTCAATTTTTTTCAAAACATTTTTTAAAACTTTTTTTTTTTTTATTTAACCTATAGATAGGACCCTAAAAACTACTATCACTCTGGGTCAGAGTGGACTTGAGAGTAATGGCAATGAAGGGGTCCTCCACATTCCCCAGAGCTCAAAAATTGTAACTTCACCATCAGATAGAGTTAAACATCATACCCAGGACATTAAGACCCTCAGCTACTGCCTTCTAGCATATATGTGATAAAAAGGGTTGGGGCTTACCATAAGGGCAATAGGTTTGGGACAATCATATAGGTGCTAGGGCTTGATGTAACCAGCCAATTGATCATTGGGGGCCTCTCCAACCACCCATCTAGTCTAAGTAAAAGCCAAAGTGAAATGTTGCATATCATGGACTGCTTAGCCACCAAGGTTCCATCCTTAAGCATCACTGGTTGCCACCCATGTCTAACAGGTGGCCCTCTTTTATACACCTTTGCAGAGATGCAGTTGGTGTATTCTTCTGTGCAAGCCATTGACAGTATTAACTTCATTTAATTTTAAATGTTATTTTTATAATTCTACAAACAACAATTGAGAAACTTTTTCAACAAATTTGTAATAATTTTTCAATGAAAAAATAAATAATAAATAAATAACGTAGATAATAAAAGAAAGATAAACATGATAAAGTACACATAAACTAAAATGCTTTCATCTATTTTGTATTGTCACATCTAAAAAGTGAAATGTAAATGTTTATTTATTAAGTTTAGCACAAAGCAAATTTATCAAATGAAAAATAATGAAAACATAAAACTTGATGAAAGGATATGTTTGAGATCTTTAAGATCCTTTCATCAGATTTTTTTTTTTAATGTTTTCATTATTCATTTGTTTAATGGTTTTATGGTTAATGAACTCTAGACAAACAGATTATAAATAGTGAGTTTTTATTCTACTGATTTTTGCTGGCATTGTGAAAACATAGAAATATTCTTATCTTCACAATTCAAAATTTATTACAAATATTTTCATTTGTTGGAGATCAGAAGAAACTTTTAAAAAAAAACTGTTCACAATATTTTAAAATTGTATAAAAAAATAAATAAAAATAAAAAAAGAGGCAAATTTTGATAAAACTAAAAAACATTAAAAACTTTATATTTACTTGTGTCCTCATCTTTATTGTTATATACACAAAGTTTTGGCCAAACTCGGGAGCCTTCATGTTGAACTCCGACAGATGAACACATGCCACAATGTATATAAGAGTTAAGTTAATACAGTTCTATGTAACAATCATCTCTAGATTGCAGGTTCAATTCTGCCCAAGGGCAATAATAACACAGAATGCTTAACACTTGTACCCGGTCATCATTAACAGAATGAGGACAGTCTAATCCTGTGAATTGAATAAAGAGTTCAGTTCGAAATTCTGTGAAAGCTCCTGATTACAGCATGAAGAATCCCGAGTTCAACAAGAAGGTTCCCGAATCCGAGAAGGTTCCCAAGTTCAACAAGAAACACCTGAAGAAGGCCGGAGGGCACATCGGATGAAACATTGTGCAGGTAACAATAAAGATGAGGACAATAGTCAGAATAATACAAATAATCCTCCCTGGGTTTGTCACCCACTGATCTCCTTTTTTTTTTCAAGCCCCCTAAATAATTTTTAAATAAAACTCAAAAAGATTCAATAGTAGGAGAGATGCATTCAAGGATTTTATGGAACCAAGAAGCTTAGAGTTTTTTGGGGATTTTTTTTAATGCAAACAAATAACCTTCGTTGGTGGCAGAAGCAAAAAGATGCCCATGGTTCCTCCTATCTTGTCTGATGAAAACATTAATTTATTGATGAAATAAAATAAACTTGGTATTTAGTATCAGCCATAAAAAATGTTGAATGATCAAATATAAATACGAATAGATTTTCACTTTAACTAGATTAATTAGATACATGCACCATAATAATTATATGAAGAATTTATTGGGTTACCTAATGTTGTGGGGTTTTTAAGGGTCAAAAATAAGACTGGTAAAAATGGATACAAATGTATTGAACAAAAAGGAGTAGAAATTACAGAAAAGAAAGTGAAGATTGCGTCGACCATACAGTTGCGAGCTGACTCGCGTTGCTTCGTGACAAGCCACAATTGTTCCTGCTACTTATAGTAGTCGTCAGCGCATTCCATTTATGTACATAGGTTATATCACCTATAATAACAAACTGAACAAACTATTTAGGTAAGTAAAAATAAGACAATTTAAAAAATGTTTGACATTAACGTCATTGGACAATATATTATTTATAAATATTGTTTTGTTTCTATATTAAGCAACAATTCAAGTCAAGAAGATTTTTATTTTTCCAAGTAAAGAACTTCACTTTTTGCAGTTAATCAGGGAATAGACATTTATATTATCAAGAAAAGTATCTAAAGACCAGAATATAGACTAACCCAATGTCCTTTTGAATAATATTAAAGTAAATTTTCCTCATTTCATCTAACAACAAAAACAGAGCAAACTTAAATAAATCTTAACAAAAACAAAGCCATAATTTCAAAATTCATTGATACATTTGCAGATGCAACATTTTTAAGTGTGTGCTGTCTTGAACAAATCTTGGAAGCAGCACCGACAAGAAAGCAGCTGTATGGCCACTTGTACACTATCACACAAACCATCCAAGTAAGATTAACAAGACACTGCTGGAGAAGCAAAGATGAACTCATAAGTGATCTTTTCCTGTGGACACCTACACATGGATACACCCATGTAGACCGATGAGTAAAAACCTGCATCAATCAGCTATGTGCAGATTCTGGATGTTGCACAAAGGACCTCTCAAGGGCAATGACCAATAGGGACAGTTGGGGAAGGAGGGTCATGTATATCCATGCTGTCAGCACAGCCTGATGATGAAGAATCAAAACTACAACCAAATCTCTGAACAGATAAAAAGAGTTTGATATATTCTCTATGAGAAAGGATAGTTTTGACTTGGACTTTTAGAGGGTTAATGAAAGTCAATCTGCAATCAGTAGAGCGTTCGGTTAGGAATCACAAGGTTCCTGGTTTGATACCAGCCCTCGCCAACTCAGCGTATGAGTAGCACAGGGATCTGTGCAATAAAGTGAGGAGCTGATGGTAGGTGTGGCGCTCCACCTCAGACGCTAAAATAATCTCCTTGGTCTAGCTCTAGTGTAAAGGGATTGACCCTCTCGCTGTCTGGCTGATACTGACATTAGGCCACCCCGACGACTTTACTTAGTTTATTGTGTTAATCTGACTTGAAATATTGATATATAAGATATTGTTTATTAGAAAATAAATAGGTAATTTGCAAAAGATTTCATATCCTATAAAAGAAATCCTTTTTTGGAATAAAGACCAGTACATAATAGGTGTGTGATATAATGGTTAATAGGAAATGGACATGGCGAGGCGAGTTCAAATCCTGGATACATAAACATTTCATAGCACTAATATCCATGGGAAAGGTAAAATTCCAACTATTCTTCCTCCACGTATGTATTGAAGTCAGTCAGTCAGTCAGTCTACTATTGGTTTGAACAACAGCAACTGGCCAAGCACAACTGAACCAAGACAACTGGTACTTATGGGAATTCAGAATAGTCCACTTTGCATTTGGGTGATTCCATTCCTTGAGTCCTGATTGGCTGCTTAGTTTGTATGATGTTCTGAGGCTTCATAAATATCCTGCCATTTTGCAGTAGTCTTTGCAGCAAACCAGAATCGTATTGTGTTACAACTGCTTACTGCCTTGTCTTACCAATTCAACGGTAATTGGAACTAGTATGATTATTCTACTAAACTGGGGTCTTTAACCCTGGTATAGCAACTGGTCTAAAAGGAAAAGTCGGAATTCAAATCAAAGGGGTTCTCTTTTCGTTAGTCAAAAAACTACTCTTCCCCCCCCCCTCTTTTCCTATCTAAAAAAAAAAAAAAAAAAAAAATTGGTTTTGATCTAAATGATGTTATCAAACAGATTTTATCAGATTCATAGTCAACTATTAAATAAATTTCAGAGATGCTGATAGGTACGCATCCTGTATCTCAAATTTCTGACAAAGCTTCCTTAATATACCATGGCAAAATATCAATTGAAGGAAATTATTTGTGTTTTATCCGTTATTCCTCAATTTTTAATTACATAATTAAATTACCAAAGAAATAAAACATGAATTATAACTTCCTTAAAATGACCAAGCAAGAATAGAATAAAGGTGAAAACTGCGATATTAAATTGAATTAAATTAAAATAGATCACTAATTAGGACTGAGCCTATTCTAATAGTGACCACCCAAAGCGGAGTTTAACAGGTTTGAATTCAGTTTTCCTTCTCCTAGACTGATCCTAACCAAGAGCCCAGTCTGCCCTACTATTTACTCATAACTGGAGGGAGAGTAGTTGGATTCAAACATAATGAGAGAGAGAGAGAGAGAGAGAGAGAGAGAGAGAGAGAGAGAAATAAATTAAGATTATTATACTTTTTACATATTGAAGGATTTTGCAATAGCTCTTAAGTAAACATATCAAACGTAATAATTAGATTATCATACTGTGGTATATCCACAGGTCCTGCTAGTCATTTATTATTACTGCTGCCCCACCACCACCAACAACACCATATAAGCAGGGGTCTCATATTTTATTGCCACTGCACAGTCTACTCTTAGTATCCCCAATGTTCAAATGACATAAATATCTAATTCTACTTGTAATATTCCCAGGAAACATTTCAAGACAAAGTGCTTCATTTGTATAGGGTTTATAGAATAATGAGAAAAACTAAACTTTTCTTCCCATACATCTGATTCTCTGTAGAAAGATTAATACTACTTATCTGGCCACAAAACAAGACAGACACAAAACAAAACAGGGTTCTTTTTTTTTTTTTTTTTTTTTTAAATCAACCACAAACTCATTCATCAAACATCAAACAACAATTTTATCGGAAGATTTACAACTAAAAGAAAACTATCAGTCATGGGAAATTACCATATTTGACGGCATTAGGACGTATTTTTTTCCCAAAATTTGGCTCAAAAATTGCCCTGCATCTTATACATCGTATGTGAAGTTTGATACCTCCCATAGGCCTAGGCTATAATATTATTATTTCCTGCTATTGAGATTCTTGTGTATGCTTATTGCTTGCCTGTAATGCCAAATTGCTTTTATACAGCTATGTTTCTGCTTATGTTATATACCTCTTTCCTTACTTTCTTCTATTCTTCTTCTGTTTATCTTAGGTTCTTCTTCTAGTGTCTGGACTTCATCTTGGGGACTTCGTGTCTGGTCTTCTAGGTCAGTCTTGTTACCAAGACATTCATTAAATCACAAAACCATATTATTTTCGTAAGCTTTTATTTCTTAACTAAACATTTTTCATCTGACTAACATAGCGCGCGTATGCAGTGAGTTCCAGTTAAGCAGTACATCTTCTCTGCCTGACGTCCAAACTGAAACTGAGGACCCAACCAGGTCCCATTGACTTCACGTATTTCGTGGGCTTTCTGTAATATTCCATGGAAAGTCCCACCCGTGATATGAAAAGGGCCATCCCTTTAGAAATACAGGGGATTGACAATAATCTTATGCAACGCATAGATTATGTAACACTTATGTAATGCACAGCTAGACTGTTTTCAACAATATATGCTTAAATATATTAAAAACTTTTTTTCCTGAATCTGACCTGCTGAAATGGGGATGCGTCTTATATGCCGTCAAATACGGTATGTTTATTATTAATATGTTTGAGCTTCCTAATGTTATTAAAACATGACATTAAACATTATTGTTTCATTTTTTTTATAACAGCAGTAAATTATATATATATATATATATATATTATATAATATATATATAAGGGCAGGCTTAGCTCAGTCGGTAGAGCATCAGCCTAGGAACCACAAGGTTCCAGGTTCAATATCAACCCTCGCCAACTCACCGTATGAGTAGCACAGGGATCTGTGTGGTAAAGTAAGGAGCTGGTGGTAGGTGGGATCTCCATTCAGATGTGTGAGGGAATATCCCATTGGATTCGAATCAAATGGGATATTCCCTCACAGGTTCGGATCCTGTTCGCAGCACCAGCAACTAGCTAAGCACAACTGAAGTAGTGTCCAAGACAGTTGGTATTTATAGAAATCAAGAATGATCCATTCATGCATTTGGGTGATTCCATTCCCTGAGTTCTGATTGGCTGCTTGTTTTCAATGATATTGTGGAGTTTTATAAATACCCTGTCATTCTGCAGTAGAATTGCGACAAGACAGGTGTGTATTAAGTTACAATTGCTTGTTGTCATGTCTTACCAATTCGACGGTAATTGGAACTTAGTTTGATTATTCTTCAAGATGCAAAAAAAATCTCCTTGGTCTAGCACTAGTGAAAAAGAGATAGACTCCCTTCGCTGTCTGGCTGATACTGACTTTAGGCCACCCAGACAACTTTTTTTTACTTTATATATATATATATATATATATATATATATACACACACACACACACACACACTAGAGTGAGTCAAAAGTTTTGCAATATTTTGTGGCAGATATATCATGTGACTAAAGCAGTTGAAGATGTGGGAGTATGAGTATGTTTGGTAGTATCATGATAGTTGGCCATAATCCAAAACCATGTAGGCAAATCCGGCAAGTAGCAGTTAGAGAGTATCAGGCAAGGTTGTCATCTCACAGTCCTGTATAGTTTGTCAACTTCATGACATCAGCAAAAGTATCTAATTGTGCCTCATGTTACCAAAATATTGTAAAACTTTTGACTCATCCAAGTGTACATACCACAATTATATATATATATATATATAATATATATATATCTTTATGACTGATAACATTCAAAATATTTATAATATGCAAAAATCCAAGAGATGGATGATAAAAGATTTTTTTTTAAATCTGTTTAATTCTGTACAAAAACTAAAGTAAGCTTTATATGTGTGTGTGTGTGTGTGTGTGTGTGTGTGTGTGTGTGTGTGTAAAATTGAAAATTTAAGGAATTCTAAGCTTTTTACAATATCATAACTAATAAGAATATTTTTGAAGATATCTTTAAATCTATTGTTCTACAGACTTCTTCAATCTTTTGTTATATAAAGATGAATTCTGTTTTATATTCCATGCCAAACTTTCCCATAATTCTTGTAAATCTTCAAAGCAAGTCTTGCCGTCTAACTACAAAAGCATTAAAGTATAAGTGGTAATATGTGTTTTTTAATTTATTATACTCTGTGTGTGTGTGTGTGTGTGTGTGTTTGTTTCTGTCCGTGAGAGAAGTTGTGGGGGGAATAGAGATCACAGCTATAATTTATTAAAAAATTAAAAATGTTAATAAATGGGTGGAGTGTCGAAATGAAATTTATTTTCTTCTTTGTAAAAATCTCTGGAAACTATCATTATAATGTCAGATGAGATTTATTATTGAGAGAAACTGGGATGGTACTAATAACTGGATTGATAGGTATATTTAATAATAATTTCATTTACATATGACAGATATGTATGCATGGAAATATATTAATCAGGATAATACACATAATCAACTCATACAAGAAATAAACATTATTAATGAATCACAATACAATTCTTTTTGTATTATTTGGATTTTTCAGACTGTTGTCCTCATCTTTATTGATATATACAAAACGTTTTGGACAATGTGCCCTCTAGCCGAAACGTTGTATATATAACAATTAAGATGAGGACAACAGTCAATAAAATCCAAATAATACAAATTATTAAGCCTCATCTTGAAAATTCAGACAATTATTTTTATCAAGTATAGCATGACTTAAAATTAAATGATTTTCATTACTATTGCCCAATAATAACAAAAAAAACATTCATTTAAATTCAACAAATGATGAAACAATAAAATCATGTTAATAATAAACTTGATCATGAAAACTGCTATGGAGAACTGAAAAGTGGAATTAGCAACCGGAGAAGAAACCTTTGCAGAAGTGCAAATCCAAAGTGGCATTTTCCAGGGTGTCTCACTCTCACTGGTATTATTTGTTATAACAATGATGCCATTAAATAATATACTAAAGAAAATGCACAGGAAGCTACAAATTTACAAAATCACAGGAAAAGATAAACTACCTCATGTATATAGGGTGATATTAAGATATTTGCTAAAAATGACAAAGAACTAGAAACAAACTATTAGAATCTACAGCCAGGATATAGGAATGGAATTGAAAAATGTGCCCTGCTTATCATGGAAAAAAGGCAAAAGAAAAACAACAGAAGGAAAATCGAACTGTGCAATCAAAAATCAAAAAGTCATCTTCCAGTTGGACTGATTTTACCACTACTATGTTATATAAATGATGCAACTTAATTATATACAAGGAAAATGCACGGGGGGGGGATGCTGTTATAATTTGCCTTTTTATATCCCAGTTTATAAAAAGGGTAACTGTGAGTTCTTTAAGTGAGAATAAAACAAGTCAACACTCTTCTAATAACAGGAGAACAACTGAATTTTATTTCAAAGATTTGGTGCCTGTTGGTGTATGTATGTGTGTGCATGTCTGGAAATGAATCCTTTATTTATGAGGTTACAACAGGGGCTACAAATTTACAAAGTTGCAGGAAAAGATAAACCACTTCATGAATATGGATGATATTAAGCTATTTGCCAAAGAATGAGAAACTCTTATACAATACAAACTATTAGAATCTACAGCCAGGATATAGGAATGGAATTTTGGATTTAAAAATGTACTATGCTTATAATGAAAATAAAAAGGGGAAAAGAGAATCAACTGAAGGAATAGAACTATAAGACCAGGAAAGTTGGGGGAAAAAATTACAAGTACCTGAGAATATTGGAAACAAAATAGAAAAAATAAGAACATGTGTAGCTTAGAAGAACAAGAAAACTTCTGGAAACTAAACTCTCCAGTAGAAATCTCATCAAAGAAACAAATACTTGGATGATTCCCCTAGTAAGATACTCTGGTCCATTTTTAAAATGGATAAGGAAATTGAGGATGATGCACAAGGTTATAAATCCAAGAGTTTGTTTAGTTTGGGGTTTGTTTTTTAAGGGCATATCAACCTTAATGGGTCATTTAATGCCAACAAAGTTTTGAAATAAATGGATAAATGGATACTCAATTTTTATAAATACATTTTTTTCTATTTAACCTATACATGGGATATACATCCAAGAGATGATATAGAAATATATACAATAAGATATGTGTGAAGAAAAGAAGGAGGAAGACGACTTGCCAGCATTTGAGGACTTGTGTAGATGCAACAATTTAGGGAGTCTCATCCACGTGGTGAATAAGGATGGGTTAAATAAATCTTGATCAAAATAAGAGTCTTGTGAGTTGATTAATTGCAGGACTAAAAAGTTAACCCTTAAAAGAAGCCCTTAGAAGAGACTAGACAATGACGGCTAAAGAAGTAGGAGAGAAACATGGCGACTAGATGTAGCAAGAAGAAATGAAGAACAAGCAAGTCTCAACTCTGTATCTGTCTCTCTCTCTCTATCACCTGAGTCTCCTCTCTGATGTATATATATCCGATGTATGATGTACAATGTCAATGTGGCTATATAACACAACAATACTAAAGTTTTTTGAATAAAACTATAAACCCATAACAAGTTAAGGAGGTTAGCTATGATTGCAGATACACTAGTATTTATAAGGTTATTAGCATGTTTTGCTCCAATCACCAAAGACCTACTGAAATTCCTGAAAAATGGTTGTTTTTTCCAAAATATTCCAAGACAAATTATAGATGTAGACATGCTGATAGTTACACGTCCTGCATCCCTGACACACAAAAATCTAAAAAGCAGCAGTAAAATCATATCCATGCATCCCAGTGTTTTTCTTTTTTCTTCCCTCACTATTTCAAGCTAACTGTAAATACATTTTAAATAGTTTCTTAGAAATGAATTACACAGGATAGATTACAAGGTAAGAATTAGACAGCTTTAGTTGTTTCCCCAGATCATAAATAAAAAGCCTACATTCTATTAAGAAACTTTAGTTGGGACCCATAAATTTTCCCGGGGACTCATTCAAAGCAAAGCGTCCTGGGACACACTAAATCCAAAAGGCTATCAGCATCACTATCGATGCATATTTTAATGATTATTATCTTCTTAAACCTGCAAGGAATTCCTCCTTACATATTGGTCCAAATAAAACGTCTATTTCATCGTGTCTTTTGCATGTCTTTCCATTGAGAGAAGAGGTCACACCATTTCTTTGGTGGTCATCCTCTGGCTCTGCTGCTGCTGCTGCTGGTAAAGTTGTTCTTATATAATGAATGGTTCACATAGCCAACAATGTCTTTGCACACTACATGAGCAAACCACTTCAATCTTCTTGATAATGTCAGTGATTTTATTTGGTATTCCAAGGTCATTCCTTACAGAATCCATTTTGGATTTGATTCTGCAAGAAAATCCCAACATAGTTTTCAGGCAATAATTCTCAAATACATTCAATTTTCTGTTGTTCCCAGTTGCCCCAACACATATCGCTATTATTACTACTAGCAAAATTTTAAAAAAACATCCTCCGGGCGATGTAAAAATAATTTTTGAAAGATATTGCTTGAGGAGGTGGAAGTTAAAAATTAAATGTCGGAGAGTTTGAACCATAAATCATGAAATCAAATTTATTAAAGGAGTAAAAAAAAAATAAAACAATTGAAATTGAAACTAAGTTCTATTAACTTTGAATATCTATTAAAATAAAACAAACTATATATAAATATATGATACTGGGGATGTATCTATTAAAACTTGTTTTAAAAAAACAATGAGGACTGTCTAATGTTGCATCCTCAAATTTTGAGTGTATTTTATTCTATGTTATGATGATTTCCGGTATATTGACGTAAGCAGTGACGTAGTTTTTGTTACAGACAAAAACTGGAAGCGAATCTCCATTATTAATAGATTAGCACTTACTAGAGACAAACCTTGATTACCTTTGAAAGATCTTTGTTTTATATTTCTTTCTTTAAGACAACTGAAAGCTGAGGAATCATCTTCATATATCAGATGAACTTCCTGTTAACACCGATTGCAAAAATGAATTGAATTGTAACAAAAAGGAAAAATATTTGTAAATATGGACAGAAAATTTGTTTACAGAATTAAATGCTCACTAACAGTATTATAATTTCATTATTATGTTTAAGAGCTCTGCATGTTGTATACTCTCTTTTTCTTACTTCTATTATTCTGGCGTCTGGACTTCGTCTTGGGGACTTTGTGTCTGGTCTTCCATTGGGGATTTCTCTTTATCAGAAGCCTTGTGTCATTGATAGTTTTTAGATAATAACACAAGACTTCGATTTAACTTAGATCATATTTTATTCTGAAATCCCCACCAGACTACCTGCGCAGATTGAGTCGGCACGTGCATAACACGACTGAATACTGTCATGGTTTTGGCCGATCTGGCTAAAATCTCTTTCTAATCTAAACTGGAAGAGGGTCTTCTCCACCGATTCTCAAGGTATCCACCGGAAGGAGGATCAGGACTGAGGTCAAGCCTTGTCATTCAATCCTTCAAGGCCGCCAGCTGAACTTATAACAGCCATTTTGGTTTCTACACTACTGTACAGAGGTATTAGGAATCTAATAATTATGTAACATGTATCTGCTGGACAGGAAGGGAGCCTATACCCTTTTCACTAGCGCTAGACCAGGGAGATTGTTTTTGCTGAGGTGGATCTCAGTAGTTGAGGAGCTGACGGTAGGTGTTACCGTCAGCTCCTCAATTTACCACAAAGATCAAATCATCCAATCTGTGTGCTGAGTTGGCAGGGACTGATATCGAACTCAGAACCTTGCGATTCCAAAGCAGGTGCTCTAGCGATTAAGCTGAGTATGTTAATTAACAAGTGTAAAATATACTCTGCACTTTTAAGAATAGAGAAGCTGAAAGGAGAAAAGCCTTATTGGCAAAAAGCAATTGTATGTAATTGTGTTTTTGTGTCATAGACCCATTTAGCGATAGATTTCCTATCATCAGGTTAAATAGAAAATCTCCAACAAAACAAAAACAAAAAGAAGCCACATCAACAGAAAGAAAAAGAAATAGCAGTCATTGTTATAGTTAACAATAAATTTCAGATGTATTTCTTCTTTGGATCTTATTGTATATTGTCATCAAAGAAAACTACTTGTTGAATTTTAGTGTGCATTTTGAAATAAGACAAAAACACATTACAACACATGACATCAGCAATCAGCAACGAAACTGATGAAATGGTTTTTTAAACAATGGGCCGAGAAGGCAAAGAATTAGCAAAACAAATTGGAATCTAAGAGAAACAAAAAAAAAACAAATTAGAAAAAGGGAGATAAAAACAAATCTTTAAAATGTAGGTGGGGCCATTCAGTTGAAACAAATAAACAAAAGAAATATTTGTTTATTTGTTAACTAGGGGACTATTTTGATCTATCACTAAACAATACAAAATGAGAATAGAACATTATAGATAAAAAGAAGACTATTTAGTCCATGCGAGCACAGTGACTTACATTTAAATTACAAAGACTTTTGGTTTTCATCTACAGAAAATAGACAAAATACTTTTAAATAATTCATTAGTATTATCTGTGTTATTCGGACTATTATCCCCATCTTCATTGTTATTTGTACAATGTTTCGGCTGATATGCCCTCCGGCCTTCTTCAGGTATTTCTTGTCGGACTCGGAACTCGGGAACCTTCTTTTCGAACTCGGGAACTTTCTTGTCGTAATCGGGAGCCATCACAGAACTTTGAACCTTAACACAACTCCTACACCAGCTATGGTTAGCGGAATGAGAACAGGATACCCCCATGGACTAAATAAAGGGTTAGGTTCAAAGTTCCGTGATGGCTCCCGATTACGACAAGAAAAGTTCCCGAGTTTGAAAAGAAGGTTCCCGAGAGGTTCCCGAGTCCGAGAAGAAATACCTGAAGAAGGCCAGAGGGCATATCGGCCGAAACGTTGTACAAATAACAATGAAGATGGGGACAATAGTCCGAATAACGCAGATAATACTAATCTTCAAGCCTCATCTCAAACATTCAGAGAAATAAAATAAATCATGTTAGAACTTCAGAAATTAAGCTGATTTCTTGTTTTTAACTTTTGATTTATCTAAAACTAACATGGCCTGCATGATTATCTAATTATTAAAATGTTTGATATGTTTACTTAAGAGCTATTAAGAAATTGTTCAATATGTAAAAAGTATAATAATCTTCATTTAACTCACTATTTCTTTTTCTTTCTTTCTTTTCATTATGCTCGATTGAAACAGATTAATGTTATCGCTTCTGTACTCTCAACCCCTTTCTATCTTTCCCCCATTGAATATCCAAAAGAATAAATTTTAAAAAAGTCCTTTTAAAGCAGATGGATCATAAACAATTTTTTCATCAAAACAATTTGAAAACTTTTCCTCACTGTTAGACAAGATTGTTTTTAGAGCTTCTTTATGATAAATGGACTTGCCATCAATGGCTTGCAAAACTTACATCAGCACCAGACTGACAATAGTTTTATATACAACTATTATTTTTCAGTTCAAAATATAAAATGATTGTTCCAGTATTATGCTCTCTAAAAGTTAAATAATATATACCAAATTCTAAACCTAAGGATGTTTTTGTTTGTTTTCGTTGTTTTTTTTGTTTTGTTTTTTTTTTTTAAATCTTGTGTGCTGACTATTTATCATGTAAGAAAGAAAGACTGTCTGACTTCTTCTTCTTCTTCTTGTTCTTCTTTAGAATAATAATAGGATAAAACAAGAGTCCATTTGTGCTGTCCAAAAAAGATAGCAAAGAAAGGAACGATGATGTTCTCTTCACTCCTGAGAACTGAGAATTATTCTAAACAGCAGAATTTCTTGCAAAAGATTAACTGATTAAAAGCCAATCAAAAAGTAAAAATAGTTAAGAGAAGAAAAAGATAGAAAAACAATGCAAACATTTTCTTTTAGTTTTACCAGATTAGTTTTTTTTTTATCAGATCATCAAGTAGCAGCGAAAAATTCAGTTAATCTTAAATTATTTCAGTAGAAGAAAATAATGTTACTTAACATAGAAATCTTAAAATTAAGATATATATATATATTTACCAACCCCTCCGCACGAGGTGACACAAGGTCAATTTCTAATGCAGAGTTTAACAGGTGTGAATTCAGAGTTTTCCTTCTCCTAGACTGGTTACCTAGCCAAGATTAGAGCCCAATCTGCCCTACTATTCACCCATAGCTAGAGGGAGAGTAGTTGGATGCATACCTTTCTCAAGGGTGAAATGCAAACAGCCTTATCCTGGATTTGAACTCGGGTCAGCATGTCCATTTCCTATGACTAACTATTACACTATGTGCCTCCTTAAAATTAAGATATAAACTAAAATAGAAGACAAGAGTTTGAAATTAAAGTCATCTTATTCGAATGAACAAATACTTTTCCTTCGGAGTAAAGGGGTTTGGGGATTTTTTCCTCAAAATGAATCAAATTGAATAAAATTCTTCATTAAACAGATTTAATGCCATTAAAGTAGAGTTGAATTTAGGATTACAGCAAAAATCACTCAATTTAATTTGCGAAAATAAACATCTGTTCAAAAGTTAAACTGTTTCTTCTAGATGTAGCATAGGGCCAGTCAGATCGTAGTAGTCATCGTTAGTTCAGAAACAACATACGCAAGTCGTATAGTCACAAAGGGGTTGTTTATTCCTTTCTAAGCTTGTGGGTTCTTTTTCAGAGAAAAGAGAGAGAGAGAGAGAGAGAGAGAGAGAGGGTAAGGTTAAATTATTCTATCGTAAATCATGTTCAGTACTACTATGCGAAAACATCACGGGGAACCCAGGATGCCCTGTCTGCCCTTACGAAGGCCCAGCCAAAAAGGACGATTTTTCTCTTCTGTTTCTGGTCCCGGCAGTGGGGAAAGTTTACATCCGCTTCCAGTCAAAACCCGAACTTTCATTTTTATTTTTAAATCTAGTTCCAGAGTCATTGGTCAGAAGTGTTTACCCTTCAAAACTTTAATCTCTTTTTGTTCTTATTTCTTTTTCTTCTCTTTCTCCAGAAATCCGATTACCATTTTCTTTTCAATCCCCAAATCCTGTAGACCATAATAATTACACTACATAGATTCAAAACTGAACTTGACTCACAAAATGCTATTGTAGATTTTTATCAAGACTAAATGTAAAATCTGTATATATTAATATGTAATTGTGAAGGGAAAAAAAAAATCAAATCCAGAATTCCAACTTTGTAAAGAAGGAAATTTATTGCCTCATACTTGTCAGAAACAAGTCTGCTCTTGCATTTATTAAACACACAAACATGTTCTTGTTCTTGTTGTGTATATAAAGATGTCAATATTTTGTATAGCAATCATTTTCACCACCTGTTTATTAATATTTTGAACTGCACCTGTGAAATACTCTACTAATGTTTCTGGGGTGCCTGGGTGAAGTTCTGCAACAGTTTTAATGGGGGTGGGCTAGCACATACTTTACAACCCAAAATGTCCCAAATGTTCTATAGGATTTAAGATCAGGGATTTTGGCCAGGCCATGGAAGAGTGTCAGATAATATTCCATAACTCCCCATGCTCTATAGCAGGGATAAACAAACTTTTTTCATGGTGGGACGCATAACTGAAAACATAACGTGCATGGGCCACATTATTCTTGCTAGCCAGAACGAAAGATCTGAGAAAAAGAATTAAAACAAAATTCATCTTTCCATGTTATATTGATGATGAGTGGCGTAAGTTGCACAAAAACAAATTTAACCAACATATTTATTTTCAAAACATTATCAAAGATAACGCAATATTAGCAGAAAAGATTAGTGAGATTTGTGAAATTGAAGTTTGCTTTCAAGATATCGTCAATGTTTGGTTTGGAATTGCTACATCCAATCAAGAGAATAGCTTTCAAATGTTTATCAGTCAATTTCGTTCGATGGGTTGATTTCATATCTTTCAATTTTGAAGAGACTTGCTCGTATACATGAGTTATTCTTTTTTAAGAAACAAATTCAAGTACCATCGGCAGGCCTGATAAAATGCCTTTGAAGGCCAGATCTGGCCCGTGGACCATAGTTTGATGACCCCTGCTCTATAGGGTCAGGCAATGTCAACCCATGAAGGTGTGATGTGATACCAATGAATGATTGCCAAATTGAGACAATTCTTTCAATGACATGTTCCTAATATTCTTTAATATTAAGGTAACTTTGCAATATCACAAGATCAATCTTTTAACCATACAAGCAGCTATCCCAAATCATAATCAAGCCATCACCAAATGGGACCTATTCCTGGATGTTGAATTGATGCAGTTCTTCTAGCATTCTGTCTTGTAGTGAAGAATGGTCATCATCAGACAAGATGCTGTGAAGCAAGACCTTCCAGCCTTTAATTGCTTTAATGATGCTGTGAAATATTCTGGAGTTAATATGATATTGTATGTAGATTTTCTTGCTATTTATGTAGAAAAATATCTACAGAATAATTTAGGTACTAATATAGAATAGCACACAAGAGATAATATCATTATACTATGTATAAAAAGCATTACATTTCCCAGAAATACCTGAAACCTTTGAGGCACTAGTTTTAGAGTCAGAGTCAAGATTAGGCTACTTCTGGAGTTTCCATAATCTAATGCTGTTTATAAGTAAAATGCAAGTCTAATGGTATTATCTCTTGCACCTTATTCTGTATTTCTACCCTAATTTATATTTTAATGTTAAAATGAATGTTAATTGAAAAAAAATTGTGATTAAAAGTTTTAGGTATTTCAAGAGACTTTTGAAAATAAATGACAACAAATTTTTAAATTAATTTCAAACTTCTAAGATCTTTGAGGTTTTATTTGCCACTGCATTAAGTTAGTTTTAAAGAAAATAAATTTAAATCAAGTTTTTTTTTAAATTTCTCTGAACTTTTGACATGAGGCTTGATAATTAGTATTATTTGGACTATTGTTCTCATCTTCATTGCTATCTGTACAACGTTTCAGCCGATGTGCCCTCCGGCCTTCTTCGGGTATTTCTTGTCGGACCGAGTCCGAGAAGGTTCCCAAGTCTGACAAGAAATACCTGAAGAAGGCTGGAGGGCACATCAGCCAAAACATTGTACAGATAACAATGAAGATGAGGACAATAGTCACAAATAATACAAAGTTTTTTTCTGTTTTAAATCTTAAATCAAACTGGAAGTTCTGCAAATCTCTAGTCATAGCCTTCCCTCCCTCTCCTCCACAATATGACCGTGAAAGCAGCAACTAATTTCTGGCTACAAGACATGGAGATCTCAGTTTTCAATAACTAAGAATTAGACACAGAATGAACACTATGTTCACAACTGATTCAAATTATTATCTATCTATAAATTTATAAAGGGCAGTTGGTATGTATGTCCAGATGAAACTACAAAAATAAAACAAAGTAAATACAGATACACATTAAATATCACCAGTTCTTGCTTTTTGTGCAAAAATTATGAAGATTTGATTTATATTCAAAGACATTTAAAAATTAAAATATACATAGAAATAGCATTGAAATTCTACTTAAAAATGTTTAGCATTTGTAAATCTCAAAAGTAAACAAATCAATACACAAGGGCTTTTGCGCTCCCTCCCCAATCCACCTACTCTACACTAAGTAGCCACTTCTAGTATTTAAGTAAATTGGTCTATTTTTGTATGCTACTAGCAACTACAAATAATAATTTTAATTTGGGGAGGGTTTACATTTCCTTTGGGATGAGTGAAATTATTTTTATCGAGATGGTTCCAGGATGGGTGTGAAAAAAACTTAATCTGGAGCCATGCAAGAAAGAGAGATTATAATCTTGTATTTGAAAATATTATAAAAGCAGGCTCAAAATCTTTGTAGTTCAACCTTCAAGTTGGATATTTGACTCATCATAATACAGAATGTGCTCAAAAGAAGAATGCAAATAGCAACTTGAAAGATAACTCTATTCTGGGAAACTGCTAAGGAAATGATACATGTTTAATACTCGACCAGATTTTAAGGAAACCTATCTAATCCATAAAAAATCTTCTGTCTGTTGAAAGTTGCCAAAAATTGAACTAATTAATATTGTCTACAGAAATACAAAAGAAGTTTATATAGTAGATCTGGAGGGAAGAATAAAAACCAGATGCCAATTGATGTAATTTTGCTATTCTATTAATAATAACAAAATTGACCACAGAGGAGGGTTTTTTTTATGTTCTATTCCAAGCTTTATTAGTTTCATGTTAAATGCTGATTAGACAAAAATAATTGTATCCAAAATATATGATAATATAGGACAATAACTTATCAGCTGTATATCAAGGAGGCACACATAATGTAATGGTTATCGTTGTAGGAAATGGACACAAAGAACTAGAGTTCAAATCTTGAACGGGCTAATACCCTTAGGAAAGGTATGAATCAAACTATTCTCCCTCCAACTATGAGTAAATAGTAGGGCAAACTGGCCACTTTAACATTGATATGGCAACCAGTATAGGAGAAGGAAAACTCTGAATTCAAACCTGTTAAGTATTAAAGACCTTGGGAAAGGTATGAATCTAATTATTCTCCCTCCAGCTATAGGTAAATAGTAGAGCAGACTGGGTTCTTTAGCTTTGCAATGGCAACCAGTCTAGGAGAAGGAAAACTCTGAATTCAAACCTGTTAAACTCTGCTTAAGAAATTGCCCTTGTCTTGCAACCTACTTGTGCAGAGGTGTAGGTCAAAATATATATGTATGTATTTAATATCATTGCAAGGGATCACATAAACATGTAGAATGATAAAATATATATTCTGGTATATGGGATTATATATATTCCATGGAAGCGCGTGGTGTAATGGTTAGACTCATAGGAAATGGAGACTGCTCATCACGAGGGGTTGGTAGTTCTCTAAATAGGGATTTAATTGTAAAATTCACCGTTCTGGCGTGTAGCTAACCCTCACTTTGTTTACAAAGTTAGAGGACTCTAGTGAATTAATTTCCGCTTAGAAATGTATCAATTAAATATTCTCCTATATTTGACAGCCGCTACTGTCCGCATGGGTAAGAGACTTGGCGTACGAAAGTTTATTCAGGTCTCAAACTCGGCCAGCGGTAGCTGTTACGGTATAACCACACTGATGAGAGGTGAAACCTCGAAACTCTTGTCTGTGGATTACTTATTATATATATATATATATATATATATATATATATATATATCCAAAGAAAAGGGACCAAAATCTGAAGAAACTTATTACTATACAAAAATTACATTGATAAATTATTAAATTATTTGTTTGTTGATTTGTTTTCATTCCTCTTCCCAAACAGAATATCCATTGAGGACAAATTTTTTAAAAATGAAACTGAAACAGGCAATAACAATTTCAAAAAAATAGATAACCATATCCATTTAGTAATTAAAGATAGAAAGTATTTTTTTTTAATTTATGATTAATTTAAAAAGAACCAAAGATAAAAATGTTATAAAACATGTTCAATTCTTTTTTTTTTTTTATCTAAAAAAGAAAAATCACACATTAAATAAGAGTATTGATAAGATAAAATTATCTAATGAATAATGATTTTAATATACAATGTTTTAGATAGTTATTTCAATAAAATTGCATGGATTTTTTAAAAAATTTCACACTAAAATTTTAAGTTAGCAAGCATATTTATTCTATAATAAAAAAAATAAAAATAAAATTTTATAAAGAGTCAAACTATTTTATCATAAAATGTAACTTTAGTAAATTCCCTAATATAATAGTTGAACTGGTTGAAAAAAAAATCCTACATTGCTTAATAAAACATCCCCCTATGATTTGAAATTATAAAAGTTTAAATTTATTGCATTCTTTTGATTTCAACTGAAAATGAATTAATTACAATGCATGATTCTTCATTCTCAGAGGAAAGGAATCTCTGTTAATATCAGAAAAATAGAAGAAAAATATCTCAGGATTTTAGCAGAGAAACAAAATCAACAAAATATAAAATGTGTGAAAATATTAACTGAATCTCCAACAATAGAATTTTGTCAAGAGAATAAATGATGTAAAGGAAAATGGCCATGTGAATAAGAAGCTTAGATTTTTATATTGTTACTAAATGATAGGAATACACGCACATCTAGATGGTGGGAATACGCGCACACCTAGATGGTGGGAATACGCGCACATCTAGATGGTGGGAATACGTGCACACCTAGATGGTGGGAATACGCATATATCTAAAGTATGAGAATAATTGATAAAACAGATATAAGTAAAATAAAAATGAAGATGCTAATAATCTAAATGATATTATGAATTGTAATATAATTTCAAATATGGAGAGTATTCATTTTCAAATTTTAGATTTAATATTAAAAAAGAAAAAAAATGTTGGCTGAGTGGCCTATTATCAATATCAGTCAGACAGCGAGGAAGTCTATCCCCTTTTATCTAGTGTTAGACCTGGGAGATCGCCACACCTACCGTCAGATCCCCACTTTACCGCACAGATCAGAATTACTCAATCTGTGCCACTCATGTGCTGAGTTGGCGAGGACCATTATCAAACTAGACACCTTGCGATTCTTAGTCAGGTGCTCTACCGACTAAGCTAAACTGACCCCTATAAAATTTCTTAAAAATAGTTCAGGTAGATTGTCGCTAAAGTTATTATACAAGACTTAACATATCTAATAACCAGTAATTATAACCGAGGATTTTTTAAGTGTACATAATAATTTATACTTTTGATTATTATCGTCGTTGTCGGGGTGGCTTCAAGTCGGTATCAGCCAGACAGCAAGGGAGTCTATCCCCTTTTCACTAGCGCTAGACCAAGGTGGTTGTTTTTGGCGTCTGAGGTGGAGTGCTACACCTACCATCAGCTCCTTTGATTATTATAGATTGTTATAATTATTCAAGTGGATTAATTTCTTTTTTTTTATGGGAGGTGAAAGCCTTTTGTTCAAAGCCACTCATTGACTTATAAAACAAACTTAAAGTAATAATAATACTCAACCAAGACTATACCAAGTAAAGACCTGCCAGCTATGCAACCAGTGTCTTTTACTAGATACAGCATGTGGGGGACCTAAATTATCCTAATCAACAATTACTGAGAACACTTTTAGCAAAGGACATGTTAGTGATATCCAGTAATTAGTTGATTAGAAACTATACTTATTAATAGGAATCAATTATTATTATTTCACTCCTTGGGAGATTTTCACACCAATGGAGTCTGAGTGACAAGTCTCCTCAGTTCTCCAGGACTCTCCTGAGTATTCCAGCCGATTTCAACAGTGCTGTTGTCTGGATGCTCTCTATTCTTTCTCTGATTTCCAGTTCCTCTAGTCTCTTTTCTAAGTTTTTGGGGACCATTTCAAGTGCACCAACTACAATTGGTATCACTTTCACCCTCATATTCCACAGTTATTTTGTTGTTTTTTTTTTAATTCTCTAGCAAGGTCCAGGTATTTGACTATCTTTTTGTTTTCTTTCATCTTCACCCTGTGATCAGCTGGACCTGTTGACAAGTTCTTTTTCTTGTTAATCAATACTATTATTTCTTTTTTTTTTCTTAAAATTCTTCAATTAAAAGTTAAAGATTATAATTTTAAATCGAGCACTAAACGTTTTGAAATTGTTTTTAAAAAATTCTAGCATGAAAAACAGTGGAATAAAACTTTCTTCAATTATTATCAAAATTATTCTCTTTCTTTGCTGAGTCATTATTCTTTCATTTTTTTTTCCCCTAAATTATTTTTAACTCCTTGTTGATGAATATTTTTGTAAAAGTTAAAATCACTTTCTGATTGATTGAGATACATTTTCTCTTTTTTTCTGATCAATAAAGAAATAATAAAAATTGATTCCTCATAATAAAGTAGAGATGCTAATTAGCTAATTATTAGATTTCAGGAACAAGTTCCTTGCTAAAAATGTTCTTGATAATTTAAGACTCCAATTGCATGGCTACCAGGCCTTTACTTGGTATAGCCTTGTATTCAACCCAACATGACAAAATAAAGATGCAGTTTCTTTAAAATAAGAACTATAATATGTCTGTATTTTTGAGATGAGGCTTCATGTGAATAATTTTGATTTTTCAGACTGTTGTCCTCATCTTTATTGTGGTATGTATAAACACATTGTGGGATCACTACTATACTCGGATACACTAGGAACACCCGAGGAACGCCAGAGGATACTGTGTCCGAAACGTTGTGTTTATACATACCCCAATAATGATGAGGACAACAGTAAAAAAAAATCAAAATTATTCAAGACCTATTATAGCCAAAATGTAAATGTACGTATGAAAATATCTTGTAAAATATTCCAAGCAAATAATGAATGCTTTATCACATTACACAGTAAATAATATAGCACAAGACAACTGGAAGAATGATTTCAATTAAATCTATTTCATCTAATTAATTTAGATTTTTTACTTTTTTTTTTTTTGAATTGCTATAAATTATTTTTGACAATATTGACCAAGGATAAAGAATTAAAAAATTTTTTTTTTTAATTTTTATTTTACTGCCAGATAATCATTTCAAATGATATAAAAATTCTAAATGTGGTATTAGAATTATTACATAGAAAATAAAACCCTTCAATTTTAATAATACTGACCAATAATAATAAAAACTACAACATTATTATTTTTTTATTTTTTTTTTACTGCCAAATAATCATTTCAAATGATTAGAAAAAAATTAAATGTGATACTACAACTATTAAATAAATAATTAAAATCCTCTTCAATTTTGATAATACTGACCAAGGATAATAATAAAAATAAAAATACATTTTTTTACTGCCAAATAATCATTTCAAATAATATTATGAAATGTTAAATGTGATGCTACAATTATTATATAAAGAATTAAAACCCTCTTCAATTTTGACAATACTGACCAAGGATAATGATAAAAATTAAAAAAAAAAAAATTTTACTGACAAATAATCATTTCAAATCATATGAAAATTTTAGATGTGATGTCTGGAATTGTTACATAGAAAATTCTTTAAAATTCTTTAAAAAAAATGATAATCAAGAAAATGAACTGCCATTCCAAAAACCTTACAAGACAATTGTTCAATACGGACTTAAATGCGAATATTGTTTGATGATATTAAATAAACAGCTATAATGATAAGCGTAAGATAAACCAACAGAACGATTAGAAGAATTTGAAGAGAAAGATTTCAATGATATCACAAAATTATCAGAATAGAAACATTAGCCGACGCCACTTCACACCAAATCTGGATGAAAAGTAAGAGAGTATATAAGAATTCTTAGAGAACCAAATATCTTCTTTTAGTTGTCATGAAATTTGCAAATCTCAATGGCAATTTGGCTAGTAGGGTTTTGAAATATGAATGAACTTGACAAATGCTCACTCATCTCAAACCTTTAGCGAACGCAGAGGCTCACTTGGAAGCGTATATAAGGACATCCATGAAAATCAAATACACAGTATCCCACACGGGAAATAACATTGACAGTGAGTGCCAGCGAGATCAATAGCAACTCCAGCATCTCTGTGAACGAATGAACGTCAATGTTGAAGGAGCAGGAAGAGGAGGAGGCAGCAAAGTCTGCGGACTAGCGAATAGCTATTAGTGAATGCTGAGAATCAACGACAGCAGTCTCATCATTTGATGCACAAGAAGTCAGCCAGCTTGCTTGTGCTGAGGAGGCAAGCAGCAGCAGCAGCAGCAGCACTCACTAATTCACTACCAATACATTCATAGCCCTGATGAACACCAATAGCAGCATAGCAACCTAGAAGGTATTCAATACAGCACCGACAATAAATGGAATCTGCAAATTCTAATATACAAAACACTCAACAACAAGTGATCAAAATCATTTTCAGAGATGCTCAATTTTCTATCAATATTTTTTTTCTCCCCCCTCCCCAAACGACAGACTCTTATAACAGCTTTCTCTCATCCTGTTCAAGATTACTTAATAATTAGAATAGCAAAACTACATTTTATATCCAACTGTTTTGAGTATTGCATGGCTACAAAGATTTATTTGACAATACGTTCAGAAATATTTCAATGTTTTTTTGTTTTTTTAAATCAGCTGGACAATAAAATGAATTTTGCCAATTTCATAATCATGATGAAGTCGAATCTTCTGTCGAAAGAGACAGAAAGTAACAAATATAAAGAGCAATAATGACACAGATGTGTTAAATCAAGTGTAGAAAAGCAGTTCCAATAGCAGTCAAATATCAAAGTTTTGGTGCTTCATTTAAATCGTAAAAAAATTTTTTTTAAATAAAAAAATAACAGGGTTTTAAAAAAATGTTTTAATATGCATGATGAGGAAAAAATGAGAGAAAAAAAAATATCCAAAAATTTAAATGAATATTTAGAGATGAAAATTTTACTTATTGCCATATATATATATATATATATATAATTAACTTCACATAGCATTAATACCCTTGGTAAAGGTATGAATCTAACTACTCTCCCTCCAGCTATGAGTAAATAGTAGGGCAGATTGGGCTCTTTAACCTTGGACAGGTGATCAGTCTACGAGAAGGAAAACTCTGAATTCAAACCTGTTAAACTCTGCTTAAGAAATTGATCTTATGTCACATCCTGCTTGTGCGGAGAGGTTTGATATATATATATATAGGAAATTTTATTTTATAGAGAAAAATATATATATATATATATATATATATATATATATATATATATATATAGTTCAAACAGCAAATATCTACATTTATATGCTTCCATCATAATTTAAAAATAAAAAAAATTCATTATAATATAAGAGAAATGAAAAAAAAATATTTTAATATACATAATGAGGAAAAATGAGAGAAAAAAATATTAAAAAAAAACACAAATTAGATTAATATTTAGAGAATAAAATTTTACTTATTGTCATGTATTTTTGAAAAACTGAAATGAACACAATAAAGAAAAAGAAAAAAAGAACTTGATAGAAAATGTGTTTCTTTATTTCTCAGTAAAATGATTTTGAGAATTATGTAAAATGTCCGGAAAGACACAGGAAATGTTGTGTATAACTTGACGGTGCAATATATCCGTTTGAATTCTAAAAACTTTTGGAAATCACCCTGCGCATACCATATACATACTCATGACCGATTAAAAAAAAAGTTCTTCCTACAACCAAGGAAATATCCTGGAACTAAGCTACATACTCATCTCGCAGTTCAAATCCTATTCAATAATAATAATAATAATAATACTTGCTATCACTCAGACTCCAGTAAAAGACAACTAATGCTGGTGTGAAAAACTCACAAGGAGTGATACAATATGTTTTTTTTTACACACACAGTTAAATGGTATCAAGTATTCCTACCTTATTACTAATAATTTTCAAAAAATCAATTTGACCTATAGATGAGATCCTAACAAACTATCTCTCTGGGTCAGAGTGGACCTGGAAGTAATGGCCACAAAGGAGAGACACATTTCCCAAAGCTTCTGAACTGGACCTTTAAACCTAGATGCAGTTTAGTGTCATGCCCAGGACATTTGTTATCCCTCTGCAAGAATATTCTATGCCCCAATGACAGAACTCTCATTATTCTAATTATATTATTCATACATATTGAGTACAAATCAAGAAAATAGTTGAAATTATCGTATAGATACCGATATCTACAAAGTTTAACTTTGCATAGTACAAAAGTCAATTAAGAATTCAAGAGGATTGTACTGCAGTAATTTTACAAGTGAGTGAAATCTGCCTTGAAAATCAGCATTTAAAACTTTTACTTGGGTGTAAATATCAACCACATGCATGGATGGAAACATATAGAAATATTTTCAACCATTGAGAATGCTTTATAATAATTTGTGTAGTTCTGTGAAGAGGTGTTCTTACTCTTATAAACGGATTCATTTAGATAAGATTCTTAAGATTTATGATTTATGGCCAAGTCATGCTGAGAGCAACAGTTCCTGCTAGATCACTGAAGTTAAGCAGTGATGATCCTGTACAATACTTAGATGGGTAACCTCTTGAGCAACAGCAGATACTGTAAGCAACAGTTCCTGCTAGATCACTGAAGTTAAGCAGTGATGATCCTGTACAATACTTAGATGGGTAACCTCTTGAGCAACAGCAGATACTGTAAGCAACCGGATATCAAAATGACTTGATTTGGCATTAAATGACCTGAAAAGGGCTGATATGCCGTAAAATAAATAAACAAACAACCAAAGATTTAATAATTAAGAAAAGAATGGACAATGAATTTACGGTTTAAAAAAATCTAAGTGTTCTATGGAACATAACTTAGAAGATAAAAGCATTGGCAAAAGCACTCATATAAGAAAGGAGACATCTCCACACTCGATGGTAAGCCTCTAAAGCTAGTAGAACAATTCACATACTTAGGTAGTAATATCTCATCCACAGAAAGTGATGTTAATGCACGAATAGGGAAGGCATGGTCGGCTATAAATAGATTATCGATCATATGGAAGTCCGATCTCACTGACAAATTAAAACGACAATTCTTTCAAGCTGTGGCCGTGTCAGTGCTGCTGTATGGCTGCACCACTTGGATCCTGACAAGGTGCCTAGAGAATAAGCTAGGGGAGAGCTGCACAAGAATGCTGTGTGCAGTCTTGAACAAGTCGTGGAAACAGCACCCTACAATGAAGCAGCTATATGGCTATTTGCCCCCTATCTCAAACCATCAAAGTAAGACGGACAAGACATGCTGGACACTGTTGGAGAAGCAAGGACGAACTCATAAGCGATGTTCTCCTGTGGAAGCCAACACATGGACATGCTAGTGTAGGCCACCCAGCAAGGACCTACATTGACCAGCTTTGAGAGGATACTGGATGCTGCAAGAGGACCTCCCAGGGACAATGAATGACAGAGAAGGTTGGCGAGAGATTGTCATGAGATATCCGTGCTAATTGCATGATGTGATGATGATGATGATGATAATACCACATGAGACAGTTTTTGCTCATCAACCTGAAAGGTTCAAATCTATTGACAATATTAAAATGACTGACAATATACAAAAAATAAAATTTTAAAAATGTATGAATATACAAAGATAAGTTTTGAAAGACAAACTTTTAATCTTTCAAGATTACAGGAGTTTTAATCTACTAATCAAATGGATAGATTAAAATGGTTGTTGGGTAGAATAATTTTCAAATGACAATTGCTAAGAAAAATTCAAATTCTGAAAAGCTTATCAGGGGGAGTTAACCAATAACCAATTCATGAGAGATTTTTTTAATTATTCATAAAAGTTGTGATCAAATAATGACTTCAGTTATTCTATTGAAAATTCAGTTTGTCAATTTATATTAAAAGAAATCATTTTCAGCTTCCATTTACAAAAAAGGTAAATACTAAAACTTTCAAAGATAAAAAACAGAAAATTGGAAAATATATCTGCAAACTGAAAATGCAAAAAAGGTTAAATAGATATTGAAGAGCAATTATTTCTTAACAGGTTTCTTTCAGAGAAATTAGGATAAATCATTGTGGTTACTAGCAAGAATATGTGCTCTCGAGGTGTAAGTATTTAAGTTTTAATGTAATGAAATATACTAAATTAGAAAGACTAACGAAATCAAATAAGAACACATAAAAAGATTACACTTATTTTAATTATATTTTAATTGGTTTATATATAAAATCATTCATAGGATTGATTTTAATACATTGGAGAATAAAACAATAATATTAGAGATCAATAACATCAAGTAATTATCTATTTAACCTGCTTTTGTTAAAACCAGTATGCAAACTAACCACACCATATATTATGTAAACCTTTACTCCTTAGGGATAGATAGGACATATTACATGGGCTGTTTTGAAGGAATTTTCATATAGATATCTTTAATGAATAAGATTTATTGTATGTATTAATGATTTTGATTATAAATTAAATACTCATTGATAAACTTATGTAATTCCTAAGGGTATTGTGACAAAAGCAGTGATGTAATTTCGGTAACAGAGACGCCAAATCTCCATTATACTAAGAAATGAATAGAAATTCTCTTGATACTTGAATATCAAAAGGAAGACTTCTTTAAAACATCTTAGCATTCAGAAAATAAACAGACAGAAATGAAGAATTAAAACATTTTAAATCCAATATGATTAGTGTTTTTCTTCATTTCTTTCAGAGAGAAAAAAGAAAGAAAAAAAAAGAAAAAAGAATCCAGGTGGAAAAAGTCACAGGAAAAAAGGAATCATAAACCAAAAGTGTTTATTTAATAAATACCTCACATCTCACTTGAATTAAAAACATATTTCTCAACAAAACTTAACCCTATCCGGCCACCATAAGTTAATTGTGACTTTTTGGGGGACCACTTTGTATTCACAGATTTGATATGCCCATAAATAAAGTGTTATGAACTCTTACAGCAAATATTTTGTGGAGCTGCTGAAAACTGACTTGATGCAGTGAAATCAATTTGTTTTTGCCAGGTAAACATCACCAGGTAAAAAAAGTCACAGAAAAAACGAATCTTAAACCAAAAGTGTTTATTCAATAAATCACCAATGTCTCTTGAATTAAAAAATAAAAATTTCTATAAAAAAAATAAACTTAGGCCTAACCCTAAACAGCCATCATAAATTAATATGGACTTTTTTCCTGTGATTTTATCACAGGTCATAGACAAAACAAATC